>JAQFVV010000059.1:1257178-2538430 GCA_028023455.1 Epiperipatus broadwayi
TTTTTTTTTTTTCAAACATGCTGGTTAGTAAAGCTATGATTTCTCTTTTTTTCTTGTTGGGGCTATTTTGTATATTTTTACCTTGAGTCTCCATTTTGGCTTTATTTAATTTTTTTTTTATAATTTATAATTTTAAACACTTTTTATCATTATTTTTAATACCGTATTTTAATCACTTTAATAAGTTTACTAATTATTATTTTATTTATTTCTTACTAAACTGGAAATACACGCTGACTCCACCCCTCCTTTGTCCATTTTTCTCTACCCGATCTTAATGCTTTAACTCTGCCCAAACATCCAACTGTCTCTGATTTAACATAATGATTGATTTCAACTAACGTAAATAGCATAAATCTCTCTTCATTTAAAGAAAACAAAGTTTTCGGTCAATTCTTTTTTTTAAAAAAAATTAAACCGCTTTAACATACGTAATTTAGCTTTTGTATAGAAAAATTTTTTTAAACAAGAAACAAAGCATTTATTTACTATTGTTTCTTAGGTCCAGCCCCAAATTTTGGGAAAAGCCTTTTATGTACCGGGTTGAACTGCCAATTTGGCACATGTATATAAAATAATTTTGTCTAAAAAAATTATTAAAATAAAAAAAAATCTTTCGTAAAAGAGTTTGAAAAAAATAATAGAAATTAATTGATTAAAAGGGGAGAGGGAGGGTTTTGTTTAGAAAAGATAAAACTAAGAGTTCATAAAAGTTAAAGAGTGTTATTATTATAAATTAAAAGCTTCAAAATATAAATCTCTTTTCATTCGAATTGAATAAAAAAAAAGTATTAAAACTAGTATTGATGTGTAGAATAAAATTATATATGTGCGTGCAAATGTAAAATAAATGTATCAGTATTAAATATTATAAATAAATGAAAAATATATTTAAAAAAACACAGCGGTGCACTACTAATTAAAGATATGAAAACAACACATTTTGAAATAGCTACTACTAATTAAACAATCGTCAAAAACACATTGTCATAGGATTAATTACCAATGAAATTCGACAACAGATATTTGCCGGAGGATATTACACAGACAACAAGTTGCAGGTATAAATAGACTTTTTTTTGTTATCGGACAATTAATTGAGAGAGTTTTTCAGTCTAGATTTGCACAAAACTTAAATGGTGACCCATATAAAAGGGCACAATATATATATATATATATATATCACCAAAACTGTCTAACACTATACTAGCAAAAATAAAAATGCAAAACCATAAACCAATACAATACTAGATGAAATACAAAATTTTACCAAATTACACAACCATGGTTTCATCTATTACAAATAAACCTTCTCAAGTGAAAATCAAACTAAAGGAAAACATATATATATATATACAAACAAACAAACCTTCCCATAATTCACTTCAAGCCTCAGAATCAAGAAGTTTTATCATCAAAGTCTCCTTTATTCTCCTTTTTAACTCATTCTTTTCATAAAAAATAACCGAAGTATTGTTAAACAATATTTTATGACCTGTATTCAATTCATGAATATATAAAGCTGAGTTAAGATGCCTATGTTTAACTCTACTTATATGAACCTTAATCCTTAATGAAAGGGTTAAGGTTCATATAAGTAGAGTTAAACATAGGTATCTTAACTCAACTTTATATATTCATGAATTGATACAGGTCATAGAATATGGTTAAGGTTCATATAAGTAGAGTTAAACATAAGTATCTTAACTCAGCTTTATATATTCATGAATTGAATACAGGTCATAGAATATTGTTTAACAATGCTTCGGTTGTTTTTTATGAAAAGAATGAGTTAAAAAGGAGAATAAAGAAGACTTTGATGATAAAACTCATTGATTCTGAGGCTATCAATCTTATGATGACTTCTTTTGATATTAAGAGAAGGTGGGGTTTGAAATGAATTATGGGAAGGTTTGTTTGTTTGTATATATATATATATGTTTTCCTTTAGTTTGATTTTCACTTGAGAAGGTCTATCTGTAGTAGATGAAACCATGGTTGTGTAAGGATTTTGGTAAAATTTTGTATTTCATCTAGTATTGTATTGGTTTATGGTTTTGCATTTATATATATATATATTAACGATCGGGGGAGAAGAAGACTTAACGTAATCTGCACTACAGGGCGCCACTAGGCATTTGAACCTAGAAAATTTATATAGTAGGCAGGTACGTTAAGTTTAAAAAAAATTTTTTTATTTTAATTTATATATTTGGATTCCGATCGTTTGCCCAAGGTCACTAGCTCATAGAGTAGCAGAGATTTTAAACATTTATAAGTTTCAATAGATTTCTATTCTCAAAGTATATATTAAATATTTAGAACAATAAAATAAAAGAAGCCACTGCCAGTAATTAACACACAAATAGATTTTTATTAACGCACATTTAAAATTGAGGAATAAATTTATTTTTAGATTTTAACATTAATATTTTTTTTTTAAATTTAAATTACTATTTTAAATAGATCGCACAGATGGATATTTAAATTATATTTTACTTTAGCATGTCGAGCATAGATAGTCTACATAGATTTTTTTTTTTCACTTAAAAACTTATCAAAACATTCATTCAATCTCAGACTAAAAGTTCGTAGTCAACCCAATGCCTGCTTCCAGATATATAGTCGCAATCAATGCAATATGAAGATGCTAGCATAAAACCACGCAGACAGGAATGTGCATCTGACAGCGTGATATTATTTGAAGGAAATGATCCGTGTCTAGAACAGGAAAGTGCATCTGTCAGACTAAGGAATCATGTATATATATATATTTTTAAAGAGTGCTACTTATGGGGGGAGAGCGGTCTTTCTGCCGACTTATAAATCCCTGTCCATAGAGCTAGAAGGGGTTAATGGTGCAGGAAATACATCTGCAACCATTGCAATGGTATGACTGCCTCTTTGGGGTCATGCATTCAGGTGGGCACGTTGCCCTGTATGCTAAACACGCTTCACATTACATTAATATAAACGTCTATATATCTCTCCACTAGCACTGACACAACCACGAAACAAATAGCCTGAAATTAAAATCCCTTAAATTAAACATAAACGAATTTAAACATAGTTATTAATCTTTATCCATGCAGCTATCTACACCCAACTTTAAATTTAATACATTTTAGTTAAAACATAATACACACACAAAAAAAAATGAAATGGAAATGATTGCTTAAACATCTACATAAAAAAATATCAATAATTGAATTTGCATTCTTTAAGTCAGATAAGAGTTCTTATTTTCAGTTATTAATTACTTGCAATTTTAGGAAAGTTCTTATTAGATAGACACAATAGTTCATACTTTACGGATTTAATAGATTGAGAAGTCCATCTTCGTGATCACTTTCGTAGATTTTGTCCTTCTTTGAAATGAAACTGCGACTTGCCATGCATTTGGTCAGGAACTGTCATCCAGAGGCCTCAGCTGGTTTGTCCGGAAAATTAAATTTATTGCAGACTTCCACATCGTGAAAATCTGCAATATAGCTAGTTATAACGATCTATTCATAGTCAGCTCTAAGATAACAATTATAATAATAATTTGGCTTTTATATTTTTATTAGTCTCTTATCATTAGATCTTGAGATTCAATGAGCAAGACGTCACTAATCCATTCGTGTTTCAGTTATGGTCCGTGCTGTCATTTTCGTGTTTGCATTGGTCATTTAATTCCTTTGTATTCTCTTATCTGACCATTTAATTTATTTTACATGCCTCACGAGGTAGTTTGCTTTTGAACAATCATTTAATTAATAAGACAATCATTTCCATTTTCTAAGACTATAGAAATCAACATTATTTCTATTTTTAAAATATCAATCTTTATATCTTTACTTTTTTACAAAAAAATTACTTTCAAATATTTTTATTTTTTAAAAGTTTTTAAAGTTGTCCATCATGCGATCTATATATACGTTAAACAGTTTTTAAATTAAGTTGTTTTTTTTTTTTTCCTTTTTAATAAATCAATTTTTATTTATGATCTTTTATTTTAATTTTAAAATAATGTGATGGGATATTATATTCCGTTACAATATATATATATATATATATATAAAACAAGACACATATTGTGTAGCTTGCTTAAGCTTGTATTAAAATGTTCACACCACTAGCTCCAATCAAGCTTTAATTTATAATTGCTAAAAGAGAAAAAATTCAAAATCTCTATTGGAATGTCCTTATCTCCAGACCAATTGGTTTCGAGATTATGGCTCACATCAGTGGAGAGCTAGGACTCCAGACACTAGGTTCAAAATACCAACTCAAAAGTTAGCACTTATCTAATACGTTAATATCTATTTGAAAACCTACATTTTTCAGAGACGTGTCTTCAAATCCAGCTTACAACCCAGATAGCTCTATGGATCTGAATTCAGTTCAATTTCACCATATATTAATAACCTCAGAAACATAACATCGCAAAAGCCTTTGCATTTACGTATCTGAAAAATTCAGTTTTTCAAATTGATAGTAACTTATTAGATAAGTGCTGACTTTTGAGTTGGTATTTTGGATCTAGTGTCTGGAATCCTAGCTCTCCACTGAGGTGAGCCATAAGTTCAAAACCAATTGGTCTGGGGATAAGAACATTCCAATAGAGATTTTGAATTCTTTCTCTTTTGGCACTTATAAATCAAAGCTAGTGGTAAGCTCCCTCTAGTGAACATATGTATATGTATAATAAATCTGATTTTTCCCAAAAGCTATGTATATACATATTCAGAACATAATTTTAGAAAAACTTTTATAATATAAAAAATTAAATTGCAATAAAATTATATTAAAAAATATGTTCATAATTTTAAAAAAACTTTTATAATATAAAAAATTAAATTGCAATAAAATTATATTAAAAAATATGTTCATTATCTCAAAAATAATTTTTATTTAACTAATTTTTAATGAATATTTTTGTACCTATAGACATATTAATTTTACTCTTGTAAAAATGTATTTTCTCTCAGAAAACAATATGTCCAAAAGAAAAAAGATTTAAACATTTATATTATTAAAACTATGTCAGTCAACTATACTTTATATATTTTCATTTAATTTTTATTTAAAACTGCATTTATACAAATCAATAAATGAATAATGGATTATTCTTTTTTTTTTTAAATGTAACAGTACTTCAGAAGAAAAAAAAATGAAGTTTTATAGGTTAGATAAATGCAAAAACAAAAAACATTGTTGACAAATTGTAAAGTGCCCTAAAAAATAAAATTAAAAATTACATTATATTAAGTTTTTTTTTCACAAATGTTTTACTTTAATGAATTCTGACTCAATTAACTATTAATCTTGTTAGGTTATACAACTATAATTACAGACAAATTAGTACTTTTTTTTTCATTAATGCTTAATAAAATGTTTATTCATTATTATATTTTTCCCAATTTTTAAGTGTTACTTTTTTAATTAGATTTTAAACATTTATTATATATTTGAATCAAGAATAAGAAGTTAAATTTTTTTTTGTTATATAAAACTTGACCCATGAGAGACATAGTTCATTCTTAATATTTTAGCAGGGAAGTAGATTATTTTAGAAATTGGAGCTAAATGCAGCTTCTGAAGAAAGCCAATCTTAATTATAATAAAATATGCATTTAGATAACTAAAATATATACTATTTGTCTGATTTTTAATGTGGTATACATATGATCACACACATGTAAAAAAGTAAATGATTTCCAATATATATATTTTGTTCTGAACCAGCACTCATCAGTCGGTCCAGATTATCATCTCCCACACCTACACATACTTAGTACTTGGTTTATATTAAGATAGCAATTCTTCACACTTTAATAGACAGATTTCAATCTACTCCACTACTCTCCAACTCTTCAGACATCCGTACCATTGAAATTATTACGATGGAATGGTCAAATCCCTTGTTAATGCTGTATTATTATCATGCCCATAATGATATTAACTCATTCTGACTCCTCATGTATAGGACATTGCCCATTTAAGTACACAGAAGAGGTATGGATAGAATACAGGCTGAATTTGTAATGTTTTAAATACAAGTATATTTTACATACCTGGAGTCTAAATGTAATATAGAGGATTAAGCCCCTCTTTTGTGTATTTAAATGGACAATGTTCTACACATGAGAGGTTATAATGATTAAGACCAACATGGGCATGACAATAATATTGGCATTAACAAGAGATTTGAGTATTCCATCATCATATTTTCAATGGTATGTATGGCTGAAGAGTTGGAGGGTGGAGAAGTTTGAAACCTGTCCATTAAAGTGTGAAGATTTGCTGTTTTAATATAAACCAAGTACTGGTTATATATGTGTGTGTGTGGAAAATGATGATCTGGAATAACTGATGAAGGCTGGTTCATCATGAATATTCTACAACAAGACTAGAGATTTATGTAAGGAATTTAATTTTTTTATAAATAACATGCTACAATGACTGAACATTTAACTTTAATAACAGACTAATTTGTCAAGAAAGTTTAAGTTAATAAAGAGGAAAAGAACATTTTATTTAAAAAAATCATTATCATAATATTAGGTTTGAGAAAATGAAGAGAAAAGTTAATATTCTGCATTTAATCTTAAACTTGTCAAGTGTTGGTAGCCAAGAGGGTAGCACAGCTGCCTTGCAAGCAGTGACTTGCAGACAGTTGTCGCAGGTTCACTTCCCCTGACCGATGCTTTGACATATGAAAAAAAAAACTAAATTAAAAAATATTTTTCTTTCTGATGTGCTCAAATAACTGTTTGTTATATGAATGCTAGTAACACATTTTACATTTTAATTTATCTTTAAAGTTTAAACTAAATGGATTTTTACATTAGAAAAAAAATTGGAAAAATTACTGTTGAATGTTTTTTTATACTTTTTAAAAGGACTTCTTATTGATAAAATCAATTAATAAACTATATGCTATGAAATTATTTTATCTGGAATAAATGATCTATAGTATGTTTGTTTAAAAGATTGATATTATTTCAGTTAATTAATGTCTTTGATGGTATACCTATCATTTTACCTGAAAAATATCTAGTTGTAATATATATATTTTAAGGATATTGTCTTAAATATTTATTTATTTATATATTTTTTTTTCTTTCTGATGAAAACCAGTCCTCTGGTTGAAATATTATATTATTTATTGGATTTATAAGTCTTTTTTTGTTTTTATATATATATACTTTTAGTTTGTAAAATATATGTCTGCTAAAAAATATACTAAAATGAATAATTTTATATTATACAATGTTTTACTAATGTTTTGACCAATGGAAATGCAAATATTACATGTGTTATATTTATCATGATATATCTGCTATATACAACTGCTGGAATTTAGAAAAAATGTACATAAGAAATATTTTCACATAAATGGATTCTTGAATTATTGTTTTATGGAGATATTACATGCCTGAATAGATGTTCAGGAAAAAGACTGGAATAAACAATTATGTTTTCAGGATGTTTAATATTTTTCCTAAATTTTATCAGATTTTATTTTGTTATTTATACATTTCATTAAATGGTATCCAGTGAATAGTATGATCTTGTTAAGAACTTCCTGTCCATAACTAGGCAATGGGGAAAGTTTTTCTGACAAATGTTCAACTTACAAAAGGAAGAGCAACTTTTCGAACTTTAAAATTTCCTCATTATTTTTTTTTAGTCTAACATTAGTATTTAGAATATTATGTTTTATTAAAAACTAACCTGTTATTATCAGGTATTTTAAAAATTTAATCTTAAAATAGATTAGTTTTTTTTACTATTACATTAAATAATGGAAAATGGGTTTTCAGAATTTAATTTTTTGACCAGGTAATTAGTAATAAAAAAGTGGATCACCATTACATAATTTTGACAAATCGATGAGATTATAGATAATTTTATTTATTATTTACATTACATTTGCTTGATAATTTTTTAAATGTTATATTTTAAAATTAATACTTTATCTTATAATTTTCATATTGCTTGAATTACATAATGAATGGTTGAACAAACTGTTGACATAAATATCATTGTATGCATTTTTTTAAAAAAAGAATGCACGTGAAAGTTTGAAAAAATCTGATGATATTTTAAAAAAAGAAAACATTTGTTTCTTATAAATGCTTGAATATGCATACATTTTACATCATTGTTGAGTTATTAATGTATTATCTTTATGTATATTATCTATCAACATACAGAGAAATACAGCAATATTGATCTCTAGATTATATAATGTAACAACAAATAAATAAATGTATAAAATTGATGTATATTTGATCAAGATCATTTGTGCTCAAAAACTTAATGTTGTTTGGAAATTATAGAATGAGGCTTGTATATTTTTACAATATTAATAGAGTTATTCAGTGTGGAAGAGATAGGATGGTGGTCGGGAGAGTAATTGTTATATGAAATTCTAGGTGTTTATGGATATGTTGAAAAGCTGTTATGTGTGAACTGTATTGCCACACTTTGAATTCATTAAATATACAGGTAACAAAGGGCTGTAGATTATTTTCCATGGACAGTTGCAATCCTTATAGTCAATAAGAGCTAGAATAAAGCCATGGCATAAATTTTAGATAACTGATAAGTATATATCTATTATTATTTTGCACTGTATCCATGATGATATTTTTTACTCATTTGAGTTATTCCATACCCTACTCTATAATTTCTTTCTATCACCACATGAATCACATTGTAGAGGATAGTTTATATAAGATGGTAAAGTAATGGCTAAAGTATTAGAAGTTGATAATTTATGCAAAGGAAAGATGAGACATGTAAAATTTCTATTGCAAATGATGTTGAGATTTTGATACTTGGCATAATATAAAAGATAGGAGATGAATGATTAATATTCTTCCAAGATTTAGAGATTATTTCACTCAAAATAAGTGCATATTTAAATTGGAATAAAAGTGGGAATAATGAAAAATGATTTGAATGCTGTGATAAATGTAAAATATAAAAATGAAGGAAATACAAAATATCAAGCAGCATAATTTATTAATAGTTTATTTTAGAATTTGTTTAAAAAAGAGAAACCTATTTAAATAGAGACAACCCAAAACATTATATTTTAAATGTTTTGCATAAATAGATAATTTAAAGGGAGGTATTCATATCTTTTTTATTTAAATTTTTGATATGAAAGTATCAGAATGTATTAAGATATCAAGATGATGCTTTGCTGAACTGCAAAGGAAATATTTTAATATTCCTGAAAATATCTTATTATTTATTGCATTTAGATAGGTGTATTTTTTAGACCTAAATTTATCTTTAAGAACTACAAAATAATAAATATACTTTTATGATAGTATAAGTGTATCATTAAGTTTTTTATTACAAATTGGGAGATGTATTTTAATTATTTTTCACTACAAAAAACAATGGAATATTATTGTTTTATTAAATAAGAATAATATATTGTCACTATTGTTGTAAGGTTTATTTTATTTGAAGTGGCCGGAATGAAGGCTATCTTATTTTATTTTTTGCTATTTACTTGTAAAATTTACAGTATAAATATTTTTATATTATTTTTTCTTTTATATTGTAAATATGTTTTTTTAATTTTATAACCTATTGTAATAGATATAACATTGTTTAATCATAATAAATTGTTAATTGTTTTAAAATTAATATCCTACTTGAGTTTTTGATTTGTCTGCATGTTATTCATTTGATTCTTCATTCCACATGCATGATCCATAGAAATTCATAGTTTCAAACATGACTTATTTTGCACATGATTCTTAAAGATTGTTTAAAATATTATTTCTATTATATTTGATTGAGTAATAAAATATATAATTATTATTGTAGAAGATATGATTTATTGGTGATTACATAAAATGACCCAACACCAATTTGGGATACTAAATATTGTCATTATCTTCAAATATTTTATATTTTAAGAATGTCACATAAAATAAATGAAGATTGTATAATATTTTCTCAGAATCTTATTTTATTTATGTTTTATTGTTAAACATTAAATATATTAAATTTATTAAGTGCAAACAGATGATAGTAATAATGTGAAAAGCTAAAACCTTCAACAGATACACTTTAAAAATGCTTATGTGATAGCCAATCAGATGTAATAATGACTGCACCTGGAACTCTTAATTTTAAAACAGAAGTCAGAACTATGAGAAGATGATGGGAACCCACCTTCTTCTTCTCTACTTACATTTATATATAAATAAGTTAGACTCAAACATTTCAAACCAAGAGCATGAAGCTTAAAACACTTTCACATTTAATTCACTAAATATTATATATAAATAAACAATGTGAAATATTTTGATTTACTATGAAGCAATTTTCAAATCTAATGAAATGATAATAACAAATGTAAATATATTACATTTATTAAGTGCAAATAGATGATAGTAATAAAGAGTCACTGGGTTATCTTAGTTGCTTATTGTTGTAATTGTTGAAGGGTAGTTATATAGCATGTAAAATCTCTCATCATATTTAACTACAGGGTCTTAATTAATTTATTTTAGTATTAGTGTTAGAAGTGAACCTGAGATTATTTTTAAAAAAAAATGTAAAATTTGTATTCAAAGATAATGAATAATAATTACCAGTTGATGTTAAATGTTTAATAAGTATTTTTATTAAAGGAGTAGTAGTTAATTAATTGTTATTTCCATAATAAATTTGAAAATTGTATTTTAAAATTATTATATGTGTGTCTAAAGACACGAGAGTATTATGTAGTAGTTTTGTTATGTGAATTAGTGGGGTAATATTCTTATGTCATTGAGAATGTATCTTTAGGGATGTATATTCAATGTTTAACCCATTGTACCTTGCTGAATGTCTAACGTGAAAAGTTTTATAATTGTATTTGATATTTTTATTCAAACCATATTTATTTGTAAGAATGAGTCAGTTATAAATTAAATTTGTTAGTAATGTGATTGAGTTGAGTATTCGAGCTAAAACCCTAATTATTCATTATGAATCTAAGTGTTATTATATTTTAATACTATAAGTTTCTTATAGTTAATTATTAGGAAATATTACTTTTATGAGATATTATATGTCAGTAGTATTTCTTGAGCTAGTCAGAATAGTATTTTTTTTATATAGTCATTGTTTATGTAACTTGACTATAATATAATATTATTATATCCTAGTTAGCCAGATTCTTTAGTTCAGTTTTTCTTTTAAGCATATTAAAACAAAAAAAGACTTATAACAAAAAAAGACTTATAAATCCAAGAAATAATATAATATTTCAACCAGAGAACTGGTTTTCATCAGAAAGCAAAAAATACACAGTAAAATGGCGATATTCAAAAATTACAGATTTGATAAAAGACTATAAATTTAACAAAACCCCACCTGATTGGTTACAAAATATAACACAGAATATCTACCCAACCAATGACAAAATTCAAATAAATAAATAAAAAACTACATTTTCTCCTAATCAAGTTTAAATTTTATTTAAATTGAAATAATAATAAAAAAATCCAAAATTAAATTATACATATGTGCATACATACAAAAATTAGACTGTGCTCACATACCTAAAATAGCTGTGCTCACATTAATATTCATTAAAAACTAAAATACTTATGCATATTAATCAAAAATTATAGTTAGTGCAAAATACAATAATTTATAATAACTAATTATTTACTATTTACCAATTAAACATCCATGTAACCAATCTTTACATAAAAAATCTCATATAAGAAAATTTTCACATAAAAAAAACTCACATATAAAAAACCATTTAGGAGACCAGGTAACCCAAAGATGTAATAGTTCCAATGTTTAAATTCAATCCATGTGGGCATAAGGTCTTGAATTTAAAAATAAAAAATTCTCCTTTTGTTTCCTCTTCCTTGTATTACTCTTAAATCATCAATGGAAGGATTTGGTAAATTAAAATGTTTTGAAACCAGTTTATCTTCATTCTTATGCAAAATGTCAAATCTATGATTAGTCATTCTGACATGTAAACTATTTGCTGACTCACCTATATACTGGTTCCAATATCTACTACACTCTATCAAATATATCAAATTAACACTTTTACATGTAACATAATTAGGAATATACCATTTAAAATTACGATTCTTAGTACTAAAGACCATTTTTGTCACAACAATATGTTTACATGTAAAACATTTTTTATCCTCACATGGAGAACATCCTTTTTCCTATACAGAACTACTAATAAAATTTGTTTTGACAAGTATATCTCTAAGTTATCTATGTTTTCGATATACAACCTTAGGTGGGTCAGAAAAAATAGATTTTAAATAGTCTGTGGAGTGTAATATGTTAAAATGTTTCACCAATATCCAATTAATATTAGGTAAATCTCGATTAAAAGTAAGAACCATTGGTGGAACATCTAATTGTTTTTTACTTTTTTTAGATAAAAGAAGTTTCTTTCTATCAATTAAAGAAGATCTCCTTACTGCATTATTCAATAATGTCTTAGGATACCTCATATTGACCAATCTATTATATAAAATACTATTATTTTGTTGAAGAAATTTCTCATCATTACAAATCCTCTTCATTCTAAAAAATTGACTATAAGGAATATTAGCCTTTAAATGTTTAGAATGATTACTATAAAAATGTAGATAGTGGTTATTATCAGTTGGCTTCCTATATACAGTAGTAGTAAGAACTCTATTACTGTAAATAACTTCAACATCAAGAAAATGAGCAATTGATTTTGAAAAGTTCATTGTGAAATTAATATTTTTATTAAAATTATTTAAATAACTTAAAAAATTATGAAGTTCAACTTCATTATGGGGCCATATCATGAAAATGTCATCTATATATCTAAGCCAAGTATAAGGTTTCAGCCTAGAATTATTAAGTGTAGAGGATTCTAGTTTTGACATAAAAATATTCGCATAACTTGGTGCCATCTTTGTACCCATAGCAGTACCTTGTTTCTGTAAATAGTATCTAGAATCAAAAGTAAAAAAATTATTTCTTAAAACCAAATATATTAATTCAACCATAGTAGTAATAAGACCATGATCATACTCTCTATCTTGTAAAGCACATTTAATAGCCTCAACTCCATCATCATGAGGTATATTTGTGTATAATGATACAATATCCAAAGTAACCAAAAAACAAACATCTGGTAATTCAGATTTAATATTCTCTAACACCCAAAGAAAACGAGTAGTATCTTTAATATAAGAATCAAATGATGGTGGAATAAATTAATAAAATTATCAACATATGCTGAAATATTTTCTGTATGACCCCCAATACTAACTACAATAGGTCTACCCAGACAACCTGGTTTATGAATTAGTTATTATAAATTATTGTATTTTGCACTAACTATAATTTTTGATTAATATGTATAAGTATTTTAGTGTTTAATGACTATTAATGTGAGAACAGCTATTTTTGGTATGTGAGCACAGTCTAATTTTTGTATGTATGCACATATGTATATTTTAATTTTGGACTTTTTTTTTATTATTTCAATTTAAATAGAATTTAAGCTTGATTAGGAGAAATTGTAGTTTTTGTTTTTTTATTTGAATTTTGTCATTGGTTGGGTAGATATTCTGTGCTAGATTTTGTGACCAATCAGGTGGATTTTTGTTAAATTTATAGTCTTTTATCAAATCTGTAATTTTTGAATATCGCCATTTTACTGTGTATTTTTTGCTTTCTGATGAAAACCAGTCTTCTGGTTGAAATATTATATTATTTCTTGGATTTATAAGTCTTTTTTTGTTTTTATATGTATTTCCTTTGGTTAGTTTTTATATATATATTTATATATGGTTATTTATATATATATATATATATATATATATATATATATATATATTGTAATACCAGTAAAAATAATAAATATAATGGTAATTAACTATTATATACGATCTTTAGAATCCACAGAAGTACTTTCAATTAATTTCTTAACCCTCCTCAACTGCCATTAAATTCAATGGAAGCAAATGTCATCAACTCAATTCCCATGAATCCTGAGTTTTAATGTTAGCACCTTAAAATTTTGGATTCATGGGATTTGAATTGATGTTTGTTTCCATTATATTTTTGAATTTAATGGCAGTTGAGGATGGTTAAGAAATAATTGAAAGTACTTCTGCAGATTGAAAGACCATATATAATAGTTAATTATCATTATATTTACTATTTTTATTGTAATTACAATAGTTTTTAATTAATGGATATTTTATATATATATATATATATGTGTGTGTGTGTGTATGTGTAACAAAGTTGATTAATTAAATTCCGCATAAATTTATGAAGCAATTCTTAAACACCCAATAACCTTTCAGCACTTCAGAAGGTTTTATCCTGAATAGGGATTTCATCAAGTTATCCTGGAAGTTAATATAAATCAATCTACTCATCAACATTTTTATTTTTAATCTTTAAATTTACAATGTATGATTCTATGTTAAACATTAAAAGTCATTATGTTGATTTACGAGGAACGTATGTTAATTTCCAGGATCACCTGATGAAATTCTACTTCCTGGGTGAAATACTTTACAGGGTTAAAATTGTTTTTCTTTATGTATTGATATGGATGGCTAAATACCTTTTCACTTACAAGCTTATATTGTTTGATTAATCAACTTTATTATATATCTTTAAAAATGTTTTGACATATACATTAAATATATTATTTATATCTAGGTGTGTTTTTTATAACAAAATATATGTGCATGTATTACAGATATTTAATAAATCATCTTCAGATTTTCAATGGTATGGATGGCTGAAGAGTTGGAGTTTGGAGTAGATTGAAGCCTGTCCATTAAAATATAAAGATTTGCTATCTTAATATAAACTGAACACTGATTATATATGTGTGTTGGAGATGATAATCTGGACCAACTGATGAGTGCTGGTTTAGTACGAAATATGAATAATGATGATTATTTATCTTTTCTACATGTGTGTGGTCATGTGTATCACTGATATCAGATAGTGTGAATAGTTGACGGGTATTTGAAAGTCTGAGTTTAAATCCCCCATATTTTTATAAAATATGTATTATATATGTCTTTTATTATTTACTTTTTTTGAAATGTATATAAAAAAATGGAATAATATTTTTTTTAATTTTAAAAATACTAATAAAATTTTATTAATAAAAAACGTGCTACTTATAACTATAAAATTGCATTCTCTGGCTCAACTTGGTATGAATTCGAATTTCTCATCTGGTTATATTTATTTTTCCAATAGATTGAAGAGGTAAAAAATTATTCCAGCTGCAATTTTCAAATGTAAAAAATCTGTTTACAAGTTTGCTTTGAAAAGTTAATTTTATTCTTTTTATTTACAAGGAAAGATTTTTTTCATTCTCTGTATTATTTACATAAACTAGAATTAATATGTACTAAAATAATTTTATAAGAAGTCAAAAGTTGAAAAAAAACATTAGCTTCGTCAAAATCTTACCAGATGTGCTCAACTTCGGACTGTTTTCCTGAAGATTTATACTGATGTTATTTTAATTGTATTTATATGTTGGACTATTTTTATTATCTAACATTAAGTATTAAATGTCTTTAGAGACTTGGTTATAATCGTAACATGCTTATTAAAACAGTTGGAAAGTTTTACAACCATGTAAATAAAATTGAAAATATTAATAATATGCCTAAAGGGTGGATAAGCCTTCCTTGTAAATAATCTTAGAAACATATGTACTGGATAAGCTTTAGATCACAACTTACTCTTAATAATTTGTTGAACAATACTAAAAGCAAGATACCAATGAAGCATGCTCTTTAGATTGTTTATAAAATAGCATGTCTAGCTCTTCCTGTAGCTCTGTGGTTATGGTGAAACTCATGTAAGTTGATCCACAGGAACCACCCAACATGCATATTTGTTATTTAAACAAGCAAAACTCTCCCTACAGTAGTGCCACTCAGTGCAAGCTGGGGTAATCAATGGTGATCATGTGATGCATATTTGGACGATAGAGCAAAACAAAAGACTGAATGCAGATCGATCTTTCTTGATTATGAACGTGTCATAGGTCACATGTTTTCTTCATCCAATATTAGAACAATTTGCTCTGAAAGGGATACTAGAAAAGGAAGTACAATAAAGTTTGGACATTTGCAAAGTATCCACATTCCATAAACAAAAATGATTCATGTGTTTTATTGTCCAAAAAATGGAATATCTAATTGCCTTATTTGCATATTGTATCTAATTTGCATATTGTATCATGTTAGTTATATAAGCATATCTGTGCAGCATAACTTTATTCAGCACTATGATTCTGGAAATGTTTTTCTGAAAGCTGGCTCAGTGCATTTAATTAATTTGTGTATTATACCTTTTTATCAGAACTCGGTCATTAACTTTATGAAAAGAGTTAATACTTTGAGATTTAAATTTTCTAATTACATTCAACTATTAGTAATACTACACAGGTTCGTATATACAGAACATTTTGAGTGCTATTGTTCTATTCTCTTTGCATGTTACTGGCCTGGCCAATGACAATAGTAACATGGGAATGTGAAACAACAGAAATGACTTCCTTTTCCATATGCTTTCAATATTACTATATTATTATTCTTTGTCAAAATTTCTGCAAATATGAAATGATTATTCATACTTGGCACATCAGATTAAATAGATGAAATTTCTGACGATTTTATTCACAGTCCAATTTACTTTTATACCAGACATAAACAGACCTTCATTTAATATACCCCACAAATATCCAACACAAAATAAGAGCCATTTCTAGTTAATTTGAAAATCCTATAAATAATTAAAGATAAGTGCTAAATGTGTGTGTATGTGCATGTATGTAAAAAATATGTTTAACCAATAATAAAAATAAATGTAAAACTAATGGATCGCTAATTGTGTATTGTAAATAATTAAATGATATATTAACGCTAAACTATAAAGTAATTTATCAAGAAGGATTAGATAATGTAAACAAAGCCATTGCTTAGAATAGACAATGTTAAAGGCATGACATTATCTAATCAGCAATCCTATAAGAACTAAAGAGATGACCACCACGTGGACAGCGGTTGGCCAATGAAGGGAGGCTACTCCAAAATAAAGGCGTGACAAGTAATGGATCTAATATTGAACTGAGAGAGGACACTTGCTAAGTGAAGCACTTGAAAGGTAGATGTGCCATTTCCTCGGGTGCTCCAGTCATCTCCTTTGCTTCACCTAGCCTTGCGGAGAGGTTTACCTCCAGACGTGCCAAAGTAAACCTAGGGAACTATAACAGGCCGTACCGATCTCTGTATTATTTTACTCTGCCTTCGGGCCCCTTATTTATATATAGTAATATTAGCGTGTATATATTATTCATCCTTTGTATATATTAATAGTGATTAACTCATATATAATCCTTTAAATAAATCTTCGTTATTTAAACCTACTTGCCGGGCTGCCTCATTAATTATTTTATATTGTGTTATTGATAGTTGCAATCCAGCGAGCAATAGAGTGCCGCTGGACACTGAATTGGCACAGTTACAGTTGATTATGAACCTCAATGGTGTAATTCTCAGTAATAACAATCAATGCATTGACAGCCGAATATGTTGGCATCTAATTATTTGATTTCGTGAGGAGATAAAACTACTAAGAAAAATATTTTTATATTTTGTTAAATTGACTAAGTTATCATAAAATTTTTATATTTTTGTTAAATTGACTAAGTACCATAATGCAGCTGGCAATATCTGAATTTGACGTCAGAGAGGCAAGTGAGTGGCCCCTGTACGTCCAACCAATTGAAAAACTGTTAATTATTAACAGAGTAAAAGACGATAAAAGCAAAACAGCGACCTTATTGTGTTTTGCTGGAAAAGGAGTAATCCAGATCACAAATAGGCTCTGTGAATCTAAAACCCTGGAAGAATTAACATTTGAACAGGTCAAAGATCATTTGACTGACTATTTTAATCCTCATGAGTCTAGACACATTGCCAGACTCCACTTTAGAAATCGCTGCCAAAGCAAGAATGAGCGGACACAAGATTATGATACTGCCCTGCGAGAACTCGCAAAAAACTGCATCTATGATTCATACCTGGAGGAAGTCCTCCTCGAACAATTTTTATGTGGAATGAGCAGTGATAGTCTGAGACAGCAGTTATTGGCAGATACTGATATTAACTATAAAGTAGCTATCAAACTTGGTATAGCTCACGAACTCGTGTTGCAGCAATCAAAGGAATTTGCGGCCATGAAAATAGTGGACAACGATCCTTATGAAGTCCACAAAGTAGACAAACCAGATAGAAGGGTGCCTGATCAAAGTGGAACAACTGACATTAAGAAAAGTCGAATTAAGTGTTTTTGCTGTGGAAAACTAGGTCACATGGCACGTGACTGTTTTTATAAAGCCCAACGCTGTAAACACTGCAATAAATTCGGCCACTGCTAAAAAATGTGCAGAAATAAAAAATATGATAATTATACAAAGAATAACAGCCAAGAGAGCATTACAAGAAAACATAAACAAGAGGAATTTTCAGCAATTAATAATGTGTCTTCGGACCAATCACAGAAATTTGAAATAACTGTCAAAATTTATGAAAAACCCCTATCGATGGAAATTGACAGTGGTAGTGGGGTGTCATTACTTTCCATTAAAGATTGGAAAACCATTGTGGCAGATATGAGACACCTACCTAGACTGATGCATACGAATCTGAAGGCTTGAGACGTCAATGGTAATGCTATAAAAATTAAAGGAGTAATTGAGGCTCCAATTACTTCAAACAATGCGAAAAAAATAGTTACATTGCCGTTATATATAGTACACGCCCCTATAAATCCTCTTATTGGCCGTGATTGGTTTCAGCAACTGGGAATAAAAATTGCTTGGGTCAAAAATATTGACATTGAAAAAAACATCAGACAGCGTTTTTCTAAACTTTTCAATGGAGAACCGGGAAGGATAAAAACAAAACCAGTTTCATTAGAATTATCACCCGAAGCAGTGCCTATAATTTGTAGACCGTGAAAGATTCCGTACGCTCAGAAAAAAAAATAGTGGGGGAAATAAAGCAATTGGTTAAAGATGGCATGCTTGAAGCAACAGAAGAAGCCAAGTGGGCTACCCCACTGGTTGTAATAACCAATCCAAATGGACAAATACATTTGTGCGGCTATTACCATGTATCAGTCAATAAAGCACTAAACAAACACGCATACCCCATTCCTAACTCAAGAGAAATCATAGCATCGCTCCAAAAGTCTAAATATTTTTCCAAAATTAGACCTCAACTCGGCCTTCCACCAAATCCCGTTGACCAACAAAGCTGCGAATATTCTAACACTTACTACACACATAGGTTTATTTAGATGCAAATGTCTACCATTCGGAATAGCTTCAGCACCAAGTATATTCCAAGCAAAAGTGGAGACTCTTCTAAATGGACTCGAAGGCATAATCCCCTACTTTGACAATATATTGGTCACTGCTAATTCAGAAAATGAATTGAGCACTCGTATCTCAAAAGTTTGCCAAAGACTGGAGGAATTTGGAGCAAAATTAAATGCGAAAAAATGTATTTGGAAGGCTACTGAAATAAAATTCCTGGGTCACATATTGTCAAACTCAGGAATAAGCCCCTCCCCTGAAAAAGTCAAAGCAGTATCTGACACCAGAAGACCAAATAACATAAAACAACTACAGGCCTTTTTGGGCCTGGTAAACTATTTTGAAAACTTCCTGAATGGCAAAGCACACATAGCAATGCCGCTGTACGAATTATTAAAAAAAAACAGAAATGGAATTGGGAAGCAGCACAAGAGCAAGCATTTCTCCATACCAAAGTCCTTCTCACATCAAATAAACTACTGGTCCATTATGACAGCGAGTGTGAGGTAACTGTGACAACTGATGCATCAGAAAATGGTGTGGGGGCAGTGATATGCCATTCATCCCACTCTGGAGAATGTCATATAGCATATGCGTCATGCACCTTGTCTAAGGTGGAAAAAAACTACAGCCAGCTAGAAAAGGAAGCCCTCGCCATAGTGTTCAGAATTCGTAAATTCCACCAATATCTATATAGACATCCTTTCCAATTAATAACTGACCATAAGCCACTCTTGGGAATTCTAGGCACGAAACAGATGCCTGAACATTTAAGCCCTCGTATGTTGAGATGGCTTAACATACTAGAAGGTTACAATTATAAACTCGAATACAAAATAGGCATGAAAATCAGTCATGCTGATGCGTTATCGTGAATGCCAGATCAGCTCGAGAAAGAAGTAAATGAAGTAGAAATTAACTATATTGACGCACTAAACAGCCAGACACTTAACAGTGCAAAGGTAGCTGCTTGGACCAGAGAAGATGCTAGCTACAGATGGATCATGGAAAAAATCAGCAAAGGTTGGCCAAAACAAAGACCATCTTTCTTGCACATAGAGCTATGGAAAGCTCGAGAACAACTGTCCATTTGCAAAGACTATACTCAGAGGCGACCAAGTACTAATCCCCGTAAGCGGCAGGTCGCAAATACTTAATTTATTGCACAAAGGTTATCCGGGCATTGTAAGGGCGAAAGCGTTAGCTTGTAGTTATGTCTGGTGGCTGAAAATTAACAGTGACATAGAACAATGAATTAAAAAACTGCACAAACTGCCAGTCATGTGCAAATGCACCCTCAGCCAAATTCGAGTCCTGGCAAGAAGCAGACAAGCCATGGCAAAGAATTCATATAGATCACTGCGGTCCTATTCAAGGACAATTATTTCTAGTAGCAGTGGATGCCTATTCAGGATGGGCCGAATATAAAATAGTTAAAAACACAGGTTCAGATGAAGCCATCGACAAACTGTTGGAAATGTTCACACACCACGGTCTCCCAGAAACCCTAGTATCTGACAGTGGCACAGGTTTTACATCAGAAAAGGTCGCTTACTCGATGCATGAATGGGGAATTAACCACCTATTTACTCCACCTTACCACCCCCAATCAAATGGACTGGCTGAAAAAACTGTACAGAATTTAAAATCCGCCATCAATAAAATGGGAAAATAAAGTCTGCATGAAGTGGTCTTTAACGTGCTTCTTTGTCAACATTCTATGCCTACAGCTAAGTCAGGTAAATCACCCGCAGAGAAATATCTAGGTTGTAGACTGCAAACAAAGCTTGACAAAATTATACCAACGAAGGACACCGAAGTACCTTCAGGCAGAAACTATAAATTCTCACCATAAGACTGTGTGTATGGGTTATAAATATTCAGGATAGATTCTGGATTAAAGCAGACATTGTGTGACATTTAAGTAAGCAAGTGGTTGCTGTACGAATAGAAATGGAAGAGAGTTACGCAAACACATAAATCAATTGTGTAAAGACGAAAGTATACAACAAACGCCGCAGCCATTTCCGAGAAAAGATGACGCTCCAGATGCGGAATTGGACATCCCCCAACATTCTAAGAGGGAAAGTAAAATTTTCTCCCACCTCAGTGATTATGTGCTACGTTCAGAGAGAAAAAAAAATCAACAAACTAAAACACTATCTCTGAACTTGGGGGAGGTATGCTAAATGTTTGTGTATGTGCATGTATATAAAAAATACGTTTAACCAATAATAAAAATAAATGTAAAACTAACGGATCGCTAATTGTGTATTGTAAATAATTAAATGATATATTAATGCTAAACTATAAATTAATTTATCAAGAAGGATTAGATAATGTAAACAAAGCCATTGCTTAGTATAGACAATGTTAAAGGCGTGACATTATCTAATCAGGGATCCTATAAGAACTAAAGAGATGACCACCACGTGGACAGCGGATGGCCAATGAAGGGAGGCTACTCCAAAATAAAGGTGTGACAAGTAATGGATCTAATATTGAACTGAGAGAGGACACTTGCTAAGTGAAGTGCTTGAAAGGTAGATGTGCCATTTCCTCGGGTGCTCCAGTCAGCTCCTTTGCTTCACCTAGCCTTGCGGAGAGGTTTACCTCCGGACGTGCCAAAGTAAACCTAGGGAACTATAACAGGTCATACCAATCTCTTTATTATTTTACTCTGCCTTCGGGCCCCTTATTTATATATAATAATATTAGCGTGTATATATTATTCATACTTTGTATATATTAATAGTGATTAACTCATATATAATCCTTTAAATAAATCTTTGTTATTTAAACGTACTTGCCGGGCTGCCTCATTAATTATTTTATATTGTGTTATTGATAGTTGCAATCCAGCTAGCAATAGAGTGCCGCTGGACACTGAAATAAGTAAAATATATAATTATTAAAAAATATAGCTCTTTTTAATTAAATGCAAAACAATTTAAATGACTTTTTTTAAGTGCTTTGATTAAACTTAGAAATTATGTTTGCTTGTCCAGGTTAAATCCTTTAACCAAATTTTAACATTCTTTGATTTAATGGATTTTCTTCAAATTTTGTATATCTGGTAAGTATGCAATATGATACTGAAGTATTTTAGGGTTGCCTTCTGGCTGCCCAGTCTAACAGTATCTGTAGACCAAATTTCAAAATATATAGACTTAGTTTTAAATGCTTTGATTAAACTTAGAAATTATGTTCGCTTGTCCAGGTGAAATTCTGTAACAAAAGTTTAAAATTCTTCAATCTAATGAATTTTTTCACATTTTGTATGTGTGATAAGTATGCAATATGATACTGAAGCATTTTAGGGTTGCCCTGCTGGTTGCTCAGTCTAATAGTGTTGATAGATCAAATTTCAAAATATATAATCCCAGTTTAGTAAGTTTTCAGTGATGTGAAGTAGATGGCAATATATGTTTTAAAAAAACCTTTACAGTTAATATTTACTAAGGCTTTAAACCTCAAGAGTGTGTGTGTGAAATTGCAAAGGTAGGGACCTCTACAGGTCTTAAAAGAGCATACGCTTGTGATTAAGACCTGTAGAGGTCCCTACCCTCGCATTTTCATGCACACATTCTTGAGGTTTAAAGCCTTAGTAAATATTACTTACGTAATCAATGTGTGTTTAAATAAATTTATATTTACAGTTAATTAAAATAGAAAGATAAACAGCTGCAGGCTGAAATCTTAATTTTTCTTGATTATTTAACTAAAACTTGCATTTTTTATAAACATAATAAATGTTGTAAACAATTTTTAATGGGTCTGAGTTTCATTCACAAAACTAAAAATGCAGCGACATTGTAACCCTTTTAAATACTTTTATTGAATTTGAAAGATCAGTTTGCTTGTTTATTTGTTAAGTTTTGATCTTTTTCAAGTTAAAATAACATTTTAAAATTGAGGTTTAATATACTTAAATTCATGAAAAATGCTTTAAATCTGGTATAAAACTAAGTAATACCAGGCTGATCTATTTAAGACCCTCATCTTTTTAGTAAGGCACTTACTTTCTTAGATATGGAACAAAGGCCAGGAAAATATTCAATACAATCATATATCACAGTTAAAAAATTTTCTTAGAACTTTCATTTGTTTTAAACAAAACTATCAAGAGGGCAATATAAAGATTTTTTTCAATTTAATAACATTACTTAAACATCTTAAAATTGATATTTAGCAGACTTAATTTCCACATAACTTGTTGAAAATTTATACATTCATTTTAAATGTCTATAAAAATGATAGAACACTTTAATTGTTTAAATAGGTGAATTAATTTCTTAGATATGAAGAGTGGGGGGAATTACTTAAATAAAGCTTGCTATTAATTTTATTTGTTATTATATGGTATATAAATTAATTTTATTTGTTATGATTGCAAGCTTCATTTAAACAAGAAATTTGTTTATAGTTTTGTTTTGCTTTCTTAAAAACAATTTTTTAAAAAAAAATAACTGTCAAACAATTTTAAATAAAAAAAGTTAGTTACTGATATATATATATATGTGTGTGTGTGTGTGTGTAATAATATTATGATTCAATGTCTTTATTTTTAAAGCAATATACGTAATTATATAACTGAATATTTGTAAATACAGTAAATAAATAATTAAAAAATTTTATCCACTTAGCAGCGCTTTCGATTATCCAGTAATCTGTGTCAACTAAAGCTTTGAAATGCTAACTTTCCCACAATTCTGTGATCTTAATGTTTGCTGCTTGCCTGTTAATTAAGTCATGTTTATATTTATATATTAGCATAGCCTCCTTTATTTTTCTTTTATTGTTATTTTTTTCAATTTGCAATATTTTTACACTGTTAAAATTGAAGTCAAAACCATAAATACATGATTTATTATGGTCGTAAAAAACAGATGCTGAAATATTATTATCTACTATGCAATTTTGTTTTGATTTCTGAATGCATTTTAATAATAGCAAGTGTTCTTTAGTTCTTTTTTCCAACGTACATCTAGATTCACCTATATATTTACTGCCACACCTACTATCCATTTATAAATGACACAATTTTTATTTATAAATGAGGTTTTATCTTTGGAGTTATTTATTAATTTTTTCAATGTAGGAGGTGTGTAAAATGCAACATCACATATATCTTTATAAATTTTCCTTATAAACTTTACTTGATAATTTGAAATATATGGGATTGATATCTATATTTTTTATTAGCAGGAGAATCAACTTACTGCAGAAATATCTAGTGACAGGAAAATGTTTTACATAATGGTACATATCAATTTTATTTGTTACAATTGCAAGCTTCATTTAAGTGATAAAAAAATTGTTTATAATATAGTTTTGTTTAGCTTTGTTTTCAAATAAAATAAAAATTGTGAAAATTAAACAATTTTCACTTAAAAGAATATTTCATATTTTTATTCACTTATATATCACTCATATACACATATATTATTGTGTACACATACTAAATATAATATATATATATATGTGTGAGTGTTACAAAAAAATCAAGTCAGATGTCACATGACATATGTGTGTATATATATATTAACTTATAGCAAAAATATCTAGTAATATATATATCAACTATAAGTATCCAGTCAATTTAAAGTACAATATATAGTTTCACATTTTCATTTATTGTGCCAATACTAAAAACTTAAAATAATACACATATTTTTTAATATTAAATGCTTCTATTGGCTCACTAAAAAGAAATAAAATAATTATTTGTTCAATCACAATTGAGGTTTTTCAATTCAACTTGAAATAAAAGCATGAGGGTTCCAGAAATTAATTAAAACAATCTCTATTTGTAAGAAGAAAAGATTGATTTAATTAATTTCTGGATCCCATTTTTTTATTTCAAATTAAATCGAAAACCTCCAATTGTGGTTGAACAAATTATTTTTTTGAGCTTGGTAAATAAAAGTATTTAATATAAAAAAAATTTTTAGCTCTATTATTAATATTTAAATTTGAAATGGAATGATTAAAAAAGTTTATTGAAATATAATCCATAATCAAAAACTATAAAATAATGTATATGAAAATATTTGATAAAAAAATGCTTTTATTTTATTTGAAGAGTAATATACTAAAAAAAATTTTTTTTAATCTATAATTTAGATTGGCATATTTAATTTTGCATTAAAAACAGAAGCATTCATAAGTTAATTAATTTAATTACTAGTTTCAAAAGTAGTAATTGACTTAATTAATTTATGAATGCTTTCACTTTTATTTCAGATTAAATATATTTACCTAAATTGTGATTTCAGATTAAATATATTTACCTAAATTGTGATCCAAAAATAAATTACTTTACATGCTGTCAATACCATTGCATGTCTCCTCTTTGTCAAAATGCCTAAAAGTGTAAATGAACCTTTGTTTTCATCTGGTGTAAATTTAAAATTGATTTTTAATCATTATTTTTTCAAACCTCATCTTTTAATATTTGAGGTGTCTAATTTAAAATGAACATTTTATACTTTCAAATATTCTGATAGACAGAGGGTAATGATATTAACAGGTCATGAAAAAGAATATTATTCTATAGCTTTACATTTAATTTTAAAATGTATTTATTAATAACTCATTATGATTATCATTTTCAACCATTATTCATCCACTATAGGGTGACAGTCTCTCCAAATTTAGCCCAGTTTCTCAGATCTCTTAGCTTTCTTTTACTTATTACACCCACCAGAAAACTTGATTATTTTATCCATTCATTTCACATGTGGGCCCTTTCTAGATCTTCTACAAATGTTTGTGGTCCAAATTAAAACTTCATCTGTCCATCTAATATCATCTCCTTGAACAATTTGTCAGTCCAGTTACACTTTGGTTTCTTAATTCTTTCAATAATATCAGTAACAATTGTTTATTCTCTCACTCGGGTAGTTTACTTTTAATCTCTTCCTGTTATTTCTGACATACATCTCTTTACTATTTCAATAATCTGAAGTCTTTTTAATGCTTTTCTATTAAATGTCCACTTCTAAGATTCATAAATCAAAACACTTAAAACATATTAACACAGGCAAAACTCTCCATACAGTAGTTCCATCCAGTGCCAGCCAGAGTAATCAGTGGATGCCGGAAGATTTATGCATAAAATCCCCATTTAGTGCCTACTCATCCAATATTCCCAGACTAGTTTCTGACTTGTGGCCTTCATCAGTGAGGATGTTACAAGCATAAAAAATGGTGATCATGTAGTGTGAAATGGTGATCATGTGACTTAAAACATATCTATTAAAAATATTTCCTTTCAAATACAGAATCATCTTTTCTTTGAATATTAAATTATTTCTACTAAAAGCATTTTGTTAAAGCTTAATTCTATGGATTAGCTTAATCCATCATATTTCCATATGTATTAACAATCTGACTCAGGTATTTGTATTTGATAACTTCTTTAAATTCACGATTATCGATTTTTATTTTTTTCTGAGAAAATTCATTTAACATTATTTTAGTTTTTATCGCATTTATATTTATTTCTTATTATTAATAATAGTTAAGAATTAAATATAAATAATTATTTACAAAGTATGGAGAGATGTGTGTTAGGAGTAACAAGAAGAGATTGAAAATGAAATACAAACATGAGAGAACAAACAGGTGTTAATGATATTGAAATATTTAAAAGACTGAAGTAAAGTTGGGCTGGATATATTACTAGAAGAGATCATAATAGATGATAGTTGAAATCTTAAACTGAAATCCAAAATATTTTAAAAGACCTAGAATGAGACCACTTGTGAGTTGGATGGATAAAATAAGGAAGTGTGCTGGGATGATGTTGAGAAGAGAGGCTGGAAATGAAAGATGGATTGAACTTGGAGATGCCTTCACCTTGCAGTGGATCGATGATAGTTGAAAATGATGATAATTATCAATTATTATAATTAATAGTTATTGCAATTGATAAATATATGTATAATTATTGATTATAAAGCAATTAAGATTTAAATATAAAAAGTTCTGTTTGCATTGCCAAAATTTCAGATTTGATATATTAATTCTTAAATAATAAGATAGAATGGCTGCATTGTGAAAACAAATAGAGCAAAATATAATTTTCAGTGCACAAGTATAGAAAGCAAGAAGTATTACATGGAATAAATATCCATAGCAACTCTTTCCATACAATAGTGTCATCTATTGCAAGCTATAATAATTAATAGATACAACTATCATATGGAGAAAGTTGATACTATTTTTAATAGCTTGTGCAAGGAAAAGAAATGGTGATCATGTGAAGTTTCAATGATTTAAGAAATACCTGTTCACAACTATGAATATAAATTAAAAAGTAAGCTATTAATAAATCATAAAACAAAAAAACCTACATGACTAGCCTACACAATGACAAATGTACTTCTTTTATTCTAATTCTGACACCTAGTGTGAATTTGAGTGATGAATAGATTCCAGAATGTAATGCTTAATAAATCCCTACCCAAGACAGTTTGAGGATATTATAAACAGCTCTGGATGGTATTTATCAAAAGTTTCCATCATGCATCTATTCATTACTCAAACCTTACACTAAGAGGTAAACTGGAATACAAAAAAATACACTTGATATATTAATAAATCTCTATGATATTATTAGAGGAAATAACATCTAATGGAAAATACATGATGGATGAATGATTGTTTGTGGAAAGTAACTCTTCATAAATATTCTCTCTATCTTGCTATAAATTTCAAATACAAAAGGAAAATTCTTTATCATAATAAAATGTTACATGTTTAATCTTCAAGTTGAAGACTGTTAGAAATCATCTAAAAAAAAATTAATTATAGAAGTAAAAGAAGAAGAATTAGAAGGAGAAAGGCAAGAAGAAAAAGGTGCAGAAAAAGAAGGAGGACAAGGAAAAGACAAATAAGAAGAGAACTAGTAAGAGGAAAAGATAATAAAGAAAAAGAGAAAGAAAAAGAGGGGGAAAGATAATATATTATTATATAAAAATTAAATGAATATTAAACAATTGTGAAAATATTCTCAGACAAAAGAATAGGTATTAAATGTAAGAGATGGAAAAAATAAAATCTATTACTTAGATTTGAATAAGCACTCTAAGTAAAGATATTCTTGTAAGATGGATTTAACTTTAGTAATTGTAGACAGAAGCTAATAATATCTTTTATGATAGGTCACCTACATTACAATAATCAAAATGAAAGTATAGTGAAGGATATACTGGTATTAACTATCTAGATAGATTACCGTGATTAAATAACAAATATTCATGTTTATTTAGTATGTACCTGTTTTGCATTATAGACCTATGATATACTTAGTTATATAATGTAGTATGAGCACAAAGTGTCACTAATAAATGTCATATAGTTATATTCCTTACACTTTGATTAAGTTAGAAATCCTTCTGGCTTACAGATCTCTTTTTAACATGGTTTATTCCTTTACAGTTTGACCAGATCTAACCTGAGAAAACAAAGATTATACACATTAAGATAGCTTATATAATTTAATCAATAATAATAATAATAATAATAATAATAATAATAATAATAATAATAATAATAATAATAATAATAATAATAATAATAATAATAATAATAATAATAATAATAATAATAATAATAATAATAATAATAATAATAATAATAATAATAATAATAATAATAATAATAATAATAATAATAATAATAATAATAATAATAATAATAATAATAATAATAATAATAATTCAAATTCAATTGTTTATTAACATGTAAACATACAGTACAAACAAAGACCAAAAAGTTTACATTTGATTGCTATTACAGCTCAATAATTGTTGAATTGCTTTTTTAAAGCTATTCTTTGATAAATTAAAAATATCAATGCTTTTAAAATGTTTATTATAAAAATCTGGTAATCTAACCAGTGTAGATCTTTTCAAACAATCTGAATGAAAATGAGGTATATAAAATAGTTCAGTATTTTTACTATTCAGCTTGGGGATTCTATATTGTATTTTTGTCTCCAACTCAGAAATATCTATTTCTCCTTTCACTATCTTTTGTAATATTATCATGTCAGCAATTAGTCTATGATTAAATAACTTATTACTTAAATTTCCTGATTTCTTTTTAAGTAGTATTAATTTTCGAAATTTATGTTCAACATTTTGAATCATATTAATATGTGAAATTATGTCTGCATTTCATATAACAGATCCATAATGAAGTACTGGAATCACTAACATGTTAAATAACATTAATATAGTATTTAATTCAAAATTGTTAATTAATCTCAAAATAGGACCTAATACTTTATGTGCTTTTGTTACATTATACGAAACATGCTCTGTAAATGATCCATTAGCGGAAAAAATTATTCCTAAATTCTTATGACTAGTATCTCGAGGAATATATGTATTATTTAATGTGTAAGTATATAAACTTTTACAAGATTTTCTAGTAAATGTTACAATTTTACATTTGCTAGCATTTATAATCATACCATTTTTAATACACCATCTATGTAGATACTCTAACATATTTTGCAACATCAAATGATCTGATGAATTATAAATTGTCTTAAATAGTTTTATATCATCAGCATAACAAAGAATATTCTTATTATTTATAAAACAATGCAAATCTGAAGTCATTATTGCAAATAAATAAGGACTTAATACACTACCTTGTGGCACTCCACAAATAGGATAAATACAATTTGACCATTCATTATTATAGAAAATATAATGAGGCCTATTCAATAAATAAGATTTAAAAAATTCAATCAAATTTTTCGATAATCCATATGCAGCTAACTTTAATAACAGGTCCTCATGTGTCACTCTATCAAAGGCTTTACTTAAATCCACATATATAACATCTAGTTGTTTTTGTTGATCAAAATTTTGTGCAATTATGTCATTTATTGTGACTAAATTTGTATTTATTGACTTTCCTGGTATAAATCCATGCTGATAATTAGGAAGCCATTTGGAAAGATTATTAGATAAATGCTTAAGAAGACATTTATCAAAGATTTTAGCTGTAATATAAAGTATGGATATTAGTCTATAATTTTCAATCTTTCTTTTAGATCCCTTTTTGTGTATTGGTACTACTTTTGTTTCTTTCCATAAAGAAGGATAAGTATTAGATTTTAGAGATAAATCAAATAAATGTTTCAGTACCGGAGCCAATAATTGTCCACATCCTTTGTAAATAAATGTTGGTATGTTATCTATTCCTACACTTCTTTTGTTCTTTAGTTATGTAATAGATGAAAGAATTGATTCTCTAGATATATGATTAAAATTCAAAATTTCATTGTTAACATTAATTAATGACTCATAAGTAAAATCATCATCATTATTATTATAAGCATTATCTTCCATTTTTAAATTGAATAAAGATGAGAAGTCATTTGCTACTAATCCTATATTTTCATTTTGTAAAGTATTTCTTTTTGGTATAAGGAATTTAATACATCCCCAAAAATCTTTTGGCTTTCTTATCAAATTATTTTCAGTTCTCTTTAAGTAATCCTGAAAATTCTTTTTTTAATAATTTTTGTAAATGACCTATATATTCTAAAATTATGCCAGTCAAATAAAGATCCAGTAATTTTAAAATCTTTATAAAATTTTAATTTGTGCCTAATTCCTTTAATAAGAACTATAGAAAACCAAACTGGATATATAGTATGAATTTTCAAATTAGGTATAAATTTATTTATATGTTCTGTAAGCCTGCTCTGAAAATTAACAGCAGCATCTTCTAAATTATTGCAATTATACACACATGTCCAACTATCATGTTGTAATGCCTTGTACAAATCTAAATAATTACCTTTGGAATAACATCTTTTAAAATTATAAATGTGTTTTACAATTTTATATTGAAATAAGCAATCAATATCCAAAGATGGGTGAAAAACATCTTCTTTAACAAGAGGCTGAATACATTTAGTGCATTTTAAGTTAGATGGAAAATTATTAAAAACTAAATCTAGAGTAATCCCATAATTATTACAGATATCATTACTTTGTGTAAGATTCAGCATATTAACAGCAGATAATAATCTTAATGATTTAGAATCAAGATAAGTATGTTTATTATTTATAAACTTAGGAACATTAAAATCACCTACCATCATAATTGATCCTTTAAATGCTACAAGCAATTTTTCAACAATATTAAAATAATCATTAAACTGTAAAATACTAATTTTTGGCTGTAAATAAACATTACTAATGATTAAATTTTCATATCCTAAATTAATAGATATCCAAATGCATTCAACATCTGTATGTAGATCTAATACCATGCATTCAAAATGAGATTTAATAGCAATAAGAACGCCACCTCCTCTATTAGCCATATTTATATTTTGATCATATCTAAAAACTTTGTATCTATTATCAAATAATTGGCAATCAAAAATATCTTCAATAAGCCATGTTTCTGTAATGAAAATTATATCATAATTCGTTAATAAAATTGCTTCATAAAATTCTTGAAGTTTTGTTCTTAAACCCCTTGAATTTTGATAATAACAAGTAAACATATTGTTTGTATTCATTATTTTTGAATTATAGATGTACTACCATTTAAAACACTATTATTTAATTCATTCGTATTAACAGTTATATTTTTATTTAACTTCCCAAAGAAAGGCAATATAACAGCATGTTCTGGCCACAAATTTTCATTAGTCATTTTATTACTATAAGACTCCAGTATAGAAACATAAAATGAAGAATATTTTAAATTCACAGATAAAATTTTATGACATACTACTGAAATATTTAATGCAGTTTTTAAATAACTTTTAATCTCCTCTGCTGAAGTCATTGGGGAAAATCTAGTTAGAAAATATTTTTTAAAATGCATTCTAGGTTTAACTGTTTTCAATATGTGATCCAAATTTCTACCAATCACCGGCTTTTTTTTTCTTATATATTTTTTATTTTTATAATTGACAGTATTAAATTCTTCATGATTTAATCTTTCAGAAGTATTTAATTTCTCATCATTAGTAACATTTGATTTAACTTTTTTTATTGTTATAGTTTTTTTATTATCAATATGTTTTTCTTTATTTTTAATTAAAATATCTTTATATGAAGGCTTAATAACTTTCTTAATTACAGGATAGTTATCATCTTTTCCATCATTTTCTTTCTTATCTTGATTAGAAATATTCTTCTTTATTATCTCACAATTATTTACTGTAGATACAAGACATTTTTTCGTTTCCAAAGTAACTTGATCATTATCAAGTGTAACAACATCACTCTTGAATTCTACTTTATCAAAATGTTTCAAAATAAATAATAATAATAATAATAATAATAATAATAATAATAATAATAATAATAATAATAATAATAATAATAATAATAATAATAATAATAATAATAATAATAATAATAATAATAATAATAATAATAATAATAATAATAATAATAATAACAACAACAACAAGTTCATATCAATAATCTACCACACCCACAGCCCAGGCTAATACGTTTATACTATTTGCATTTTGGTGTACTCAATGTACATTTATTTATTCTAGGAAATAATATCAGGTGATATCCATCAACATTTATAAACACACTTAAACAACTTAAAGATAGGGATTCCAGAATTGCTTCTCTAGATATAGATGTGGCAACTTGGTGCCTTCTCAAGCAATCAGTGAGTCTTTAATTTAAAACTGTACAAACAATTGCTCAACAGTTAGTGTTGTTGGTTTTTATATATTGAACTATGCTCTAGCAACATGAAGATATAACTTAAGTCTTTTGCAGATGCATTAATAATTTAAAAACTTTAATATTGAAATATAAATTACAAATGATTGTTGTAACTTTAAATATTGAGCTATTTGAAGATAAGAGAAAAAAAAGATTGTCACTTTAACTCTTGTAATCAAACCTATGTAATTTTTATAAACAAAGTTTAATAACATTATTGTTGTTGAAACACAAAAAAAATAATGATGATGATGATGATGATGATGATAATAAAAGCATTGGCTCATCCACTAATACAAATGAAATCCTTTGGTTGAAGTAGACACTGGTATACCTTTGAAATTTCTTTGCTCAGCTGTGGCTATCTTTAATACTGTTTTGCCACTTTTCTATTCATTTAATGATAGAAATTGGAATTACAAATAGTATTGATTTATTAGTTCAAAAAGTCTAAATGTGTCCGTTTTTTACAAAGTGATGTTTTTAATGAGTTAAATTCAGCCCACCGTGTACTGATTAGTTGATTCTTTACTCTTTGGCTTTGATAAAATTTGTAAAATTACTTACAACAATCTTTTCATTGCTTAAAGCAGCATTTCCCAACCTGTGGTACGCGTACCACTGGTGGCACACGAGTTGCTGGTTGGTGGTACACGAAAAATAATCAATAATGGCGGACATAAAAAAAAATTAAATCATAAAAATATAGAAACGTTTTTTCCTATAATTCATAAAAATTATTTTAATGAATAATATTATACAGTAAAGTTGTTAATATGTATAGTCGATGATCGAAAATCCAGCAATTGATATCGTTTTTTTTTTTTTTTGGAGTGCACTTTTAAATTTAGCCGTTAGCCACCAGTAACTTGAGATGTCGCCGCCACTGTTGTCATAGTGCTGCACTCTCATTCACTTCACCGCATGGCTTACAAGTGACAGGTTATTGTTTGTGATTGTATCGTCTTTGTTTATTAAAATTCATTGATCCCTATATAACCTGCTTATTCGAACTTAGACAAGAAGCACAGGTTTTTTTTAAGACAATCCTTTTGATCTCTCTTCGAAATTGTATGATTTTGATTGGCTTCAGGTGCTTGCATATTTATCTGATATTTTTTGCAAATAAATGAACTTAAATTTGACACTTCAGAATAACTCGATAACGATCTTTAATGTTAATGATAAAATTGAAAATATGATTAAGAAATTAGATTTTTGGAAACAGTGTATTGAAAACAATCAACCGGAAAAATTCGAAACTCTACATATTTTTTTGTTTGAAAATAAGGTTAGTCTGTCTCAAGATATACAGAAAATATAATAGCACATTTAACAGGATTAAAATTGTCTTTCATGGAATATTTTCCAAAACACGAAAACACAAATGATAAGTGGATTTCAAACCCCTTCTATGAAGAAAATTTAGAAAAAGCTACATCATTATCAATAAAAGAGAAAGAAAATTTAATAGAATTATTGACACAATCTAATTAATTTTGGTTAAACATTAAAGAATATGAACAGTTTTCTGAGAAAGCTCTTAAATTATTATTACCATTTACCAGTATGGAATTAGTAGAAAGAGCTTTTTCTTCATATTTTTTTTTTAAAAAAGTATTGAAACAGATTGAATGCAGCTGTAGACTTAAGGGTATATCTTGCATCTTCTGAACCAAATTTCAAAAAATTATGTTCTTCGAAACAAGCACAAGGATCTCATTAAATTTATTTTATAAAAACATTTGATTATGATAAAAAAATATATTAATTGGGTTTTTGTAATTTTGTGTTTTTATTAAAACCATTTATTAGTAAATGAAATATGACAAAATAGTAGATAAATATGATACTTTGAACAAACACATACATATATGTTACAGTGAGTTTATAATTTCTGTGAGTTTATAATCCAGCAAGACGTTTAGGCATGTTACAATGTAATTTATCTCATTATGTGATGTGAATACATGGTCATCCTATAATATGTATAATGCAAATAAAATAACACACTCGCAATAACAAATTTCACAAAATACAATCATTTTTACGAAGTGGTACAATTTAGCATGATATACTACCAAGTGGTATGTGAGCCAAAAAAGGTTGGGAAACGCTGGCTTAAAGCAATGGGTAAATTTATTTTCATGGTTTATATAAATATTTATGATTATTTTTACAAAATATTTGTGTTTGTAAACAAACTCATTACAAGTTAGTTTATAGCAAAATAAAGTGTGTCCAGTTTTTTTAACTTTCTAAGCATTTAAGATAATCCATTTTTACATTATCAGATTAGATATTCTTATTATTTTGAAATGCACTTAATTTTTGTAATACTTCACACATTTGATACTTCAACACCTTAGGCATCTTCAAATCTACAAACTATTGTATTACTATTAATAATAATCATTTCAAAGGATACTTGTATGTTATCCTGACTACCAAGCTTGGCAGCTATTTTTTATTTACATATACATTTTCAGGGCCTACAAATTCCATTCAGAAGTTCATTTCAATTTTTTTTATTTATATTATGTTACATTTCTATTTTTTTACATTAATACAAAAAATAATAATAAATAAAGTGAAAATACAATTAATTATAATTAACAATAATAAATAAGTGGTAAATATTATTATGTGTAAATATATATATAATTAATAAAACAAGTCACAAATTGTGCAAATTGCCTTTAAGTTTGTGCTAAAATATTCACTAGATGGAGCTTACCACTAGCTCCAAAGAAGCTTTAATTATAAGCGCCAACACAGAAAGAATTCAAAATCTCTATCATATTATCCTCATCTCCAGACCAATTGGTTTCAAGCTTAATGGCTCAACTCAGTCAAGAATTAGGATTTCAGAAACTAGATCTAAAACTCCAACCCAGAGCATTTACTTAATACATTATATATTAAAACAATAATCTAATAGCCTCAGTCTTCTTTATAAAAAATGCATAGAGATGTTTCATCACAAAATATATGGAATGTCTTTATATGCATTCTTTATAATAAAATAAATGAGAGTATGTGAATATATTTAATTACTGTTTTAATACATATATAGATATGGACATTTATATGTTATAATATTTAACTTTTATCTATTATTCTTAATTATAATTAATTATGATATTTCCATTTTTTTTTATTAATATGAAAATTTAAAAAAAAAACAGAAACATAAAATAAACTTTCTGAATGGAATTTATAGGCCCCTGAAAGTGTATATTTAAACACAAAATGGCTGCCAAGCTTGAAAGATAGGATAATGCACAGTATCTCATAAAGTAACATCATAATTTTTATTTGTTTTGACTCTAGTTTTAATTTATGAGTTCAAACTTGCATGTCATCTTATCTCTATAACAATCCTATTCAAATTTCAATATGCTTTTAAACATTACGATGTTAAAAAAGTTGTCAGCAGTGGACAAATATGATTGTAGACAGCCAAAAGTTTTTGATTGGTAGTAATACCTACTTATCAGGAACACATACTTCATTTTCCCTTTTATTCAAAATCTCTATATTATTTTTTAATAAAATCTCAAACTTTAATCAGTATTTTCTTAGTATATGTCTTTTTTTTCTAGAATGTCACATTTTTGACTCTAGAGAGTGGATAGAAAGAGAATGAAGAATAATTTCAAATATTCAATAAAAAGCAACAAATTAATTATCAGAATTTTTAGCTTTAAAAAAAAGTATTCGTTTTTTCGACATAAATTGGATTTTTTTTTTTTTAGTTTAATAATAATTCTCCACATCGTTATATTTTTATATTCTTTAGTTAATGATATTTAAAATATTTATTAAATACAAAGTTTAATTTATTTGAATATAATAGTGAAATTTTAAAAGCATGAATTTCAACTAATTTCTACAATGCAAGTGAGTTTTTTTTATTGTTTATGAAAATTAAAAATAAATTTTGATGTCAATTTTAATCAAAACATTAATATTCTTCGTCATTTTTTAGAATTTAATTTATTCTTGCTTGAATTTATTATTTTTTTAACTAAAACATTAAGTTCAAAAACACATGTGTTTAGTATTAAATAAATCGTTATTTCCTTCTCTTCCTTTTTTTCTCTCGCTCTTTTTCTCTCTTCTTCACTTTCTATTTCTCTTTATTCCACATTGGTGCCAAGTTTCTCACCCCACCCATGTTGACCATAAGGCACTCTAACCCCTCATGTATAGGACATAATCCAATTACATACATATATGAGGGATGTGCAGACCTTACAGCACTATATTTTAATATATGAATTTTTGCTACAGTACAGGCTTTTATGTCTTGTATATGAGGGGTCAGAGTGACTTATGGTCAACATGGGCAGGATGAGAAGGTTGACACCAATGTGGGCTTTGAACATTCCATCATCAGATTTTCAATGAAATGGACAGCTGAAGAGTTGTGGGGTGGAGTATATTGAAGCCTGTTCATTACAGTATGAATATTGACTATCTTAATATAAGCTGAGCATTGATTGTATATATGTGTGGAGATAATAATCTGGGCCAACTGATGAGTGCTGTTTTAGCATGAAATATGTATGTTGGTGATTATTTATCTTTTCAACATGTGTGTGATCAAGTGTGTCAGCAATATGAGAGTGCGTGGATAGTTGAGGGTCGTGTGAAAGTCTGAGTTCATACTCCCTATATATTATATATTAGAGTGCAGGAATGAAAAAGCCTGCACTGTAGACAAAATTCATATATTTCTTTTTAGATGCATGTGTGTATTACATTCGACATTTTTGTGTCCTCTTTTTGTGCTGCACAAAAACTTTCAATGGTCAACAGATAATTAATTATTTTTAAGAAATACCGTCCTTCAATAAATTCTAATCTCTAGTAAAAACAAAGTAAATGGTTCTGCGTAACTTCAGTGTGATTTATATGTCCACCCTCATAGTTACTCCATTTTTTTTAATAATAATCTATTCAAACTCCAAAATATGCATTAGGTTATACTGAATAAACATTTGATTACGTAGAATATATTTAATATTTAAATACAAATATAATCTATATACTTAAGCTAGATGTAATTAGAGGGATTTCAACCTAGACTTTCATGTTCCCTTCAGGTATTCATTCCATCTTATACAACCGATACACATGACCATAAATATGTAAAAAAAATAAATGATATCCAATATATGTATTTCTTGCTAAAACAGCACTCGACAGGTGATTTAGATCATCATCTCCCACACATATATATAAAATCAATGCTTGGTTTATATTAAGATAGCAAATCTTCAAACTTTAATGGTCAGGCTTCAATATTCTTCCTTCTCTAACTCTTCAATCATCTTTATCATTGAAAATATGATGATGGTGTGTTTAAAACCCTTATTTTCTAATTTTGTTGTCATATCCATGTTGATCATAAGCCATTCTGACTCCTTATATAGATGATTGAAAGGTTGGAGATTGGAGAAGATTATAGCCTGTCCATTAAGATTTGAAACATTGCTATCTTAATATAAACTGAGCATTGATTTTATTTTTATATATATATATATATATATATATATATATATATATATATATATATATATATATATATATATATATATATATATATATATATATATATATATATATATGTAGGAATTGATAATCTATACCAACTAATGAGTGCTAGTCCAATGTGAAATAAATGTATTGAAGATTATTTATCTTTTTCACATGAATGTGGTCATGTCTATTAATTGTATAAGCTGGAGTGAATGACTGAAGGAAGCTTGAATGTCTTGGTTCAAATCCTCTCCAATTACATAGAATTCCAGAAGAGATGATGATAAATACACTGTTAAAGTTTTAAAGTACACGAAATTATAAAAAAAAAAGCAACCTAGAAAAATACTACATGTAAGATTAGATGAGGAAATTTTGTTGGTGTTATAAGAGGGAGATAGGTCATGGATGGAAAAAACTGATGTAAAACTTGAGAGACCTTCATCTTGCAGTGGATTAAACCACTAAACATCACATGGTCACCATTTCCTATGCTTGCTCAAGCTGTTAAAATAGGCAAAACTTTCCATACAGCAGTTCCACTCTGTTCAAGCCAGGATACCAGAAGGCTTGTGCATAAAATTTCTATCCAAGACTCCTCACTGATGAAAGCCACAAGCTAGAAACTAGTCTAGGGATATTGGGTGAGTAGGAACTAGATAGGGATTTTATGCACAAGCCTTCTGGCATCCATTGATTAATCTGGCTTGTACTGAGTGGCACTACTGTATGGAGAGTTTTTCCTGTTTTAAAATAAAAATACTGATGATGGTAGAATTCTTCATACTTCAAATTCTCTTAACATTAATGTAAACAAAATTAATTTTATCTCCCAAATAGGCATCAGATTGTATAAAATTCAAGATTAGTTATAATGACATATAATTGAATGGTTTATTGCTTGGTAGTTCATAATCCTGACATAAAATGGAGCCATGGTCCATGAACTTTGAATGCCAGAGTATTCTATTCTACCACCGCACTAACCCATATAGAACACAAGTTAAATGTGAACAACAATTTATTAAAAATAGTTAGCAAAAATAAAATTGGACTTCATATTGATATGGAACCATATTAACTTGCTATTCTACAATATTATTTATAAAATGTATAGCCAGCATTACAGACAGAAATATGTAATTCTTTTACAAAAGTCATAAAGAGTTGGAGATTAACAAAGTTTGACCCGCATTATCAACTAGCATATTCGCATGTGTTTGTGCACAAATTAGAGCCCTAAAAGTATTTTTAGACTGCAAATTAATAATCATAATCAAATAGTTCAATTGATGGCTAAATATCTAAGTAAGAGAGTTGAGACAAAATGCAAGTATTACTAATAAAAAACATGATATCTTAAAACATACAAATAGACAACACAAGTTAGTAATTGCACAATCTTTTGAGTAGTATTATTCTCCACTCTTCTTCAGTGTTTCTGGCCTAATATGCACAGTGAAATTACTCACATAGAAGTTGAAGTCAAACCTTTAGATTATTGAATAGTTCAGATGTTTAAAGCATTTGCCTTAAATTCAATATTCAAGAATTTAAAGATGCAAGTTTGACTTTTATGCAAATACTGTCACTGTGCATATCAGGCCAGCAGAACCTAAAGAAGAGTGGAGAATAATACTATTCAAAATATTGTGAAATTTAAACCTGTGTTATCTATTTGTGTGGTATTACTAACAAGTTGTTTGTATTTGGAAAGTTTAAATAAAGCTTAAAATTTTCTATACAGTCAACATTCACTCTTATGATATTTTAAAGTATGAGGAAGAGTTCTATAAAGAAGTAACTAATAATAAAGAACTAGAAAACAAAGTGTCTATACAATTACTGCACTTTCTGAATTTCCAAATGAGACATGGAATTAAATCTAATTTAAAAGAAGAACGTCAGAATGGTATGGAATTATTAATTATATTACAAAAGAAGCAGGTGAAGATAAAGAGAACTTGCTGCCACAGCTATATACCAAATATTTAGATAATAAAAATATTTCAGATGATTGAATGGATGCAGTAATAATATTGATATTTAAAAAGATGCTGCAACTAATCTATAGAGAACTTTGGATTCTAACCAATCAAAAAATAATTAGTTTTAGGATAGTAGGTCATGTCAGAATATAGTTATAGAAATTATCAATGCATACAAGTTGTCATTATGTTTTGGATTTGTAGATTATAAAATATCACTTCAATTCTATAAACATTAATTAAAACTTTGGATCATCAACATATATATGGGCACTTTCATATTTTGAAAATTATTTATTTAAACGCAACAGCAGTTATTAGATTAAATGGCGATACCAAACAGATTATTGATAAGAATATGTGATATAGTGATTCCATGTCTCCAAAACTTTTTACAGTAGTTTTACAATAAATATTTCATGGATTAAAATGAGAAGCCAAAGAAATAAAAATAAATGGGAATTTTTTTTAAGTCATCTATATCTTGTAGATGGTGAGATTTTATTTGCCCATATTGCTTCAGAGCTTCAAGAAATGCATCAGAGGTGAATGTAGGATTATAATATAAGTATTAAGAAGACTGAAAAAATATTTGATGCATTTTTTCAGTAAAATAAAATAAGGTTGATAAGTATAAATAAGATGTTAATAATTATAAATGCTTTGGTTAGATTATTAATTCATAAGGAAGCATAATGTATGGAATAAATTTTGGTGGAGTGTTTTTGGTAGACATAATTTAATATTAAATGGAAATATTAAAACAGGCAAAACTCACTATACATATTGCCACCCATAGCAAGCTAGAGTAATCAATGGATGCAAGAAGGCTTGGGCATCTCCATCTAGTGCCTACTCATCCAATATCCCCAGACTAGTTTCTGGCTTGTGGCCTTCGTCAGTGAGGAGCCTTGGACCTGAAAGCACTGCATCTAGATCTTAGAATCTAATGCAACTCTCCAGCCTGGGTATATTGGATTAGTAGGCAATAGATGGGGATTTTATGCACATGCCTTCTGGAAACCATTGATTACTCTATCTTGCTGTGTGTGGCAATACGTATAGTGAGTTTTGCCTGTTTTAACAACAGTTATACACAAGGATAAGAAGTGGTGGTCATGTGATGTTTATTGGCTTAAATGGAAATATGCTTTAAGCATTTGAAAAGGACATTTTCAATACATGTTTATTACCAGTTTTGACTTGTGAGTCTGAGATTTGAATACTTAATGGAAGATAAACACAGAAATTTCAGAATATTCAATAAAGTATGTAGATATGTATGTTAGAAATTTAAGAAAAGGTCAAAAATAAAATACATGGATGAGAGAATGAACAGACATCACTGACACCATTGAAGGAATTGTGAGCTGAAATGGAGCTAGGTTAGATATGTTGCAGTTTTAAATGGGATTCTAAGAGATTATAAAAGACCTATAAAGAGACCATATGTGAGGTGGATGAATCATATAAGGACATTTGGTAGTGTTATGTGGAGAAAAAAGATTATGAATTGAAGAAGTGGATTAAACTTAGAGAGACATTCTGCAGTTGATTGATAATCACTGTGTATGATGATCAATCATCATCAATCATTATCAATCGACTGCAGAATGAAGGTCTCTCCAAATTCAATCCATCTTCTCTGATCTTTAGCTTCTCTTTTTCACATTACCCCTGCACACTTTTTTATTTCATCCATCCATCCCACATGTGGTCTCTTTCTGGGTCTTTTACAATCTCTTGGAATCCGGTTTAAAATTTCAATTGTCCATCTATTATCATCTCTTCTAGCAATATGTTAAGCCCAACTCCACTTCAGTCTTTTAATTTTTTCAATGAGGTCAGTAAATAACGCTATAATTGTATGCTTTTCATTTCGTATTTGATATTAAAAACAACTTAAATTTATACATAAATAAATTTATTACATTACTATTTTAAATAATAAGAACACAAAAATTGCTTATGTTTTTAGTTTTCTTTACACTTAACACAGCTATTAATAATAACAAAGTACTTTGTTTGGAAATCTTTAGAAAGAATGATAAAGAATCTTTGATTTTTTTATTCTCTTGTAGTTATCTGTAATGCTATTTTACCAATTTTGCATTCATTTTGATAAAGAAAAATGTGCTGATATATTATTTCAAAAAAAAACTGAAGATGGCAGAAGTCTGCTGAAATTTACAGCCAAAGTAATATTCAAAGGGTCTAAACTATATCTGCAAAGTCACTGATTGGTAGAGAGCAATTGCAAGGGTAATTGTACAATCAATTCTTTTGCTAACCATCAGCAAAAATGTCTTTCTTGCATAGATTATTTAAATATTTATGATTATTTTTACATAATATTTGCATAATAATTATTTAAAAACAAAAATATAAATTGTTATGATTTGGTTATATTTGGCATTTTATTTTTAACAATATAAATTAACAATTGTGATAATGTGTTGGTCTGTTTCCACCAACTATTATTAAATGTTAAATGTCTAGAAACTTTTAAAGTTTATTTACAATTGTTAAGAACAAACAATTGTTAGTAATAACACACATCAACACCAGAGGGTAGTAAATTACACAATGTTTCAAGTCACACTATTTTCCACTCTACTCTTCTTCAGGTGTTGCAAGCCTGACCAATGTCAATAGTAGCATAGGGATTGAACTTACACTTTTAGATTCTATGTTAATATTATCACTGGTCAGGCCAACAACACCTGAAGAAGAATGGAGAATAATACTAGTCAAAACGTTATGTGATTACTAACTTGTGTTGTCTATTTGTGTTTTATTACTAATAAGTTGTTTGTATTTGAAAAGTTTAAATAAAGTTTAAAATTTTCTATACATTTAACGATAGATGATGGAAATTGTCCAACATATTATCATATCTAAAATATCACCATCACAAACCTTTTGACAAATATAAATTAACAAATTCTATCATAACAATAAATAGAAAACTATGGCAGTAAGATTGTTAATGCTTTTGTAATATGATGCTCTTCGATGTTTATAATATTTTAAAAATTGTAAATGCAGTTTTAAATGTTAAGACAGAATGTATAGATTAATGACAGCTTCACATTTTAAAAAGTAAACTGAATCAATAAAGATTTTATTAATTTCCCTTTTTCACCAATTGACCACCCTTTTCTTTTGACTGTCTAATCAGAAGAAAAGGTTTGTTATCATTATGTATTACTTTTATTATTTCTTTTCCTATATTTGTTAAGTTAAAATATGATATTTTTAGAATATTTTTCATTTGTAATCTTAAACTTCTAACAAATCAAGTCCAGTTAAGGGGGCTCAATATTTTCTGAGCACAAAAGGACTGTGGGCTGTGCTTTCCAACCAACAACTACCAAGATGATCTGCACTGAAAAAAATGATGCTAAATGCAAAGTCAAAGAAGCCTGCTATATATCAAGTGACCCCACAGCTATAAACAGAAGAGAAGATTGCTTCTGCATTTCCACAAAATGGATGCTATAGTCAATTTGCATAAATTTACATAAGACTTTATTACAAGCATTTCTCAATTGGTAACAAGCTATGATTATGGAAACGTAAACTTCCCAAAAGCACTCAGATGATAAATTAAGATTATTAATTTCTACATTATATAGCTTTATTACATGTGCATAAAGCACAATTATAGAGTTATAAATTGCAATACAGAATCAAAGTTTAATACAAAAATCAAATGTTGAATGATTATAAAATTTTCCAACAAAATGTTTCACCAGTTAAAGACTTAATGGTATTTAATAAAATTACTGTTTTTCTGCATATTTTCAACTTTGACTTGCATGAATGCCTTTTCTTGGAATGCAAGAGTTTTTATCTATTGACCAAACCGTAATTAAAATATATTGTTTTATATTAGTAAATTAATGAAGTACAAAAATCAAAGAAGTTGCACATGAAAAAACTAGTAGAAGGGCAGTAGTGGCATGATAGAGGTGTATTATAAGTCACAGAGATAAATCAGAAATATATTAAAGTTATAGAAACTCAGTATCAAGCTTTTATCAAAAAAAAATGTCTGTAATAGATTTTGTTAATATCCTTTTTAAAAATACATTTATATAGAGAATAATACACTGAAAAAAAAACAAAACCAACACCATGCATAATTACAAAAAAAAATAGACCAAATAAATATAATTATGTGTTGATATGTTATGAATGACTTATTTTATGTCAGTGCTGACATTTTTTATAAGAGTAAGTAATTAATAATTATTAAACAGTGGTGGTTATTAAATTTCTGTTCATTACTGTTATCATACCCCAGACTGTCTGGTTTCTGCTTTATGGCATTTGTCAATGATAAGTTTTGGATATAGATCTTGTCCAGGTACTCTAGATCCAGGTTCAAAGATACTCATAGATAAAATTCATATCAAAAACTAGTCTGAAGATATGGAAAAATTTATTTCCAACTAAAGTCAATCACTTCTTTCCTCTAGAAAACACACTTCTGTCATATCAAAACTAAATTTTGACTCTGTAATTCTCAAAAATCATTTAACTACTTTACATTGTGAGAGATTTAATTATTCCCTCTGATAACAGTTTTATAAGCTTTCAACATTTGATTTATTCTGTATTAGAACATAATAAGTTGGACTTACCTTAGTAGAAAATTGCGTTTACAAATGAAATATAATCTAAAAAATTATATTTGAACTTTCCAAATATTGGAAAAATGAAATCAGAATAAAAAGGAAAAACAGTTTCATCATTAATGATTGGCAATAGCAGATTGGGTTTATAAAATAAACAAACTGTTTTTATTGACATTTGTGTTTAAAATGGGAGCAAATAAATATCAGCGATTGTCAAGTGTTGGTCTCCTAGGTGTTAGAATAGCTAAGCAGCTGGTCTGGGTTCACTTCCTGGATAACACATTTGACATATGAAAAAAATAAATAAATATCAGTATCTGGTAAACCTATTAAATTATGCTTTAATTAAAATATTAAAAAATTGCATAATTTTTACCAAATTTCAGTATATTTTGACAGACAGTCGGCACTAACACATGCCAGATCAGCTTGAAAAAGTATGTTTTTTGTAACGTGTACATTGATTTGTTAACATTGCTCTAGACCTTATCATCTTCTATTTTTAAAACTAAACATATACGATAAAATAAATGTGCAATCATGTATACTTTTGATTTTTAATAATCATTACTTAATCATTATGCAAAAAATAACTGTGAATCTTAATAAACTTTGTGAAAGAATCAAGTTTTTAGTCGTTTCAAAAAATTTTCTTGACGTAAATTCGCAAAGCACATGAAGTTCTAAAATAAGAATTAAAGACAGCAAGGCAATTACTAAATAAATACTGCAAAGTCATCACATTTTCCATTATCCTGATATCTTTACTTTCTTTAAAATAATTAACATATCAGAATACAATCTATGTTAATTTCATGCTTTAAAAAAAATAGCAAAATCTCTCAATAGGTGACTGTGTAAACAAGTCAACTCCATCACTTTTTGTCCATTTCTCCCTATAAACCCCATGGAATGATAAAAAAAAAATGGTCTATTTTTGGTAAATCTTTTTAGCATGATAATAATATCTCTTAAAAACCAAATAGACTTTTCAAAAACTTGAATCTTTTATATTAAAGCTACAAATTAGTATCATATTTAAGGCAGGGTAACTTAATTTATTGGTTCATTTTTTCCTTTTTTTTCTATTTTAATTTTTCTCCCTCTCATTGACAAACTATTGAGACTATCATCCTCTTCTACAAACATTACCTGGTTATAATTATTATAAAATGCATCATTATTTTTTTCTGTTTTTGAAAGTAGTTGGTTTATCCAAATTAGCTGTTCATTATAACACAGTGGTATTTTTTATATTTATTTAGCTTCTGTCCACTATATACAATATATATATAGCACTTATATAACAGTGTCTTAAGAAAAATTTTATCCCCAATTTTGCAATGATATTTCATATAAATATACTGACCCTCCTTACTTTAAACACTTTATTGCAAACCCTTATACAGTATATAATTTGAAATTTTCACTGTTTCTGCAGTCTAGAGACAAAGTTCTTTGCAAGGAAATCAAGTCATATATCATGTGACAATTTAATAAGCTTGTATTACAAATGTTATGTAATAAGTGTGCCAGTAGCTTTTAACAAGCTTTTCAGAATATCCCTATCCCCAGACCAGTTTCATGCTTTTGGCATTCCTCAGTGAGATGCTAGGATATTTAAGCATTAGATTTAAAATATGAGGTCAAGCCCAGCACTTTATCTAATGGTTAACTATTAAGTAGAAAATCTGAAATTTTTAGACATTCATATGTCTTCAAATCCAGTTATCTAACTTGAATATAATAATGATACACTCATTATATAACATTTGTAATACAAACTTATTAAATTAAGTCACATAATATATGATGTGATTTCATAGCAATTATTGTTTTGCTCTTAAGGCTTTGGCAATTTTATATTGCTAAGGCTATTAATATATTGTGTGTCTAAACTCAGTTCAGTCCCATATGGCTATTTAAGTTAGATAGTTGGATTTGAAGTTATATGGATGTCTGAAAATTTCAGATTTTCTACTTAATAGTTAACCATTTGATAAAAGCTGGGCTTGACCTGGTATTTTAAATCTAATGCTTGAATATCCTAGCGCCTCCCTGAGGAATGCCAAAAGCATGAAACCAGTCTGGGGATAGGAATATTCTGAAAAGCTTGTTAAGAGCTATTGGCCCACATTATAGCTATTCAATTGTTTTTTTTATTACTAAATAGACTGAATAATAATGTCTCTGCTTCTTTTTCTTTACTCTAACTTTATTTGCACACCATTCTTTCATTAGCATGTTTTACTTTGTTGCTCTTAATAAAAACTGAGACCTCAAAGTTGATGGTAGTTAATCGCAGGAGCCTTACTTGGTCACTTCCGCTGAATGAAGTTCTTTATAAACTCACGATAAATAAAGTATTCGATAGTTTTACTACTAAAATAGACTGAATGTTAATGGGTCTGTCTCTTTTTTTATCTCTGACTTCATTTACATACCATTCTTTGACTAACATATTGTCCTTTTTTCCTCTGCTTTCAAAAAAAATATATACCTACTTATACATTTATGTGTGAATACATATGCATATGAAAAACATTCTCTAAAGTAAAACTTATTAGGTATTTCACTAATATTTTAACTGTTGTTCTTTCAGACATAAATAGATTTTTTTTTAAAAATAAAAGGATAAGAAAAGAGTAACCATATTTATGATTATTTGAATATGACAATTTATAAAAATTTAAGTAAATGCATTAAGTATAAGCAAAATACATAACAAAATATTTAGTTATCGAAAAATTATTAATCTCTTGTAATCCAATATTTACTCTATTCTCTAAAATGTCGACCATTTAGGGTTAAACTCCATTATTCGATTCATTGATTTAGAGTACGGAAAGCAATCAAACTGAGTCTGTTTAAGGAGCAGCTGACTAAATATCGACCAATATAATAGAACGATATTGGCTATTTACTTTTTCACTTCATTTCACATTTTCAGAAGGCATGGTTTACAAATAAGCATTGTCGCTTTCTAAAGGAACAAACTCCTGCATTTTATTTACCAGAGAACCTATCACTATAGGATTAGCCAAAAGAAACATTAGGTCCATCAATGTAAATGGCTTTATTGTAAATGTTTCGAGAACATGAAAGTTTCAAAGTAATAAACATTGGAAAACTAATATGTTTGTATGTGTTTATATATATTTACGAATAGAATTTATATGGTTCTACAACATGTAGTTGTCTATTATTATTATTATTATTATTATTATTATTATTATTATTATTATTATTATTATTATTATTATTATTATTATTATTATTATTATTATTATTATTATTATTATTATTATTATTATTATTATTATTATTATTGTTGTTGTTGTTGTTGTTGTTGTTGTTGTTGTTGTTGTTGGTGGTGGTGGTGGTGGTGGTGGTGTTGTTGTTATTACTATTGTTATTATTATTATTGTTGTTGTTATTATTATTATTATTATAGCACGAATAATTTCAGCTGAATCTCACATCCATTGTCTAGAATAGTTAAGTAACAGTTTCTAAAGACTCTACGCAAAGCAGATTGCCGACTTCCTTTCAGATGATATAAAATTTTATCCAATATAAAATTAAAAAGTTAAGATTATAAAAGAAGGAAGATTGGATCATTAATTTAGTAGTTTTACTTTGACTCACAGATTTTTTTTTTTTTAAAAATTGGTTCCGTGAATATGTGTGTGTTATTGTGTGTGCGGCATGATTATAGTGGCAAGGACTGAAGAATTTCCAGCAATAAATTTATATGGATGGAAAGTTTCCTAGTTGAGTTTCTGAGAATATATGTGTGGGTTAATATATGTGTGTGCGTGCATGAACATAATAGCAATTACTGAAGAATTTACAATAATAAATTCATTTACATAGAAGGCTTCCTGCTTCAGGTTTTGAGAATATGTATGCATGTTAGCATGTGTGTGAGAGAGCTCACTATAATAGTAAGGACTAGAGAACTTCAACAATAATAAATACAAGCGCTTAATTACGACACTTCATTGTTAATTAGCTAACTTTTATTAAAATCCTCTATGAAGTCTTTCAGTTCCAATTGCTCTGATCCATCCATAAATTTTCCTAGAAATTTCTGTCTAATTTTTCTATGTATTTTGTCTTTCAAACTCCTTTTTAACTACCCTTTTTTCTTTTCTCAGTTTAATATTTGTTTTAATAATTTTCCTGTGGCCTACTCTGTAATGTTCATACCATTTCAGTTATCTTGTTCTGATGTTATTTATCACAGTGTATTTAGTATTTATTATTTCTTTAATTCTTTTAATGCTTATGCACTTTTTAATATTCCTGCAGATTATCACCAGTAATCCTTTTCTGTGGTCACCAATTCCTTCCTAATCTTTTCTTCAATTATCAAGCCTCACTTATTCATTGGTTATTGATTTTTGATATGAACTGATCTAATGATAACCCATTTAATATCACTATAGCTTTACTATCCAGTACATTTCCTTCTCTTAAAAATTTAATTTGTCATTCTTCTTTGTGTGATGTTCCTGTTTAGGTACTTATACTTTTCACATTTTCCCATCCATTCAGTCTATTGAGTTACTCCAGTAAACATATTTTTTGTTGTTATTATATTTATTCCTAAATTTCATTTTTTATATTTCTCCATTAATCTTCTAACTCAAGTCATTATGATCTTGAATGAAAATTTGGTGATCATATTAGCAAAATGTATATAGTATTTTATTATCATACAGAGGAATTCCCATTTACTAACATTTCCATTTCTATATTTTAAGAGCTTTTCTAGTTGCAATTTAAATAATGTAGGTGAGACGTAACATTCCTGTTTGAGTTCTTTGATTAGCGTTACATTATATAAAATAATATGTCCTGTTTTTACTTTTGCATATTCTGTATATTATTATTCAAAATTTGCGAACATTTGTCTAGCTTGGTGTTCGAGAGGTCAGCGGCAGCTGCTTTACAGGCAGTTGTCCCGGGTTAGCGGGTTCGCTTCCCGGCTGATGCTATGACACATGGGAAAAAAAAATTTGCGAACATTTGTTCATCTGAATAATGAAATGTGTTTTTCTTCTTTATAGCGTAATGCTAAGTGCACTTTAAATGAAGTCCAACGCAGACAAAGAAACACTTTTAAATTTTGAATTACAAATACAAACAAAAGAGAGAAATCAATATTATATATTATATAATTTATTTAGTGCTTTAAGTACAGCTTTTCTCATTTTTGTTAATTTCAGTACTAACCGTATTCTTTCTTTTGAGAGGAGTATTATCTTATGTCCGTTTAATATCGCTATACAAAAATCCCCATCTTCTTCTCTATTATTTAAGTCACACATTTTAAGTCTCAACTTGTTACATTTAGTATACGGTATAAAAGTTAATAAAGTTTTTCAATTCTCAAAAATGTCTTGGTGTAGATTAAGATAGAAAAAGCTTATATCAAATGCAGTCAGCAAAATTGTGGGTAAAACATTTATAATTGAACTGAGGGTGGGGTTTCTACCCACTTGTTAATCATCAATCATCAGATGTTTAAGTAAACCAGTTAATCTCTACTGCTGCTGATCTCTGACTATATTATAGGATTATTGAAAATTAGAAAACAACAATTCAAGATTATTTGAAGAATTGAAATGGTGAAGAGCTATTTTGTAAATATCATTAGTAAGCCAAGCTAAAGGAAAGCTAAAAATATTGCAAATAGACTGTACCGAACAGATGTGTTAGAAATGGAAACTATATGGTTTACCACAAAACAAAATTTACCCTTCTTCCTGATATATCTTATAGCAAAGTCTACCTTTATGCTTTCCTATTGACTTTTGCCTTAGCTGAACAACAGATGTATGTACAACAAAATAGTTATAATCTTGATTATGTTATAGACATATGTATTATATGTTAATAATTAATGATCAAATACATGAATGAGAGAACAAACAGGTGTTATTGATAGCACTGAAAGAGTTAAAAGATTGAAGTGGAGTTGGGATGGACATATTGCTAGAAGAAATGATAATAGATTGATAATTGAAATCTTAAACTAGACCCAAGAGATTAAAATACCCAGAAAGATACCATGTGTGAGATTGCATATATATATATATATATATATATATATATATATATGCAATCTCACACATATATATATATATATATATATATATAGAGAGAGAGAGAGAGAGAGAGAGAGAGAGAAAGAGAGATAATTTTATATAATGGCATCACTGAAAGAATAAAGAGACAGGTGTGGAATTGGCTGGGCATGTTGCTGGAAGAGATGAAATATATGAACAGTTAAAATCTTAAACTGGATTCAAGAGATTGTAAAAGACCTAGAAAGAGACAACATTTGAGATGGATGCATGTGTTGAGGTGATGTGGAAAAAAGAAGTTAGGGATCAGAGAAAATGAGTTGAACTTGGAAAGTGCTTCATTCTGCCATGGATCAATAATGATTACGAATGGCAAAAAATGATGATGATACATGTACCTTCAAATTACAAATGAAACTATTTATATGTAAACTTATAATTATTATGTGTGTGTCAAATCTATTTCTTCTATTCCAATTTTTTATCTTCTGCATTCTGAGCAAGTAATAGATGCTAAATGATAGTCCTTATTATGTATCAATTTCAGTGTTGTTCTATTTATATCTACCAGAATACTTTTTAGATTATGGCTTTCGTCACAGAGGAGTTCTCAATTCAAAACATCCCCCAAACAAAAACCATAAGGTAGTAGTTAGTGTGGGAATGTACATGGGATACTAATAAAATAGGGATTTATGCAGCACCACTGTCTGGCACTTATTGATTTTTCAAACTTGGAAAAGGTCACGTGACTGGAATAGTAGGAGTCCTTAAAGTAATGTGTAGGCTGAGATAATGCGATATCCTAGCAGAGTTATAATTTGGCATATATCAGAATTATTTAAAGGAGTCAAATAAATGATGTCCAAAAATGTCCACTCTTATTGCAAATTTTTTATTAAATCTTCACAACCCCCCCCCTCTTCTAATGCACTTTTTATAATGCTTTATTTAATTTATGACACTTTTGACTTACTAGGAGTCTTCTTCATATATTTAATAAAATTAATTATATCGGATTGTATACATAGTTATATTTCATAAAACATTTCCAATATAATTGTATTGAAAAATGAGGTGTTGTGGACAAGTGGATGAATTTTGAGGACAACGTCTGAAAAAGACTGTTTAGCAGTAGAAACTCTTAAAAATTAAATAAAGCATTGTGAATAGAGAATTATGAGAAAATTTACCCTTTTTAATTATTAGTGTTTCTAATTGCAGAGTAATTTAAATACACTTATGATGATATGAAAAGGAATATCTTTAATAAATGTGTTACCAGTTCTTACTTACGGATCTGAGATTTGGACATTTAACAGAGACTTCAGACTACTCAACAAAATATATAAAGATGGGAGTAACAAGAAGAGATCAAAAACAAATTGCATGAGTTAGAGAATAAACAGATGTTACTGATATTATTGAGAGAATTAAAAAACTGATATGGAGTTGGGATGGACATATTTCTAGAAGAGATGATAGTACATGGAGCATTAAAATCTTAAAGGGGATTACAAAAGATTGTAGAAAATGTAAAAATTATCACATGTTAGATAGATAGATGAAATAAAGAAGAATGCTGAGGTGATGTGGAGAAGAGAGGCTAAAAATCAGAAAAGAATTGAACTTGGAAAGACTTTCATCCTGAAGTAAATCAATCATGTTTGAAGATGATGATGATAATCTTTTTATTAACCCAGAAGGCAATTGTTCATCAAATTCTCACTATGTCTCTAAATCTTGTTTAGAAGACAAATTTAAACCTCATTAACTGAGGGAGTAAAATTTTACTCATTGTAGTTGCAAACAAAGCATTATTTATATTGACCTAACTTAATATTCTCAATATTAGTCAACTGCACTAAACGTATTGTTTTGTTGATGTCATGCTGAAAACGCTGTCTATATTATTTGGAAAATCATTAAGGTGCCATTTATTGTGGATTAGAGAGACTTATATAAATCAGTATACTTAAGTAAAAATCCCAGCATCCTCTTTTTATGTTCACTGGCAGCAAGATTTTATGTTCTTGGTATGAAGCTAACTTTCAAACATATAATCTGAATATTAATTGTAATTTTAATGTATAACTTGTAATTGATCCGAATTCAACTAAAAAATCTATGAATAATTGAATGGTATTATTTTTGGGAGTTCATAAGAAGTTTGAATACTGGAACTAACAGAATTGGGATCTAATCCTCAGTCCTTGAGTCTTCCACTTTCTCGCTGCACCAAATCACACAGAACCACTATGCAAATAATAATCTTTAACAGATGTTTAAAGATTATGCCCAGGCTAGAGATAATCTCTACTTTAATAAATGATTAATGATAACCATCATATGAGAGGCATCGTAAACCCTAAGTCTATAAACCCCTGTTTTCTATAAATATGTGGGACAAAGGTTCTCTAGAGTGGTTGGTGTCAAAGTTGTGGGTAGAGTAAGATTGACACTTGTAAATCAAAATGTAAGTTTACTATTGGTCAATACTGTACAAATATTATATATATATATATATATATATATATAATATTTGTACAGTATTGACCAATATCCCTCTCATATATATATATATATATATATGAGAGGTGGTAACCTATGCTAACTGGTGAGTGCTGATTCAGTATGAAATGCATCTTGGAAGTTATTTGCCTTTTCCTATATATTTATCCACATGATTTGAAAAGAATATATGATGGTGTGGAGTTTGTTTAATATTTACACAAAATTATATTTGCAAATATAAGATTATCCATCAACTCTTAGAAGACATTCTCTTTATCTAATTCAAGGATCACTCATTGTAAGCTTGAGCAATCAGTGAATATTTGATGAGAGTTTTTTTTAAAATTCACTTCCACTCCTATCCTATCAATATTCTTGGACTGTAACCAGCTGAAAATTTTGATCAGTAACTTGAAGATAATACACTTCTTATCCAGATAGGATTTATTATTGATTGATTGCTTAAGTTTGTAAGAAATAGTCCTGGAGTAGAGTGAACAGGATTATTCTAACATTATATATCTTATGCAAATGTAAATAGTCATGTGACAATTAAATCAATACTAAGATACTTGGTGAACAAATGGTGTACCCCAAGTTGAATCTGTAATGAAAAACTGAAATGTAATATGTCATGTTATTCTTTAATTTGCATAATGTGTAAGAGCAGCTGTCTAATCTAATGCTATCTATAGTTAGACTTGATATCAAAAATTTGTGAGGGTGCAGAGAAAGGATAAAAATATGATTCCACAAACATCTCATTGTCACAATGTGTGTAGAGAGATGATTGATTGTATAACAACCTCACAGTGACTGTGTTTTACATTAACTGAAGACAGTAATGAAAAAAAGGAGGTAGAAAAGTTTGTACCAAAAATAATAGCTAATATTTGGTGAACCAACATTCTATCCTGCAATGTAACAGGTACTCTTGTTTGGGCACTGTTTATTTTTTATTGGAATTTTAATCCTATATAAAAGTTATTCTATGGTTTGCCATTTTAGAGCCTGGTGATAACTTGAGTAACTAGAGCAATTACAGTGTTTGGTATCAGGTCTCTAGATTGAAAATAAAAAGAAACTTAGTTTGTTAATTGTTTAACAAAAATACATATCTTATATATAAAAAACAACATCTAAACTTAAAAAAAAGAATTAATATTGTTTATAGGAAAGCAAACACACTTACTTTATTAAAATAATTATTCAAAGTTACCATGGGTGACAATTGAATTGAGATTTGTTTTTATTTTAAGTAATAAAACACATCTGAACCAAGAGTAAAAACTATCTCATTTAAATTTGTCTCAGGTAAAATTATAGAAGGACCACAATACCTCTATTGGGTGATCAAATGACATTTTGGATTGTCTTTAGCTGAGGAATCTTTGACTACTGAATCTCACTCTCATCCCTGAATTAATGTAATTAAATGATTTATTATTCAAAGTTCATAAAAAGTTCAAGTGTTAAATATTCAAATGGTTTATTGCTTCAGACTTCATAAGAAGGTGAGTACTGGAAGACCAGCCTGGAATCGATCCTAGTAACCCACATTTCAGATACTGATGCTCTTCCACTGTTTTAATTTGCACAGAGCATTTCAGGCACTGGAAATGACTAACTGTAACATGATCCAAGAATCTTGAGTTCCAGAATCCACCACTCCAGAATCCATCATTCCAACACTGCATTAAACTCCACAGAATGCAGAAAAATCTTCACCGTGTGTGCGTGTGCTTTGTCTCACTCAAGAATTTCAGATAAAAATCTTTTCCTTTATTGTTTTTATCAATTTTCCAATATTTTTAAAGTTTGATAAAAAATTTATTAAAGTTTTTAGAATTTTTTAATATTTAATTTCAATCTTTTGTATTTTGTTTGATTAGTTAATTTGAGTTTTTTTTAAATAATTTGTTCAATTTTTTTTTTTTAATTTTCATTTTATTAAATCAATTTTTTTTATTTAATCTAAAAGCTGCTTATTCTTTTAACTTGATATAAATTCTAATTAAATTCAAAATGATGTACGTTCAAAAATGTATTATAAATTTATATTTTTACTTATATGTGAAGGTAAAAGAGGTGGCTGATGTACATCAGGGCATTCTAACAACTAAGCTCACCAGGAAACCCAAAGAAAAAGATAGTACTACAAAGTTCAAGACAGTGAATAATTATTTTTATTCTTGTTTTAACCTCAACACAGAATTAACTAAACACCCATTTTCTGGCTCATACCGAATTTATATAGGAGTTGTTTATGTGCCATCTACTTAAAAAGTTTTTATTGGAATCAAAATAAATGCTCCACTTTCACTTTGGCCAGATTTAAATCTAAGTAATGAGCAAAGTCTTTTCTTCTTGTTTTACCTACAATGCAGAAATAACTAAACACCCATTTTCTGACCAATAGTGAATGGATATAGAAATCGTTTATGAGTTATTGAGTTAAAAAAAATTCTAATTGGAACCCAAATAAACTTTCATGTTATATTTGGTCAGATATAACCCCAGGTAATGAGCACAGATTTAAATTCTTGTTTTACCCTTTAAATAAAAATAACTAAACACTATTTTTCTGTCTAATACTGCATAGATATATGATATGTTTATGAGGCATATAATTAAAAAAATCATTCTTATTGGAACCCAAAAACATTTTCAAGTTCTTGTTTTTTTTGGCCAGATTTTAATTCAGGTATTGAACAAAGAAGGTAGATCTTCTAGAATTACATCACAATATTGTATATAAATATATTCTTATAATTTTAATATGCCTGTAAGTAAGTAATTTACAGCTTATCAAGTGTGAAATGTTGATCATATAAACCTATTCATGAAATAATTAAGACCAAAAACAATACTATGATAATTTACTAATCCGATTCAAAGAATGACTCAAATAAATTTGCACACCAAAGGCACTGTTTTGTATTTAGCAAATAGATGGATATTAATACAAGAAATTGAGTGTTTTTTGCAAGTTATTTAAATGATTTTTGGGGAAATTTGATTTTGGCAATATATATATATATATTAACAATATTACAAATCGATGTCTTTATTTTTTTAAAATAATATAATTTATAAATAAATATTAGAAAATACAGTACTTAAAAGTTTATAAAAAAAAATATATTTATAAACGTCACTTAGGAGTGCTTCCAACTGTCCTTGTAATTTTTGTCAACTAATACTTTGAAAGGTCAACTTTCCCATAATTCCATGATGCACACTGGAAAAAAAACAAAAGAGCACTTGTTATTATTAAAAGGGTTCAAAATACAAAACAAAATTATAAAAATAATGATAATTTATCAGCTTTCGTTTTTTATGACCATAATATAACATGTATATATGGTTTTGATTTTAATTATAGTAACCTAAAAATATTGGAAGCTGAAAGAAATAATAATAAAATAAAAATTAAAGGGTTCAAAATACAAAACAAAATTATAAAAATAATGATAATTTATCAGCTTCCGTTTTTTATGACCATAATATAACACGTATATATGGTTTTGATTTTAATTATAGTAACCTAAAAATATTGGAAGCTGAAAGAAATAGTAATAAAAGAAAAATTAAGGAAGCTATGTTAATATATAAAACCAAGCAAGATTTAATCAATAAGCAGGCAGCAAACGTTAAGAACACGGAATTATGGGAAAGTTGACATCATGGAATTATGGGAAAGTTGACCTTTCAAAGTTTTAGTTTACAAGAACTGCAAGGATAGTTGAAAGCACTCCTAAGTGATGTTTATAGATATATTTTTTTATAAACTTTTAAGTACTGTATTTTCTAATATTTATTTATAAATTTACATATATATATATATGAAGTAATGTACGATTATTCTCTTAATGTAGTTGTTGACAGAGATAATAGATTTGCCTTCTATCTACAGCAACCAATAATTCATGCAATCTAAGTATGATCACCTCCAATTGTTTCCTACTTTCTTATATAGTAGGGATGACCAAGACATCAACCACATAACCTCTATAAGTTGATCATGAACTTGCCATGAACATCAGAGCTGATTTGAATATAAAAAATAAAAAAAGTAGAAATTCAAAATTATTTCATTTAAAATTAGTTAAATGTAAAATAACACCTGTTATTATTGTCAATCTCAAAAGTAAACCCAGGTTGGAAGAAGCTGAAAAGAATTAAATACAATTCCAAAACAATAATTTTCTTTTTTTTTCCTCTATACTTTCTTGATTTTTTTTCAAATTCAGGACCAGCTTTAGAAAATAATTATTTATAGATAATTTAATAATTGTAATTTAATAAATATTTTATAAAGCGTCATGGACAAATTGTAATACTAGAGGGAGCTGAGGTAATATAATAGTAGTCATAATAAAATGGCTTTCACAGTTTGTATCATATAGAAAAAAAATCATCAGTTCATAAGTATCTTCTAAAAATGTCACAATATTTGTGAGTACCTAAAAAGGCCTTATAAAAAAAACACTTAATTTGTAAGTACATTCTAAAAAAACCAGGACTTCCAACCGTTATTTTTTCTGTTCCATCGAAAATAACATTTTTTTTTTCGGATTTCTGATTTGAAATTCTGAAAAAAACATAGTTTCTCTCAGATATATTTTCAGCAAAACAGTTGCCCCCAACAGCTATAAGTTTAACCACCCCTGTTATATAAAGAATAACCTTGAATAAATTTAATTATCACAGGGAATTTTAAACCAATTGAAACCGATTAATACTTCTAATTTACAACGTAAATTCTTCTCATTTTCCAACCTTTGTAAATATTCGATCAATATATATGTAAATTATTTCTGTAGTGTAATTTTTTCACTATAGCTCTCTCATACAAAGTACAGACTGATTTCTATCCACTTTTGCACCTGGTGGCGGGATGTAATCATAAACATATAACCAAAAACATGTGATAACAGATGTGTGATTCCCACAATGCACATTTTATGCTGAACTAGCACTCATTAGTTGGTCCAGATAATAATCGCTTACACATATCTTTATCATAGCTCAGTATATATAGATAGTCAATTACTACAATTTAATTAATGTTGAACTTACTGCCTTCACAACTTTGCTACAAACCACTTGATGGAAGTGTATAAATAACTTTTATTAATAATTCATTAGACTAAAGATTATCTCCTTTAATGAATAATATTCCTGTAGTGCAATTTTCACTACAGAACTCTCACACAAGGTAGGAACTGTCTTAGGTCATATTTTTGTGATTACACCTCTCCACAAGGTGTTAAAGGTGGATAACGACCAGTCCTTATTTTTGTATGAGAATTACACTACAAAAATATTATCCATTTAGTGGATGATTTCTAGTCTAATTAATGACCAATAAAATTTATTAACACATATGTTATAGATTGTCAAGTGTTGGTAGCCGAGTGGTTAGCACAGCTGCCTTACAAGCAGTTGTCCCAGGGTTTGCTTCCTGGCCAATGCTTTGACACATTAAAAAAAATGCTCATTGAGCAAAATCAATTGAAATACATATCACAATTAGTTAAATTGATAGATATTTTTAATTTATAAGGTAGAACTATTTTTTCTTATTTTGAAACTTTTGTAGATAAATATTCAAACAATACATATAACAAAATTACAAGCGTGTTGAAGTGCTGGAAAGAAAAGCTAAAATAAATACTTATGTGAATCGATAAAGTACTTGATAGCTGAGTGCTTTCGAGGCATTTAGCCTCATATTCATAGCTGTAAGAAGACAAATAGTGCAGAGTAGAATGTAAATGGCAATATGCAAATTATATTTAAATTATTTAATTAGCCCAACATTTGGAAATATCAAAATTGTAACATAGATGTTCATTAAAAAACCTATATATGAATTAGAAAACGTATGTAAGATTAAAGTTTTATTATGGAGTAGATAAATAAATAAAGAGGTTTAAGGGAAGGATGTAGTCTATTTTTTGTTTATTACACACTTTTATTTAATTTACTTTGTTTTTTATTAGTCTTTATAAAATCTTGTAACTCAATTTTCAACCACTTCCCAATTTCCAATCTAGTTGAAATTTTTTATATATATGTATTCCAATGACAGAAAACTTTTTACAATTTGCAAACAATTTTACCAAAAAATTAACCAAAAGTTTAATTTTTTTACTTTTATATCATAAATAAAAAAAAATTTTTTTTAATGCTTTTATTTGCATAAATGCATCAAAAAGTAAAAATAAACTTAAAACTAACAAATAAATTACCTTTAGCATTCATAGACTTGGGGTCAACATAGGTCTGACAATAATATTTGCATCAACAAGGGCTTTGAATATTTCATTTTTGGATTTTCAATGACATGGATGGCTGAAGAGGTGGAGAGTGAAGAAGATTGAAGCTTGTCCATTAAAGTTTAAAAGAATTGCTTTCTTAATATAAACTGTGCATTGATTGTATATATGTGCTGGAGATGGTGATCTGGACCAACTTATGAGTACTGGTTCAGAATGAAATATGTATATTGGGGATCATTTATCTTTTTCACATGAATGTGATTATGTGTATCAGTTGTATAAGATAGATTGGATAGATGTAGGAAGCTTGAAAGTTTAAGTCCTTTATAATTACATTAAGTTTAGTATAGACAAATACACATATTTAAATATTACATATTCAGTCTGCATTTTGCCCATCCTTCTGTATAATTGAATGGACATATTAAAGCTCTATGTCTAAGGGGTCATACAGACCCATGGATATGACAATAATACTGCATCAACAAGAACTTTGTGCATTTCATCCTCAGATTTTCAATAAAATGGGTTGCTGAAGAGTTGGAGAGTGGAGAAGATTAAAGCTTGTCCATTAAAGTTTAAAGATTTGCCATCTTAATATAAACTGAGCATTGATTGTATATATGTATTGAAGCTGGTGATCTGGACCAACTTATGAGTGCTCGTTCAGCACAAAATACGTATATTGGAGATTATTTATTTTGTAAAAGATAGATTAGATAGATGTAGGGAGCTTGAAAGTTCAAGTATCTTATAATTACATTAAATTTAGTATAGACAATATACACATATTTAAATATGATATATATATATATATATATATCATTAAAAACCAGTCAACACTTAGATAGTCCCAATATCAATAACAATCACCAATTTCAAACTGTTGTCAAGGCAACATTCCCACCTTTATTAATGGTCTAATATACTTATATAATCACTTGCAACTTGATTATAGAGATTGAAATTATGGATACAAAGAAGTTTAAATAAACCTCTTTAAACCGATAAATAAAACCTATTCTGAATGCTGACTAATAAATAGTCAATTATAACATTACAAACTACAATTATAAATTTTAAATTGCACCCAAAATATTACTTAAATAATAATAGTAATAATTCTCAAGGCTAAATGGGTTTGTAAGGAATTATTAAAAATCAGTTAACACTTAGACAATCTCAATATCAATAATAATCATCAATTTCAAACTGTTGTCAAGGCAACCTCCTTTTTACAATAAAGATGAAAGTCCCACCTTTATTAATGGTCTACTATACTTATATAGACATTAAATATTGGAACGTCACTACAGAGATTAAAATTATTGATTTAAAGAAGTTTAAATAAACCTCTCTAAACAAGAAAATATGACTTATTCTGAATGCAGACTTATAAATAGTCAATTATAACATTACAAACTGCAATATATCATATACATATACCAAAATATTCAAAATTTATACTACATTTATATGCATAAAATATCAGTAAAAGTAAAATCAGTAAGCCCTTAGTATTTTATAAATTATTTTATATTAATTAATATTATCATAAAATTAAAAAATATAACTAGCCTACAAAACTTATCTTTTATTATTTATAGCTCTGATGAAGGCTGCTGGTTGATTGAAAATGTAAGGTTGATGACGTTTAGTAAAATAAGCATTGCAATAGTAATAAAAAAAGATGGATTTGTTTAATTCTTGATAATTTTATCAATGTATACAGGATGATATAATTTTTGAAATATACTCTCCAGGGATGCCAGGTTTACTGACTTTTTTATGTATTGTTAAAAGATAGTTGCCTTGACAACAGTTTGAATTTGTTGATTGTTGTTGATATTGGGATTGTCTAAGTGTTGACTGGTTTTTAATGATATATATATATATACGTGACCAGATATTTATCCACTTACACCTTTATTGTTAAAAGGAGGTTGCCTTGACATCAGTTTGAATTTCTTGGTTGTTGTTGATATTGGAATTGTCTAAGTGTTGACTGGTTTTTAATGATTTATATACATGTGACCAGCTATTTATCCACTTACACATTTATTGTTGAAAAGTGGTTGCCTTGACAACAGTTTGAATTTGTTGTTTGTTGTTGATATAGGGATTGTCTAAGTGTTGACTGGTTTTTAATGATTACTTACACTTTTATATATGGTTTGACTAATCATTGTTTTTAACAATATTTAGATGTTTCAGATGCATAATGCTTCAAAGATGAAAAAGCTCAGTGGCTATTGGATGACATCACTAAATTAAGACTAAAGATAAATAGTAATAATATTAAAATATAATGTCTTTTTTAAAAAATGAAGAAAATAAAAATTAATAAAAAAAAAAGCAAGTTAAAAAAAGTTAACCATTTTAAATGCCTGCTTAAAATTAATAATGTATAAAAACATAGTGGATAAAATTAATCATAGAATTAAACTTAAATAAAATGGTTTGAGTAAATATATATATTTTTGGAAAAGTTTTTTTGTAAGGTATACTTTACCAGTTATTATTTGAACATACATCAAAAGAATAGTATATAAATTGAAGATTGCATAAAAAAAAATATGGGCATGTATTTGAACTTAACAAAAAGAGTCTGGAAGCAAAGTAAATGGGTAAGTAAATATGAATTATTGATGTCCTTCAAAAGCTAAAATAATTCTGGTTTATGTATGTTAGTGAAAGATAAAAATGGTAACTGAACAAATGTCAAATTTCAAAACATTGTAAAACATATAGAAAAAGACGCATGGGAAATAAACGAGACTTTGCGAAAGAAAGTGATGACAAGAAAGTCTATGGATCGCAAAACTGGACTAAATTTGGAAAGGCTTTCATCCTGAAATGATTCCACAATGGATATAAATTAAATGTGTGTGTGTATGACGCGCGTATTGAGTTAATTTTTTAATTACTAATTTGCAAGTTATTAAAATAAAATAAAAAGTCAAGCAATATATATAACTTGATAACTTGTTTTTTAACAAGAGGTTAATTTACATAATCGTAAAATAATGCATAAAAACTCTATGCTTCATCAATAAATGTTAAGTAAAAATCAATAACAGATTACTTTAAAATACTTTTATATTACTGTAGGTTTATTTGCAAAGACTTTAATCAATACAACAGCGTAGATCTTTAATAATATTGAGAATTGTTATAATTTTTTTTTTTCCAGAACCAGGTAGATTTCAGACGCCATATCAGGTCACCTTTTATAACCCTCCCAAGGCTGTCGAACAACTTATTCTCTTCACAGCTGTTTTCTTTTACATCTGTCAATATTTTTTAACCTGTTCATAACTTCTATTAATCGTGATCGCAGTTATGTCTCTAACTCAAACAATATGATTTATTCAGGCCAGTCAATTCATTTTGTTTTAATTTTTATTTTTAATATATATTATTTTATCATTTCTATCTTTTAATTAATAAATATATAAAAAAAATCTACTAAGCAAATTGAAAGATAGAGCTCAAGTTTATAAGTGATATAAAAAAAAGCATTAAAAATATTTGCAGCACATGATTATTCATTCTACCACAAGGTATTCAAAAGGTGTAGAAATCTTTGTGCAGTGTAATAAAAAAAAATAGCGCAACTATCAACACAGATGTTGGAAATCTAGGTGTTTAATGATCTTAGCTTACATCAAAAATGCATGCATATTAAGAGAGGGTGAGCTGAATTTTTGCACTAATGGATGTTTGCGATGTGGTGGAGTTTGAAACGGATGCGCTGATAAAAGATTTTAAAACAACATTATGAATATTGTTTATTTTCCACTGGCTTTATAAGGTTCATCAAGCAATACTTTTATAGTCAATAAGTATAAAGATTTGTGTGACAAAATTAGGGGGAAAATAATGCTTTTGAATGCGAAGAAAATGTAAATCGTCTAAAAGAGAAAATTACAATATTGAGAAAAACCTAGACAAATAATAAAATAATTGCGGAATTAATTAGTTTAAAACATAATAATAATAATAATAAAAATAATAATAATAATAATAATAATAATAATAATAATAATAATTAGCCATTAAGTTAATGCACATGCACTTTGTGGATTTTTAACTATAAATAAATACTCTCACTTTCCAAACACAAAATAAAGTCTTTGTGAAAAGATAGACTATCTTTTTGACCCAAAAGTTTATATATGGGTCAAAAAGATAGATGAATTCATTCTATCTTTTCACAAAGACTTTATCTTGTGTTTAGAAAGTGAGAGTATTCATTTATAGTTAAAAATCCACAAAGCAGATGTGCATTAGCTTAATGGCTAATTAATAATATTACAGTTTATAAAACATAGCGCTATATAAAATAAATAATAAGAATTGCCCATATATAACAAATATCACTTAATAATGACAACAAGTATACATACTGGAACATTTATAATATCCTAAATACAAACCATATACCTTGTCTATATCCATTAGCTCTTGGAATAGACAACAAGAAACTACTGCAACAATTCAGAAAGTGGTCACTAGAATCAAAATTATTCGATTTTCTGCTTAAGTTTGAGCCAAATGCCCTACACACAACACATTTCCTTAGATTTTGTAGATTCTATATGAATACAGACCACCTTTGTGGATATGTCATAGAGAAATAAAGACACATGATCATTTCCTTCATTCCTGCACAGCACTGAAAACAATAAATCACAATATTTACTATATACAGAAAGGCTAATGTTTCAATCAATGAAATAATAAATACACTTTGAAAGGCAACATCCCTGCTATTTGTGTGGCAACATATAGCCTTTATGCCTACTGGTGCACCAGATGCACTTTTGCTCTTGTTAATAACCCTCGATATCTCCCAGCATAGGGAGTAGTGACGTCAAGCCACAGTGCATAGACTGGAATTTCAAAACTCATCATACTGCTACTGTGTTGAACTATGCTAGGCATCTAACATTATCATTTCATTTAATATTTTGCCTTATAAGATATAGTGTAAAGATTGAGGTGTGATGTCAAAAGCTAAAGCTACATGGGTTGTAGATTAACGTGTCACATATAGTGGTCAGATGGCATATGATCTCTTAAGCAACAAATCATTTGATTATTTTTATATGATTTTATTTAGTTTGCTCTATTTTTAGTCTTTCTGTTTGAATAAAATTTTGTAACTCAAATTTTCAACCTTTCCCAATTGCCGATCAAGTTGAAACTTTGCATATATGTGTATTTCTGGTGGCAATAACCTTTTTAAAGTTTGCAAATATTTTAGCAAAATGTTGATTTAAAATTTTAAAATTTTTAATATCGGTGTTAGTAGTATTTAGTTGGCACTCTGTGTACTTTGAAACTGAATGATTCATTGAAAACATGCAATTTTATTCAACATTTTCAAGATGTAATTTAAATAAATTGAACTGGAAATTTTCAGCATACTAAGTAAGCTCTTTTAAATATTTTAAATTATTTACACCATAACCAACAATAAAATTATTCACATATAAAGCATTGTCTGCCACTGAGAATAAAATGAAAACAGATAAAAATCCAGACTTGTGGCATTGGCCACATATAACACTAAACAATAGAAAAAAATTTAAAGTAATACCTTTAGATTATTTTTAAGCATGAATACTTCATTGCAGTCCAGATATAAACACATTCTTACTTACAAATGGCTAAGTTCTAATGTTCCTGGGCAAATCCATTTCTTTCTTATTTTAAAGCTTATGCAGATGAATAATTTATGTTAAATATTTGTAAAATAATAAATCTTTTCAATACTTAAATGAAAGTTATTTCTCAGCCTAATCAAGCTTTATAAATTAAAATATAGACAGTAGAAAAGTTTTATTTAAGAATGTTCTTATAGGGGATTTGAACACAAACTTTTAAGCTTCCTTCAGCTATCCACTCTATCTCATACAACCAATACCCATGATCACATGCATGAACCAGCATACATCAATTGACCCAGATAATAATCTTCCACACACATATATGGTCAATGCTCAGCTTATATTAAGATAAAAAATCTTCAAACTTTAATGATTGGACTTCAATCTACTCCAACTCATAAGCTATCCATATCATTGAAAATCTGATGATGGAATACCCAACAACCTTGTTGAAGCTATTTTACACAGGCATGACAATAATACTGGCATCAATAAGGGATTTGGCATTCCATCATCAGATTCTCAATGGTATGGATGGATGAAGAGTTGGTGTAGATTTAAACCTGTCCACTGAAGCTTGAAGATTTTCTATCTTAATATAAACCAATCATTGATTATGTATGTGTGGGGGATGATGACCTGGACCAACTGATGAGTGCTAGTTCAGCATGAAATATGTATACTAGAAATCCTTTATCTTTTTCACACGTGTGTGCCATGTATATCAGTCGTATGAGATAGAGTGAATAGCCAAAGGGAATTTGAAAGTTTGAGTTCAAATCCCCTATAATTGCATCTAAACTTCAAATATATAAATGATACTTGTATTCAAATAATAAGGAAGTTCTGTAAAAAAATTTAAAATACAGTCACAAACTCATAAGACCAATTAATACATTCTTCTCCTTACTGAATGTGTTTCTATACAGTCCACTAACGTAAAATAAATATCTTCATTGAACTGAACATGTGAAATGAATGGACAAAAAGCTTTGTGGTAAACTTGATGATAGCTTTTGTGGGAGAGACAACATTCATTTCTATTGTAAAGTTGATTTCAAAGATATTCTAAAGAACCATAATGGCAACTGTTTCCATTAACAAGATATGGCAGAGAACAGAATACATCGGAGAGCTATAATTAGACAAGATGGTGGAAATATTTCAGCAAGAAAAGATTTCTGCAGAAGAACCTAAGACAGCATTGCGATATATCAAATAAACCAAATAATGGTACAAGAATATTTGGCGTCATTTTGGAAACAAGGGTCACCCCCAAATTTATTCTGACACAACTAAGCAATAAAGGATTTTAAATAATACTACAAAAATTAATAATTGTTCCAGATATTTTGTCCAAACTAATAAAAACATTTTCGTTCTTATCCAAAAATATGAAAAACAACAGAAATTTCATAGAAACAAGCTATAAAGCTGTACCCAATGTTTTTCCCCCAAAATACATTACTAAACTAATGTTTACAAAACATCAGAAATACTTTGTTATTAATTTTGGGGGCATTAGATTGAAGCCTGTCCATTAAAGTTTGAAGATTTGCTATCTTAATATAGTCAGAACATTGATTATATATGTGTGTGGGAGATGATAATCTGGATCAACTAATAAGTGTCGGTTTGATATGGATACTAGAGATCATTTATCTTTTTTTATTATGTGGTCATGTGTAACTATTATAAAAGATGGAGTGGATAGTTGAAAGGAGCTTGAAAGACTGTGCTCAAATCCCCTCTAATTACATCTAAAGTTCAGTATGTGCTTTATATTTGCATTCAAATATTATAGACTGGCATGATTTAATTAATGGAGAATCAAAGCTAGTTACTTCCGGTTCTCGAACATTTCGTGAACTCTCGAGTAAATAAGTCATTCTAGTATATATATAAATCATTCCTGACGCACGGTTGGTAAAGTCATAAATCGGCAGGTTCGGAAGCACGAGATCCACGGATCATCGCTCAAGTCAGTCACTTCCGGCGCGCATCCCATTATTTATTCATTTAATCCTGATTGTAAGTATTATAAGTTTATAAGATAAATTCCGCTTTAATACAAAAAATATATATAATATATGGAAAGACTTTATTGTATCATTAATTTAAATAGTAAATATTATTATTCTTTTTTATTTTCCTTTTTTTAAAGTAAATAATTTTTAAAAGTGCAAATTCAATAAAAACTATAATTGTTAGAGATAATTTTAAACTAATAAAAAGGAGGAGAAAAATATTTCATTAAAACCGTTTCTAAGGTTTCTATTTCAAAGATTAAATAAAAATGTCATTTCTTTAACTCAATTGGAAATCGACTGAAAATTTCTTGGTGAAGATACAAAGAGAGAGGGAAAAAATGTGGTGTTAAATCAATTGGCTCCAAGTGAAATTAAGCGGATTAAAAGGATCAACTCTTTCGGCAAGCCAGGCTAAGCAAATATTATAAAAAGAATAAAAACATAAGGTTTTACACAATGAAAATGAGTATTTATCAAAAATCGAAACTAGAAATTAATCAAGCACATAAATTTTTCTTTTTTTTCTGTTTTTCTTTAATATATATATACTATTTATTCTTATTGAATATTTATAAATCAAAAGCATTATTTTCAATTATTACTTATACCCCTGCAAGACGAAGGATAATACAAATTTAATAAGTTTATCTAATCCATTTCCTCTATTCTCCATATCACATCAGCAGTTTCCTATCTCATCTATCCATTTCATATGTGGTCTTGTTCTAGGTCTTTCATAAGACATCTACTGTCCATCTATTGTATCTTTAAGCAACCTGTTCACCTCAGGTCCATTTTATACTTAAACGGAAAAGCAAGACAGATTCTATGGACGTTCATGAAGAGATAAATGTTGGGAATATCAAGATGGGTCAGAAATAAAATATATGGGTAAAGGAACAAACATGTATCATTGAAATCATTAGGAGGGGGGGGATGTCTATAAATACATAGAGACAAATATAAATTGTTTTTTAACAATGGTCATTAACATTTTTCTGACACATTACATAAGATGGGTGGATGAAATAAGAAAGTTTTTGGGAGCTTATATGAAAATTGTAGGTTATGAATGGACATTGAATTTAATTCACGAATGATTTCATCCTACAGTGATCCATAGTAGTTGAAGATGGCAGTGATGCCTTCTTTAGTAAAGTTGAAGCATTTTATAACTTTATTGTCTGAAATTGTAATCATGCAGGGAAAAGGGTTAGTAAAGTAGCTTTTAAAAAATACTTCATTTTAGAAGAAAGGGCCTCTGACCTCTCTATGAATCCATATTGAAATAGAAGGCAGTAGTCACCATTTTTGTCAACTGTTAGGTAGTAAGAATTTAAAAACTTTTTATTTTTACTTAATTTAAAAGTTCAGAAGTTACTTATCCATTAGTTAACTGATTTGGTCAGTGATCGTAATATTTATAAGTCATCATTGACTATTTTCATGACATTCATTTGGTAGCCAAGTTTTGATTCATATCTCAATTTATTCAGATCAAATATCCCATTTTCTGAACTTATAACCCCCCCCCTAATACCCTTGTCTGATTGGTCTCTGGGTGTCTATTCTTTTTTTGCATTTGTCCAGTTGAACTTCTATCATTGATAATTTTTATTGATTAATTTATGATAGATCTTTGCAATATTCTTTTCACACTTTAATAATCAACCTTATTTCAACATATTAATATTTAATTTATCAATTTTCCCTCCATCCTTTTATCTTTTTACATACTTGTTCAATATTACATTACTGGATAATCCTTGGTCTAATGAATAATACGAATTTATTAATACACTTTCATTAAGTAGTCTGTGTCAAGGTTATGAGAGCAGCATATTTGACACATCAATTAAACTGTAGTAATTTGTATCTACATATATACTGAACAATGATAAAGATATGTGTAAGAGATTGTGATCTGGGCCAACTGGTAAGTGCTGGTTCAGCATGAAAAATGCATCTGTGGATATACTTCCTTTTCACAGGTCTTTGGTCATATGTAAATTATTGTACATGTATAAAATTGGGACAACCAGAGGAAAAAAATTCAAAAAATATTAAACACTAATATTATTTTGCCAAGCACTTTCAGTACTGTGTATCAGACTCACAGAGACATATTTGAACAGTTAATATGTTCATAACAATATCCATCCACAACGTGTTAAAAGCGGATAGGAACCAGTCCCTACCTTGCATGAGAGTGATGTCATGAAAAAATTACTCTACATAAATATTATTCATTATTCATCATCTCCTTTTTAATTCTTGCTTTAAACTTCTTTTATAGAAAATTTATTATAAAAACAAATTTATTTTAAATTACCTTCATCACACTTTTTAAACTAATTAGTTTTAATTTTAAAACAAGCAAAACTCTCCATACAGTGCCACTCAGTGTCAGCCAGAGTAATCAATGGATGCCAGAAATGTGATGTTTAGTAGTTTAATTTTATTTTTAGTTTAATCCACATTATCAAATAATCTTACTTAAGTCCTGCAAATCCTATGACTCCAAATGTCTTATAAAAATATTCAAAATGCTTAGCATCACTAATTTCAAAAGTAAAAATTAATTCTATATAGCTCACAGTTCCTTAATCCCAATCAGTAAACTGTGAATAATGCTTACAATTTACTACCATCCCAATTTTCCCTGTAAATATTCTTGTTTTTTAGTCCTATATTTTGTGCTGAATGGTATCATTTATATAGTTTTATTAGTATTTATGCCATTTTTAATATATTTCTTTACATTTATATATAACACCTATTCAATTCAACTTTCAGTTATTAATACATTGTACAGGCTTAAACCTGCATTTATATATGTAATATATGCGGTATTCGAACTCAGACTTTCACTCACCCTACTACTCTCAGTGTCATCTCATATTGCTGACCCACCTGATCACACACACATGTTGAAAAGATAAATAATCACCAACAGACATATTTCATGCTAAACCAGCACTCATCAGTTGGTCCAGATTACCATCTCTACACATATATACAATCAGTACTCAGCTTTATATTAAGATAGCCAATACTCACACTTTAAAGGACAGTCTTCAAACTACTCCAACCTACAACTCTTCAGCCTTCCATGTCATTGAAAATCTGATGATGGAACGTTTAAAGCCCAGTTATTTAAAATTCTAATTAGCGCAGATAAATTTACTTATAACTTTCCATTTTATCATATATAGAGAAGTAGTGGGGAGAACTTATAAGTTTAAAAAAGTAACTTATAACTAATAAAAATATACCATGTAGTATATAATTAGCAATATTGTACTTATAATTGTTAATACTTTCGGTAGTTTTAAAATAATTATTAAATTTCTATACAGCTTATTAATAATTCTTTCTGATGTAGCGGTAATAAATAGACTACTTCTTCATTAACAGGGATCGAATTAAATTTGCTTTAATTCATTTTTAAAAAGCATTAAATTTTCAATACTTATTAATTTACAGCTTGACATTATAAACATTTTATAATATTCATGATTATCAACTAACTAAAAAAATGTCGGGTTGTTAAAAAAAATAACGAATAAAAACTTAATATCTGTTAATTTTGTGTTTCTCTACATTTTTAATCCATGTTTTGACAAATAATTAACTTGCTTCAAGTTATTAACTTGTAATTTAAAATAAATAAATAAATACAATCATTAGAAACTACTTTGAAATAGGTAGAAATAATTATTATTTTTATTTAAAGAAAAATGGCAGGAAATAAATTACTGATAAAAAAAAAAATTGCAAAACTTAGAAAAAGAATAAGTATATACATGTTGTTTAACTTTATAATCACAATTCAAAGAGCCTTAAAATAATTTTAAGAATGTATGACTCAATCTATCTTTTATTTCTTTCCTTATTCATTTATAATTCAATAAATAATGAAAGTTCACTACACCGGGAAGATTATAAAATTATAACTTCTTTACAGATTTACAACTTAGCACTGCTTTCGATCAGGCCGGCCGGTCATATTCATGCCACTAAGATAGGTATATAGAAGAGAGGATTTATAGGTTAATTAGTATGCAAGTTTGTGAATCTAAATATACCACTTGCGTGATAATGCAACCCATGAGTCGTTTTTATTTGTTACATGGGTAATATTTGTGATAAACCAAGTCTCTTTGTATTTTCTCTTTCTTCACTTCTCACTAAACACTAGACTTGTGAACAACAACACTAATGCATGGATCAGCCTTTTTTATAGCGGTTGCATCAAAAAAGTTGAAGATAATCTACTTGAATAAATTCAATATCAGCTTCAGAAGCCCACCACCTACCCCCAATCTCAATCATTGAATAACACCAAAGACAAGTTACCCCTGGAACAGGCTTTCCAAATAATCTATAAAAATATCTGCAATGAATCAACTTACAAATAGTTTACTAGGGTGAATCTTATGCTATCAGTGCTACTAGATTAGCACAGTACAAATATATATATACAAATATGTCAAAATAGATCCCAACATAAAGTTTGGTATTTTTAATGCATAAGAATGACTTTGGGTCACAATTTCAACCCACTTGGCATCAAAGTTGTTTGCAGTCAGTGCAATGATCAAAACAGAAAATACAAAAAGATATGGTTTATCACAAATAACATCCATGCAATAAATAAAACTGATTCATGCATTGCAATATCATGCAAATGGTGTATTTAAATTCACAAATGTGCATACTAATTAATCTCTAAGTTTTTTCTTCTACATACCTATCTTAGCAGTATGAATATGACCAGTCTGGTTGAAAGCAATGTTTACTTGTAAATCTGTAAAGAAGTTATAATTTTATAATCTTTCTGGCATAGTGGAATTTAAGAATACATCTTTTATAAAGATGAATTACTAATAAACTATATGAAAGTATTGTGCAAGATATGTTAATTAATAAAAAAAGTCTATTTTTCCACTACTGTTCTGCCACCTAGTGGAAACATGAGTAATAAATAGATGCCAGATCTCAGTGTTTAATAAATCTTTGTAGTTTCTATTTTATAGCTGTCATTAGTTAAAAATTTTGAATTCAAATCTAGTATACCTGGATTTTTTGAAATCTATTTTTTTTTCTATGCTTTGAATTTAAACTAATTTATCTTGCATAATTACATAGATCTGACATTAGTAGCCCTGTTTTATAATAACTGTAGATATCTAAATTGCTTGGCCAGTGTTGTTATAACCCCAACAAAACATTACATGATCTTACCTACACATTTTAAAGTATAAAATCTATTCTTTTATTGCAATTCTGCCACCTAGTGTAAACTTGAGTAATCAATATTTAATAGATTGGTAGTGATTCATAAATCTTTATCCAGTACTGTCCTATCAAAGTTCTCAAACTAGTTTCTAACTTATAACCTTTATCACCGAGACATTTTAGATCTGAATCTAATATATCAGGAATGTTTTTATATCTAATGCTTCTTTCTCCAGTTGGCATTTTTTATACCTTTTTTACTATTATGCTACTGGTCTGAAGTAAAAAAAAAAGTATAGAGCACATTAAATATCAAAAATCCAGATGTACCAGATTCAAATCCTAAATTAAATATCAAAAATCCAGATATATTAGATTCAAATTCTAAACTGAGCATTGATTAAATTCAAATTTGAGAAAATAGTTTGGGATTATTAAGAAATTTAGTCTGGGACATTGAACAACTTCATATGGCATTTTGCTTACATACACAAAATGGCAGAATTGGAAATGGAAAAAATGGACTTACTGCTTGTGAAAATTCAGATCATGAGATATTCATTGGTTTTATTAATATAAAAATATAATATATTCATGAAATTCCATGATAAATTGGATTTTTTTTTTTTTGGATAATGTAGTTTAATGGAAATTGTTTAAACATTATTTACATATATGAACAAATACTAAATTCTAATGATGAAGACATGTTACCCAGAAATTTGAGTCAATAGATTATCACATGACTCTTATCTAATCAATCTCAAATACTGCTGTGCCAATAGCATACCCTTTTCCTTTCACCATGGGGTACACCATTTAATATAAAGTTTATTAACTAATAGGTACCAGATGTTAGTGCTTAATAAATCCTTGCCTAGTGCTGTCCCATATTATGTCCTCAAACTAATTTTTTATTTATAGCTTCCATAAGTGAGAAATGCTGGATCATAGAATAGTGCACCTGGGCCTTTAGACTCTAATGCACCTTCCTTTTAGCAGCCATTATTTGCTTCTCTGATTTACTATCAAGTTTTCAACCCAAATTGAAATACAAATTAATGTTTTCAATACAAGACAATGTATAGTCAACTATATATTGACCAACTGATAAAAGTGCATTTATCCAGAAATGCATCTTAGGATAATTTATATTTTTCATATGTCTTTCTCCATATGTTTTAAAGGTATGAAAAGATTGAAAGTTTCTTAGTATTGTACCGGTCAGTTTTGATATCACTCACATTTTACCTCTTTTTGAACTCCTTTATCATATCTACACAGTACATAGTATTATTATTACGCACAAACTCCTTTTGTACGGCCCGCTAGCTCACGGAGATTTACATGAGAAACCCGGATAAATTACTTAAAACTACTGTCATCACAGATCTTTACTTTACTAATGGAATTTATATATAAATGAATAAGCAAACTCATCAATAAATTGTCTAACTAGGATAAGAATTTAATAAGTATGTGTGTTTAAGCCATCAAATCAGCAATACAATATCTGGGGTTAATAATAATAAAAGCAATATAGACTACAGGTTTGTTTTACAATACTGTTTAATATAATTAAATAACTGATGAAAATAATGAGCTACTTTCTTTACTAGTTTTTAATATTTGGAAAACATTATTCAACATTAATTAAATGCTTCGTTCAGTATAGGCGGGGAAGATCTATGTGCCAATGAGGTGGTGATCTGTAAACTATATATAATTCATTGCTATTAGATGCACTAATTTATTATTAATAAAATTAATATTTTATAAACACCAAATAATATCTTTCACAAATGAATATTTGATTTATATATTTACAATATGGTCTTATAATTATATAATGCTTTAACGTGAAACGACTAACAAATAAATCAATAATTAAAACATGGGTTGGTAAAATATTGCGTACGTTTAGGAATTCGCTGTTAAAAAGGGAATCGCTTTAAATCAAGCGGGTTATCAACATTAAAAGAGATAACTAAACGATAAATCACTTTGATTTTGACTTACTTCACTTCGCCACGATTTAAGAGGCAACTTTAAAAGAAATAGATAGATCTTGAGAACGAAAGCAGTACTGACATAGCAGGAATAAAAACATTGATAAGATTGATGCAAATTTCGCCATTATATTTGGAAAACAAAATGGTCACTCTGCGTTTTCGCAGATGGCAACCTGGAGAGAGAGCTTCCTCGGACATAAGGAGAAATGAGGTCGGGACTTTTTCACCCTTGAGTCTTACTGTCCGATTATGGAAATCCTGAAAAATGGAAATCCGCATTAATAGCTTAGATTTCCTAAAATACATTTATTAAAATAATAGCGAATTCATTGAACTTAGAATAATTTGCTTATGCCAGCAATGCCTATATTAATGGAATAGACGCTTTATTCACGTCCATTACTTAAATTAAATACTAAAATAATTGTCCAAGCGTAGCGACTTGAACCCCTTCAAAATCAAATTGGAATAAATCAATCACGACTCTAATGTCGTACTAAATAACAATAAAAGTAATTACTCCCTTTTATTTAGAGACCTCCCAAACGCAAATTTCATTTAAAACCCTCTTTAATATCTCGTCAAAGCATATTAAAATCTATTGCGATAAATATTCATTTCCTTCTCACAAACTCGACTTAGTGCTGTAATAATAAAATAAACACATACAATATTCATTTTATTGACAGATCGCAATTATGAAGTATATGTATTATTGGATTACATTTAATAAAGTAATTCCAATTCGGTGAATAAAAATGAGCTAAACAAATACTCGTTCATTTGGGAGAGTATTAAATCGACCAATCAATCATGGGCCGATTGAAAATATTTAAGGAAGGTTTCAATTCACCGAATTAGATTTATTGGCACGTAAATACTTAAATATTTTAAATCGTAAATTAATCAATAATAGGAAACCGCCATAAGAAAAGAAATATGATATAAAAGGCATTTTTAAGAGAAACTAGTAAAGTTGAATTAATCTTATAGAGAGCAATGACAAAAGGAAAATTACAAAAGATATATAAGTATTACAAAACATGTTTATCTAGGATAGGGTGGCAATATTGAATTACTGATGTTACGAAAGCCATTTAAAACAAGAAAAGTGAATTATATATTTTAGAAAGAATTCTTTTGGCAGTAATATTACCTTCCAACAAGTCCTCTCAAGTGTAAGCTTCAACTGCTTGCAAGTTCTTTTGGAGAGTGAAATGAGGCATCTTTCCATCGATGAAATAGCTAGCTATTTTTTTTTATTATTCAGCAAAGTTCATTCACCAACAGTTCTATTTATGATTTCAGGAGGCATTAGATAGTTTCACGGTAGCATACTGATGTTACAGGGAAAGGCTCGGGGAACAACAACTATGTGCCCCGACCTTAGCCTACATTTTTGCGTACATTAAATCATAAAATATACCGACATTAGATTCAAACTGCAACTCGTTCACTATAGTAATCTGATCCCTATCACTCTCTTTTTGGGGAGGATTTATACCATTTTAGCATTGTTTCAGGATATTCCATCTTTCCATAGCTTCAGGCATTGTTCTGTCCATTCATTTAAAATTAATATGCTCTATTGTGATGCTAAAATAGACTCTTCTGATAAATCTTTTAAGTCTTTTGTTAAGAATCCATTTTTAATTCGCAAATGGATTACTACGATAAAATAAAATTAATTTAAGATAAATCCCTTTGTTGAGTAGCCTACGTGACTTTCCAGATTTATCCAAAAGAATGTGACTTTTAATCACTAAAATTTAATAGAAAAATATAAAAGTAATTTTTAAGCAAATCCATTTGGTATTGGTAGGAAATTTATATCTGCAATAAGAAAAAAAGATGGAATTATTACTAAAAGGAGAGATGACATCATGAAATTGGTAGAAGATTTTTATCAAGAAATATATAGTAATAAAGAAGAAGTAGCTCCTATATCTATTACATCTTCCAAATTGCCCAGAATTTTAAATGAAGAAGTGAGACATGCAATTAAATGTATGAAGAAAGGAAAGGCTCCAGGTAATGATGGAATTATAATTGATATATTAAAAGAAGCAGGTGAAGAAATAGAAAAATTTTTAGCAAAGTTATATACCAAATGTCTAAATGATAAAGATGTACCGGATGATTGGAAGAATGCAGTAATAATATTAATATTTAAAAAAGGTGATAAAGAAGATATTAGAAATTACAGACCTATCAGCCTTTTATCAGTTTTATATAAAAATTTTACCAAGATAATTACTACTCGTCTACAGAGAACATTGGATTTCCACCAACCAAGAGAACAAGCCGGATTTAAAAGTGGTTTTAGTACAGTAGATCATATCCAGGTATTGAGAGAAGTTATAGAAAGGACAAATGAATATGAGTTGCCATTATGCTTAGGATTTGTAGATTATGAAAAGGCATTTGATTCTATAAACATTTCTTCAGTGATTAAAGCATTAGATCATCAAGGTATAGATCCAGGATATTGTCATATTTTAAAGAATATTTATAAAAATGCAACAGCAACAATTAGATTACATAATGACACTGGGAAAGTCAACATTGAGAAAGGTGTAAGACAAGGTGACTCCATATCTCCAAAACTTTTTACAGCAGTGCTGCATGAAGTATTTTGTGGATTAAAATGGGAAACTAAAGGAGTGAAAGTAAATGGTGATTATTTAAGTCATTTAGATTTCACAGATGATGTAGTTGTTTTTGCAAATAATGCTTCAGATCTGCAGGAAATGTTGCAGGAATTGTCAGATGAAAGTAGGAAAATAGGACTAAAGATAAATGTTAAAAAGACTAAAGTAATGTTTAATCGATTTGCTCAAAATATGAAAATAAAGATTGATTATGATGAATTAGAAGAAGTTAACAGTTACAAATACATTGGTCAGATTATTAATACAGATGGAAACATAATGGAGGAAATTAATCATAGAATTAAACTTGGTTGGAGTGCTTTTGGTAGAAATAACTTGATACTAAAAGGAAATATGCCTATGTGTTTGAAAAGGAAGGTTTTTAACAAATGTGTTTTACCAGTTCTTACTTATGGATCTGAGACTTGGACACTTAATAGAAGAGCAATTCAGAGACTTCAGACCACTATGTTGGGAGTAACAAGAAGAGATCATAAACGCAATGTATGGGTAAGAGAACAAACAGGTGTTACTGACCTCATTGAAAAAATTAAAAGATTGAAGTGGAGTTGGGCTGGACATATTGTTAGAAGAGATGATAATAGATGGACAATTGAAATTTTAAACTGGATTCCAAGAGATTGTAAAAGACCCAGAAAGAGACCACATGTGAGATGGATGGATGAAATAGGAAAGTGTGCAGGGGTGATGTGGAGAAGGGAAGCTAAAGATCGGAGAAGAGGAATTAAACATGGAGAGACCTTCATCCTGCAGTGGATTGATAATGGTTGATAATGATGATGATGATGATTTAATGGACTTTACTATTAATATTTAAAATACGCGCATATATGTAATATCCACACACAAAAATGTGTAATAAATAAATCTCATTTTATTAGAATTAACATTATTTAAACCTTATTATAGAAATTAAAGTAAAATTAAAACGTTCATTATTAAATGAATATAGCAAGGCTAAAGAAAGAAAAATAGGCTTGGTGTGTGTATGAATATAAACTGTCCGTTAAACAAATTTACTATTAAAAAGGTAGAGATCAGGTTTGATCTCAGGTTAGTGCTAAATAAGGCATGAAACTTGGATCGAGTTTGGATCCAATCGTTTCAGTATGTATGATCCCACACATGAATAAAAAAATGGTGTATTAGTTCAATGAATCATATTCATACTGGAATTTATTAATATATATAACAAAGTCACACTATATGTAGTAGAAATGGAAGTAACTGTGCTTTTCAATAAGTTATGTAATGTAAATAAACTATTAAAAGGCAGAGTGATTCCAGCTGACCTTCAGTATTTGTTGTATTTATGCTTTGATTATTTACTTAATTTTAAATGAGTGTGAACTTGATCGGCTGGTTATATATATTTATGTTGTGTGTGTATAGAGTAATTAAAGGGATTTGAACCCAGACTTTTAAACTTCCTACAGTTATCCACTCTATCCCATATAACCAATACACATGATAACATTCATGTGAATAAGATAAATTATCTCCAAGGTATGTATTTCATGCTAAACCAGTACTCATCAGTTGGTCCGAATCATCATCTCCCATTCATTACAATTGTATTCCAGTATAGAATAATTGTGTATTATTACATTTATTAAACTGAGTTTTGATTTCATGTTTGGAGGTTGTTCATACTAAAGCTTGGTCTGGATTCTCTGAATATTGAAATGGTAATTAGAAGGACTTGAATTCAGGATTTTTCAATCTACTTCCATCCTCCACTCTATCTCAATCAACCAATGCACATGACCACATACATGTAAAGAATATAGATGATCCCTAAGATACATATTTTGTGCAGAACCAGCACTTATCAGTTGGGCCATCTTCTACACATAACTATATTGTATTTATGTGTGTATATATGTATATAGACATATTGTATATATGTGTGGGAGACTATGGTCTGACCAAACTGATGAATGCTGATCCTGCACAAAATACATATATTGAGGATTATCTATCTTTTTTACATGTATGTGGCCATGTGTATTGGTTGCATGAGATGGGAGTGGAGGATGAATATTAGACAGATTAAGTCTCTCTACTTACTTATATAAGAAATGAATACATTCAATATAAGCAAATTAAATGGTGATTGATGTAATTTACTTTACACATATATATAATCAATAGATCAAATTAATTCATTTAAAATTATCGACAGCTGCTTTACAATCAGTTGTCCTGGGTTAGTGGGTTCGCTTCCCAGCTGATGCTATGACACATGAGAAAAAATTAAAATTATGTAAATAAACTAAGCATAAATACTAACAAATGCAAAAAGACAGATAATGTCACTCTCTCTTTTTATTGTTTATTTACATTCCATAACTCATTGGATGGATAATTACTTCCATTTCAGTTGCATATAGTCTGAATTATAATTATTTATTATTATATTTATTAAACTGAGGTTTATTGAATGTTTGAAGGTTGTTCGTACTAAGGCTTGGCCTTGATTTTCTGAAAATTTAAATAGTGATTCTGCATAATTTTCTCTACACGCACATATATAATATTTAATACAAGTATAGTATAAATAAATAAATTAGATGTAATTAAGAGGGATTTGAACTCAGACTTTCAAGCTCTCTTTAGTCATGGGCTCTATCTAATACAACCAATACACATGATTGCATACATGTGAAAAAGATAAATGATTTTCAATATACATATTTCATGCAGAACCAACACTCATCAGTTGGTCCAGATCATCATCTCCCACACACATATATAATCAGACCTCGTTTTCAATGATATGGATGGCTAAACAGTTGGAGAGTGGAGAATATTGAAACATTACATCAAAGTTGGTAGATTTGCTATCTTAATCTCATTAAAATCACATAAATAAACTAATATCAATAATTATGCGCTTTAAACGCTCGTTAAAGAAGTTATGTTTATTAACAATTTATTTAAAGCTTAGCGCTTTCAAAGCTCTATGGCTTCATACTCATAGCTATATGCGGTTGATAGTGATGAGGGGGAGTATTCAAATTTATGTTAATTAGTTAGATGTTTCATAAACTAAGCATAATATTAACAAATGCTGAATGACAAGTGTTATCACTTTTGTTACACAACTCATTAGAAGGTACACTTAATTGATACATAGATAAATAAAAATAGCCGAATCACTTTATTGCTCAAGATTTATAAAATGTTAGAATGCTAGATGTAACAGAACTGGAAGTGATCTAAAGATCTTCTACAGAGGCTGTCTCTCTACCACTGCACTACACCTCAACGGGCTCATCTCAACAGGTTATGTATTAATCTTTAGTTAAGTTTAAAATATATGTTCTGGACAAAAATTGTAAATAGTAATTAATAGTTTAACAAAAAATACAAAAATATGACTATTTACAATTGTTAAATGCATTTATATAAGATGATCACAGAATGAATATATTCAGAAAATACCATACTTGAAAATTGAATGGTGGTAATTTGCAGAATCATCAAATTGTAAAGGCAAATATCCAGAAATATGCATGGAACAACAGGGTTATTTTTGTTTTATTTTTGCCACAAGATATTTTTATATTTTTTTTATACTGACAAAAAACCAATTATTTTTAAACATATTATACTACCATTTTAGCAAGAATCTTTTTTCCTCTTTGCATTTTAGCGCCATCTATTGTAAGCTTGAATTATTAGTGATTTTTAAATGGTAGTGCAATTTACTCTTTATCCTTACACTTGTTTCTGGATTTTGTCTTTATCAATGGAGACTTGCTTTCAAAGTTGAAGCCAACACACCTATACTTGATGGCTGTGTTCAACTCATTTTTTTTGTTATCAAAAATGTAAATAATTATTTTCATTTTCAAAAAATTGTTCAGTAAAAAATGAAACTCAATAAACATCACATGATCACCATTACTTATGCTTGTTTATAACTGTTATTAAAACAGGCAAAACTCTCTATACATGTTGCCACTCAATCCTGCCTAATAGAATAGTGGTGGCTATGGTTATTAAAGAACCAAAGAGTTCAGACCTATACGACTATATAAGCTAGTGAGCTTAGATTGAAAATATTATAGTGTTTTCAATTTAAGACTCATTGTTTTGTAGTTAAGTAGAGATAAAAGGTGGCTGCTAGAGGGTTGCATTAAATCCTAGGATCTAGGTGCAGTGATCTCAGATTCAAGGCTCCTCACTGATGAAGGCCACTAGCCAGAAACTAGTCTGGTGATATTGGATGAGTAGGCACTAGTTGAGGACTTTTTGCACAAGCCTTCTGGAATCCATTGATTACTTTGGCTTGCATTGAGTGGCAATACATATAGAAAGGTTTGCCTGTTTTAAAAAATGTAAGATGACATCTATGCAGGTTATTTTATCTTTGTAACTTTTATTAAATTTATTTATTGCATTTTTGTTTGTTTTAATTTAAATTATAAACACTGTATTTATCTTGCACTCATAATCCAACAGCAATAGTTTCAGTTATCCATGTTCAAAAAATCTTGCAAACCAAATAAAATTAAAAATGAATACAAATATATACATATATATATATGATAAACAAAACAAGTTATAAATTTTGTAACTTGCTTTTAGCTTGCATTTTATGATCACTAGATGGAGCTTTACCAATAGCTCCTAACAAGCTTTTTTTACATAAATGCTGAGAGAGATAGAATTCAATATCTCTTTCATTGTCTCCCACCTCCAGACCATGGTTTCAAGCTAGTTGGCTCATGTCAGTGAAGGGTTGGATCTAGTTTCTAGTCTTCCAACTCTTCACTGATGTGAGCCAACTAGCTTGAAACCATGGTCTGGAGGTGGGAGACAATGAAAGAGATATTGAATTCTATCTCTCTCAGCATTTATGTAAACAAAACTTGTTAAGAGCTATTGGTAAAGCTCCATCTAGTGATCATATATATATATATATATATATATGATCACTAGATGGATAAAGCTCCATCTAGTGAACAATATATATATATATATATATATATATTAGTTCATTGTACATATGTAACATATCTACACACTTACTACTTGTGTATCTAATACATTTTGGACATTATTTACAGTATGTACATGAACTTAAATATATACATGTTAAAACATGTTATATACTTCACAAACATTCATGGATTTCAGTATCTACAGCATGACTAGGCATAATTAAGCTGAATATTATTTTTAAAAACCACCTTTTCTGTGTGTATTTTCATTTTACCAGATATTATATGTGACTATAAATAAAAAATATATAACTATTTTATTATGCAGTAGCTCAATATAAATTTTGTTATTAGATTTAGTTTTTGTAATGATAATTAATTGCAATCAAAGGAAATAAGCTAAATATTGACACACATGTGTGTCAACAGATAACATCACATCACTGTTTAACTTAATTCAATCTGTCCTACAAAGTGGTGAAATTTTTTCTCCACTTTAGACAAATATGTAAATAATACTACATATTTAATGGTAATAAACAGTCTATAAAATGGTTCATATTTTAAACAAATTTGATAATACAGACCTACTAACATGTCATATATTGAATAAATGGTTAAAATGAAAACAGTATTTGCTACATAATAGATATATATGTGTTTATGATTTATGCATATATATATATATATATATATAAACTTATATATATATAAAAGATAATTGTTAGAAGAAGATCTATATATATATATATTCTATGGGTTGTCCTTTTTTAATAATAAATGAACTTATCTCTAAAATTATATATATGTATTGTTTATTTTATCTCTGGTAGTCTCATCTTATAATCTTTTTAATTATGTACAAGACTAATCTACTTGTTCTTTTCTTTTTCTAATTGTTCTGAAATATATATAATTTCTCACAAACTTTCTAATTCTTTGTACTGGTGTGTACCAAATATTTTTTGATTTTTCTGGTGTTTTAATGACATCAAAATTATTATTTTGATGATTAAATATGACTTTCCTATATTAAATGTTTTGTCCACTTTGGTTCTGGGCTAGATGGTACTACTTATATTTGCTTTGTTTGCAATGATTTTGAACTAGATTGAAATTATTCTGTACTAATTACTTATTCAATCCAATTTTTATTCCATTTAATAATTTTCTTTTAATAATAGTGAACTATATTTTAGTTTTCTTTTTTGTACATAGATGGCAGGTATAATTAGAGAATAACAATGGCTTCTCTTTTTTTTCATATGTCATAGCATCGGCTGGGAGGCGAACCCACAACAACCGTCTGCAACCAACTGCTTGCTTGCAAGACAGCTGCGCTAACCTCTCAGCTAACAATGCTTGACAGCTTCTCTTTTTATTACCAATAACTTAATGAGTTTAATTTTTAATGATTTGTTTGCCACGATAAAAAAGTTTTTATTTATTTTGAAATTTTAATTTTTTTTGTTGTAATTATATTTATTTCAATAATAATTTTGTTAATAAATAAAAAAATATTTGATTTTTATAAATATTAATGATTTAAAGTAAAATTAAAGATATATGATGAAACAAAAAAATTGATACAATATTGAGGAAGGCTTACAATTAAATAAAATCTGTATTTCTTAGCCATTTTTTTTATTCTGAATCACTTTGGGCTGGAAATCAAGAAATTCAATTTGTGCCTTTAGCCCTCTATTGAGAGATTTTGCTAACCTTTTTACAACCATTAAAATTCATGTTTTTTTTAATATTTTAATTCTAAAAAAAATCTAAAGGTGTCAGGATACTCTAAAAAGTGGGAATTTCAAAGTACGGTAAGCTCAACAATTGATGAGAACCCAATGTATTCTTGGCTGACTTGAACTTTGTGATAACTTTATGATATTATTTCAAGATAATGTTATGCATGAATAAAAACTTGATATTTTGGAAAGTATATTATTATTTTTGCATAATAATTCCATGATACTTATTAGTAATCAAGAATTTATATTGTTGCATATTTATTTTTTACAGAAATGTTTCATTTCTAATATAAAAGATTATTACTATGTAAATTACTGTGGTGGTAAATATGAACTATCTAGCAACTGTTGTTGCTAACAGTCTCTTAGAAAGTATAACAATATTGCAAAGATTGCTAAAAAAATTGAACTTTTAAAACATAATTTGATAGATTTACTAGATATTAATAATTTATTCATTCACATTTTAAAAACAAACATCAAACAAAGAAGATTTTATTCATTTTACAAATTCATTCTGCTCCTCTGAAAATTGAATGATGAAATACACTTTGTTTTGATTAAAATTTAATTTTTAAAATAATTCTGAAAATCAAATGTAATTTTTTGAATTTATTTAATTTCTAGACAAAAATATCTATCAAAGTTAAATTTATTATATTCTGTTATATAATAATAGTTTAATATTAAAATTAAAGTTGAAAACTTGCTGCAAGTGAGAACAATGAAAACTGTCAGGGTACAGAAGGGTTGATGGAATAGTGTCTTAAAATTTTTTATATTTTCACTTTTTAGTAGTTTTAAAAGTATTTTAAATAGTTATTGCAGTAGAAAATAATTTAAGAGCAGATAGGTTTTAGGCTGTAGGCTACATTAATGATAAAATTAAATATATATTTTTAAGCTGATTTAGTTGTGTTTATTAAATCTAAAATAGGGTTAAGGGGAGAGTATTAATTTCAAAACTAATTGCTAAAAATAGAAATCAAAACATAGCTTCATTTTAATATATCGGTAGGAATAATTCTTCAGTTTTATAATTTAAAAAAAAACTTTTTACAGAATGTTTTTTATAAATATATGCTTTGCAACTTTTTATTTTTTTCTATTGACAGACTTTTAATGATATATATATATATATATATATATATATATATATATATATAGCAGGATGGGAATATCGGGAAGTGGTCAGGAGGTCATACCTGGGGTGATAAAAAACACCATCACTGCCAAGTAAATAAAATTTGAAATTTTTTAAAGTATAATATTTAAGTAAAATATTATTTAAAAAAATGTTAAAGTAATTTTTAATATCCCAAAATATATAAGCGATTTTCTATATAAGAGAGCATGAGATCAATAAATTTCTGAGAGGTCAACACAGTTAACTCAAATCAAAAGATATGTTAGTTTAATTCCTTAGAGCAACTATGATTAAGTAACTATAAATCCACCAGCATTATAAAAAGTATCAATAAGTATCTATTCATCATCACAAAATTCATTATCATGAATGATCAACAATAAAATAATCAACAGTCCATCTTGTGGCTGAATTTGAAATCTGAATCGACAGTCAATCTTGTGACTGAATTTGAAATGGGTCTTTTGTAAACCAGGCTAACTATTGACCCTTTGCCAACTTGGTCAATTATTTAAATATAACTTTGGATGCAACACTTAAATGCTAATCTATCAGAATACATAATCAGAAAAATCTAAACAATAATTTTGGAATAATAAAATATGCTGATCATCATCAATGCACTGGCCACTTAGTACCAGTAATGTACTGGCCAACTATAAACTTAATTTTTAATAGAGACCAAAGTAAATAAAATGTATTGCATGGGTTTTAAAGAGTATACTTTTTTACACCAACCACGATGATTATTTATCATTTCTGGATGCCCAAAAGCACTAATATACATCCTCATTTATATATCAGCCAGTATACATGAATCTCACTCAGAAGAACACAAGCTGTATATGATCATGAGATGATGGAAACAGATGTTCTAAAAATATTTAGAACCACTGGAATAATTTTCATAATTGAACACAAGTTTATTAACAATAAAAAATGATATAAGGGTTTAGAATAAGGCTATTCATATCAATTAAGCCTTCTGATTTTGATTAACATACAATAAAAAGAATTACCACATTTGTGATTTACAAAATTACTATACACAACTCACGATATTACATTGTGATTTACATATACATTCCAATAGCTTTATTTAAAATAGACAGCACAAAGATATATGGTTAATATAAAATGAACATGTTTGAATTTATCAAAATAATAAAATTATTAAAGATAAATTTCATAATTAATTTCATTTGAAAACTATACATAAAATTCACAAATACATGTGTATCTATGAACATATACATGATATTAATTAATATTATTAATTAGACTTTTTTTTCAGTCAATAAAAGTATTTTATTTTTTCTTTTAAAAAAAATAAATACAGTTTTCTTGACAAGTAACTCAAATGTTTTGCTTTTTTATGACAGGTTACTCTTAAATAATTAATTATATCTTTAAATTAATCTAAAAAGGATTTTTGAAGTCCTCTTTTTCCTTTTTCAAAATAAATTTTCCATGAATCAATCATCACTTCCAGATTTTGATTCAAGCAAAATTATTTTCTTCTTATTCTTTAAAATACATAAATTTATAAATGTCATTTTTACCAAAGAAATTTGTTTAAAATTTCATTCTCATTATATATAATGCTACTCACCATTGTATATACATTTATCTGTGCTTCTCTTTGTGAGTTGGCATTGATGAGACAAGTATAATCCAGGATTGTCATAATCAGAAATGTATTCAAGTAATTTGTTGGCATACCATGAGTTCCTTCTGTCTAGGACTTGATGAGCTTCAGGCCAGCAAACTGTTTTCCAAAACACTTTTTAAGGCTATGAATTTCAACACAAAGAATTGTGCCATTTTTCTCCATGTGAATTCAAACTCCATCATTGAACTCTAGACTGTTGCTAGATATCCTGCCTTGACTTCAGCTACATTTCATGAGAGCTCTGTATAAATCTTCCAGAAGGTCTGCACCTATCTATTACCAACTGTTGCAAACTTCAACAAGCTGCAACAAAATATTATAACCAACTTCACAGCTGGCCAATTTAGTCACTGCCTCTCAAAAATTTAAACCAGACTTTTCAAAACTGAAAACCAGACTAAACTGATATTTTATCAGTTCATTTTATAAAGTCATCTGAGGTGATAACAACACATTAATTGAAAACAGAGTTCACTAATTCTTTCAAAAGCAAGTTTTAAGTTTTATCAAGGGGTGATATATATGTTTTTACTTAGTTAGAGAAATTTACCAATTAAAAAGATTTTCGAAAATAGATAATAGACATTTTTACAATTATCAGAAAACATGCTCATTTTTTAAATTTTTAAATCAGAGTTACAAATAGTACTATATTTATTTACACCTTTTTAAAATGTTTTAATCTATATTAAAATTCTGTTTAAATTCAAAATTATTTAACTATTTATTATTTTTATTCCAATAAATGCAGTATTGATTATCATTAAACATTTATTCAACTAAACATTGTCTTCAGCCCAGATATAAACTTTAAACTTCATTTAAAATGTTAATATTTTTTTCAATTAAGCATACACACACACATGGAGTTATTCACATTTTTTATTCCATGTTAATATTTTTATAAATATATTAACCAGCTTATTTGGAATTGTTTGAAAGCATTTAGCTGTATGTTGATCACTGCAGTAATTAATTTTAATATGGTTTGTGTTTTATTTTTTACTATAATCCTTAGTAACTTCCATTATTACCATTCAAAAAGCATTGATTTCCAACCCAAATTGATTTTAGATGTTTTATTGAACCATATTTAATTCATAAATAAACTCCAATGTGTTACTATTGCTTTTAACAAGTTTAAAAATAGGGCATTATATTTTAGTGAAATAATTACTGCAAATGAATTATATATATATATACATACATGATTGATATTTAATTTAATTTACTGTATCGAAGTGAAACCTGGGCACACTTTAAATATAAGGTAAAGGCATTAGAAAAATTTCATTTAAAGATTCTCTATAAATTTTTAGAAATGCCATTAAGATCATAACCCCAATCCATACATTCTTCAACTTGCTGGGTGTAACATTACTGAGTACACTAATGTAAAAATCGTGGGCCTATTGGATTGGACATGTAAAACAAATGACCAATAAAAGACAACAAGGTGCTTTATTGTAAACTTGAGAATGAATTTCATGAAGGAGGTAGATAAAAAAAGAAGTGCAATGTTGATTGTTTTTATTCATAGTACCATACATATTTAAGAACAGAAACATCTAAAAAAAAATAGAATATATTGACATGCTAAAATCAGACACAGTGTCAATGTATTTTAAAAAGAAAGGCATGCTTGAGTAAAGGATTAAAAGATAGCCTTGCAAATTATCCATCAAACAGAATAATTTACTACGATATTGCCTATATGGGTATATTTACAGTTCCCAATTTGATTTAGATAGTCATGGAAAAACTCATCCCTGGTGTTGTAGTAATAGTAGTAGTAGTATTGGTAGTAATAGTCATAGTAGTAGTAATCATAATAGTAGTGGTAGTGGTGGTGATAGTGATGATAGTAGTAGTTGTAGTAGTGGTAATAGTGGTAGTAGTGGTAATAGTAGTGATAGTCATAGTGGTAGTGGTAGTGATCATGGCCATGGTGATGGTAATGGAGGTAGCAGTGGCATGGGTAGTAGTGGTGGCAGTAGCAGCAGCAGTAGTAGTTGTAGTCATAGTAGTAGTATTTCTTTTTTCTTGGTGTTGGCATGACCATATTCATATGTGAGTGATCTTGCTTATGATGATGATTTAATAAATCATCAATCATAAGACTGTTGATTTGAAGCAGTTTAATAGTTTTTGATAGTAAATCAGGTATCAATAATTTGACTTCTTTTACATTTACATTGGCTAAACATTTATTAACTCAAAGAAAAGCAATCAATTAATAAAAACGCTTAAGCTTTGGTATTAACCATGTTATCACAACCCCAAATCACATGAATCAAATAGTTAGTTGTTTGGAAGGTTGTGTGATGCTCCAGAAGCAGAAATGATAGTTAAGCTTTGATCCAAGAACCTTTATCATTCAACTCTATAATTGTGCCACTATGCTAAAATACAAGAATAAAATATTCAAATAGTTAATTGCTCAGAAGTCTTGTAATGTTTCAGGCAATCCAAAGAAAGATAAACTTATGATAGTTGATAACTTCCAGTCAGCTGTTCCTTATTACTTTTTTATAAATTTATATGTAAAAGCAAATATGTCTTGTTATTATTTGTTTGTTTTCTCATTTGGTTAGGTAAGAGTTGCTAGAAATAAATTTACTGATTTAATTACTTATTGATAACTAGACTGGTTATTGAATGAGGACAGAATAAAGGTACTAAACTTGCTTGAAATGAATAACAATACTAAACTTGCTTGAAACCAAGCTTTGTTTGTACATTATCAATCATGAATTCGAACCCTGATCATAATCATGCTAGAAAATGCATTAACTGATACACCATGTGATTTTTAAAAATTCACTATATATTGCATTTTAATAATTAAAAATAATATTTGTACATGCTATCTATATAAAAATATATTGTATGGATATAAATAAATAATTGATTTTGTATGTACATGTTGAATTATTTCCATCATCGAATTTAATTGTTAAATGTTTTTAGAAAAAAATTATATTCTATTTATACTCTATCAAATATATTTAATTGTTATCGGTATGGAACATAATGTATCAAGTGGTATTCTGCTGTCCTTGTCAGATATCGCTGGTCCCGTCAATGCCAGCTAACATATGAATTGATCCAATCGTTTTGACATCTGTGAATATTAAATTTAATTGAAATGGTTTGTCGTTCTGTTGTCATGTGATTTGAAAAAAACCACTAAACATCACATGATCACTATTTCTTATGCTAGCATATTACTGTATGGAGAGTTTTGCCTGTCATGTGATTCGTTATGTTTATAACTAATAACAATTGTTAATGTTTCAAAATATTTTCTCTCGTCGAAAAGAGTTCCACAATTACAATAATTTGGAAAGAGCTGAAATTGTTGACTAACATCAGTCTATATCTTATTTTATTCCTGTAATGCTGGACAAAAATTTATTTAAAAAAATACTATTTTACTAATCATTTAAAACTTATATGCAAATATAAGCTTTCCTTTTACCAAATATATTCTAATTCTATGAATAAAGACATTTGAAAAAGTCACTAGATTAGAACGTACGTAAGTGGTAAACAAAAGTTATAAATAGGAAAAATTACAATGGAATTGAAGTGATTATTCCATGTGGTTGGGTTTAATAATAATAAGTATATTTATCGTTAATTCAAGTTTAACGTACACATCTGGATTGAAAATAACATGACAATTTCTAATCTAATAAATGATAAGTGGTAATCGTTAACGTATTTATTTGGAAAAGATAATGTCATAGTTGTGTGGGCAATAAATTTCACACCTTCAGAAGAAATTGTACTAATGTTGTATAAGATCTTTAACGTCATAAATGTATTTATTTTTTAAGTAAACTTTTTAAAAAAGTATGCATCAGATTATGGCATATTGCTAAAGAATTGGGAAGAAACACCCTTCATTATGACCCTTGAACCATGATTTCAAAATGCTGCATAAAACATGACATATGAATTAATGTTCATGAACTTTGATTCACCCTACTACAAGACCTTTAACTTCCAAAAATTTATTTACTTTGTAAGTCAACAACTTTTTTACAAGTATGCATCAAATTTATTGCTAAGGAATTTATAAGAAATTTGAACTCCGGAAGAGACAGATGTAGACCATGACCTTTGGACCATGATTCCAGAATCTGTATCTCCATTATTGCATAAAACATGGGAGATATGAATTATTGTTCAGGGACCTTGATTCTAAAGTCTGCCAATCCATATACAGTGCATCTTATGTGAATATTAAAAAGGGATCAAAACAAATTATACTGCAATAAATAAATACTTTTACATCTGTTCTGAAATGTGTTGCTTTGTCTCCTATTTTCAGCCAAATCATAGTGAGTTTTAGGATTATTTATTATTTTAAAAGTCAGCAAGTGTAGAATTATACAATATACTTATTTTAATATTCGTTCTATCTTCAAAGAATACAATAAATTTGATTGTTTTTTTAATCTCTAACTAATGAACCAACTTCAAATTTTAATGGTAGTACATCACCTCTACCTCCCTTTTTGCATTCAAAATATGCTAAAAAATTCTCCTGTAATATTTAAGTTGCATTTGATATTTAATAATTAATAGATGCATTTTCGCATTCACTATTCTTAGACTAGTTTCAAGCTTATGTTTTTCATCAGTAAAGAGCTTTGGATCTTGGATCATGCCTGAAACTTTAGGATGTACTAAGATCTTCCATCTAAGAACAATCATTAACTTCTGTGCTTTACTATCAAATTATAAGCCTAAACTGAAAAACATATAACCGTTTTCTATTCAAACCAACATTAGTGTAAAACTTAAGAGATATTGGATGGTCTCGTAATAGGATTCTTTAATTATCATCTGGCATCCATTAGTTACTATAGCTTATAGTTAGCCTAACAGTAGTGAAAGAAAGAAAATATCCTTCTGAAATGGCAATATGAAAACTGAAATCATGTGACAGAGATATGGGATATTAAAGTCGCACTGTATATAATATATCTTTCAATGTTTATCGCAAATGAAACTTTTTGATATAATAATTCTCACATAATTCAAATGGCTTTATTCCTCGACAGTTTATAAACAGATCAAACGCCTAATTGCCACAATTGGATTTTATCTTCCAGAACCAGATTCTCTGCTATTGCCCTAAAATGTGCAAGGCATACCAACATGATAGAAGAGGAAAAGGAAGGCGATTCAAAAAAAAACTATTTTCTGCGTTAGTTTAAACATTTTAAATTACCGAACAAGTTTCTTTTTCCAATAAACATTGAAGATTTTAAAACACAAACATACAGAGTTTGTTAAGAGGATTAAAAAATAGTTTATTAGACTACTAGTTTTTAAACCCACATCAGAACAGCAGTTACTTAATCCACAAAAAATTCTTAAACGGAATGTTTTATTACATCTAGATTTACATAAAAACAAAACCCTGGGAATATAATAACTGATTTGATATTTTTTTTAAGAAGTGAAGAATAATTTATTACATTAATAGTTTTATTCATTTTATCAGATTATATATATATACACGTATTCGCAAGAGGATTTTTAAAATCCTGGTTAATCCGGGTATCAACGGATAGTATGTGATATAATTAAGTTAATGTATTTTATTTGTTTATAAACTGTTAATATTTTAAGAGATTTTTGAATATATTTATATAAGCTGAGCACAAATAGGATTATGTCAGAAATAGGTATAAAATAATGATAAGCTATTTAAAATCTGTGAAGATTATATGGGATAATGATCGTGTAATGATATGTAAGCTGAAGTTATGTGATAGAATCATGTGATGTAATAATAATCTTGCTAAACGTTAATATATTAAAGGTATTGAGTGGCAGACTTTTGAACTCCTAGGCAGTAAATCATTCAATTACCTGTTTGCCTGAAGATTTGTGGTGATGGCTTTTTCTATTAAAGTGCCCTGTTGGACTATTTTCATTATCTAACATCAAATATTGAATGTCTTTAGAAAAATTTTAAACTTTCTAATAGATGCCAGATGATAATGCTTAATAAACTCCTAACCTGGTCAGTCCCATCCAATATCCCCAGGCTAGTTTTAAACTTATGGATTTCATCATTGGAGAATTTTGAATCTTGGAACATGTCTGAATTTGTAGGATCTAATACAATTTTTCTTCTAGATGCTGTCATTTACCTCTCTGTTTTGCTATCAACTTATCAGCCCAAATTGATAAACTTATAAATGTCCTCAGTTTGAACCAAAATGAAGCAATACAGAATAGGGAATTTATTAAGCACTACATCTGTTGTCTACTAGTTACTAAAGTTTACAATAGTTGGGATAACTGTAGTAAAATAAAGAACGTATGCTGCTGAAACAGCAGTTTTAAAACTGAAGTCATGTGACAGAGTCATGTGATATTAAAGTTGCAGTGTATATAAAACATATTTCGATGTTTATCACAAAGAAAACGGTTCACCATTCGTTAAAACTTTGTGATATGATAATTCTAACATAATAAAATAAATAACCAAATGGTTTTACTCCTCAAGAGTTCATAAAAAGTCAAACGTCCAAGATCAAACACCCCAAAGTATCGGAATTGGGTGTCCTCTATCACTGTTTAAAAATACGCAGGGCATTCTAACATGATTGAAAAGGGAGAAAAAAGAGAATCAAAAAAACTACTTTCTGTGATAGTTTAAACATTTCAAATTACAAGTTTCTTTTTCTAGCAAACATTGAAGATTTTAAAACACAGCGATATAGAATTTGTTAAGAGGATTAAAAAATAGTTTATTAGACTACTCGTTTTTAAACTCACGTCAGAATAGCAGTTACTTAATCCACAAAAAATACTCAAACGGATTATTTTATTACACCTAGATCTACATAAAAACAAAACTCTGGGAAATATAATAAATGATTTAATTTTTTTAAGTAGTAAAAAATAATGTATTACATTAATAGTTTGATTCATTTTATCAGATTATATACATGTATATACCTGCATTCGCAAGAGGATTTTTAAAATCCTGGTTAATACGGGTATCAAAGGATGCTATGTGATATAAGTAAGTTAAAATACAGTATTTTATTTATTTATAAACTGTTAATATTTTATTAGAGATTTTTGAATATATATACGTAAACTGAACACCAAATAAGATTGTATCAGAAATAAAGTATAAAATAACGATTTGAAAATCTGTGAAGATTACATGGAATAGGCATCTTGTAGTGATATGTAAACTGGAGTTATGTGATAGTCATGTGATATAACAATGATAGGTCAATATATTAAAGCATTGCCTGCATGATTTAATACAATAATAGAGTGGAGACTTATGAACTTCTAAGTATTAAATCATTCAATCATGTTGTTTGCCGGAATGTTTATGATGATGGGACCTTAGTTGTATTTATATGTTGGACTATTCACATCATTTAACATTAAATACTGAATGTCTTAAGGAAAACTGTAAACTTTTAAACTTTCCAATTACATTCAACTGTTAGTAAATCCATACAAGTTAGTGTGTGTACAATGTGATAATATGTTGCACTATTTCCATCATCTATCTGTAAATGTTGAATACATTGAAAATTTTAAATTTATTTAAACTTTTCAAGTACAAACAACTTGTTAGTAATAACACCCAAAGAGACAACCCAAGTTAGTAATTACACAATGTTTTGAGTAGTATTATTCTCCACTCTTCTTCAGGTGTTGCTGGCCTGACCATAGACAATTTAGCATAGGAGATGATCTTACATATTTAGACTCTCAATTATTGAATTTGAAGTCAATGCTCTAGCTAACTGAGCTATTCAGTCAAAGGTTGGTTAGAGCATTGCCTTAAAAATTCAATATTCAAGAATTTAAAGATCTAAATTAGACTTCTATGATAATATTGTCATTGTTCAGGTTAGCAATATCTGAAGAAGAGTGGAGAATAATACTACTCGAAACATTGTGTAATTAATAACGTGTTGTCTGTTTGGGTGTTATTAGTAACAAGTTGTATTTGAAAAGTTGTAAATAAAGTTTAAGATTTTCTCTACATTCCATATTTCAAATAAATGATAGAAATAGTCCAACATATTATCACAGCCAATACACCATCATCTCATACCTTCAGGAAAGTATAGGTATTATGTTGTAGTATTAAACAAGGCAAAACTCTCCATACAGTAGTGCCACCCTGTGCCAACCAGAGTAATCAATGGATGCCAGAAGGCTTGTGCGTAAAATCTCTATCTAATGCCTACTCATCCAATATCCCCAGACTAGTTTCTGGCTAGTATAAGAGATGGTGATCATGTGATGTTGTAGTATTATTCTGTTTTTTTTTTCAGAGGTTGCTGGTCTGACCAATGGCAATGATAGCATCAGAATCTATATCTGGACTTTTAGATTCTTGAATATTGAATATTAATAATCTTTCTTAAATGCATTGCCAAATGTATATCATATAATACTAAATCATCCATACACTTTACTATTGTTACACAATGCTCTATTTACCACCCATGTTTACAGTTTACAGTTTTGATTATGTCAGCAATCTTCTTCAGAAAAAACTTCAACTGCTAACAGTTGGTGTTAGGAGATATAAAAGTTCTGAAGAAGATTACTGGGGCAACAATTGAAGTTAGGAGATATAAAAATTCTGAAGAAGAATGCTGGGACAATCAAAACTATAAACTGTAAAAGTGGGTGATTAATAAAGCATTGTGTAACAATAATAAAGTGCATGGATGATTTAGTATTATATGATAATATTGAATATTAAAGTAATGTTCTAACCAATGCTATTCTGCCAAAGGCAATAATCAGTAGAAATTTAGTATAATTATCTATGAAGATTCTTCTTATTTCTTCATTTTTTCCTAAGAACGAGGTATATGAGCAATTTTTGGGGGGATTTTCTTAAAAACTCCCAAGCAATAAACCCAAATGTTTTTTTTTTAATTAGTATATCTTTTCCAGTGTCTATAACTGTATGTTTAAACTATAATAATTTAATTGTAGCTTTTAAAAATATAATATTTTGCATACAAGAAAAAAGAGGTGATTAATAGAAAAGGGAAATTATCATACATAGTTGTGAAGAGTTTTTGATAAATTATTATATTTATTTTAACCTTAATGTATTTGTGATTTGCTAAATATACAGCACCAATAGATAGATTTGGCTAATTAAAAATTAAATAATATTTTTTCAGGAATTCTAGCACCAGAAATGTGACAGCTGAATCCAAGATCCATGATCCATGTATCTTGAGATTCAGGGTTCACCATTCTATCACTACAATAAACCATTTAGGACATATAATTTTAATCCATTACAATCCACTGCAGAATGAAAGTCACTCCAAGGCTAATCCAAATTCTGTGATACATAGATTCTCTTCCTATATCATATCAAGAAATATCCTTATTTTAGTCATCTTGTATATGGTCTTTTTCTAAACCTTTTACAATCTTCAAAACTTCAACTGTCCCTCTGCTATCATTTTTTAAACAATAAATTCAGCTTAGCTCTATTCCAGTCCCTTAATTTTTTCAAAAATCTTGGTAACCCTTGTCTGTTCTCCAACCCAAATTTTTCACATTTGATACTTTATTGTTACTCTCAATACAAACCTCTCCATACTTCTCTATTGTTCTCCAACCCAAATTTTTCATATTTGATGTTTTATTGTTACTCCCAATACAATCTCTCCATTCTTCTCTAAGAGCCTTTACGACTCTGTATTCTTTTTCTATTAAATGTCCAAGTCTCAGGTCCATAAATAAGATCTGATAAAATACATCTATTTAAAACTTTTCTTTTTAAAAACATAGACATATGTTCTTTTAAGATATTTCTATTAAAAAGTCTCCATACAAGTTTAATTCTATAATTAATTTCATCCATTAAGTTATATCTATATTAATAATCTGTCTAAAGTATTTGTAATTGTTAACTTATTCTAATTCATGATTACCGCTTTTTTTTTCCTGAGAAAATCCAGAGAAACATTATTTTACTCTTTTTTGGTACTTAACATTAATTCTAAAAACTCGCAAAATTTTCTAAAACTTTAAAATCTAATTTGCAAAAACTGCCACCTTATCTGCAAAATCTAGATAATTTAAATGCTCTCTATGCATTTTTGTTTCTTTAGTTTTCCATTTTAATTCACAAAATATTTACAAAATTATTATAAAATTTTTTGGAGATGTGGAATCATTCTATTGAGCATTGTTATGAATATTAGTCTTTTTATCATTACCAGGTGTTGCTCTTACATTTTAATGAATAATCTTCATAATAGAATCTATAAATTGCTGATCCAAAGATTTACTTATCATGAAAATGATTATAGAATCAAATGCCTTTTTATAATCTACAAATCCAAATTATAACAGTGATCATATTAATTGTTTGTTTGTAACTTCTGTCAATATTTGGGTATATTCCTGTATGCTAAAATCACCTGTAAATCCGACGTACTTTAGATTGGATTGACTCCAAAGTTCACTGTAGACAAATTCAAATTTCTATTGTCTTCTATATCATCTTAGTTAAATATTAATACTATTATTTTATTATTTCAAACATCTGATATATAGTTTTGCCAAGAATGTTTCTTTCTCCAGCTCCTTATAAATATCAGTAGTCTTTTCATTATTTCTGGGAGCTTTTCTTATCCTTTTAGATTTGATTGTCTTACCTTTTCATTTAAAATGTATTCAATTCAAAACACATGATAATTGTAGTTAAAACTGGTACAACTCTCCATACAGTAGTACCAGTGCAATCCAGAATAATCAATGGATGCCTGAAGGCATTACTCTGGCTTGCACTGAGTGGCACTAGTGTATGGAGAGTTTTGCCTATTTTAATAACAGTTATGAGCAAACATAATAAATGGTGATCATGTGATGTTTAGTAGTTTAATTGTAGTTATTAATGTACCTTTTTTACTGTTTATTATTATACAATTTTTTTATGGTAGTCTTTCTCACGTTATATGTCATTCCTTTTTTTAGTAATAGTTCTATCTTTTTACCATTGAAATAACTTTTTTTTGATACCAAAATTGTTATACTTTTGAGACTTTTATTCCCTTTTATTGCTTTCCATATCAATTCTTAATTATATTTTCTTATTGTTAGCTCTTTTTAATACTATTTTACAGAATTCCACATATTCAATTTTTTGTAATGGATTATTTTTCAATATTTACATATTTCTTCTTTTCTCCTTGCATAAGTATATATAACTTGCTGTCATTTTATTGTAGGATGAAAGACTTCAACAAAAAAAGGTATAAGTCCATTATATTTTCCATACACATTGTAAAAAATATATAAAATATTTAACTAATACTTTTATTCATATAAATATTCTAAAAAGAAACAAATAATTTTCTTCACTTTTCACCGTATTTTTAATATTGCATGATCATGTGACTAATAATAAAAGGATAGGACAAAAAAATCATTTATTGACCCTTGCATCTAACACCCACTTTGTTATACCAATACCATTTATTTAATATATCTTTCTTTGTTTTTATGCCAAAATTATTGTGAAAACTGAGTAAAATTTATTTTTTATTTCTTAATGATTTTTTTTCTTCTTTTAGTGGGACTTGTGTGAATAAAAGTATTTTTTTTAAAGAAAATCAGCTCTAAATTTCTGGCTGAGCCCCAGGACTTCCTTGGTTTTCCCGTTTACATGTCTCAAACATCTATGTCTAAGCATATCCAGAATTCTCTCCTGAACTCTACAATTTGACTAGTCCAAACACTCTTTACAGTATACATTTCACTACAAGGGAAAGTCTCACTTCTCAATATGAAAGTTATATCCAACATTGCTTATTATCTTCCCATAATCACATTAACAAAATCATTTATAAGAAAGATCAATGGACAATGCTCCCAACTCCTCTGGAGAGGGAAAATAAATTCCATAAGTATGGCAGGGATGCAACTCCATCATAAAAAGAATGGTATGTCATTGCATTCTATTCTATCCTTATACTATCAGAAATCCCATACCCTGATTTATAACTTGGTTTTAAAACATGGCAACTTTATTACTTCAGAAGTAATACACCCAACTGACAAACCACCACCTCATAACAACTCCTGGCTTGATGTTATTCTTCAGTATCTCAACCAATATCAGATAATCACCAATACCACTTTCAACTCCAAACTCTCTATATGGGATGCACATCTAATTTTGCACCCAATCATCAATAATATAAAACCATCCTTAGGGATCAACCATCACAAATCACCTCCTTATTTAAATTTCTTAAATTAGAACCCAAATTTCTTACCTTCTTAATTAAGGTAAATCAAGATGCCATGCATACTAATCACTTTTTACACTTCAAGAGATATCTAAATAATATTGATCCAACATGTCTGCTCTGCAAAACACAAGAATATATTTTTAATCATATTATTAAATCATGCCCTTGGATGATAGGCATTAGATTGCTAATATTTCAAAGCTCGAGCATTGACTTTTACAAAATTCTATCATTGAAAGACTCCTTATAAAGTAGATAATTTCCTTTCATTAGACTTTCATTATTTTTAGTTCATACAATCTGGAGTGTCCATTGCAAACTAATATTCACCTTCCCACCTCCAAATCAGGACCTCATATTTATCAATCGCCTTAATAAGTTAAAAAGTAAAGACTTTATCCTGTCTTCAAAATTCCTCTATAATGAGACATGAAATCTCTTTCAAATACCAAAAATTACCTAAGACATAAACAATCACACATGAAATTTGATACTAGCATTTCCATTAGAGATTCTCCAGGGGATTAAACTTTAGATCCATCACAGATTCTCAATCAGGATGTTGAGCTCATTTATATACCTCTAGAACTTCTTACCAAGAAAGACAATGTATTCACATATTCTTAAATAATCAATTATTTTACACTAATAAAGTTATTTTTGAAATTAAAAGTATTTCTTTAATTTTGCTTAACCTTTCTGCCATCTGCTTTGATTATAATCAAATCGGATAAAAAAAACTGGTAATTTTAAGCTATCATAACAAATTTATGCTCATTTTAAAGCTTAAAAAGTACCATAAGATGCTGCCCTCTCTAGAATTATTTTACAAGTAAAAAATCTATAATATTTAAATTTACAGTTTTAACAATGACAGAAGATGGACTTTCCAAGGCACTGATTGTTTGTTTCTAATTTTAAACAAAAGGGAGTGCTTGTCAACAATTTTGACAGCTCCAAGTTCTTTGTTTTGATTTTCAAAAGAAAAATGAATGTTTTAGAGTATTTATTTAAATTATTTTGATAAAATATGCTGAAAATATAATTATTTTATAAGAATAGTTAAGATTTTAGTAAAAATTCTTTACTTTTACACAAACATAAATTGTGAAAGAAATCAATGATATATGCAACATTTTCTAATAGGTTATGAATGTTCTTTTTAGCTTCTCTGCTATAGAATATTTTTATAATTATAAACAGAAATTTATTTTGGGAAAAACTTTCATTCACTTTCATAATCTGACAAATTATTAATTTGCTTTTTACAAATGAAACTAAAATGAATATAATATTAAAAGATGAATATATGTTTACTGCTGATTTTGTAATTGACCAATAAAAAGTTACTTGACCAATTGGAATTTTTGATGGCACAAAGGTTAATATTTTTTATTTTGTGCTTTTTATTTTTACATAATTACAATTTAATACCCCTAGATGGCAGTACTATCAAGAATGCTGAATCCAATATAAAATTAAAAATTTAAATTTTTCAGTATTTTTTGTTGCTAAAATTGTTTGTAAGATCTAAAAAATATTATCATTGTGAATACATATGTACGTAATTTTTTAATTATATCAGAAATTGGGAAGTGGGCAAAAATTGACTTGCAAGATTACTCTGATAGACAAACCAAAAGATGAGGAATAAATTAAATAAAGGCATATAAAAATATTTTTTTAAAACAAGCAGACTAGTTTTAATACTTACTTTTTAATCAGACAACCCCAATAAAAACTATACTTAAAACTTATCATAATACTGAGTTATAATGCTTATATATAGTGTAACATCTTCATCTAGGTTTAAACTTGGAATTATTATATTTTTAAATTTTTTTGTTGGTTTATTTCATTTTTTGCAATTGTTTTAAAAAGATCAATAGTTTACCGTATTAATAAATAGTGATTGACAAAATGTCTTAATGTGAGATAACTTGAATAATTTTTAATTTTAAATTTTTCCCAAAATGGTGTAGCAGAATGTTGATTTATTGTATATTGTAACACAAGTAATGTTTTATTCTAATAAAAATTTAATAAATTTCATTACATATTGAATGCATACATTTAACATGAAAATATATTAAAAAAATAGTCGATTATTATTTACAGTGTGTGTATGCATGTATATGTATTTTATGTTTATACAAGTAAATCAATATTAAATTATATATATATATATAAGTATTTGAATAGATGTTAAATATATATATATTGTAACAGGACAGAGAAATTGGGATGAAACTGGAGTGATGGAAAATCATCATCATCAACCCTAGTTAATGAATCAATATAAAAATACAATGAATATAATGATTATGAACCATGAGAAAATAAGCATGAGAGATCAGTAAGAAAATAAGAGTAACCATAAGTTCACCAGCATTACAGATGAATAACAATCACTCATCATCAAGAATGATCAATAATAAAAAATCAATAGACAAAAGTTTTCACTGAATTTGAAATGGGTCTACTATAGACCAGGTTAACTATTTAGTTACTGCCAAATATAAGACAGCAATATGACACAATAATCTGCATGCACAGACTCAGGTGCTAACCCATCATAATATATATATATATATTGTATCCGTAAATTGCCGATGGCCAGCTAATGGCCACCGAAGGCCATTACCCTCTCAACTACCTATCGTGCCGAACACATTGCAGCACCAAAAATTGTAACCATTTGATTGTGCGGTCCCAATTACGTAATATAAGTGCACTAGGAATTGTAACTTCGATCACTAATCAATTCCTGCTGTACATTGTCAGCTATTAAGAGCTGTATCCAAAAGCATATCATGCTATCTATTTTATGCACCAAAGACCACAACTACAGACCAAACTAATGATCTAACATAAACTTTTTACAATTTAATTTAATCGCAGCCAGGGTATACCGCGAAGACCTATCATAGTATTATTATAAAACACATTAAACAAATTATAAGTGCAATGTTATTATTTTCAAACCTTAATTTGCGATTTTTATTGTATGAGACCCGATGGCCGACCATGTACAAGATGGCGTAATTTGTGGAACTACATAAGATTATGAAATTTTAAACCATCTATATGATTTTTAATACGAATGCTAGTCCAGGTAAAGCTTTGCAATAAATAAATATAAATACTTGGGTTCTGATTTTATAGTTTATCATATTACTGAGACTCTTATTATACTGACAAATGACAATTTAAAAACGTTAAGTAAATATATTTAATCATGTCATTATTTGGTAAATCTGTTTACAAGTTTAATAATTCATTTATAATTTTATACTAGAATCAACTACGCAAAGCCACAATGATGGAAAAGGTAAATGGGATTTTATTGTACCTTACTCATCATAAACTACCAAAGACGAAAAGCATCTAAATGTTTTCTCAAAAAAATATTTATAAACTCTTATATCATGTTGACGATAATATGTAATTCAATGTATGCTCTTCAATGTATGCTCTATCCAAAGTTTATGATTTCTGATGTTATGAATGACACATAGCAACGGCACAGTAAGTTTAATTATAAATCAACGTTTATTTACAAATTTATGAACAATAAGTAATTAATTTCAATATTCTAAATAAAACATAAATAAACAAATAAAATAAATAAATGATAATTCCATTGACTTTCTTCAATAACATCTCATAGGTACAGTTTTAAAATCTAATCATACCTTATTTCAATCTAATATAATGAATATTGATGAGATTATACGAAATTCAGCATCAAACTCATGAAATATTTAACGTCATTTCCAGATTCAATAAATCCCTACTGTACACCTATAATAATATAATAAATAATATGATGTCTGTATGATTTAGCTATAATGTAATCATTAATTAAAGTGACAATTTAAACTTACGTTCCGGTAAATAATAATCAACCAACAGTTAATTATTATGAAGTACTTGAATAGAATGTCCTGCTACCATTTAATAATCTAACCGATAAATTATGCTTACAAATGAAGAAGATGATTTAGCAGATTAACTAAAATACTTTGCCCAACTTATATCTGTGAAGCAAAACATATTCCTGTGGATGCATTCATCTACACGTAGGAATTAAATAATACTAAACGTTTTGTGTATTTAAACACCATCATAAAGTAATACGTATAATCACACAATTCCGCGGATTAACCACCAGCGCAGGAATGTGTGTAAAATACAAAAATGGCAATTAAAATAATCTGCGGATTAACCACCAGCACAGATTAAAGCCCTTTAACATTCTAAAACAACATTATTATTTACTTCACATTAAAGTGCAAAATCATCCTCCTCAGTTCTTCTGACTATTCAGAATACACTAACACTTTAGCAAATGTGGGTTCTTGCATAATAAAATGTTACGCTAATCAGGACAACTAATGTACTACTTATCTTGCTTAAAATAAACATGTGTAATATAATATAAGTAATATTGGCATAGGAATATAAATCTGGAAAGACTCACAAAATATCTCATAAAGATTGATATATCTCATGAATTCATTAAGTACTGTTTAAGCTTTTTCGCGAGCGCTATTCTCTTGAATAAATATTTTATTCAACCCCTATTAATTTAAACTTAATAAATATAACTTTTGAACTTCATATGCAAGTTCATATAACGATAAAATTAAATTAATGTATTATTCATCAAATATATAAAATTTAACGGTGTGTGTGTGATAAAACTAAATGTAAAGCATTTTATAGTTCAATACATGAATTTTAGCAGATGTGTGTATCACAAATTGGATTGTATAGCATTTTATAACTCCTAATGTGATCCGTGGAATCCATGTACGATGTGTAGAATAATAAGTATACGAGGTAATAGCTATAACTGTAGTTAAATTCCATACATGCAATTCTATCCATTTGATTAGTTATTATAAGCAATATTAGATTAACGATTTTGCGTGGCTCCCCAAACATGAAACAATTTTAAAACATGATACGCAGAATTTAAATGAAAATGTTTTTCATAAAGTTATTAATCTCTACATTTCTCTATCAAAAGTGTTCCAAGTTTATCACATCCATGCAAGTATTTATTTATCCACGCGTTAATCCAGGAATACTAATTACAGCAATTAATTTATTCATTTCAAACCGACGATACAATTATAAAATAGCTTTGATTAATTATTTGAAGAATGTTTATTATCCAAATGTTAAACAAATTAACTAGCAAATATTACTGGCATTGTAAAGTTAAATATCAATCAATATTATATTTTATTAGAATTAAAAAACGGAAATATTAAAATATTTTGATAACTTTAACGTTTTACTTTAACTTAAAATTCTTCTTTTTTAAAAAACAAATTTTCATATTCATAAAACTTCTGTAATTAAAATACTTATTTAATTTTTCCAAATTGTAGAATAATAAATATTTCAAAACATACCAAAATCTTGTATTTAATTCTTTCAAACTTAAACTGGGAAGCTCCGACATTTTAAAAATGTAATATTGGAAAATTTATTACCGGTGATTCGATCCACTTGGCCAGCCGACTTGAACAGACTTTTAAATTTAGCAATTCATCTTATAATTGATTACCACTATGTTATATTTACGTTTATAGCAAATTTTGTGGTAATCCGTTTACTTATTAACTATTTTAAAATAAGCTTATCAAATTTACACCATTTGCCTTTACCATTTTCTTTTCTTTCTCCCTCCAAAAGCAAACTAACAGACGATCTTCCCTTAAATTCGCGCTCTTTTCTTTTATTACATTGAGACGCATACGTAATTACTGTATTTATTTTTAATAATTAATTTTAATTGAACAAATGGTTTTTTAATTCAATGGAAATAATAATTTAAGATCATTTTAAACAAATAAAAATAAAGTATTATTTTTAATACTATTTTACCAAATTTTAATGTGTTGTCAAATTTTAAAAAGTTAAACATTTTGATATAAGTTAGTATATGGGAAGAAGCAAATTTAAATTTATTAAAATAATATAAGAGAGTAATCTGTTCAAAGTGCAGCTCAAGCCAATCAAATCACCAAAAGAAGAAAGAGAAATTTTTATACTAGTTACATCAATTAATATATTTTATACTAAAATATATATATATATATATAGTGCCTCTACAACCATCTTTCTACCTTTTATTACCCAGTGGATGACTTGTGTGATCAAGTCAAAATGTCAGTATATCAATATTTAAATTTTTTAACATGGATGAACCTGCAAATATGTCTTTTATATTTCATTACCCAGTGGATGACTTGTGTGATCAAGTCAAAACATCGGTATATTAATATTTAAAATTTTAACATGGATGAAGCCGCAGAATATGTCTTTTATCCATGTTAAAAAATTTAAATATTAATATACTGACATTTCAACTTGATCACACAAGTCATCCACTGGGTGATAAAAGGTAGAAAGATGGTTGCAGAGGTGCTACAATCACTGATTCGAAAAAATGTTAAAGTTCCACCAATAGCAAAAATGTTAAATTAAGAATGTTTTTTTTTTAAAAATTTCAAATAGGAGGAAGTTTGCATATATCATCTTGCTTATTGATACAATCTGGCCTTTTAAGTATCTCAGTGGCTTCTCTAATTTTGCACTGGTAGAGATTATCACATCTGGATATAATCCTGGTACTAGAAAAATCAATTTTATGACCTGAATCTATAGTATGGAGTGAGAGTGCTGATGATGATAAGTGTTATTTAACTGCATTAGCATGCTCATCTCTCCTAACACTGATGTGACAATTACTCATACCTATGTAAGAAGCTTTACAATTTTCACATGAGATTTAATAAACACTATGAGATTCAAGAGGGATTGAATCCTTAGGCTTTGTTATTATATTGTTGATCTTTTGATGAGTAGAAAATGCTTTATCTATATTATAGCATTTTAATATACGTCCAATACTGTCTGTAGTTCCTTTTACATATGCAACACAAATCCTAATAGCTGATTTATTATCTTTTTGTTTCCTACTTTGTCCATTTTGGGCTTGAAATAAGGCTTTTTTTTATATAAATTTATAATTATAACTATTTGCTAACAAAACACATATGATTTATTTCTTCTTTCAGATGTAACTTATCTGAAAGGTTAATTGCTCTATTTAAAAGAGTTTTGGCTACAGAAACTATCTGAATTGGGTGATGATGAGAATGGAACTGTAAATATCTGTCCATGTGTGTATTCTGTCATAGCAAGAATTATGCCTCTACTTGTCATGAAGATTTAAGAACTGAATAATTATTAATAATTATGTATATATATTTATAATAATCAAATTTTCATAAACATGGTACTATGATGTTAAAGACCAGTCTAATTTTGGTAAGACAAAATTTAATTTATTATTAATAACAAATTCTATTATAATCCCTTAAATATTTATTTACTTTTTATAAAATCTAAAAAGTGTTAATTTTTCTTTGTATTTATTTTCTAATATCAATTTATATTTAATATCTGATGCGTATTCTAATATATATCATTAGGTGTTTAATTAAATAATTTTTTTACTGTTAAAATCTGTCTTGGGTATGTATGATTTGATCCCATTCAAACAAGTAATTTTAGCTTGATAACTATCCCTTTTAAGTTGATGCTTGCCAGTGAGTAAATACTGGGAAGTATGGAAGCAACCAATAGAGGGGAGGTATAAATAAAATACACTTGAGTCAAACAATGGTGTGAGTAATTCTCTATCCTATAAAGTATAATCGTTTGTCTGTGAAAATATATTAGTTTTGAGATTCATTAAAGGAGCTAGTCATAATCAGCAATCTGTGTGAATAGAATAATTTAAATAGCCATGACATTATATATATTCTTATTCTTCTCCCTTACTTTTTTTTGCATTTCTTCATATATTCATATACATATTGCTTATAATGACTTCTTTCATATACACTTTAATGCAAAAAAATTTTTAATAAAACTTCTTTATTTTCCTGACAGTTTTGACTGTCCAGCAGTCTTCATCAGAGCTTTCTCAAACTTCCTTTGTATAAAAAGTTTGAGAAAGCTCTGATGAAGATTTCTGGACAGTCAAAACTGTCAGGAAAATAAAGAAGTTCTATTAAAAAATGTTTGCATTAAAGTGTACATGAAAGAAGTTATTATAAGCAATATATATGAATGACATTATATACTTAAAAGTGCAATATTTAAAATTATACATAGAATTCATTTATGTGCATAATTAATTTAAGTATAAATAAACTTCTTCCTATATCTTTTAGTATATATTTGCATTCCATTACTTAATGACCCTATTCATCCCATGGGAATTTGCATTATGTTACAAGATAGATAGATAGATAGATAGATAGATAGATAGATAGATAGATAGATAGATAGATAGATAGATAGATAGATAGATAGATAGATAGATAGATAGATAGATAGATAGATAGATAGATAGATAGATAGATAGATAGATAGATAGATAGATAGATAGATAGATAGATAGATAGATAGATAGATAGATAGATAGATAGATAGATAGATAGATAGATAGATAGATAGATAGATAGATAGATAGATAGATAGATAGATAGATAGATAGATAGATAGATAGATAGATAGATAGATAGATAGATAGATAGATAGATAGATAGATAGATAGATAGATAGATAGATAGATAGATAGATAGATAGATAGATAGATAGATAGATAGATAGATAGATAGATAGATAGATAGATAGATAGACAGACAGACAGACAGACAGACAGACAGATAGACAGATAGACAGATAGATAGATAGATAGATAGATAGATAGATAGATAGATAGATAGATAGATAGATAGATAGATATTTATCTTCCATGAAGTGTCAATTTGGCCATGTATACTCATAAGTTTTCTTTCAGGTAGTTGACCCATAACCAGATACTAAATGACCCTATCATATTGGTCAATAAGTGGGTGTTTATCTACTCTTGAACACCTCATCAGCTCAAAATTAGAAAGCCTATGCACAAACTGTTGGAGAGGTCTTTGCTCTGCAGTATTTAAAAGCTGTTTTATCTTGTATCTCTACTTATGTATTTATTTTATTAATATATGATTTACACCTGTCATATTTTCTTGATTCACAACTTTCACACCATCCAGTTCAGATAAGGATATTAGTGATTATTGCTAATCATTCATTAATCTAGAGATTATCATATTATTTCTAGCCCAGATGTTCTTGAAACAGAAGCATAAAGATATCTAAAAAAGATTTAAAAAAACTATTTTATGGTGAACTAGAATATTTTAGTTAGCTTCATGTCTTTATCAGTTTGTTCGGTATTTATCAATACTAAAATATTGGAATTTAATTTACAAGCGTCAAATTTTTTAAAATAGCAACTTTGACACCATCCAATTCAGATAACAATGTTAAATAATTATTATTATTTATTTATTAGATTAGAAATTATTATATTATTTCTAGCCAAGAAATAAATTTTAAAGCAGTTAAATATGTGGATATATATATATTCGTATGTGAGCGCGCGTGCACAAAAAGGAAAAATTAAATTAAAGGATTTATATCTATAAACTTTCTAAAAAGATGTTTTAAAAAAATATATAATAATCTCAAGTTTTGTATTTATGACTAAAATAAATGTGATAGATTACACATACTTACATAGGCATGAATGGATGCGGTGCTCAAATTATATTTATTGATAATATTTGCAAATAAATCGAACGAATGTATTAATTGTTTAATATAGAAATAAGAATCAGAGATAAGTTATATAATATAAAAAAAGAAAAGCCATATCTTGCATTGGTGGTCGAGAGGTCAGCGCGACTGCCTTGCACTTGCAGGCAGTTGCCCGGGTTGCGGGTTCGCGTCCCGGCCGATGCTATGACACTTAAAAAAAAAAAAACCAAAAAAACAATGGAAATGCAATTAAAAAATGTATTATTCAAAATATAAAATTATAGTTCAAAAAACGTTCTGAATAATATCTGTAAAATCAATTCAAGGAAAGATTTTATGAGCGATTGAGTTTTAACATGTTAACAAGTTTGATAAAGCAACAAAGTATATTAAAATTTAAATGTTTTACGACAGATTCGAAATGTTTAACTAATAATAATAAAAACAAAAGTACATCTTACATTTATAGTTCATAAAAACGGTAATGGCTTTGGTAGAGGACTGTTTTTATGGCTAATTTATACAAGTGAGACCGAAACTTTGATAATAAGAAGATGAGAAACAGAATGATAAACAGATGAATCAACGACCTTTGAATTTTAAATCGCGATTTAAAAAGATACATTTTTAAAATGATTTGTAAATCCAATTTACCAATAAATTAAAAATGCCGCATTGATAAAACAATTATATATTCATTAATTTAACGAAGCTTGCCAATTATTTGTTGTTTATTCATTAACTCATGCGTTGTTTTTTTAATTTTTTATTTATTAATTTTTAATCAATGTCTTTTTATCTACTCATCTAACCATCCTTTATTTTTATCTCTCTCTTTTTTAGTCCTCTCCTTTTCATTTTCTTATAAAGATGTTACTGATTAATCCCTCCTTTTCCCGTTAAATCTGTCAATCTTCCAAGCAACTTTTCATTAATTCAACTTTTCTACAATTAAATACAGTATATAACTAAGATAATAAGAATAGTCGTACAGTTTATAGATACAAAAAATAACAATGTAATTTTAATATTTTGCATGGGTTGGTATCGTGGGAGAATGGAGCTCCAGGTCCGTGAGTCATGGCCCATATCGGTTATTTCTGGTACTCCAACTTCTATAATAAACTCCTGAATATTAGACATTCAATTACTATTATCGTTCATAAGATGCTTTAAATTCTCTTCTTGAGAGCGGTCAGTTACTTTCCAAAAGTACTACAAAAAAAAAAAAAGCTAATTGTAGGGGAAATTGATCTGGTTAACACAGACCCCCTAGTGGCTGATTGAGCATTTAACAGTTTGATTAAGTTAATCTAAGATAAATTATCTTTTAATTTCTTTTTTAATGATATTTTTAGACAGAGTAGATTTTGATCCATCAGATTTGACTCTACTCCAATGCTCGCTTAACCAAAAGGATCCACTAACTTTAGCGCTACCTACTGTAAGCTTGAGTAAATAGAAATTACAAGATAATTTATATACACCTTCTCAGATTGGTTTCTAGTCTTTGCCTTTAATGAGGTTTTGTATTCAGAGTTGGAAGCAATGTAGTTGACTGTTGAGCAAATATATTTAATTCCATTTTAGTATTCAAGATAAAAGTCTGAAATTCAAAGTAGCCTAAAGTTTTGAACCCAAGTAAATCTGCTTGATATATTATATAGTTCCAATTTCAGTTCAGTAACTGTATAATTTAGTATCTTCCATTCTTTATTTATAATTATTGTATTTCCAGGTTGGAAATTTTTATTCAGTTTACATAATATCATGAACCAAAAGCATCTTCCATTTTTAATACCATCTATTGAAAATGAACATTTAAGTTAAGTCAAGTGTCTGATAGTCGCTGATTACCAAAGCTTAAAATAGATGGCACTAGAGTAAAAACTCCATCATCAGATTTTCAATTGCATGGATGGTTGAAGAGTTGGAGTGTGTAGTAGATTGGAGCCTGTCCATTAAAGTATGAAGATTATCTATCTTAATATATATCTGAGCACTTATAGTATATATGCATGGGAGATGATAATCTGGATCAACCGATGATTGCTGGTTTAGCATGAAGTACGTATATTGGTGATTATTTATCTTTTCAACATATATGTGTTCAAATGTATCAGTGTTATGAAATAGTGTGGAAAGTGATGCATCGTGTGAAAGTCTGTGCTCATATACCCTATATATTATATTATATGAAATAGAAAATTAAGTGATTTGCTATTGTAAATTTAAAAGTACATAACTGCTCTAGGGATCATATGATGTTCAAGCAACTTTGTAACATATTGAGCTGTTAGTAATTTCATTCAACTAAATACCATTCCCAGCTCTCTGTTAACATATTCCTCCAAAAGGTGGATATACAGTAGAATCAGGAGATTTCTCTTGAAAATTATTCCATTCATTTACTTTGAACTGGTTCTTTTTGTTATGCTACTCAAATGAGAATTAATTCTAAAACTACCAGTCTACCGTTCTAGCACTACACTAAACTGGACAGGAAAAAATAATTAAATGATTATTCAGAAAGCCCACATGACTTTCCAATATCAGATGTAGCAGATAGAACTTCAATATAGAAACCTTTAGCTGAATCTGCCTTTCTTGCACTGGGCAACATTTTCCAGGAAGAGGGTTGTGATTAAATATTGTATTGTTTACTATTGTTTGCCTTTTTTCTATCACAAATTGTTCCAGCATTTTCATACATCATAAACATTAATTAGCTTTTTACATCTTTAAGATTTAATTGTATTCCTGTCCAAACCAATAATATAAAATTATATACTATATATACGTATTGTTCACTCTTTTACAAGTTGATAAAGATGGATAGAACCAGTCCTGACTTTGCATAAAAGTAGTGTAATGAAAAGTATTAAACTGTTAATATGATTGTCGATAATCAAGGTTTGATATCTCTATCTCAGTTGAGGAGAGAAGATCATTTATGGCATGTGAGCAGAGTGAGAGAATGACATTTGAGTGTCTGCACTGGTGGATAATGGATTGATAAAAATCCAAAAAAAATGTATGTCTATCGGTGATTGTGCACCACTTCATAAGGTGTGAAAGAGGGCAGAAAATCCAGCCTTACTTTGCATAAAGTAAGGTACTGAACAATTAACATACAATGAAGATAAGAGTAATTGATACTTGCAGCCCACCCAGAGATTGTCTGTTTGGTTTAGTGCAATGGTTAGAATATCAGACTCCAGAACTCAGAGAATGTGTCAAAGTCTGGAGGTATGAAGTGATGAGACCAATACTGGTTCTGGCAATCTTAAGATAATTTTTGATGAACTCATGAGCAATGGAAGTATTTGACTATTTATTTATTTACCTGAAGAATGAAGACTAAAGACTACTTACAAAATGCATGCGTTATGAGAAAGAATAGTCTGATGTTTTGCTCTGGTGGGCATTTACTATATGATGGAGTTGGGATATACTGATAAAAACCAAAAAGTATATAAAATACTTGTATATATATTGTAAACTTATATTTTGGTACAAAATATCAAACTTGGTGAAACTGATTTAAAATTTCTCTATCTTCTTCTAGATTACTTGATTACCATAATTATCACTTTGTATATACTTGATACTTGTGTTCAAATTGACTCAATAATGAGATTATGTAGTTTAATTTTTTTTGCTTTGCTTATTATATTTTTTTATATATTGGTTTTGCCCTTTTTCAATCACTGAGTTGGACAAACTGTGTTTAACATGAAAAAACCAACAGCATATTATATCAAATTTAGTAAGATAAATAATAATAATTATTCAAAAGAACACATGACCCTATTCTCTTAAGCTTGTAAGTTATAAACAGTGAGGATTCCCAATTCCTCAACAAGCTTTGTGTTAAATGCTTAGCCAGAGAAAGCATTTAAAATATCTGTTTTTTTCTTTTAACTGGTCCTAAACAATAACTTTACTTTAATTAAAATGTTTTAGTTAATTTAACTTTGAATTAGTTGATAAAATATGATAAACACATTTCTCTCTCTCTCCCTCTCTCTCTCTCTCTCTCTCTCTCTCTCTCTCTCTCTCTCTCTCTCTCTCTCTCTCTCTCTCTCTCTCTCTCTCTCTCTCTCTCTCTCTCTCTCTCTCTCTCTCTCTTGTCTTTCATTTTAACAGAAATATGTAAATGAGGAGAAATATGATTGGGTGGAGAGGAAAGAGAATGTTCAGAGAGTAGTTTAAATAAAAAACTGAGATAAAAACAGCAAGTATGTAAAGAGCACAAATCTTTTTTTCTTTTAAATATGTAATGAATATGAGAACTTATCTTTCAAAATTAAGGACAAAGAAAGATGTTAAATTAAAACTTTTCTATATAAATCAAATTGCAATATTATTATGTGCTAATAACAATACGAGGAGCTAAAAATTAAACAAGTCTGGTTGAGTCTTCTAGCAGAGAATCTAACTGCTGACTGTCTTTCAAAATGTCTATAAATGAAATGTACTGGTATACGGGAATAACAATTTTACAGGTCAGTTTACCTGGAAATATTCTTTATTGTTTACAGACTATATTAATCCTGAATATGATATTTTACTTTTATGACTTTAACATATTTAGTTATACTACATATATGCAGAGTGAAATATTATATTAACCTTGGATAGAATATTTTACTTTTATGACTTTAACACATACAGTCGTGCTATATATGTGTGGAGTGGAATATTATATTAATGTCTTTGTGGGCCATGTCTGAACGATAAGGAATTAGCTATCCCACTTAGAACTTATAACATTCCCACTATGTGGATTACCTTATTATTAAAGTAATAATAATAGTTGTTGAAAGAAATAACAGCTAATCAGTAAATTATTTTATAATTGTTATAGCAATTGTGGGTTTATTGTTTGCCCAGATAATCATTCGTAGTTTTCAATGCTGACTAGATAAATTAAGTTAATGAAAATATTTTAACTTTGAAGTAACACCTAAAATATAAATAACTTTTGAGGAATATTCTAATTAAAATTATACATGTTCTATCTTTTAAAAATATCTTGAATATTCAGAGAGCCTACACAAGAATCAATTAATTATGAAGTTTTCATTATGAGTGGAAACGAAGAGGAATACAATCAAACTCATAAGATTCTATGTGTTGTAATTGAAAACTATTTAATTTATACGAGTTGTACATTAAGTGTTAAAAAAATGTGTTATTGATTTGATTGGTGAATAGTCACTATATTTAAAATATGTATTTTAATTTGGTGTAGTTATTTAATCAAGTCTGTACTTATTTTGATGTCTATTTTCATATTATCTTACACATATGTGAAGTTCGCAGTATATATATTCTATTGTGCTTAAAATAATTATTTATTAATCTAAGTTCATGGGAGTGAACATATAATATAGGGATTGAAGAGAATCCATTATTAGGGAACAGTGCTTGTGTAAAGGTTTAATGTTTATTTAATGAATCTATAACGTGCATCAACACCACATGGCTTAATCCTATATGCCTTTCCAGAGTGTTGTGTCTATACTCATATTATATTTATTATGTATTATTTCACCCATGTTTTTAGGCAGAGTTGGTCATTATCTTAGTTGCTTCCTATCCTAAAGTCTTTAGTTCATTTTATGTCTTAATTCACATTATGACTGCACTTGTCTCCTAATTTAGCACATTTATTGATGAGGGTAATTTTATGTCTGTTATTTGGAAAATAAATGTTAACACCATTTTATAATGTCACATGGTATTATTCTGTGCTGGTGGTTTAATCCACAGAATAATCATTACCATTTTTTTTATATTCTTTATATTATTCTGTGCTGGTGGTCTAATCAACAGAATAATCATTTGCCATATTTTATATTCTTTATATTTGCTTCTGTGCTGGTGGTTAATCTGCAGAACCTTCTGTGATTATGCTTATTGCTCTGTCAGTGGTTAGAAAACCCATGGGGCACTTAATGCTTTGTTATTCCTTTGTGTGAATGAATACATCAGTAGGGATATCATTGCTCTTTGTTGCATAAATGTATGTTTGAGCAGAGTCTCCATACATTATGGTGTTTACATTATTTCCCTTGTCTTTAAGTTGATCTCACATGTTCAGTTATCAGCCCTAAAAAGGCATTCGAATGAATTGTTTTCATAATTTATTATAGGTCAGTTATATGAAATTCTCAGCTGAGTTGAGGTTCAAACTCGCTCTTTGATTCATTATCTCATCATGGCCAACTTTTTCAGGTTTATCAATACCAATGGTTGTTATTATTATAAATATGGGGTATAGGTGCATTGGTTCTGATATTGACATATTGGAGAAGTTATTGACTAGGTATTTGAACCCATTCTCTTTCCTATAAGGGGCTGCCATCAAATCCATTTGTGAGAAAATCTTATATTTATTTATTTATCTAATTCATGTACATTATCCATGTATAAAAACAAGTACATGTGATGGTCTTTTATTTTATTTGTTTATTTATCTAATTTTTGTGAACATTGTATTAATTAATTATTTATGTAATATTGATGGAGTTGTAAATAAATGTTAATTTTGTAATTTAACCTGACTATATCATTGCTATTTGTCATACATAAAAACCAGAAAATCCAACGTATTAAATAGACCATATATTTGAGCATATATTGTACCTGATAATGCGTGCAAGGTTTATTGAATTTATGAGAGAATATCTTAATGCTTTTGTTCTTGGGTAGTTAGTGATGTGTAGGGTATAATAAATCCCATTTACCTCCTACATCACCTCTGCTTTGCTTTATTAATTCTAGAATATAATCCTGAATTTGTTATTTCTATTGGTGTTCATGATGTTAGGACCTAAATTAATCAATAAGCTTGCTAGACAGTATGATGATTGAACTTATTTTCTAATATTATAATTTATGATTTGCATATTACAATAAGAGTCTCATTGCTATTAATTTAATTAGAAATTTAAATTAATAATGAAAGAATCTAAAGTTTATATGCTTACCTTTTTTTTATGGCCAATCATGTTATGAGGCTGATTATAACTTTTACTATCTTGTTAAATGGCCTAAATTCACCATGTGATAGTTGGTATTGATGTAATGGATCACACATTTAATCCTGGAAGAGTAATCTTTAGTAGTTTTATAGTCATACCATCTTGTTCATGATCGCCCATAAGGTCTCATGTAAATAAAAATCGTTAATTAGAGTTTTGAAATGTAGTTTTAAGATACAGTCATTAGTAAGAATGATAATTAGTTAAATAGTCATGCAATTAAATTTGAATAGTTTAATATATCCTCATGTACTGCTATGATGTGTCTTGGTGATGCACCCTGGCCACGACTAGACTATACCGTGACAGTTTTGTGTTATATCATGAATTCTGCCTGTTACGATCTGAGTGGACTTTTCAGTTACAATATATATATATATATATTACAGTACATATTGCTAATTAAAAATTCAAATACAAAATGTTCAAATTATTCTCCCAAATATTATGTGTTTTCACCCATGTCCTCTGACTGAAAATAGTGTGTTGAGTAGAGGTTGCCTTGACAACAGTTTGAAATTGTTGATTGTTATTTATATTGTCCAAGTATTGACTGGTTTTTTAATGATATATATAAAAACTTTTCCAAGCTGTTAATTTTATATAATATCTAGATTAACATCCTGACACTCATTTATTGAGCATGTAAAATATTTTTAATGTAAAGAACAAAATAAAACTTTTGAAAAGATAAAAATGAAATGTTTTATCCTTTTTACCTAAATTTATTAAAGAAGTAATGTGGTCCATTTAAGAGCTTCATGCGTTCTTCCCAAAGTGCTTCAGTTTTGTCTATATAAATGACTTTAGGAAAAAAGATGAAGATCATTCTCTCTTAGCTTTTTAACAGTTTTATCTTGTGCTTTGGATTGAGTATTTCACATGCTCACCAAACTGGTCTCAGGTGTTAATCTAGTTATTATATATATATATGCGTGTGTGTGTGTAATGGAATGCAATTGACATTAGGGGGTCAAATGCATCATTTATGTTTAAACGAGTTATGTGTGAGTTGCCCATTTGATTAAAGGTACATGTTTTATTTATATAATTACCTCTTTCTATTTTTTGTTTATATTTTTATGGCACAACCTGATTCAATCATCATTATATAATCTGACCTATTATACTCACTACATTAATCCAGAGAAATTGGGTTCTTTAACCATTTCTTAGTCAATTCTAATAGCGTTATGATATATTAATGTAGATTTAGAAATAGTTAAAAAACAAATCTATTTGGATAGATGTAGTGGATATCATGAGTCATATTATATGATGATGATGATGATGATTGAATACGGTTGCCCCATAAAAATATAAACAAAGAACAAAATAATGTGCTAAATAAATAAATAAATAAAACATATAGCTTTAATCGCACATACCTGGTTTAAGCATAAATAATGCCCTTCCACTATCGTTGTAGTTTTATTCCGTTGCAATATATATGTGAGTTTATTATACTGATGTGCTCACTTTCTGAGTCTTAATTCTATAAAATATTAAAACACAAAGAAGGCATTCGTTTTTTGTCTTAGTAACTTTTAAGTGATAATGTCTCACTTATTATTTCAAACATTAGATTACACTTTTTAGACTTCAGTTAATACTATTGAATTTCAATTATATTTAACTTCACAATGTTGATTTTTTGTACTTCCTAATTCTCTATAAGTTTTACAAGTGCAGTGTTTAAATTGTAACTATAGAGAAGGTAATCAAACCTCCACACCAGCGCAGTTAAACAAAATCTTAAAATTGCAAGAATACTCTCGCCCCAGCCACAAGAAAAGTCTTTAAAGAAATAAGAACAGCTGTCTTATTTCTGAACTGAAATGGTAATAAGTATATTAAAATAAGAAATGGATTTAAAGTGAATGATTTATATATTCACACTCTCACTTCTAGACACTTAAGATTGGCTCATAAATTTACCATTTGAGTTCGAAAATAAAATGGCCACTCATATTTTTTTAAAGACGTTATCTGGTTGTTGTAGTGAGAGTACCCTAGCAGTTTTAAGATTTTGTTTAATGGCACTGATCTTGTTCAATGGCGCTGGTGTGAATGTTTAATTAGATTACTTAGAAAAAGCTCAAAGGGAAGTAGGAAGACATGCATTGGATGCAGAAGTATGGACAGCAAGGGAGGCAATTCAAGGAGAAATGGGATGGTCAAGTTTTCATATGAGAGATGCAAAAAGTAAAATGAAAATGTTTGGTAGATTGCAGTTTATGGATAATAAAAGAATGGCTAAAATAGTATTTAATTGGGTTATGAGTAAAGGGCAGGTAACAAGATGGGTGAGAAAGGTAACACAGTATGCAAAAGATTTGGATAAAGAATTTATATCAGTATATTTGTACAAAAGATGGGAAGATTGTGTTAAGAGGATTATTGAGTGTTATAGTAGTAAGGAATGGGATAAAAGAATAAATGTATTAATAAAGACTAGGGAGTTAGAGAGATGGAGAAATAGTATGGAGTGTAAAAAAAATTTAAATATATATAGAAATAAACAGAATATTAGATGTGAGTTAATATATGATAATAGTAAGGAAAGTAGTTTATTGTTTAAGGCTCAAACGGGATCTTTAGCTACAAAAGAATATACATGTAAATGGAAAAATATGGGTGATTTATTTTGTAAATTATGTAAGAAAGGAATAGAAAATATTAGGCATTTGTTAATTGAATGTAAATGTTTGAAAACAGAAAGGGTACATATAATGAAGTTGTGGAAAAATAAATATGAAAAGAGTGATTATACAGAAAGTGAAATATTGTTTTTTTATGCTGGGTTTGGGAAAAGATAAGGGGGATTTAGATATAAAGGTTATAGAGTTGACAAATATTATGTTGTGGAAATGGGATAGAGCAGATTGTGAGTAAATTTAGAGTGGGGAATGTAAAATAAAGTGGCTAACAGGTTTATCTGGGCATAATTGCTGAGATATTCTTGACTTTGTTTAAGGAGAAGCCATAATATGTCACATCACATCACTTCTATATAGCTACCTCCTAATTGTAACAACTATAATGCAATGCTATATCTTAGATTGGTGAATTTTCATGTAATCAATATTTAATGCATTCATTTATTGTGAGTAAGATCCTGTGGAATATCATGTTGGTATGCTTTTAAATTTCTTAACCTGTAGCTATGTTAGTGTTAAAAAATTTATATTTTTAGATAAAATAAAAAAATGATAAACGTCTATTTAAAATAATTAAATGTACAAATATAAAATTCAAGAAATTAGAAATAGATATAAATTTTTTATAAAAAAAGAATTGGTAAAAAAATATTACAAAATATACATGCCATTTAAAAATATAAATAATTAAATATACTTCATTAAAATTTTATAGTTAAAGTTTCATAAGATTTCATAATAATAATATAATTTGATAATATGTTTAAAAACGAATTCTAAGCAAAGGAAAAACTTATAATTAGCATTCATAAGCAAAAAAAGCAGAGACTTGAGAGTCAGGAAAACATGGTTTCATCAGATGTCAGGAGGACTATATGTAAGAAAATTAAGGCTGATATAGTAATTTATTTACTTTCCTTTAACTTCATTCAATATTTATGCATTCATTATCTCAGTATAAATAGAGTTCAGAGCAAAACCATGGTTAGAGAAGAGAAACGAACATAGGTATAACAAGAGACTATGGTTTAGCCATAATAAAAATTAAAATAGCTAATAAATATGTTTTATGTTATTTTTATCATAATGGGAAACTTTTTTTAATGAGGATGGCTTTCAACACATGTTGAGTGCATGCCAAAATGCACTACCCAAACTCTCAAAATTAACAAAATGGTTCCATGTTATGTCTCATAGTTAGTATCCAGAATATGGAGACAATGTAAAAGTCAGCCTTTCTTTGGCATAATCTTGATAGAAGTTTCTTCTTATTGCTCAATGGTTGTCTTAGCTTGTTGAAATGAAGCAGTATCCTACAGAAGGAATTTAGAGAGACTCAGTGTTGGAAATTAATTTGAAATACAACTGATAGACTCAGTATTGGAGATTAATTTGAAGTATGACTGATAGACTCAGTGTTGGAGATTAATCTGAAGTATGACTGATAGACTCAGTGTTGGAAATTAATTTGAAGTATGACTGATTGACTCAGTGTTGGAGATTAATTTGAAGTATGACTGATAAAAGACCAAATAATGACATGATAAAAGTATTAAATGCTTACTATGCAGGATACAACCCCATAGTTTGGGAAAAAACTTGAACAGTAAGCTTATGAATTATTAAATTCAATGTAAAACATTTTAATGTATATAATTATTAGGCCCTAAACTAAGTTTTTTTTCTTATTATATTTATAAATATTTTTTAATTCAGTTTATTATTAACTAGTCCCCCTCCCCATTGTGATTCAAATGTGTAATTGTGTTCATTTACAAGATTATGGACAAATGCCATGTTGCTTTAAATTACCATGTTTTATATATATAAACAAACATAATAACTTGTCCATACAGCCGCTTTTAATGTTTCAACCAGAAGACGGTTTTCTTCAGAAATTATGGCAAAATGACTTTCTTTACCACTTAAATGTTAAAAATCATTTGCATATCTGATAATATAAATTCCTATAAGTTAATATTTTTTAATCAATCAATCAAGATATTTATCACAATGGATCACTGTTTGATTGGTTGATTTCAAACGATTATTTAAGCTATAGGAATTACATTATCAAATATGCAAATAATTTTTAACATTTAAGTTTTGAATGAAACCATTTTGCTGTAATTTCTGATGAAAACCAGTCTTCTGATTAAAATATTAAAAGCAGCTATATCATTGTTTTGTTTTTATTTATATATATATTTCCTTTAGTTAGTTTATTTATTTTATATATATATCTAAAAAAAACATTTAAACAATATCAGTAACAATCAGCAATCTTAAACTGTTGACAAGACAATCTCGTTTTAACACACACACATATATATATTATTCAAAAATAATTAAGTTTTTAATGAATTTAATAAATTGAAAGGTATTAAATGGACTATGGGGGGGAAATGTTATAATAGTTTAACGAATTTGAATTTGATTGTTTCAAGAAATAATAATGTTCGTGATTATAAATTGTTTGTTAAGCCTATACAAACAAGGATATATTCCATATTTTTCTATTTTTCTCAAGTGCTGCATAATTATAAAGTCGTTGTTCTTAAATCTTTTTTTGCATAGAAATACTATGTTATGTAAATTTTCATATGATAAAACAGAAAATATTGAGATTTATGTAAATGAATTGTTAAGTGTTGGTTATGATATAAAGAAAATTTATCATGCAAATTGTCAAATTAATAAACAAATTAAAAGAAATAATATTGAAAAGTTGTATTTTTATATTGGACTATTTCCATCATCTAATATATGCATTGAATGTCTTTAGAAAAATTTAACTTTTATTTAAATATTCCAAATACATTCAATTGTTAGTAATACCTCATCAAACAGGTTAGTATATGCACAATGTTTCGAGAGGTATTAGTCTCCCCTCTTCTTCAGGTGTTGCTGGCCTGACCAGACAGTACTAGCATGGGATTTAAACCTGGTTCCTTAGATTATTGTTTTGAATTTTAAGGTAATGCTCTAACCAACAGGCCAGCAACACCTGAAGAAGAGAGGGCACCAATATCTCTCGAAACATTTTACATATACTAACTTGTTTGATGTGCTATTACTAACAGTTGAATGTATTTGGAATATTTAAATAAAAGTTAATTTTTTCTAAAGACATTCAATACTCATATTACATAATGAAAATAGTCCAATATAAAAATACAACTAGAACACCATCATCACAAACCTTCAGGAAAACACAATATTGAAAAGTGTATTAATAATATGAAATAGATTTCATTACCTTGTCTAATAACAATCAAGCTAAATTTTTGATAAAGATTTATACTGGAATATATAATATTTCATTTTATGGTTTGCATAATTTGAATAAAATGGTTAATAATTCTTAGGATAAATTATCTAAGAATAGTGTAATATAGTTTATCACATTTTTTTGTGGATGTGATGCTTCATATATTGGGGAGTCAAAATGTAGTATTGAAAAAAAAAGTTAAAGAACATAAGCTGTTATATAATAGAGTATTGAAGATAATTAAACAAGATTTACAGAATCGGTGTTTTATGAGAATGATAGAAATTGTAAATATAAATTTAATTTTGATATGAAAAGAATTAAGATTTTAAATCAAGAATAAAATAATGAAAAAAGAAAAATTAAAGAGGCAATTTTTATTAATTGTTATAAAAATATGATAATAAACAGACGATCAGGAATATTAAGATTAGTGAATTATGGAATATGTAAATCGACATATGGTTTCTGGTTGATGCTGTTTTACTCCATTTTCAAATGACTTCAGTTTAGTTGAAAATGATTATGAATATAGTTAAAAGTACTACTAGTGGTTAAAGTTCATATTGGAATTTATTTTAAGATTTGCTATTATTTTGAAGATATTTACATTTTATTATTTATATTCTACCTTTATTGCTAAAGAGGAGGTTGCTAAGACATCAGTTTGAAATTGTTGATTATTATCAATATTGGGATTGTCTAAGTGTTGACTAGTTTTTGATTTATATATATATATATGTTCTATATTGAGCTCCCAAATAAACTCTTAACAAGGTTTGCAGAATATCCCCAACCCCAGACCTGTTTCTGCTACTGACTTCCTCAGTGAGGTGCTAGGATATTCAAGCATTAGATCTAATGCTTGAATATCCTAGCACCTCACTGAGGAAGCCAGTAGCAGAAACCGGTCTGTTGATTGGGGATATTCTGCAAAACTTGTTAAGAGCTTATTTGCAAGCTTTATATATAACATTTGTAATACAAGCTTGTTAAATTAGGTCATGTGACATGTGATTTGATTTCTTTGTTATATATATATATATATATATATATATATATATATATATATATAATAGTAATGTTAATGTATGAAGAATTATACATGTCATCAAGGAACTACAGATTAAATTGGTTAATAAAATCTAAACATCACAACTCCTATAAATTAGATCCTTATAATAATTTAGTATTATATTATATCAATGTGTATGTAATAATGATTAATTTTTTATGAATCAAAAATTTTAATAAGTTATTTGTTTTTGTTATTTGAAACTAAAATTGCCCCATCCTATTCTTAGTAATGTTTTGTCTCATGGGTGTGCTAACGCTCTAAGGTGAAAGTAAGTCAGAATGTTAATGGGGGGGGGGGATTATGATATTATAATATGATAGTATTATTTCATTATATGTAGTTTTCTATAATGGAAATAGTGTTTCAGGAACCTTTTTGTTATATCTTGGCTGTAAATGAACTATTAGATAATGTGACTCTTATTTTCATCCTCATATGGATAATAGTAAGCTGATGATGATCAGGAAATATGACTCATGTTTTTAGAGTTTTCTATATAATCTTTACATAATCTAAATACATAGTTTTGGGGATCTCTAAGTTCCATAAAACATTTAACATCTCTTTCATCTATGACAAAGATGGCTACCAATGATAGTAATTATAAATAAAATATTCATCTCCATATATCTATATATCTAAACATTTTTCTGATGAGTACATAAATAATGACTAATATGGTGACATATATATATAATGTCTTTTATACTTTTTCCTTGATACTTAAATGATGCCCAGTATGTGAAGCTTGAAAATATAAATAGACTCATAAACTTATCTCTATAGCTATAAATGACTCTTAACAGAGTTGAGCACATAAATGGGGTTATAAATCTTATATCTATACTTATGAGTCCCAACATATCAAACCAAGTTCAAATTTGAACTACTATTGATTTAAAATTCTGTTGGTTCAGTAATGTAAATATAAAATTAACAATAAAATAGGAAAGTTGTTTATAAAGTAGGTAGTATAGGTGATGAGGCACACAAAGAAATAATATATATGTATACAGTAACCTAGCTCAGAATAATAATAGCAATAATAATAAATTGACTCATGAGACTGTGTTTCCATGATATGGTGTACAGACTGCCTTAAGGTCAATAAATATCAAAGACACATACCTGACTGCATAGAAATACCATTGAATTCCAACCTTTTAAAAATTACAATCATATCTCTATGACTAACTATAATAATCGTATTCAAATAAAGCTAAAATATTATTCCAACTAAATATTTAAGAGTAATAATATTAAAATTTATTATAAGAATAAATTTATATTCTAATTTAAATTTGAAGTAAATCTTGATCTAAATCTTTATTGTATTTTAATCTTTATCTCAGAGATATCACATTACAGAAGGCACAAATCGTAGGATATTGGATAACAAAGGGCAATTTTATGGAAATCCAATAATCCATCCACAATTTAGAAAAATGTAAAATAATATTATTAAACAAACTATAACAACTTTGCTCTGCAATATGATAACCAAACTGTACAAATAATTACTTTAGGTCTTATAGGATTTGAATTTAAGAAAAATCTTTATTATAATTTTAAAAATCTAATAAAATATAATTTGGATTATTAAAATACTCAGGAATCATTTCTCATGATGATAATACTAACTTTTAATACTATAAATATAATACAACTAATCTTATAATGCAAATATTTAAGTAAAGTTTATTATGTTCTTGAGTAAAGTAATTGGCATATGGATATCCAAATATAGCTCTACTTACACATCTTAAAATAATAATAAGTTCTATATTTGAATGCAAAATAAGTCTAATAAAAATAATGATTGTTATTAGATTGAAACAAACAACAAAAAATTTTAAGTTTATTTTGAAATGAACATGTATGACCATTGAAGATGATAACTCTTGTGCATGATTAAATAAACTTGGATTTATTCAATAGTTTTTGAATCTATGATAATTTATGAACTAATTCTCATATACCTCTTGATAAACTAATTATTTTCATAAGTGTAATACACATATTAAATAGAATGATTTATTATAAATGTGCAATAAAGTAAATACTGGATTTAATCAGTGCCTGTAATGAATGATAAATAGACAGATGGAAACATAAATAATATCAAACTACACAATTTTAAATTCTACAAAAATTAATTTATTTACAAAACAATATTTAAAATTTTCAAATCAATATTACAGTTTTATTTTACAACACACTAAATATAAGTAATTTTCAACTAAATGAATATTTACAAATTTCAATAAAATAATTTTATATTTACAAATTTTCCAACTACAATGAACAAGATGTCAGTTTAGTAATACATCCATCTATCCAAAATGAATTTTCTTAACCTTTTGTAATAAACTATAACTATTTCTTAATAACACTATATTTCAAAGTGTGCAAATATTTGAATTACCTGGTATAATTTAAATTATCATATTATATCTTCCCTATTTACTTTAAATAAAGCAAAACAAACAATATAAAATATTGTTATCATTTGGTGATTTTATAAATTACTATTCACCTTAATATTTGAAAACCAGGCACTCTTCACAAACCTGGAGCTTAATTGTAAGTATAGGAGATTTGAACTCAGATTTCCAAGCACCCTCCACCTATCCACACTATCACATACAACTGATGCACATGACCACACACATGTAGAAAAGATAAATAATCACTGATAAGCGATTTCATGCTAAACCAGCACTCATCAGTTGGTCCAAATTATCATCTTCCACATATATATATATATATATATATATATATATTCAGTGCTCAGTTTATATTAAGATAGCAAATCTTCATACTTTAATGGACAGGCTTCATTCCACTCTTTTCCTTTTCTATGTATTTAAATGGATATGGTCCTATACATGAAGAATCAGAGTGAAAAGCAGGTTTTACATTTTCCATAATAATTTTATGGTTACTTTATTGAGTTAATCAGAAAACAATTAAACATATATGCTGTTTTAATTGACTACTAAGTACTTGATAAGAATTAAACTTTTTAAAATATAAATTTTAAAATACTATTTCATATACGTAAAATAAAACAAGCATTTTGAACTAAAGAATAGCCTTAGTCTTATCTCAAATTAGCATACAGGTTTAAAATTGGCATATAGGAATTACTCCTATTATAATTCTTTTTCTAATAAATTCTATTTTTCTTAAAATAGCAATTATTAAACATCTTTCAAAATTAATTGCAATTTAATTATCTGTTTCCATGCCATTGCTCTCAGAATTATTTAGAAAAATCACGAATATGCACTTGGAAATATTTTAAATACTTATTATTAAATTTTGCTTATGTGTGATGTTAGCTAACATTCGTAATACTAACAACCTTATACTCATAGAGGTCATAAATCGTAGGTTTTGTAGCTATGTAAACATATGCAAGCTTATGTGAATGGAATAACTTTTTTCAAGATTTTTAAATATATATCATTGCTATACTAGATGTGATATCTGTAGCCAGGTTCTTTATAGAAGCACTTTCACTGATCTAGATGTAAAAATTTCATGGGAAATACATCACATGACCTATTTGAATTCATGACTAGATGATCTATGTTCTCCCTACAACTTACACTATGTGCTAAGCGAATAAAATATAAAGAATGAATACCCATGTGAACTCAGTTATATTTGCCAAGAAATCCTTAGGTTTAAAATCCATAAGCACATCCAAGCTGTAAACTGAAAATATGACATCTTAATACATTTTATCGTAGCAGCTGAAATGTTTTTCAGAACTCAAATACAAAATTCCACCACAAAAAGTAATAAATGTCCAATAGCAGGACTATATACTCTACATTCCCAGAATATGCACTGGCATAACTTAATTGATAATAGCATATACACAGAGCAATGAAAAATTAACACATATAAATAAGTGTTTCATAAACTAATTCATTATCTAAACTATAAAAAAATTGTAACTGTACTAATAATTAATCTCCATATATTCATTATAACTTTAAAATAGCAATTTGCAAAATATGAGTGATAATTTTTCACAACAAAACACTTTAGGTTATTTTACATTTGTCTAAAATTTGAAATATAATAATATTAAACAAACTAAATAGGCATATATTAAACCAAACAGTAAAAATTACTAATAAATGTTATAATTCAATAACACCTGTCCAGCAATGTTCCATTTGAAAATAAACCATCATTTACCACACTTTCAACATAGCTTAAAATATAGATAACTCTAGTATATACTAAATTATAGTATACCTGCAACTCTCCATCAGCCCCCTATTACTTTTTTAGCTAACTCTGGTTTTCACTGAATGGCACTACTGTGTGGAGAGTTTTGCCTCTGTGAAAAACAGCTTGTGTGAGCCTAAAGAATGATGATCATGTGATGTTTGATGGCTTAATTTGATCACTTAGTACTTCATACAGAAGTTTATGTTGGTGATCAAAATACAACTATTTGGATCAGCTCTTTAATTGTTTTGACTCACTAGAGATCCTAGAAAACAAAGATAATCCGTATTTAGATGATTCCTTTTAAAAAGGATACAGCTTATTAGAAGATTTGTTTAATAAATTTATTGACACAAAACTACTGCTACATTATAAACTGAAATTATTCAAAATAAAAATTCTGCTTTTGTAACAAAACTTCTGTGCAAACTGAAATTTAAGACAGAGAAATTCAGCCAAAATTTCCAAATGATAGAAAGGTATGCTTAAAACTTATCTGCACTAGAAGGCTCTCTGTTTCAGATTCAATCAATGTCTTGAAGATATTCTTAAAATGAAAATACTTGGTGGGATATTGGACTCTTTTTTTGAGCATAGATGCAGAAGCATCTCTAAAGGGTACAAGAAAAACTGATATAAGCAACAACAAATATGGGATTAAAATTTGAATTCAAAGATGGCTACTGATACTTCTGATTAAAAGGCAGGTGCTTACATTTTAACCTGGATTATGGGCTTTAGGACAAAAAGGGTCATTTCCTTCACCATATTTACTAGAATGTGGGTTTAGTGCAAACACATATATGTTACTTGGATAATTTAGGAGTGTTTCTGATAAATAGAGCTGAACATTTATAAATTGATGTCAGCATACATTTGTTCTCCTTAGAATTATTTTTCATGTTATTCGTGACTTTCACTTTAATGTTATTCTTCTTTAATTTCTGTGTGTAATGTGAAAGTGACTAGGGTTGATTTTAATAAATAATTTTACAATATCAAGCTTCATAGTGTCTTATTTTTATCAACATCTTTCTTTAATAAGTTGTAGAAATATAGATCCATAAAAGAACATGCAAATACGTCACTACATCTTACTGTTTGTTCACTTAAAAAAATACACTTCCTGTGGATCTAAGTAAGATTTTGTGAATAGAGCAGTTGATCACATAAATCTGGGAAACTCTAGTATAGCTCATACATTTTTGATTACCATGGAAATATAGTAAGAACATGAAACACATGGAATGGACATGAAAATAAAATTGCCCTTTTTGAGATCATAAAAATAAAATTAGCCTACTTGAGATCTTTATGCCGTTAAATAGAAATTAATGCATCTATTTTCACTTATAAGAAACTTCTTTTCCAGACACATTTAGGTTTTTGATAGTCGTTTTCTCTGTATATATAGATGTATGCATTCACACACAAAAAATGTTTTAAAATAATTCGTTTTAATTCTAAAATAAAAAGTTTTATTTTTTTTTTTTATAATTATAAAATAAATCTATTTTTTAATTATTAAAACATTATATGTTTTTATTGATAAATTTTTAATGAATTTTTGTTTTTATTGCTTTTGTTTTGTTTTTTATCAAATACAAAAACTATTTAATTATAAATTAGATTCGCAGTATACAGAGTGGGAATAATACAGATGCGCCTTTTTGTTCGAAGTCAGAAAACTAACTAAATATTGATTTAAAAACATAATTATATATATATATATGTTATAACCAGTTTCTATCTTGTGTGAAACTGTTATATAAAAAAAGATTGCGACATGATTGTGCAACATGGGCAAGGAGATTTAGGTATGGATACTTTTAACTCACCTGAAGAGAGAAGATTGTAAAATGCAGTCATAATGAATGAGTTATTTAAGTTGTATATATATGGTGGAAATGAATTGATAGAAGCATTGATGAATACCAAAAATTTGAAAATGAATATCTACTTTGCAATCAATTTTTATTCTTACACTAGATGTTAGAAGTAAATAGATCTCTTTGTCTTGCATAAAAGTGGGGTGATAAAAGATATCAACCTTTCTCCATAGTTATGAAGATTCAGATGTGTGATACTTTCAGTTCATCTTAAGAGTGAAAAGTGTTGATGAAATGGATATATAAAGAGGGAGGGTGGTCTAACTTTTGTGATAGTGAGTAGTCATAATATAGTACATCTGAATTGAGGAGATGCTTCAATAAAAACCAAAAAAATTGAATATATATATATATATATATATATATATATATATATATATATATATATATATATATATATATATATGTATATATATATATATAATATAGATGACCGAGAGATGAGAGAGAGAGAGAGATAGAGAGAGAGGGGTTGCCTTTTTGATGAATTGAAGATAGCTAGTGTTCATAAGTTTAGGTTAGAGAGAGAGAAAGAGAGATGGATGAAGAAAAAGATTGGAATAGAACTTTATGGATAGAAGTTAAAGAATTTGCTTCCCATGATCACAATCCAGGAAAAGTAAGATCTACAATTTGTTCTTCCTTATTGCAAACAGTGTTATATATGTTTTAGACATCTGGTCTATAGCCATAGATATCCATCTTATTACTGGTCAGTAACTGGATAATGGTAAAAAATAGTATAAGAAATCATTCAATAACTGGCATGATCATACTTCCTTCTACTTCATTAGTTTTGTTGGTAAGTATTCTCTTCTGTTTTATCAGTTTTTGGCAGAGGAGTGAAAGGTTTCTGGAGAGACTTTTTTTTCCAGCAGGACATTTAAAAACTGCCCACTGCTTATATGCAGTTTAGTTGAAGCAATCTTGGAAAAATATTTCATTTGGAGTACTTTTTTGCTTAGCAATTATTATCTAATTTTGTCTTAGGGTGATCTTTAAAGAAGCAAGTTTTATAACTTCAGAAAGTGTCTTCTATTTAGTGCCAATGGTTAAGCAATCGTTAATTGCTTGCAACTGTTTCCCTTTAATTCATCCATTTACATTCTCATAGCTTGAAGTTGAATCTAAATGGAGTTGGAAATTTTTTTTAGGTAGGTGAGAATTATTCAGATATCTTATAAGTTTACAGTTTAACCAGACTATAGTTACCACAACTAGTAATCAAATTATTGGTTGGTAAATGGATAGTTAATTTTAGGATAAAGATAAAAGAAAAACATTCATCACTAATTCACCTATACTCTTATAGTTTGAAGTTAATCTAAGTGGAATTCAAACATTTTTAGGCAATTAAGAAATTTCCACAAATCTTACCTTTTCAGGTAATTAGCTCACACTCAATACAATTATTAATCAAATTATTGGCTGGTAAATGGATAATATAGTTAATCTTAGGAAGAAGAAAAAGGAAAAACACTTACCAACTAATAAACTGATTTATCTGAGGAGTAATGGCTTCTCTACTGCTTTGCTGTAAATGGATCCTTGAGCTTATATTCTGTTATGTGTTTTTGATAGCTGTTCTGCCTATAAATAAAACAATTTTTTTTGGATTATCGAAAGCAACAGCTACTCACAAATCAGTATCCCATTCCTACTCCAAAAAACAGAAATGACACACTAAGAGAGCGTTTTGCAATATCTATATAAACCAATCTGTAAACCATAAAATCATCATATAGAGAATCATTGGTCTACTAGAATATCTATTTGTTATAATGCCTCTTTAAATTTCTCCTGAAGAAAACGTTTCTTTCTCAAATATTTCAAGATCAAATCCAATACACTCCAAGGTATTCCTTTCCTTACCATGTTTTCTTAACATTATTACGATTCTTTTTAAATTTGAGTTTACTGTTTAAATTATATAATCTTGTGTTTACAATTTAAAAATTGTCTTTATTTATTTTTGAAAGTTCACTTATTTAATTTTATGAATATTAATATCATTAAAACGAGTCAACACTTAGGCAATACGAATAGCATTAATAATCAACAATCTCAATCTGTTGTCAAGGCAACGTCTGTTCAACAATAAAAAAATGTTATTAATATGGACATCCTACTATATCGTACTCTCAAAATCAGTGTTTTCAAAAACTCTTGGTTTGAAAAAAAATATTAAATGAAGGTAAAATATTAAAAAATTATAAATTTGATATGGGTCAACCTATTTGAGTAGTATTAACTTTCACCTAATCCTTTCTCATCCCATGCTTTCAGTCACAATGTAGTTATCCTAGAAAAAGTATTTATTTTAGATACACTCTCTGACTGCTATAAATTATTAAATAAAAACTTGTTTAAACTGCTATCTATTTTTGTTAAAAAGTGTTGATTTATATAGAAAAGCCAAGTGCTTTTTTAGATAAAGGGAGATAATAGACAAACCTATTAACACTTATATTTACCTAAATTTCTGTTTGAATATGCATGAAAGTGCTCTTGTTCACATATAATTTATTACTGTACTGTTATTTTCAGAACTAATTAGTTTTCTTTTGTGTTAAGTATTTTTGTTGATATTTTAATCTGTATGATTTTTAAATTAAATTATAATATAGGTATGTACATTAAAAAACTTAATTTACGAGTGCTTTATTTTTTTAATTAGCATGTCATTTAAACAGCAATTTCTCCATAAACATGCAAATGATCCTAAATCACTAGTCATAATGTCATAAATATGTCAAAGAAATGTAAGATACATGCATAATATGTTAAAAACATGTATTACCTATGGGAATCTGACTGAAGGCTTGAATCATGAAGTAGAAACCAACTAGAACAAGTTTTGATCCTCTCAGAAATTTGATTAATGGGAGTTATCAGTATTATTTTAATTAGGATTTGTTAATTAAAATTTTTCTCACATTGGTTTGAAAATTTGGTAGCTCTATAAAATCATTTACAAACTAATATTTTCTTGGAATCATTCTATATTCCTGATGCTTCATTCCACAATAAAAAGAATCAAAGGGTTTGTTGCTCCCAGTTCAATACTGGAAAAGGATAAACCTGAGCCATGATTCATAAACTTTGAGTTTGAGAGGTCATGACTGTTCTAAACTGAGTGTGGTAATCCTAACTATAGCATATATGTTAACTATGGCATATAATCTACAATAGAAATATATAATTGAGGTCAGATAGTTTTTAGTTCAATGTTAGATCTATATTCTTGGTAGTTTGAATCTTAGGTCAGATCACTAACTTAGATGTCAAAAATGCAATAATCAGATAGGTAGTTACTTATTCAATTCTTGTTGATGAAAGAAAATCAGAAACTAGAGCAAGTCTAAGAATGTAGCACTAGATATAAAGTTCATTGATCAGCCAAGCTTACAATAGATGGCTCTGAAACTGAAAGAAAGGAGTAAATTTTCTGCTCCTCATGCTCCTAAATGTATAAATGAATAATTATAAGCTATAAATATAAATAATGTTTTTTTTATTTGAATGATAAATTTTATAATCATAAAAACTAACATATATGGGCAAATTCATTGGCCTTCTTCAGGACCTATATTTTACTTAATAAGAATTACTTCATAAACTCTTGGCATGTGCAGATGGTTGAAGAGTTAGAGTGTGTAATGGATTAAAGCCTGCCCATTAAAGTATGAAGATTGGCTATCTTAATATATATCTGAGCACTTATTGCATATATATGTAAAGATGATAATCTGGACCAACTGATGATTGCTGGTTTAGCATGAAATATGGATATTGGTGATTATTTATCTTTTTGATATATATGTGTTCCAGTGTATCAGTGATATAATATAGAGTGGTGAGCAGTGGGTCATGTGAAAGTCTGTGCTCATATACCCTAATATATTAAATATATCTTACCATGAAGACAATTTGAATATTTTGCCTTTTGACAATATTACTAACAATATGATCATCTTTTACCTGTGGATATCATGTTAGAATTAGTATTCATGAAAATATTTTATATAAATTGCTAATAATTTAAATAATTTGCCTATTGACAATATTACTAACAATGTGCTAAGGGAAAATCTTAATAGTAATCAATTTGGGCTATGTATGCCATTTTAAAATCAGTATTTAATTTAAGTTCATGAACTAGATGGAAGCAGAAATACAGTTTTATATTAATACATTAACTGGGGCAATTAATTTATAGGCCAGGCCTTGTCCTAATCAGAACCCCTTACAGGGGCAGTTTGAGAGCTATTAATTAACTGAAAAATACTACCACATAGAAAACTTTTAATAATGAAAAGACTTTTACAGACAACATTTGTTTGTTTGTTTTTTTAATTTTTTCCATTTGGCAGGATGGCTCAGTTGGTTAGAGTGTTAACTTAAAATTTCAATATTCAAGAACCTAAGGATCTGGGTTCGATTCCCATGTTAGTACTGTCACTGGTCAGGCCAGCAAAACATGGAGAAGAGAGGAGAATAATACATCTTGAAATGTTGTGCATATATTAACCTGTGTGCTATTACTAACAGTTGAAAGTATTTTGAAAATTTAATTTTTAAAAAAAAAAAAACATTGACATGTTTTTATAAATTCTGCATTTGCATATTTTTATAATTTTAAATTCAAAATATTTGTTTTCTCTTTTTTAAATGTTCTTTATTTGTTTTTAGCTTTGTGTGCTTGTGCGTGCTAGCGCATTTTATATATTTTGATTCATAATTAGTCACAAAGTATAAACTATTTGCTTATATACTTGAATCTTTTAAAATGGAGTGACCAAACTTAACAATTTGTAAACCATCAGTAATTAAAAATACTGTACAAAACCTATAGTTAATGATTTATTATTAATCAGTTGCATAATAAATCTCAATTTTACTGTTTGTTCTAAAATGATTTAATAATTTAATTAATAACCAATAATTAATCTTAACATGATCAATAAGTTTGGCCAAAATTTTAGTTATTGTAATGAGAAGAAAATATTTCCATTTAACAAAAATGAAATTATGTCCTTTAGGAAAATTATTTTCAGATGATGGTGGATCTACAGTTTACATTAATAAAATAATACAGAAGCACTGAAAACCTCCAGTGAGCTATACGTATACTAAACTGTTAGTAAATGTAAATGTAGAATGAACCCACCTACACTCTAGCTGTTAATTGAAGATTAATTTAATATTAAGAGGGATTTTAAAATGAGACAGCCTTTCTATCTAAATATCACAGAGGTTAAACTCTCCATACAGTAGTGCCACTCATTGCAAGCCAGAGTAATCAATGGATGCAAGAAGGTTTGTCCATAAAATCCTGAACTGAAAACATTATTGTGTTTTCATTTTGTACTCAAAGTTTTATAGTTAGCTAATAAGGTAAAAGGTGGCTGCTGGAGGATTGCATTACATCCTAAGATCTAGGTGCAGTGCTCTCAGATCCAAGGCTCCTCAATGATGAAAGCCATAAGCTAGAAACTGGTCTGGGGATATTGGATGAGTAGGCACTAGATAGAGATTTTATGCACAAACTAGATAGAGATTTTATGCACAAACCTTCTTCCATCCATTGACTACTCTGGCTTTCATTGAGTGGTACTACTCTATGGAGAGTTTAGCCTCTGTGTAAACAGATTGTGAAAGCATAAAAAATGGTGATCATGTGATGTTTAGCTATGTAGATATCTTTAGTGATTTTATAATGGATTATTATTGATTTGAAATTATGTTAATACATCAATCATGCTCTGCATGTAAATATGCCAATAAATGGTATGCTTATATACAATTAAAAATAATGTGTAGATAGCTCATTCTACATTTATGTTTATTGATAGTTTAGTTTATGTACAGCTCACTGGAGGTTTTTCAGAGCTTCCATATTATTTCATTTATATTTTGGGATGTCAAGAGTTATATTAATATAAAAAATAGATAGATATTATTTCAGTGTGGCTTCATCTTTCTGCACTTACAACTTTAACATTATCCACTTCAGATAAATTGATTGGATAAGATGGAGTGGATGATCTAAGGAGGCTTGAAAGTCTGGGTTCAAATTCCTCTAATTACATTAAGGATTACTATGAATCATTTATTACACTAGTAGAGTTTATCATATTACTTCTAGCCCAAATATAAGTAGTTGAATATTTATATATTTGTTTTTTTAATTAAATGTAAAGCACATTGAATTCATTAATCCAACTTTATCTCCCACTTTTCATATGCTATATCTTGTTTAGGTATTATTAAAATGTTCAATTCACTAAACATTTTTGAAACATATTAATAAAGAGACTTGAAAAAATAAATCACATCCAATATGCATTTCATATTGAATCAGTACTTTTCAGTAGGCCCAAGCCATATTTTTATTAATATATTTCAATAATATATGGTGAATCACACTCTAGATGCATTTCACGTTGAATCAACATTCTTCAGTTGGCCAGGTCACGGCTTTATGTTTCAAAAATATGGGGTTAAGTTAACACTTTAAGAATATTTTAAAAAATAAACATATGGTTATATAATGAAATTTCAAAAATATATTTTAAACAAACTTCCAACAACATGGTGTGAGCTTATTAAGGTGAGCTTTGAAAGACTAATTAACGTTGGCAGCAGAAATCGTTGTAACTGTAGATTTTTTAGTCAAAATCTGTAATTAAAGGTAACACCTGCTTGAATTTCGTTTCTAAATAAAAATAAGAAAGCAGTAAAAAGTAAAAGCATTTAAAATACAACAGTCAAAGTTACTAACAATATAATAAAACAGAAATACAAAAACAATGATAGGTTGTTATTATTGTAAAAAAAAAATTAGAGTTAATGGAGAGTTCTTTATTTACTTTTATTAACGGTTTCCTTTATTTAACTGAGTGATATAATTGACTACATTTTCTTACAGACATTAAGATCTTATTCAAAAATGTTAAAAGGAAGATAGGTAATTGTAAATCTATATTATCTTTACTATGTCCTGTGCAGATTGGTGCATTGTAGAGCATTTGATGTGGGATTGGGTGGTTTCAGGATCATTTATGGCCCTCCCAGATCTGGCACATAAACATGTTATGAACTCCCTTATCAATAAAGCCATAATATGTCTTTATTATCCTGTACAGTTTGGTGCTGGTCGTAGATTGACTTGAGAGATCCCTGGATCAATTCTGTCTCACAGGTTTGGTACTCAAACATCTTAAGAAATCCTGAGCAATAAAGACATACATGTGGATTTGTTCTATCTTTACTATTAAACCATTAAACATCACATGATCACCATTTCTTATGCTTGCCCATAACTGTTATTAAAACAGGCAGAATTCTCCACACAGTAGTGCCACTTAGTGCAAGCTAGAGTAATCAATGGATGCCAGAGGGCTTGTGCATAAAATCTCTATCTAGTCTCTATTCATACTCTGATTTGCACTGAGTGGCATTACTATATGGAGAGTTTTGCCTGTTTTAATCTTTACTATTAATATTCCAAATTTTTGGCAGGAAAATACATCATTGGCCAATAGAGATGCACTCTTCCTTCAACAAATGAAAATAAATTTAACAGAATATTTATAATTATAAATGTATTTCTCCTCTCCCAGTATATATTCCTATTCAGAACTATCTTATCCTTATCACCAGACGAGTTTCTAGCTTATGATTGAAATTCAAAATAATAAGATAGTCATGAATTTACGGCTGATCACCTGATAGCAAAATAATGAGTAAAAGACATCTGCTGCAGGAAAGATAAATTCAATTAAAAACAGTCAGCTACACCAAGTTCAGTTCCAAAACTTCTCACTAATGAAACCCATAAGCTAGAACTTAACTTAGGGATATAGAAATCAGTACCTGATAGGAATTTATTAAACATTGCAATATGGCATTATTGATTTCTCAGGTTTACACTAAGTGGAAAAACTGAAATAATATCGATTTGCTATTTAAAAATAACGTGTAGGTGAAAGTTATGTGATGTTTTGTTTGGTTCGCAATAAAATTAATCCTTGTTTAAATATTATATAATGCTAATGCTTAAAAACAACCAATGAAACTCAAAGGAGTAGGAGTAAATACTTTAGTCTTAGAGAAGCATTATTTAAACGTATAACCAATGAAGTATAAAGGATTAAGGGTAAAATATATGACACATTTCAAAAAACTATATAAAACAGAAGACTCATCATCACCATCATCACTTTTAATTATTATAGATCCATTGCAGGATGAAGGTTTCTCCAAGGTCAATCCATCTTTCTCAATATTTGGACTTACTTTAGTGTCGATGGATGGATGGATAGACAGATAGACAGACAGGTAGGTAGGTAGGTAGGTAGGTAGGTAGGTAGGTAGATAGATAGACAGATAGACAGATAGACAGACAGAGACAGACAGACAGACAGATAGTCAGACAGACAGATAGACAGATAGATAGATAGATAGATAGATAGATAGATAGATAGATAGATAGATAGATAGATAGATAGATAGATAGATAGATAAATAGATAGATAGATAGATAGATAGATAGATAGATAGATAGATAGATAGATAGATAGATAGATAGATAGATAGATAGATAGATAGACAGATAGATAGATAGATAGATAGATAGATAGATAGATAGATAGATAGATAGATAGATAGATAGATAGATAGATAGATAGATAGATAGATAGATAGATAGATAGATAGATAGATAGATAGATAGATAGATAGATAGATAGATAGATAGATAGATAGATAGATAGATAGATAGATAGATAGATAGATAGATAGATAGATAGATAGATAGATAGATAGATAGATAGATAGATAGATAGATAGATAGATAGATAGATAGATAGAATGAGCTTGCAAATAGGTCTCAACAAGCTTTTCAGAATATCCCCAACCTCAGACTGTTTCTGTTACTGGCTTCCTCAGTGAGGTACTAGGATATACACACATTAGATTTAAAATACCAAGCCAAGCTCTAACGGATAACTATTAAGTAGAAAATTTGAAATTTTAAATCTAATGTTTGAATATCCTAGCACCTCAATGAGGAAGCCAGTAGCAGAAACTGATCTGAAGTTGTGGATATTCTGAAAAGCTTGTTAAAAGCTATTTGCAAGCTCATTATATAACATCTGTAATGTTAGCTTGTTAAATTAGGTCATGTGATATATGCAGTAACATCTAGTAATTACTGATTATTCAAATATATTGGGTATGCTAAAGAATTAAGTGAATTGTTATTATTAACATTTTTAATAACTAAAAAAGGTGCCTGCAATTAATAAAAAAGTGAGTGTACTAAAAAATATAGTTACTAACCTTAAATAAAATCTACATAACTGTTCAAGCAGGATGACTTTGGTTAAGACTGTAGGATGATTCAGATTTTTAAACTTTTAGATTGAATTTAAAATGTAATTAAAGGTGATTTCTAGATGTATAACTGCATTATTTCCATCTTGACTTTAATCATTGATGGTAAAAATAAAATCCAGAAATCTGGAGATGAAGACTTAAATGCACTATTATTTAGTAATCATTGATTACTCAACCATACCATAGATGGTGCTAGAAAATCCAATTGCTTTTATTATAATATATATATATATGATAAACAAAACAAATTATAAATTTCGTGACTTGCTCTTAGCTTGCATTTTATGATCACTAGATGGAGCTTTACCAATAGCTCACTAACAAGCTTTGTTTACATAAACCCTGAGAGAGATAGAATTCATATTTCATTGTCTCCAACCTTTAGACCATGATTTCAAGCTACCCTCTACTGATGTGAGTCAACTAGCTTGAAACCATGAACTAAAGGTTGGAGACAACGAAAGAGATATTGAATTCTATCTTTCTCAGCGTTTATGTAAACAAAGCTTGTTAGTGAGATATTGCTAAAGTTCCATTTAATGATCATATATATATATATTGTAATGTTCACATTCGGATTTAGGCCTTCTATTACACACACTAGAAAGTGGAAATTAATCCAATTATAGAAAAAGAATATTATATTCATGTATGAGTTCGGATATTTCAAGAACAAAATTATTTTTCCTGATTAACTGATCTAATATTTAATTTATTATTATGATTTTCATTGTTGATGGAATCAGTTTTATATTTATTTAAAAGGTCACCATAGTCAAAAACCCACTGATATCCATCGCATCGCATCTTTGCAGTAAATAACTAAATGTAATTTTTATATGATTTCACTTTCTTGTCAAGTAATATTTAAGAATTTTCTCCAGCATTTGTAGATTAAAACAAACATGTTGGCATAGGTAATTATACATTTCTTAAAATAATCTTTTGTAATAGTAAAATTTAATAAACTAAAATTAATAATTGTAATTATAAATTTATTTAAACGCACATTGATTACATAAATAATATTCATTAAGGCTGTAGCCTCAAGCACATGCATATAAAATGCGATAGAAGGGACCTCTACAGGTCTTAAAACCACAAGCTTACTCATTGGAAGAAAAGAGGAGAATTTCTTTACTTCAACCTACTTTCTATTTAAATAGGTGAAGCTGAAGCGGTGTACAATGAAAAGTTGATACAAGATAAATATTTTATTATAAAAATTAAAATATTTAAACCCTAAATTATTAATAAAACTGGGAAGAAACATACATATACTCATCCAGATAATATTAAATAATTAAAGAGTTAATATTTCACTTCTTTCAAGTTACTTCTAAAAGGCTGTAACTGAAAGTTCCTTGAATAATATAGTGAATGTCTCTATCGGTAGTATATTATAAGCTTATAGTTTAGGTTAGTTTCAAACATTTAATTGGTCAAAAATCAGGGTTTGAATAATAATGGCTTGCCAGTAAGTTTTGCAAACTTTTAACAATTGTAGTATACATGTATTTCTTGGGTTGAAAGAGCTTATAGTAAGTTAACTTTAATATCTGCTAACAATTTTAAGTTCCTGGTCTGTAGTAAGGCTGGACTCAAAAGTTTTTTGGATTGACCTCTTTATGATGAAAGGTGTCTGCAAATGCTCTGATTTCCCCTCCGCATGACAAATTAGTTCAGCATAGAGTGGTCCCAGATACTTCACAATCCAGAACCAGCCAAAACAAAAACACACAAGACCCTTTTGGTTTTTATACTCTGGTCAGTTTTAGATTTCAGCACATATATTCTTATCTTTTGTGTTATCAAAATACCATCTTGTATGTTTATTATTACTTTTTAGTTACAAAGACTTTTTTTATAAACTATTTCTGCCATCTTTAATTAGAGTAATGTCTTTCTTTTATTTATCTGTATAAACAATCTGTATGCATTTACATTCTTTCCAATTTTAACTTTAACATAAATAGTTAATTTTAAACATAAATATCTTTCATTGTACTTATCTAAAATAAATTATATTAACTATAAAAAAAAACTAAATTTCATCCATTGATGATTTTTTTAATTTTACTTTTAGCTTTTAAATATTACCAATGCCAACTTGTACCATATAAAAATAAATGGTACAATATATATTAAATCATAAGTGCACATAGCTAATTGATTATCATATGTAAATTACATGACTCCAGCCAATGCTTATAATATACTAATAGAACATCATCAATCTGTTGCCAAGGCAACTCTAGGATAATCAATGTACTATTCATTTGAGAGTTGATCTGACAATAAATTGATGATATTCTATTAATATATTTTAAACATTGACTGGAATTATGTGGTTTATATATATAAGGACTTGAACTTAGACTTTCAAACTTTCCATAGCTATCCAATCCATCTTATAGTACTAAATCACATGGTCATATTCATGTGAAGAAGGACATCGATCGATGATCTTCTATATATATATATATATATATATTTCATGGAGATCTTTGCTCTTTTTCACATGTATGTGGTCATGTGTATCAGTTATATAACCTGGATTGGATAGCTATTGGGAATTTGAAAGTCTGACTTCAAGTCCTTATAATTGCATTAAGTTTAGTATAGGCAGTATACATGTATTTAAATTATATATATATATATATATATATATATATATATATATATATATATATATATATATATATATATATAGAGAGAGAGAGAGAGAGAGAGAGATAGATGGAAACAGTCAATATATGTGAAATATGATATTACTGGTAAACCATGAAAAGTTATAAATAATAACAATTTAATGATTACTCAAATACATCTAAAATACAACTCAGATTTTAACTCCAAATATTCTATGCCTACTATTTGTGTAATATATGCATATGCATATAATTTAATATCACAATAGTAAAATACAATAGCATACATACAGACGTCACTTGTCAATGAGTATGATCATTCCAACATCAATTAAAACAAAAACAAAGAATTATTATTAAACATAGTGATAAATAATCAAATGATTAGCTTTGCTTGAAAAATTACAATTGTGACATTCCAGTAACACCAAGTTGAACCTTGATTTGGGGACTTTTAGTTTTCAAGTCCATTACTCTACCTCTGGTCAAACCAGACAGGGCATAAAAAATAGTGATTGATATTTGCTGCCATTTATATTTTTATTGTAATATTTTTAATTTCATTAAACAAAACATAAATGAAAATATCTTTAAAGCCATTCTTCCAAACTGCTTACAGAATAAAATCTTTGATTTACATTTCTGTCAAGCATGAAAAAGATATGATGTGGTGAGACTCTTTCTGGAAGTATGGTAGTTTCTTTAGCCCTTCATAAACCACAGATCTACACTACATTAAGTCTACCATTTTCACTTCTTTAACAACAATGGATATAATATAACAAACTATTGTAATGGATAAAATAAACAATGGATAGGTTTGTTGCTCAGTAGATCATGTGACTTTCAAATATCAGAAGTGATGGAGCCGAGTTGTGATCCATGAATCTTTAGTTTTCAAGTCTACCACTGACCAAATTATGCTGGATGGGGTGACTGTTAAAATTAATTAAGGCATATATATGCCGAAGGGCTTTCAATGAAAATAAAAATCTTGTGGGTACACTCATAATATCCCTAAAAGACATTTCTTTTAAAAGCAGTGTTCCAAATCTTCATTCATACAGTAGCGATGTAGAAAAAAAATTTCTTTATGATATTTGAAGTTTATTTTTAATAATCTATTCTTAGAAATATATATTGCACTTATACCATAATTTGTCAATAAGAAATAATGTAAAAAATAGTTAAGAAAATGATAAAGCAGTTGAAACAGGTAATAAATTAAAACATGCATAAATGATAAATTGAAGTTACATTACATTCATTCCCATGCATGTATATGTTTGTAGTATTACATCTATTTTCAAGTGTGTGTGTTGTCACTATACTGCACATTTAATCAATATGTGTACAGTATTTTTCTCTACTTTGGGTAAGAGAATTAACAAACATCTTCCAAAATAGAGGTTGTGTTGGTTTCTAAATGGTAGTGAATGATATTAACAAATAGAGCGGTAGTAAAATCTCCATACAATAGTGCCACCCAGTGCAAGCCTTAGTAATCAATGGATGCAAGAAGATTTGTGCATAAAACCCTTATCTAATGCCTATTCATCCAATATCCCCAGACTAATTTCTAGCTTGTGGCTTTCATGAATGAGGAATCTTGGATCTGAGAGCACTGCACTTAGATCTTAGGTTTTGTAAAATCTGTATCTAGTGCTCTCAAAAAGCCATAAGCTAGAAACTAGTCTGGGGATATTGAATGAGTAGGCACTATATAAGGATTTTATGTACAAGTCTTCTTAATCCATTGATTACTAAGGTTTTCACTAGGTGGCACTACTGTTTGGAGAGTTTGCTACTGTTTTAACAGCTTGTGGAAGCATAGGAAAGGTAGGTTTTATTGTTCAGCAGTTTTAAGGAGTTCAAGTACCTGACATGAGATTTTGAGTCATGGTTTATGAATCTTGGGTCATTGTGCCATTGCAGTAAATTATGCAAGGAACAATGCATATCATACTGAGAGATTATAAAATACTTACCACTGAATTTTCAAAGATAATTTAATGGGGATTTTGTAGCTAGTTTGCAATTACTTTATTTCATATATATGTGTGGATTTTGAAACCATCATGGCCTGGTTTATCTTCCATCCCATTATTTATATAAGTTAAAAAGATAAGCAAATTTTACTGAAATTACATGTTTTAATAGTTTAACCATATAATTGCTATCAAATTCAAAAATATTTTAGAACATTAATTTATTGAGATTGTCGATTGTTATTGATATTGTTATTATTTAGAAATTGACTGATTTCATGTATTTACATTTGTAAACCTATCTAACCTTGAGCATTACAGACTTTATTATTTAAGTAATACATTGTTGGAGTGCCATTTAAAGTTATCTTTGCAGTTTGAAAGTTATAATTGACTATTCAGAACAGGTTATATTTACCTGTTTAATGAGGTGTATTTAAACTTCTTTGAATAAATAATTTCATTCTTTGTAGTCAAGTTGCAATATTTTGTGTCTATATAAATATATTAGACCATTTATAAAGATGGATTTCCACTATTATTGTTTAATAAGGTTGCCTTGACAACAGATTGAGATTGTTGATTGTTATTGATATTGATCTGGTTTAGATGTTGACTGAGGTTGCCTTGATAACAGATTGAGATTGTTGATTGTTATTGATATTGATCTGGTTTAAATGTTGATTGAGGTTGCCTTGACAACAGATTGAGATTGTTGATTGTTATTGATATTGGTATTGTTTAAGTGTTGCTGCTTTCATGTATTTACATATGTTATTGATATTGGTATTGTTTAAGTGTTGCTGCTTTCATGTATTTACATTTATTTATATGTATACAATTTTAATGCGCAAATACGCGCACAACAACCGAGCTTCATCAGGATTAAATAACAATATATTATAAACTCAAAATAATTATAATATCTAAAGAATAATGCCCGAGCGCTTTCAAGAGAACTTAGCTCTCATAATCATGGGCAACAAAGAATAAGCATAGTGTGTTGGTATATGCTAAAATATGCTGATATATGTAAATTAGTTAAAAATAAATGCGTCAGCTCTAAATGATCCATTTCTTAGAGATTTTGTAACACGCATCTTTCCTATTCATAGCCTTATCATCAATAGCATGTTTTATTGCGTGTTACAAAATCTCTAAAAAATGGATCATTTAGAGCTGACGCATTTATTTTCAACTAATTTACATATATCAGCATATTTTAGCATATACCAACACGCTATGCTTATTCTTTGTTGCCCATGATTATGAGAGCTAAGTTCTCTTGAAAGCGCTCGGGCATTATTCTTTAGATATTATAATTATTTTGAGTTTATAATATATTGTTATTTAATCCTGATGAAGCTCGGTTGTTGTGCGCATATTTGCGCATTAAAATTATATACATGTATAATAAGCACCTGAGTTTAATAATTTCTTTTTACAATTTTTTTATACTATATATTGAAGAGAGAAATATACTGTTGCACTTTTTCTTTAAAGTTAAGCACAACTTTAATAAAGATGTCCACTATCATAATATAAAATTAAAACAATTCAAGTTTAATGTCTGCCTGCTTGTGATGATGACATCTACTTATAATTACACAATGGTCATCTAGTTCTGACTGTTAAGTATTTTTTTAAAAAAACATTTTATTATACCCTTCAAATACATTCAATTATGAATAATAGCATACAGATTAGTATACACATTTGGGTCTCAGTGAAAATGTTTGGATCCTTCTGCAAGTTTCACCTCTGAATCGACCTATGCAGTTATTTACAATAAAACTTTTAAGATACTACCATGTCTGGTTCATGAGTTACCATGCAGAATATGACAGAATGTTTTGTACCTTGACCCTAAATGAAACTACATGCTAATATCATATTTTTATTGAAATCAGGCCAAACTGCTACTGAAATATTTATAATGATTCAGACTATATATGGCTGCAAAGCCATGAGATCATCTAGTCCTGCTTATTAGGTCTTTTTTTAAAAAATCACACTTTATTATATCACACTTTATTATACTCTTCAAATACATTCAATTATACGTATTAATATATAGGTTACTATACACTTTCGAGTCCCAGTGAAAAATGTCTTGTTCCCTCTGCACACTGTTCATCTTTGAATGAACCCATTTAGCTAATTACAACAAAAATTTTAAGATGCTAACATGTCTGACTTATGAGTTATCATGCAGAATATGACAAGATGCTTTGTAACTTAACCCTCAATGGAACTACATGCTAGGATCCCACATTTTTATTGAAATTATGCAAAACTGCTATTAAACCAGCAAGCATCACATGATCACATCTCCAATACTAGCACATAATTGTTTATAAACAAAGCAAAGCAAAACTCCATATAGTAGTGCCACCTGTGCTAAACAGAGTAATCAATGGATGTCAGAAGGCTTGTGCATAAAATCCCTAAGATCTAGATGCAGTGCTCTCAGATCCAAAGCTCCTCACTGACGAAGGCCACAAGCCAGAAACTAGTCTGGGGATATTGGATGAGTAGGCATTAGATAGGGATTTTATGCACAAGCCTTCTGGCATTCATTGATTACTCTATTTAGCACAGGTGGCACTACTATATGGAGTTTTGTTTTGCTTTGTTTACAAAACTGCTATTGGAAATATTAAAAATGATTCAGACTGTGTATGACTGTAGGGCTGTGAGAGCACAAAAATATGTTCAAGTGTTTCCCTAATTTGTAACAGTAAAGAGAATACTCAACTCAATTCATAAAGCTATGAAACACCCTGTCACATTTCATAACTCATGATACATATACGCTAGTTCCTTGAAAATTTTGTGGTGAATAACAAGACTATGCTGCTACACAATGTATATATTGATTCAAGGACATAATTTCAAGAAGCTTGGAGGAAGAACCAGTTCCTTTTCATAAGGACAAAATTTTGAGCAATATTATATTATTCTCTTTTTTAAATGTTGCTGGCCAAAAGACTTGCTAAGATGATAATCAAACAGTTGAGTGTTGGATTTGGGATAATGAATTTAAGCTGATTCTCTAACTATTTAGTCTATTCTGTCTAAGGCAATGGTCAATAGAAATTTTATATGCATATTTATAAGAAACCTCCTGAAATCTCAATTTTTTTATTAGCGAAGTTAATGAGAAATGTTCCAAACATTGTGGATTATCACTCTAGGTGAACTTACAGGGTTATTTTTTATTTCATGGAAAAGAGAAGAATATTGGACAGAGAAGAAAAAAGGGTGAAATTTTTAAAAAGCTGCTAGCTTGACAAAGACAAATAATGATGCAAATCAACATAGTATGAAAATCCATAATAACTGGAGATCATGCATTAAACTTACCCTTTAAAAATGGAAAAACTAGAAAGACCTCTTAGATACGGATATAAAATTTCTAATGACTTTTGTCTTTGACAAAACAACCTAATTGGTGAGACCTCTTAGATAAGGATATAAAATTTTTAATGACTATGGTCTTTGACAAAACAATTTAATTAGTGAGAGCATCACCTTAATTTCTGCATTAATGGGTCTAAGGGTCACTGGTTCAATTCAATTATAGATCATGCCAGTAACATCCCATGAAAAGTGGAGAAAATGCATTCAAAAGAGTGTGGTACATATTTACCTGAGTTTTATTATTAATGGTTGATTATATTTGAAAACTTTATGAATTTTTATAAAAACTCTTAACAATTAAAATTATTATGCTGGAAATATATAATCGCCAACAATTGGTCTTACATATGTTAATACTAAATTTGAATAAAATTTATGTAATAGAAAGCTAAAATAAATATCTCATTTGCATATGTTTAATTTCATTCAAGAATGACATATGTAAATTCTAGTACATTTCGCAGGTGTCATTCATTCAGACATAGTAAAAGTAATTTAAAGTGATTGGTTAATATCTTCATGCTCTCATTTCCAGTACTTAAGATTTGCCCATACTTAAACGTTTGGGTTGAAAGAATAGGTAAGTATTCATTCTATTCTTTCACAATGACTTCATCTTGTATTGGAAAATGAGAGTATTCATTTATTGTTGAGATCCACAAAGCGCATGTGCATTAGCTTAAAAAGCTGATTATTAGTTTATTATAATAGAAAGCTGTAAGTATATTTCCCTCATCATTTATACTCAACCTCTGTGTCTTTACCAGAGGCTTTAGTACTAACTAGTAAGCCACTCTGTAATCAAAATTAGCAAGTAAATCTCAGTGCATATATATATTGTAACCATATATTTTAGCATAAAATATAATAATTGATGTAACTTATTAAAAAAAAATTTCTCTATCTTCTTTGGTGATTTGATTGGCTTGATTTGCACTTTGAACAGATTACTCTCTTACATTATTTTAATAAATTTGAATTTGCTTCGTTCCATATACTAATTCATATCATAATGTTTAACTTTTTAAAATTTTTGACAACACATTTAATTTGGTAAAATAGTATTAAAAAATAATATTTTGTTTTATTTGTTTAAAGTAATCTTAAAAATTATTTCTATTGAATTAACAAAAAACCATTTGTTCAATTAAAATAAATTATTAAAAATAAATACAGTAATTACGTATGCATCTCAATGTAAAAAAAGAAAAGAGCGCGAATTTAAGAGCAGATCGTCTGTTAGTTTTGCTTTTGGAGGGAGAGAGAAAGAAAAGAAAATGGTAAGAAGGCAAATGGTGTAAATTTGAGAAGCTTATTTTAAAATAGTTAACAAATAAACTGATTACCACAAATTTGCTATAAACGTAAAAATAATATCGTGGTATTTAATTATAAGATGAATTGCTAAATTTAAAAGTCTGTTCAAGTCGGCTGGCCAAGTGGATCAAATCACCGGTAATAATTTCCCAATATTACATTTGAAATGTCGGAGCTTCCCAGTTTAAAAGAATTAATTGCAAGAATTTGGTATGTTTTAAAATGTTTATTGTTCTACAATTTGGAAAAATTAAATAAGTATTTTAATTACAAAAGTTTTATAAATATGAAAATTTGCTTTTTAAAAAAGAAGAAGTTTAAATTAAAGTAAAATGTTAAAGTTATCAACATAGTTAAATATTTCCATTTCTAATTCTAATAAAATATAGTATTGATTGATATTTAACTTTATAATGCCAGTAATATATTTGCTAGTTAATTTGTTTGCCATTTGGATAATAAACAGTCTTCAAATAATTTACCAAAGCTATTTTCTAATTTTATCGTCAGTTTGGAATGATTGAATTAATTGCTGTAGTTATTATTCCTAGATTTAAGTGTGGATAAATAAATATTAGCATGGATGGAATAAACTTGGAACATTTTTAATAGAGAAATGTAGAAATTAATAACTTTTGAAAAACATTTTCATTTAAGTTCTGCGTGTCATGTTTTTGAAATTGTTTCTTGTTTATGGAGCCACGTAAAATCGTTAATCTAATATTGCTGATAATAACTAATACAAATGGATAACATTACACGTATGGAATTCAACTATAATTATAGCTATTACTTCGTACATTTATTGTTCGACACATCGTACATGGATTTCACGGATCATATTTATAGTTATAAAGTGCTCTACAATCTAATTTGTGACACACACACCTGCTAAAATCCATGTATTGAACTATAAAATGCTATACATTTAATTTATATCACACACACACCTGTTAGATTTTATGTATTTGATGAATAATTCATTACTTTAATTTTATCGTTATATGAACTTGCATGTGAAGTTCATAAGTTATATTTTATTAAGTTTAAATTAATAGGGGTTGAATAAAATACTTATTCAAGAAAATAGCACTTGCGAAAAGTTGGAAAAGTACTAAATGAATTCATGAGGTGTATCAATCTTTGTGAGGTATTTTGTGAGTCTTTCCAGATTTCTATTCCGATACCAATATTACTTATATTATATTACACATGTTTTATTTTAAGAAAGATAAGTTAGTACATTAGTTGTCCTGATTAGTGTAACATTTTATTATGCAAGAACCCACATTCGTTAAAGTGTTAGTGTTTTCTGAATGATCAGAATAACTGAGGAGGATGATTTTGCACTTTAATGTGAAGTAAATAGTAATGTTGTTTTAGAATGTTAAAAGGCATTAATCTGTGCTGGTGGTTAATCCGCAGATTATTTAATTGCCATTTTTTGTATTTTACACTCATTCCAGCGCTGGTGGTTAATCCGCGGAATTGTGTAATTATACGTATTACTTTATGATGGTGTATCAATCCACAAAGCGTTTAGTATTATTTAATTCCTATGTGTAGATGAACGCATCCACAGGAATATGTTTTACTTCATAGATATAAGTTGGGCAAAGTATTTTAGTTAATCTGCCAAATCATCTTCTTCCATTTGTAAGCATAATTCATAAGTTAGATCGTCAAATTGTAGCAGGACATTCTATTCAAGTTACTTCCTAATAATTAACTGTCGGTTGATTATTATTTACCAGAGTGTAAGTTTAAATTTTCATTTTATTTAATGATTACATTATAGCTAAATCCTACAGATATAATATTATTTATTATATTATTATAAGTTTATGGTATGGATTTATTGAATCTGGAAATGATGTTAAATACTTCATGAGTTGATGTTGAATTTATTATAATTTGCTCAAGATTCATTATATCAAATTGAAATAAGGTATGATTAGGTTTTTAAAACCGTACCTATGATATGTTAGTGAAGAAAGTCGATGGAATTATAATTTATTTATTTATTTGTTTATTTATGTTTTTTAATTATAACATTAGAATTAATTACTTATTATTCATAAATTTGTAAATAAAAGTTGATTTATAATTAAACTTACTGTGCCGTTGCTATGTGTCATTCTTAAATCAGAAATCATAAACCTTGGATAGAGCATACATGAAGTACATACCATTGTCAACATGATATCAGAGTTTAGTGATATTTTGAAAAAACATTTGGATGCTTTTAGTCTTTGGTAGTTTATGATGTGTAAGGTACAATAAAATCCCATTTACCTTTTCCATCATTTTGGCTTTGCGTAGTTGATCTAGCATATAATACAAATTGATTATTAAACCTGTAAACAGATTTACCAAAGAATGATAAGATTGAATATATTTACTTAACATTTTAAATTGTCATTTGTCAGTATAAAAAGAGTCTCAGTGATATAGTAAAATATAAAAAAGAACCCAAGTATTTATGTTTATTTATTGCAAAGCTTTACCTGGACTAGCATTTGTATTAAAAAATCATATAGATGGTTTAAATTTTCATAATCTTATGTAGTTCCACAAATTATGCCATCTTGTACATGGTCGGCCATCGGGTCTCATACAATAAAAATCGCAAATTAAGGTTTGTAACATAATAATATTGCACTTATAATTTGTTTACTGTATTTTATCATACTACTATGATAGGTCATCGCGGTACACCCTGGCTGCGATCAAATTAAATCATAAAAGTTTATGTTAGATCATTAGTTTGGTCTGTGGTAAGTTGCTCCAGATGTTGGTTGTGGTCCTTGGTGCATAAAATAAATAGCATAATATGCTTTTGGATACAGCTCTTAATAGCTGACAATATGTAGCGGGAATTGATCAGTGATTGAGGTTGCGATTCTCAGTGCACTGATGTTTTGGTGATATTATGTAGTTGACCACACTTTAGAGGGTTACAAATTTTTGGCGCCACAATGTGGTCAGCTCGATATGTAAGGGTTACAAATAGAGTTGGGACAACAATCGAACGGTTACAAATTTTTGGCGCCACAACGTGGTCGGCTCGATATGTAAGGGTTACAAATAGAGTTGGGACAACAATCGAACGGTTACAAATTTTTGGCGCCACAACATGTTCGGCCCGATATGTTGAGGTTATACAGTCATTGTGAGTGTGCAATTACAGTTTTTAGCACTTTATAAACATGCGACTTGATTAATTGATTGTTGCCGAGTACAATATGGTGATGTGTGAACTGAATTAAAATGATTGTTGATTACAATGTTAATTTCCCATATTACAAGAATATTATCATGTGATAGATGCTCTATCATGGTGATAAAATATTGTATGTTTTATTGCTATATATTTCTAAATTAATTATATAAGATTTCTGATGACAATAGCAATCGTATTCCAAGATATACCAATATTTATGATTGAATTGGGAGAAGTTGAAATTATCAAGGGTTTATAAAGTAGTTGTTGTAATACTGCAAATATTTAAAGTGGGGGTTCAGATTATTTTAGTGTGAATGTGATATATACCATCTGGGATGGATTATTGGTGGTGAGGATTTAGTGGTTGGTCGGCTTGGACAAGATTTTAATTGATCATTGTTATTAAAACACATATTTTAGGAAAGTAAAAATTTGGTTTCACAAAATATTGAAATAGTTGTTATAAAATACCCAAAATGAGTGATTCTGAAGAAATTAGTTATCCTGAAACAACCCAAGAAGTTCGTGATCTTGAATTCCAACAACGGTTTATGTTGATGCTTCAACGCATAGAAATTGGAATGAATGAACAGTCTCTAAAAATGAATGAACAGTCTGAAAAATTGAATGAACAGTCTCTTTCCCAAAAAGAGATGTTAGAGTCTCAAAAAGAGATGACTGAAAAATTGAATGAACAGACTGAAACGTTAGATAGTTTTGAGAATAAAATGGCTGAAGTTCAGGAGTTTGTGAAAGAAAAAATAGAAGCTGCTGGGATAAAAACAATGGAGGAATTTAATCAAAAATTTCAATCCCTAGAAAATAGTTGTAAGGCAGCTAAAGGGGAGTCCGATATTAAATTAGAGGAAATTAAAGCTAATTTCTTCGATTATAAAAAGCACTTGGAAGTTCAGATAGAAGAAATTGGAAATAAGTTTATAACCCACGAGGAGAATGTGGAGACTAAACTCAAACTGCTTGATGTGGCAATGGGTGACTCAAGGAGTCAGATGGCACAAATAGTTAGTGAAATGAACTATAAAGTTCAAGAAGTAGAGTCTCAATCTGCTAAATCTATCGATAAAATTAAATCCATGAGTGAATCTGTAACAGAGAGCAGAACAGAATTGAGTAGTATTAAAAAGATTTTGGAGGAAACTATCAATAGGTCTAAAGTAGAAAATAAAGAATTAAAAAAGACTAATGCTAAATTTAGTGGAGATTTAGAAATGATGCAAAAAGAGTTGAAGGAAATGAGGGATAAATGTCAAGAGTGGCCAAATGAATCAAATGAGTTTAAAGAAGGACAGAAACTAGAGGCAAAGATTGAAAATCTTCAGCTAAAAGTGTTGGAAATTCAAAGGGCTCAAGAGAAAAATGATAATTTCATTGGTCAAAACACCAAGTGTTATGTGGATGGGACAGAGACCTCTGTTAAAGAAGTAGTTGTATCAGATGGTAATTTTACTGGTCTCCGCACAACTCCCATTTTTCAAAAACCATTAGGAATTAAATCTGTGGCCAATGATGTCAAGAACACAGATATGTCTATGGGTGGATCTACAGCTCTTAAATTTCTAAAGATTAAGCCATTTAAAGGGGAGTATTTGGAAAACCCTCTAGAATTTCTTCAAAATCTGGAGGAATTGTTTACTTTATGTGCATTTTCAGAAAGAGAAAAACTGGCTATCTCCAGCAACCATCTTTATGCTGCTGCAAAAGATTGGTGGCAGTCTTTGTTTGATTGTCCTCAAACATATGGAGATTTTAAACATTTAATAATGTCAAGTTTCTGGGGTGAAGATCATCAGGATAACATGCGTTATCAAATCACTCGAGAAAAGTACAATGCTAATAAAGGTAGCTATACTCAATTTTTTCGTGGACAGGCGGTCAAACTTAAAACTTTAACTGCTTTTCCATTATCTGAGCATCATATAGTCAGGATCTTAAGACATAACTTACCTCGACAGATTGAACAAGTTTTGATTGCTGCGGATAAGTATACAATTGATGAGGTGTCAGAGATCTTAGATGCACTAGAGACAAGTGAATGTGACCTGGAAAACAGATATAGAGGTGGAAAGGATGCTAGAGCTTCTCATAACTGTTCCATTGCTAATGTTAATGTTGCTCCCATAAGAAGTCCTTATCGTGATAAAAGATACCAGAGTAGGAGTCGTAGTTATAAATGACCAAAATTTTATCATAGAGTTAATGGTCAACCTAGTCTAATTAATAAGACCCAAGATAGAGATCAACCTTCTGTTAGTGGAATTAAACCACCTCACACAAAGGATATTAAGACAAATGTTAAAAGTAGTGCATTAAACTAGAAGGGGCCTCATGGAAAAGTTCCTCATGTTAGCAACTTAAAGAAAAATGAATTTAGAAAATTTTTAAGCTTATATAATGGACCTTTCATGATTGAAAGCCAGGTGGGAGAGAATGCATTTATGCTCTCAACCCCTGAAGGAATCCGAGGCACCTACAATGCACGTAGTTTAAAACCTGTACCTTCAATAAATTAGGGGGATTTATATCGTGTAAATGTTATACCAGATTCAGATTGATGATAAATTATAGATAGGATAATAAAAATAGTGACTTATGATGTACCTTAGTAGGGTTTGATGAAATGGAATTCTGAAGAAAGATAAATTTTTTTCCATAGGGGGTGTAAACTGTAACCATATATTTTAGCATAAAATATAATAATTGATGTAACTATTAAAAAAAAATTTCTCTATCTTCTTTGGTGATTTGATTGGCTTGATTTGCACTTTGAACAGATTACTCTCTTATATTATTTTAATAAATTTAAATTTGCTTCGTTCCATATACTAATTCATATCATAATGTTTAACTTTTTAAAAATTTTGACAACACATTTAATTTGGTAAAATAGTATTAAAATATAATATTTTGTTTTATTTGTTTAAAGTAATCTTAAAAATTATTTCTATTGAATTAACAAAAAACCATTTGTTCAATTAAAATAAATTATTAAAAATAAATACAGTAATTACGTATGCATCTCAATGTAAAAAAAGAAAAGAGCGCGAATTTAAGAGCAGATCGTCTGTTAGTTTTGCTTTTGGAGGAGAAAGAAAGAAAAGAAAATGGTAAGAAGGCAAATGGTGTAAATTTGAGAAGCTTATTTTAAAATAGTTAACAAGTAAACTGATTACCACAAATTTGCTATAAACGTAAAAATAATATCGTGGTATTTAATTATAAGATGAATTGCTAAATTTAAAAGTCTGTTCAAGTCGGCTGGCCAAGTGGATCAAATCACCGGTAATAATTTCCCAATATTACATTTGAAATGTCGGAGCTTCCCAGTTTAAAAGAATTAATTGCAAGAATTTGGTATGTTTTAAAATGTTTATTGTTCTACAATTTGGAAAAATTAAATAAGTATTTTAATTACAAAAGTTTTATAAATATGAAAATTTGCTTTTTAAAAAAGAAGAAGTTTAAATTAAAGTAAAATGTTAAAGTTATCAACATAGTTAAATATTTCCATTTCTAATTCTAATAAAATATAGTATTGATTGATATTTAACTTTATAATGCCAGTAATATATTTGCTAGTTAATTTGTTTGCCATTTGGATAATAAACAGTCTTCAAATAATTTATCAAAGCTATTTTCTAATTTTATCGTCAGTTTGGAATGATTGAATTAATTGCTGTAATTATTATTCCTAGATTTAAGCGTGGATAAATAAATATTAGCATGGATGTAATAAACTTGGAACATTTTTAATAGAGAAATGTAGAAATTAATAACTTTTGAAAAACATTTTCATTTAAGTTCTGCGTGTCATGTTTTTGAAATTGTTTCTTGTTTATGGAGCCATGTAAAATCGTTAATCTAATATTGCTGATAATAACTAATACAAATGGATAACATTACATGTATGGAATTCAACTATAATTATAGCTATTACTTCGTACATTTATTGTTCGACACATCGTACATGGATTTCACGGATCATATTTATAGTTATAAAGTGCTCTACAATCTAATTTGTGACACACACACCTGCTAAAATTCATGTATTGAACTATAAAATGCTATACATTTAATTTATATCACACACACACCTGTTAGATTTTATATATTTGATGAATAATTCATTACTTTAATTTTATCGTTATATGAACTTGCATGTGAAGTTCATAAGTTATATTTTATTAAGTTTAAATTAATAGGGGTTGAATAAAATACTTATTCAAGAAAATAGCGCTTGCGAAAAAGCTTGAAAAGTACTAAATGAATTCATGAGATGTATCAATCTTTGTGAGGTATTTTGTGAGTCTTTCCAGATTTCTATTCCGATACCAATATTACTTATATTATATTACACATGTTTTATTTTAAGCAAGATAAGTTAGTACATTAGTTGTCCTGATTAGTGTAACATTTTATTATGCAAGAACCCACATTTGCTAAAGTGTTAGTGTTTTCTGAATGATCAGAATAACTGAGGAGGATGATTTTGCACTTTAATGTGAAGTAAATAGTAATGTTGTTTTAGAATGTTAAAAGGCATTAATCTGTGCTGGTGGTTAATCCGCAGATTATTTAATTGCCATTTTTTGTATTTTACACTCATTCCAGCGCTGGTGGTTAATCCGCGGAATTGTGTAATTATACGTATTACTTTATGATGGTGTATCAATCCACAAAGCGTTTAGTATTATTTAATTCCTATGTGTAGATGAACGCATCCACAGGAATATGTTTTACTTCATAGATATAAGTTGGGCAAAGTATTTTAGTTAATCTGCCAAATCATCTTCTTCCATTTGTAAGCATAATTCATAAGTTAGATCATCAAATTGTAGCAGGACATTCTATTCAAGTTACTTCCTAATAATTAACTGTCGGTTGATTATTATTTACCGGAGTGTAAGTTTAAATTTTCATTTTATTTAATGATTACATTATAGCTAAATCCTACAGATATAATATTATTTATTATATTATTATAAGTTAACGGTATGGATTTATTGAATCTGGAAATGATGTTAAATATTTCATGAGTTGATGTTGAATTTAGTATAATTTGCTCAAGATTCATTATATCAAATTGAAATAAGGTATGATTAGGTTTTTAAAACCGTACCTATGATATGTTAGTGAAGAAAGTCGATGGAATTATAATTTATTTATTTTATTTGTTTATTTATGTTTTTTAATTATAACATTAGAATTAATTACTTATTATTCATAAATTTGTAAATAAAAGTTGATTTATAATTAAACTTACTGTGCCATTGCTATGTGTCATTCTTAAATCAGAAATCATAAACCTTGGATAGAGCATACATGAAGTACATACCATTGTCAACATGATATCAGAGTTTAGTGATATTTTGAGAAAACATTTGGATGCTTTTAGTCTTTGGTAGTTTATGATGTGTAAGGTACAATAAAATCCCATTTACCTTTTCCATCATTTTGGCTTTGCGTAGTTGATCTAGTATATAATACAAATTGATTATTAAACCTGTAAACAGATTTACCAAAGAATGATATGATTGAATATATTTACTTAACATTTTAAATTGTCATTTGTCAGTATAAAAAGAGTCTCAGTGATATAGTAAACTATAAAAAAGAACCCAAGTATTTATGTTTATTTATTGCAAAGCTTTACCTGGACTAGCATTTGTATTAAAAAATCATATAGATGGTTTAAAATTTCATAATCTTATGTAGTTCCACAAATTATGCCATCTTGTACATGGTCGGCCATCGGGTCTCATACAATAAAAATCGCAAATTAAGGTTTGTAACATAATAACATTGCACTTATAATTTGTTTACTGTATTTTATCATACTACTATGATAGGTCATCGCGGTACACCCTGGCTGCGATCAAATTAAATCATAAAAGTTTATGTTAGATCATTAGTTTGGTCTGTGGTAAGTTGCTCCAGATGTTGGTTGTGGTCCTTGGTGCATAAAATAAATAGCATAATATGCTTTTGGATACAGCTCTTAATAGCTGACAATGTGTAGCGGGAATTGATCAGTGATCGAGGTTACGATTCTCAGTGCACTGATGTTTTGGTGATATTATGTAGTTGACCACACTTTAGAGGGTTACAAATTTTTGGTGCCACAACGTGGTCGGCTCGATATGTAAGGGTTACAAATAGAGTTGGGACAACAATCGAACGGTTACAAATTTTTGGCGCCACAACGTGGTCGGCTCGATATGTAAGGGTTACAAATAGAGTTGGGACAACAATCGAACGGTTACAATATATATATATATATCAAAATATTAATAAATAACAAACTAACCAAAGGAAATACATATAAAAAAATAAAAAAAAGATTTACAAATCCAATAAATAATATAATATTTATAAGTCTTTTTTTTTGTTTATATATATATATATATACTAATGATAAGTAACAACATACACGCATGAGTGAACTCAAAACTTTGGTTTGCATCTTCCACTTATAAAAATATTAATTTAATGCATATGTAAAAAAATAATTAAAAAAGATATACTTATCATTATGTTACCAATAAAATTTTAACATTTGCAATGCACTTCTTTTAACACTTGTTAGAAATCTTGAATTATCACCTTCTCCAACTATCTTTTTTTATATTAAGATTCTATCACATATTTTAGCTTACTCCTTGATGTTACAACAGCATACTTTTTTTTGCACCTCTATGCCACCTACTGTAAACTTTAGTAACTAATAAATGTCACATGATAGGATAACATTAGATAGGGATTTATTAAGCACTATTATCATTTGTTATTAAAAATTCACCATATTCAAAGGTGGGAAAAAAATTATACTATTCACTCTTTCACCACACACATTTTGAGAGAAACTCATGTGTCTGCTAACATCGAGACTTGAACTATTTGAACATCTACATCGGAACAATAGCCTAGACATTTTTTATTTATACATTTTAATCAGACCAAATCAATATAATTTCATGTTTTTCACAGAGGCAAAACTCTCCATACAGTAGCACCACTCAGTGCAAGCCAGAGTAATCAATGGTTGCAGGAAGATTTGTGCATAACATCCCTATCTAGTGCCTACTCATCCAATATCCCCAGACTTGTTTCTAGTTTGTAGATTTCATCAGTGAAGAGCCTTGGATCTGAGATCATGGCACCTAGATCTTAGAATCTAATGCAACCCTCCCCAGCAGCCACCTTTTACTCTTTTAACTAACTATAAAGCTTTGAGATCCTAAAATCTAGGTGCAGTAGATCCAAGACTCCTCACTGATGAAAGCCAAAAGCTAGAAACAAGTCTGTGGATATTGGATGAGTAGGCACTAGATAGGGATTTTATGCGCAAACCTTCCTGCATCCATTGATTACTCTCGTTTGCACTGAGTGGTGCTACTGTATGGGAGTTTTGCTTATGTGAAAAACATTGTGTAAGCCTAAAGAATGCTGATCATGTGATGTTTGATGGTTTAATAATTTTATGTTCTGGACAGATTCTGTGCATGATATGTTTGTTCTTTTTTATACTTGGGTTTATTCTAATAAATATTTTCCAAATTATTAACTATTTCATAACTTCAATATTTCTATCATTTTTATTCACTTAGATATATTACATAAACCAGAAATAAATAAAAACAGGTTTCAAACAAAATTTTTTGATTAGAGTATAATTTTAATTTCATCAATTATAATATAGATAGTGCAAGCCATGGTTTTGGCACTCCCCATGATTAGTTCTTCAGGCAGACATCTGACTAGCTTGCCCTTTAGTCTATCTCTGATCTTAATTACAACTAATTTGATTTTGTGTTTTGAATATTTTAGCTGTTGGTGGAATTTAACCCATCAATACTTAAAATATTCGTTTAAATATAATTAGAGTGAGTTTAAAGTCAGAATTTTAATCTCCTTTCAGCTATCCATTCCATCTTATATAACCACATACACGAGAAAAAGATAAATGATCTCCAAACATGGTTTGGATCATAATCTCCCATATATATATATATATATATATTTTTTGTGGGTTCATCCATGTTAAAAACTTTTAATATTAATATACTGACATTTCGACTTGGTCACACAAGCCATCCACAGAGTTATAAAGGGTAGAAAGACGGTTGTAGAGGCACTACAATCACTGATTTGAATAAAATGTTAAAATTCCACCAATAGCAAAAAATGTTAAATTTAGGAATGTTTTTTAAAAAAATCTTTCCTAATAGGAGGAAGTTTACATGTATCATCTCACTTATTGATACAATCTAGCCTTTTAAGTATCTCAATGGCTTCTCTAATTTTGCATTGGTAGAGATTATCACATCTGGATATGATCCTGGTACTAGAAAAATCAATTTTATGACTTGAATCTATAGTATGGAGTGAGAGTGTTGATGATGATGAATGTTGTTTAACTGCATTAGCATACTCATCTCTCCTAACACTGATGCGATGATTACTCATACTTATGTAAGAAGCTTTACAATTTTCACATGAGATTTGATAGACACCATGAGATTCAAGAGGGATTGGTGTCGATCAAATCTCATGAAAAAATTGTAAAGCTTCTTACATAGGTATGAGTAATTGTTGCATCAGTGTTAGGAGAGATGAGTATGATAATGCAGTTAAACAACACTCATCATCATCAGCACTCTCACTCCATACTATAGATTCAGGTCATAAAATTGATTTTTCTAGTACCAGGATCATATCCAGATGTGATAATCTCTACCAGTGCAAAATTAGAGAAGCCATTGAGATACTTAAAAGGCCAGATTGTATCAATAAGCGAGATGATACATGTAAACTTCCTCCTATTTGGAAAGATTTTTTTAAAAAACATTCCTAAATTTAACATTTTTTGCTATTGGTGGAATTTTAACATTTTATTCAAATCAGTGATTGTAGCGCCTCTACAACCATCTTTCTACCTTTTATAACTCTGTGGATGGCTTGTGTGACCAAGTCAAAACGTCAGTATATTAATATTAAAAGTTTTTAACATGGATGAACCCGCAAAAATATGTATTTTATATATTTAACCCGTGCAAATCTTCGTTTTAGCATATATATATATAATCAGTCAGTGCTTTTATTAAGATAGTAAATCTTCAAACTTTAGTGGACAGGCTTCCCCCTTCCCAACTCTTCAGCCATCCATGTTATTGATAGCTGAAGGGAGTTTGAAAGTCTGTGTTCAAATCCCCTCTAATTACATCTAAAGTTTCGTATCATTTATACTTGTAGTCAAAAATTACAGTTTCATCCCAAATTCTGACCATCCTTCTATATATTTAAATTGACATATTGAGTGCCTATATATGAGGGGTCAGAGTGACTTAAAATCAACATGGGTATGACAACAATCTTGGCATAAACAAGAGCTTTGAGCATTCCATCAGATTTTCAATGGCATGGATGGCTGAAGAGTTGGAGGGTGGAAAAGATTGACGCCTGTCTATCTTAATAAAAACTGAGCACTGATTATATATGTGTATGGGAGATATTCATCTGGATCAACTGACGAGTGCTGGTTCAGTACGAAATATGTATATTGGAGATCGTTTATCTTTTTCACATATATGTGGTCATGTGTATCGGTTATATAAAATGAAGTGGATATCTGAAGGGACCTTGAAAGTCTGTGTTCAAATCTTTCTAATTTCCTTCTAAAGTTCTATATATATATTATACTTATAATCAAATATTAAATATTCATTTAAGTAAATATTATATTCTTGCGGATAATGAATTTAATTATATTTAAAAGTTTGTTACAAGGAAGCCTATTGCCAGATTTTGCCTTGTCGTCTCGCGTGAATGACAACTAAGATTATTATATAAATTAATAATTTGGTTTTAAAAATAGAATTATTTTTATCTTCAAATTATAATATATTGCTTTTTTTTTTTTTTGTAAGTAATTAATTTATAGAACGCGCAGAAAGCTTATGTAAATAGTCTGAACAGGCCCTAACCTGTATTCAATGCGCTTTAAAATTTGCAATAATCATGCATATTTGCCGTTAGAGGAATCTTCCAAACCACGACACAAGATAACGACTTTCATAATAAAAAAAATGCTTAAATTACTTTGAATAATAAATTAAAATCATATTTTCATACGGGTATTAGCAATTCCAATAACATTTTTTAACATTAAAAAAAAAAAAAAATACATAAAAAATGTGAAGAATTGGACTTAAATTTTGAAAATATTTAAAATTCATCTTTCTTTCTACCAACCAGCGATTTACCATCAGTTTTAGAATTGCTCAGTGTTTATAATTTGATATCATAAATTGTTTAACTTGACTTTTTCTCTCATTCACGTCAGATTTAATTTGATGAAAAAATAAATAGTTTCAATAAACTTCAATAAATCTATCTTTTATTGAGTTTTATTTGTCTTCTCTTAGATTTTTTTTAATTCCCTACATACTGTTTATTAGCTTATTGGCTTTAATATTTACACTAAAATTCTCTCTTGCTTACTGAAAATGTATTTTTCTGCAGTCACTTTTAAAAACCCATTATTCACAATTTGCTGTCTTATTTAGTTAAATATTATCAAGAAATATTATTGGCATACACATAACTACTCCCTTGTAATGTTTCATATTCTTTTACATATTCCACCACTAGATGTCAGAAGAGAAGTTGCCTCTCAGAAAAACGTATTTAAAGTAAATGAACTTGGCCAATAATTTAAAATATAGCTTCATCATCTACAAACTCATCTCAAATCAAGATTTCTGAATGTTCAATAAAGAATCTACAATAAAAAAAATTGTCATAAAAATTGGAATTCGTAAGAGATTCCAAACAAATTTTTTTATTCCAGATCCATCAGAGAAGCCAACTGGAATTTATCATCCTAGACATTATTGGCGTCTCATCAATAGATTCAGAAAAACACATGGACATTGCAGTCATCTATTTCATAAATAGAAAAAAAAATTATGAATCACATAATTAAGACTGTCAAATGTATAATCCATTGTAGAGGGAAAGTTTCTCTTTCTTTTATAGAGATTTGAATCCAGCTAAATCTTGAACTTTTTTTAGATACCAAGTTAACAGAACTTTTATTTCAAGACTCCAATCCATAATAACATTATTCATACATTTATTGGTCAGAAAAAGGGTATCTGAATGTTTTTGTGAGCCTTAAACCATGTAAAACATGGTGTGATTAGATTAATTAAACAGTATCAGAAATTTTTTCAGTTTTTTTTATATTCTTTAAACTTGTATGACTTGGAAAGAATATATTTATCTAAAAGTTTATTTACAATATAACTTGGTGGCAAACTCCATATACAAATATGGATATTCCAACTCCAAGAAAAATGCTAAAAGGGCAAAACAAAAAATATTAATATTGCAAGAGATGAGTTTTGCTAATGATAATACAAATCTTTAAATCACAAATACAGCTATGCATAAAATCAATTTGGTCCACTCCGTTTGATATTTTGTGATGATATGTGTAGGAACCAGATTGACCTAAGCCAGCTATGCCCTCATTAATAAATTTTTGGAACACATACTTAAACATAACAAAAGGTTTATTATTCTGAATATATAATATGAGTAAATGTTAGTACTTAAACATAACAAAAGGTTTATTATTCTGAATATATAATATGAGTAAATGTTAGTACTTCAATTAGCTACTTGCTTTTTGTTTTACATTAAGTTATTTTGTATATATAATTAGGGGAAATTTTCTTGCATTTAGCCTACAATTATACTAATTTGTACTATTCTCATTTATATTCCATAGCTGCACAATTCTTTACAGTGTTGAACTATAAAGCTGCATTTTATTTCACTTTACTTTATTCTATTGCTGTTAACTCTTCATTGCTAATTCTGCATTATATACACTCTTTGGCATATTAAACTGTGGATGCACTTCTGTCCTGCAAGCATGTTACTGCTCACACACATTTACATTGGCAGTTTTGTTTTGCTTCATCTAATTTGAATAATTACTGTCCTTGGTACACCTTTGCAAATTAGCATATCTATGTTATTTTCAATTTTGAATAATTTTAGTCACTATGCATACTAATTTTTCTAAAATGAATTTTTGATATATTTTATTATTGACTAAATTTATCCGTACACACTCACACAACTTTTTTTATTTTATTTATTATTATTATTATTATTATTATTATTATTATTATTATTATTATTATTATTATTATTATTATTATTATTATTATTATTATTATTATTATTATTATTATTATTATTATTATTATTATTATTATTATTATTATTATTATTATTATTATTATTATTATTATTATTATTATTATTATTATTATTATTATTATTATTATTATTATTATTATTATTATTATTATTATTATTATTATTATTATTATTATTATTATTATTATTATTATTATTATTATTATTATTATTATTATTATTATTATTATTATTATTATTATTATTATTATTATTATTATTATTATTATTATTATTATTATTATTATTATTATTATGTTCAAAAGGCCTTTATTGTCTCAAAAGAAATACAAATTTTGCATTTACATAGTTTGTCTACATATAATATCCTGGATTGTCCATTATCATTTGAACACCATTAGCAAATCAATTACTTATAATAGAAAGGAAAAAATTGTTGCTAAATTGTCCTTGTTGCTAATTTGACATGCATATCCTTCTAAGTTTTTTTATAATGTTTAATTTCCTCAATTCACTATAACATAGATCTAATCTTAAGTAATGACCAGGTTGCTGCATAAATGTCAGGTCTGGCCAGTCTCTTATCCCTTTTCTGTATTATTTCAAGTTTATTTGAAAAAGTAACTGGATGTCTCCTGGAATTGTTACCAATTAGAAAAGTGCATCTAGTACACCAGTATGCATATAGCACAAAGGTTGCTGCCCTGACACTTGGTGTTAATCCTTCTCTAAATGCAGAAATCAATTGATGCATTGTTACATTAGACCTCCTGTAACTGCTAGTTGTTATTATTATTATTATTATTATTATTATTATTATTATTATTATTATTATTATTATTATTATTATTATTATTATTATTATTATTATTATTATTATTATTATTATTATTATTATTATTATTATTATTATTATTATTATTATTATTATTATTATTATTATTATTATTATTATTATTATTATTATTATTATTATTATTATTATTATTATTATTATTATTATGTTTCAAAGCAAAACTTTATTGAGTCTAAAAAATTACAGAGTCATATATTGATTTTTTACAAATGAAAAACAAATTACAACTTTCAGTATATAAGTCTTTATCTTTTCTGCATACTTTTTTTTTCTTCTTGTTTTTAAATTTGGTTTTCTATTTAGTTCAGTTTATGCTAGCATTTTTTTTTTAAAGTTGGAAAAAATGCTGATGTTGAAAATGTCATCATCTATCTTATTGGTCTTTATATTTCATAGACTGGATCTCTGTTTCAAGTGTGACCATGTGGCTGCAAATATATCTGGTTGAGCTAGGATGCTGTCTTTTTTCTTAACAGTGCTAGTTTTATTGAATATGTTGCTGGGTGGCGTCGAGGGTTATTGGCAAGTGCAAAAGTGCATCTGGTGCACCAGTAGGTATAAAGGCTGTATGTTGCTGCATGAATAGCAGGGTTGTTGCCTTTTTAAATGTATTTATTATTTCATCAATTGAAATGATAGCCTTTCTGTATGTGGTAAACATTGTGTGACGTATTGTTTCTAGGGCACTGCAGGAATGAAGAAAATGATCTTGTGTCTCTTCTTCTCTATGACATAGCCCGCACATGGGGTCTATATTGATATAGAATCTACGAAATCTAAGGAAATGGGTTGTGGGTAGAGCATTGAGATTAAGCTTAAGTAGAAAATCGAATAATTTTGGTTCTAACGACCATTTTCTGAATTGTTGCAGTAGTTGCCTGTTGTCTATTCCAAGAACTGATGGATGTAGATTGGGTGTCTGGTTTGGATGTAGTATATTGTAAATGTCCCAGTATGTATACTTGTTGTCATTATTGAGTGATATTTTGTTGTATATTGGCTTGAGTTCTTCAATCAGTGTGGATAGATATCCATATGAAGGGGGTGGTCTGTCTGTGGGTATTATACTGATTACACACTCCAGGTCTGGAAATCTTTTTATGGTTGCTGTTATTAGATTTACTGATTTCTGTGTGTAAAAAACATTGATTGTATGGAGTCCAAGTCCATTGCTATGTGGTGGTCTGCTCAGATTTTTTAAAGAGATTGCCACTGTCTTTCTCTTCCATATTAGTTTGTTACAGATTGACGAGATTTTAGATATGAATGTTTTTGCAAATTTGATTATAGGTGTATAGTATGTAATTTTTGTAGTTATAAGTTGATTAAATAGTGCTACCTTTGCATATATTGACAGGTATGACTTTTCAAGTGAGGCTGTGATTTTTTCAGCATCTATTTTTAATTTATTTTGAATTTTTTGCCTCATTCCATTGGTTCCAAGGTAGAATGGGAAACCAAGGAAAGCAGATGGTTTACCATTAAACATCTCTGTACAGTGCTTGCCTGTGTATATTGACCATGCAGCAGTTTTGTGTTAATTTTTAAATTGAAATTTGAGGTATAATTCTTGATTATCTCTTGTAAAATGGGGAGGTTCTTTTTAGAGGGGAGGAAAATGGTTACATCGTCCATATAGGCTATGCATGATATATTTAAAGAAGTGTTTGGAATTTGAATGCCTTTTATTTTTTTCTGTATCTCTATTAATAGAGGATTTATATATATTGTAAAGAGCAAGGCACTTAGGGGGGATCCTTGTGGGATGGATTGACTCAGTCTGAAGGCTGGTGATTTTTTTCCATTCAATGTGATGTGAATTTCATGGCTGAGTAACAGATTGGCTATTATATATAGTAGGGATGGAGGTGTTGTTGTTTTTTTCAGCACGTCTAATAATTTGGCTATAGGCACTGAGTCAAAAGCTGCCTCAATGTCTAGTTGAACTATAATTGGTGCATATTTCTTTCTTTTTTTTACTACTTCAATAATTGTTTTGTACATTAAGGCACCCTGGCCAATGGATGATCCTTTTTTGGCATATTGTGCTGATGATAACACCGGGAGTATGTGTTGTTCTATTTTTTCCTTTATCACTCTTTCAAGAATTTATATTCCTAAAGGTCCCATTGAAATTGGTCGTAGATTAGATAAAAATGATATTGCTGTTGGTTTTTTGTTAAATGGAACCATTGCAATTGGGTATAGACTTTGTATGTTGTAAATTTTTTGGGATATGTAATTGGCTAGATCGCACAGGTATTTTGCTGTGAAGTGACTAAGATGTTTGAACACAAATTTGGGAATTCCTTGTGGTCCTGGGTGACATGTGTTTGTTATTGTTGCAAGTTGAAATACAATGTCAGTTGTTGTTATTGGTGTGTCTGTTTCAGGGTCTCCAAATATGTCTTCATTTGGTATGTACACTCTCTGTTTTTGCAGTTTTTTTTAAAGTGTTGATATATTGGGTTTATCATGTTATGTCCAGCTGTTATAGAGCCATCTATTTCAAGTGCCATAGGCACGTTGACTGTGGATGGATATCCCAATGCCCACCATATGTATGCTCTGGTCCAAGTATGTTGTTGTGTAAGGCATATTTTTTTCTTTTTTATTGCTACATATTGCTTTAGTGTATTGCATGTATTGTTGTACATTTCTGTAAGTTTCTTAATTTGTGTTTGATTATCTGTAGTTGGTCTGGAAATGGTTATTCTTTTATGTAGTTCATCTGCCAATGCTAATAATCTGGTGGGGGGTGTTGAGTTGCAGGTAATATGATTGATGTTGAAAGATATTATTATTATTATTATTATTATTATTATTATTATTATTATTATTATTATTATTATTATTATTATTATTATTATTATTATTATTATTATTATTATTATTATTATTATTATTATTATTATTATTATTATTATTATTATTATTATTATTATTATTATTATTATTATTATTATTATTATTATTATTATTATTATTATTATTATTATTATTATTATTATTATACATTAATAGCATGCATATTTTAGTCAATATGTAATGTGCTGTCTTCTAATTTCTGTGGAAGATCCTTTTTAGTCAATATGTAATGTGCTGACTACTAATTTTTGTGGAAGGTCCTTTCTTTTGAAAATAGTTTGACACCTTAATTGTAGCCTCCAGTGTATTTTATTTTGTCATATCTTTTTAATAAAAACAATCCACATTGGACTTCTTTAGAATGTCTTTGAGATAAGAGGAGACTGCTTCGCTTATGAAAATATTCTCAAGTTCACTGTAAAATACTTTCTCAATAAGTCATGGGTTGTTTGTTTTTATTATATGTATACTAGTAGAATAGTTATCTGTACTCTCAATTATCCTTGTAGATAAGATAGATGCAGGTTGGCAACTATCAATAAATACAACAAGCTTGTGGAGCTATCAAATCATACAATCAATCTTATTTCTGAAGTCCCCTGAACCTCAGGCTAAAATCAAGATGGTCTTTTTGGCTTACTGGTAATTTCTCAACATCCATCCACATTGAATATCAACAGCATATGAATCCTTGACTGGAATAACTCCAATATAAATAAATTGGACTTTTATAGCTGATCCTACCATCCATGTATCTGATTTCTCCCAAAAAAACTCTGATCATAGATTACAACAGGCCAGGATAAATATCACTATATGTTGTGCAAGTAAGGATTCATAGACTCTCCAAACTGTGAGTGTGGAATACCACAAACTATGATAAATCAAAGAGTAACCAATTTACCAAGCCTCTGTTGGCCCCTTTGTTTTATACTACTTGAAGGAGACAGCTCTTGATTGGTTAAGAACTGTTGTTGTTGAATTTTAATGTGCTGACACCATACACTAAATAAACAAAGACATGCCCAGTGCAATAAAGGTAAGATTTACATTAGTGGATTTTATTACATCACTTCCTGCAAGTTGAAGAATATATTTATTGGTTTTATAATCCTACCATAGTATCTTTAAGTTATAGAGCATCCTTAAATGGAATTTTTCTAATGACTATGTTATTAACAGTCGATGGTATATACAAACCTCACTTCTGATACAATAAATTAGATCAAATAACAGCTTTATATATAATTAATTTAATTGCTGTAATTATGTCCTTCTGTGATGAAATAACCTATCTTTTAATTGGTTAAAAACAGTAGTTGGCATTGGAATTTGTGCTGTACTTCAGCATCTCAAACGACTTTCTTATTTAAAAACTAAAGATATTTAAATACAATTAATAAATCTAAAATACTTATTTCTTCTGCAATTCCTTCCATTATTTATTAATAAATATTTAACCACAATTATTAACTTAAACTGCTTTTTTTGCAATACAAATGCTTAAATTTTCTGTTATATTTCTTTTTTTGCAATACAAATGCTTAAATTTTCTGTTATATTTCTTCTTTCTTACATTATATTTTTAATAGAAATTTGTAATTCTATTTCACATCTCTTTTTTTTAATAAATGTTATATAATGAGTATTAATAGCTCTTAGCAAAATTTTTCAAATTTTTCTATCCCCATACTGGTTTCTAGCTGTGGCTGTTATCAGTAAAGTGTTAGGTATTCAGACCATTAGATCTAAAAATACCAGCTCAAGTCCAGCATTTATCTAATAGTTAACTATTAAATAAAAAATCTGAAAATTTCAGACATCTATATGTCTTCAAATCCAACCATCTAACTTTAATAGTCATATGGGACTGAACTAAATTCAGATACATCATATATTAATAACTTTAGCAATATAACACCACCAAAGCTTCAAGAGCAAATCTATAATTTCAAGGAAATCAAGTCATACATCACATGGCTTAATTTAATAAGCTTGTACTACAAATGTTATATAATGAGTGTTAACAGCTCTTAACAAGCTTTTCCGAATACCCTATCTTTACACTTTTTTACTAACCATTAACATTCAATTAATTTTGTTCTTAACTACTCTCTTATCTCACTCACAGTAAAATATATCTGCACATTTTCAAAGTCAAAACTTGAGAATACTTTTTCACCCCACCAGTCAACTAAAGTTCAGGTGAAAGTTTGAAGTTTTCATTTTTATTTTTATTTTTGTTTTTATATGTATTTCCTTTGGTTAGTTTGTTATATATATATATATATATATATATATATATATATATATATATATATATATATAATTGAAATAATATTTTTAATGGTTTACAAATAATTACAAACAATCCTTAAATCTGCAGAAGTACTTTCGGTTACTTTCTGACCTGCCTCAACTGCCATTAAATTCAAAAACCAAAAGCGGAAGCAAACATCATCAATTCAAATTCCATGAAATTCAAACAGAAATTGAGGATTGATAATATGATTTGTTTGAAGGAGGATAAAGGTTTGCGTATGTGCTTGTTGCGGAAATATCAATATATTAATAAAATTAAAATGCAAATGGACAAACTTGGTTTCTTTTTGATTGAAGATTATAATATGGATGGTCAAAGAATAAAGTTTATTAACAATATTTTAAAAAGTGCTAAAAATAAAGTTTTAAATAATAATGTATACTATATGATATATTCTTCTTGTGCTATATGTCCTCGTATTTTTGAAAATATAAAATTACATAATGTAATTCTTTGCGAGTTATGATAGATTTTGGTGGTTCCTTCATATATCAGACTTCTAAATATATTGGTAAACTTTTATAAGACTTTTTAGGATTTGGGGAAAATGTTATTGCTTCATCGTTTGACTTTGTAAATGGTATTAAAAATTTAATGATTGATGAAAATGATGTTATTGCTTCATTGGATGTTACAGAAATGTATGAATCTAATGACAGAATGAATTCCATAAAAATAATTGAACATGCATTAAAAAGTAAAAATATTTGTAAATATATGATAAAATTTATTATCGATTCTTTAAAAATTTTTAATGATAACATTGTTGCATCTTTTGAAGGTCAATATTATAAGATCTCTAAAGGTTGGCCTATGGGTTTGCCTGTAGTTGCACAAGTTTGCAATTTCGTTTTATCTACATATGAGAGTAATATTTTAAATATGTGTATTTTTGGAGATATTAAAATTTACAAAAGATATGTGGATGATGTTTTTTTTTTTTTGTGGAAATACTAATAATATAAATTTGCTTATAGAGGAATTAAATAAGTTGAATGGCTTGAAATGGACTATTGAAAAAGAACAAGACAATAAGATTAACTATTTAGATTTAATGATCACAAGAAATAACAATATATTAAATTATAAACTAATAATTAAGCCACTGCAAAAAAGAGGATATATAAATTGTAAATCAAAAGTACCAATGATGCATAAGATGGCAAGTTTTAAATCTTTTTTGTTTCGGAATGAAAAATTATGTCGTTACCAAAGTGATAAACTGAAAAATATTGAGATATTTGCCAAGGAATTGCTTGATGTTGTTTATAAAATGGAACAAATAAACAATGCTTTATGTCAATTTAAAAAAAAATTATTATAATTTAAAAGAAATGAAGATTAATAGTAAAAAATGGATATCTATTCCATTTATTTCAAATCCACAAGTGAAATTTTTTAAGGATTTATATAAGAATGTGTTTAATGTTTCATTCTATGTTCCAAACAATATTAATAAATTAGTCAATAATTCTAAAGATGTCATACCTGTCAAGCAAAAAAGTAATGTCATATATCAAATTTTTTGTGATTGTATGCTATCATATATATGTGAATCTAGGTGCAGTATTGAGAAAAGATTGAAGGAACAAGAATTGTTATATAAGCGTGTAAAAAATAAAAATAATGGCGATTTAATATCTCCTTCAGTTTTCTTTGATCATGAAAAAACATATAAATATAAATTTAAATTTAATTTTGAAAATGTGAAAATTCTTCATGAAGAGAGAAGCCATAGTAAAAGAAAAATTAGAGGCAATTTTTATAAACAGGAATAAAGCGCATTTAATAAATCGACAAGCTTCTAACATTAAAATACGAGATTCGTGGAATTTGAATTGATGACATTTGCTTTCCCTTTTGGTTTTTGAATTTAATGGCAGTTGAGGCAGGTTAGAAAGTAACCAAAAGTACTTCTGCAGATTTAAAGATTGTTTGTAATTATTTGTAAACCGTTAAAAATATTATTTCTATTATAATTACAATATTGTTTTTAATTAATGGATATTTTATTTATTTTACATATATATATATATATATGAATTGTTTTCATTCATTTACCTAAATAACTGTAAATATTAACACACAGAAAATGTTAAAATTTCATGTTAATACATGTAATAAAGAAATAGATAGTAAAGTAAATAATATAATACCTTCATGCTCTGATTCCAAGATACTTAAGATTAGCCTATATAAAAGAATTTAGGTATAAAGATAAGATGGCTGTTCCTATTTTTTCAAAGTCTTTATCTTGTGCCTTGGACTGAGAGTTTTCTCATACTCAACAAAAACAATGTTGATTTAATAAAGGCATGCAGAACATGTGTTGAAGGTTGATTACCTTTGGTTTAAATTACCTAAATTAAGCAGTCACCTTTTAAAATGGAAAGTAAGTAAACGTATCAAAGAAGGTTAAAAATGGTGAAAAACAATAAAAATAATTGAATGATCAGTTGCTCAGGAGGTCATATAATATTTCTGTTTCAGAAATAATAGAGTAAATTTTGATTTTGTAAATCTATCACTGTGCTAAATTGTAATCTGCACCTGAAATTTAAAATTATGAAGTGTAATGAAATTGAAATTAAACATAGTTTAATTACAAATGAAAGATATTGCAAATACTATAAAAAAAAAGTTAGGAAAAGAATGTTGTTTGTGAAGGATCTAAAGAGAGGAGATTATATATATATATGTGTGTGTGTGTGTGTGTGTGTGTGTAATCAAATAGACCCATTGTTTGATTGGTCGTAAGAAATTTGAGAGCGAGAAGAAACAGAACTGGAATAGGTCTAAGAATTTTAGAGTTTAACATTCTACTGCTGCACTAAATAACACAGCAAAAAGTATGAAGATCTTAATGAATTTGGTTGAAATCTTTGCACAATGGATATGCTAATCTTTTTTTTCATTTCAATTTTAGGCACAAAATACTGATTGATTTTATTCTAATTCTAAGACAGGGTACTGAATGTTATATATATATATATATTACTAGAATGATTTGAGTGCAGGTTTTTTCCATTTATTCATCCTCCAATCCATATCAAGCAATGGAAACACATGACCACACACATGCAAAAAAGATATATGATCTTCAATATATGTATTTCATGCACAACCAGCACTCATCAGTTGGGCCAGCTCATCACCTCCCACATACATGTAAATCAATGCTGTTTATTAATATACATGGATATGTAATTATCCAATAATATGAGGGGTTAGACTGACATACAATATAGTCCATTATCAGTTTTTCAATGTAATGGCTTGTTGAATAGTTGAAAGGGTGAGGAGATTGAAGATTGTCCGTTAAACTTTAAGGAATTACTACATCAATATAAACCTAGCGTTGATTGTATATATGTGTGAGAGATAATGATATGGCCCAACTGATGAATGCCAGTTCTGCATGCAATATATATATATATATTGGGAACATGTAACTTTTTGCATATGTTTAGACACGTGTATCGATTACTTAAAATGGCGTGGACGAATAGACTAAAGGATCCAGATTACAAATCAATCCACTACATATACTGAAAGATTTTATTGCTAGCAAGTTCATAAGAAATTCAAGGTGATTTAAGGATCCTTTGCTTCATTATCTAACAGTCTAAATATGCAGGACAGAAAGTATAGAGCACTTCGCGAATTTGTTTGTCATCTTCGCATAGGGGCTAAGCTAATCCTTCTCCATACTGTTCTGATTTTAGTATATGTACTGACAAAGCAAGTACTTAATTGTTTTATTGCTCGAGAGTTCATAAGAAATTCAAGTGCATGAACGAAAACCACTGCAATAAACCACACAGGGTTAAAAAAATCCGAATAGGTAAAAATGCTGGAGATTTAATTTCAGGTTTTTCTACACTATATTTATTTTTAATTATGAGTCAAATAAAAGAGTTGATTTTCAAAATCTTCATAATGTCTTGGTTTTAATATAAAGAAAGCAACGTAATATTTGTTCTTTCCATTTTCTAAATCCCAGTATTAAATGTCGTATGTGTTAAAGCGCTTTAACAAAATGTTGCGAACAGAATGTCTTTCTTCCTACTTAGTTAATTAAAGTGAAACTCAAGCTCAATTTATATTATATCACATAAAAGATTTTAAAACTTATTGTTAAAAGAAAGTCCATCTAAGAAAACTAGAATTGACTAATGAATTTTGTCCCGAGGGAATAAATATCATTTCTTAAACCATCTTAACATTGACTTTTTTTTTATTATTGTTGTCGCTTTTAAAAGATATGAAAATATTAATGAAATAGTTTAATATTTTCTTTAAAGTCGATATCAGCTCAAAAAATAATAATAAAATAACTCATTCAAGCTTTTTGTCTTAAATTAATTTAAGTCCTTCAAATATCTTGTCTTGCGTGGATTGATCTAATGGCAAAGTGGCAGAGTTCAAAGTTCAAGGTTCACGGATCCGACTTAACTATATCATTTTCGCACGAACTTCGTATGAACTTAGCAGCGATAGGCCATACTTTTTTTTTTACACATATATTCATTATTGTTTAAACAGATTAACTTAAATGATGCAATGACATTTAAAAATGTCTAAAAAAAAATGACAACACAGTTGTCATTTTAAATAGCCTACTGGTAATGGATATCGTTCTAAACTCTAGTAGGGAAATTAAGGATTACTTATCTGATTTTCTAATCTCCAGATGATAAAGATTTTAGCAATGTTCCAGCCTTGCTTGACATTTTAGCTAAGAATGGCTTGATACCCATTTACTGACTGATTTTGCATGGGTTGATAAATTAGCTATGAGGTCGTTACTTGGAAAAAATAAATAAACCTGTTAAAAAATTAAATGTTTTATCCTATCTGGATTCAAATTTAAGTCCATGGTATGCAAAGCTCGTGCTATCATTGTGCCCATTAGGCTGTTACCTAGGGTGCAGACATTGGTAAAAGATACAGTACTAACTGACAGTGGTCACAGTTTTGTACAAATTGCTTTTGCAAAAGGTAATCAGTTTAGCTTTTTATTTTTTTGCAAATCATTTGATCTTAAAAATCAAACTTGACAATTTTTGAATGGAAGGGTAAAGTAGCTACCCCTGTTGAATGTGGCAAAATTGTTCTGTGCTAGATATGGCACCATCTGTCTCACTCACATTGACATAAAGCTAGTAATTTATTTTACATATTATTTTAGTCAGCCACAGTCTAGTCAAAAGAGAATAATAAAACTTTGTGATCCTTTCTACAATTTTATTATTTTTGTTTTTGATTTTTTTTCTAAAACTTTTTAACCTCATCTAAAATTTTTTTTATTATTTGATCCATTAAATAATGAGTTTCTTTAGTTCAATAAGTATTTTTCTTTTTTTAAAAAAATCCCTTGTCCCACATTATAAGATTTTATAAGATTTTTTTTTTATTACTAGAAAAACCAATCTATTTATTTCTTCTTCAGAACCACCAAAACATCATGTGATCATCATATCCTATACTTATACAAGCTATTAAAACAATTGCAAACTTTCTATACAGCAGTGCCACTCAGTGCAAGCCTTAGTAATCAATGGTTGCAAGAAGTTGGTGCATAAAATCTCTGTCTAGTGCCTTACTCATCCAATATCCCCAGACTAGTTTTTAGCTCATGGTTTTCATCAGTGAGAAACATTGGATATGAGAGCATCCGTTGATTACTAAGGCACACACTAGGTGGCACTACTGTATAGAAAGTTTACTATTGTTCTCATTTCTTCTCTGCCATATATGGTTCAATGTAGTGATTAAGTGACAGATTATGAAGCCCAGAATTCATGGGTTGGGTCTAGCTGTCATTTCTAGTATTCAAACTCTTTATAAACTTCCAAGCAATAAACCATTCAGTTATTTTTTCTTTGTTTATTTTTTCAATCTTTTTATATAATAATAATTGATGATCTCAAACTCACAGAAGTAAGATGGTTGTCGCACAGTTGCTGTATTAAATGTAATCTGAGCAATGTGATATTTTTATTCTTTTATATATAACTTGATATCTTGTATTAGTGACTCCTAAATGAATTGGCTATTTAAATTCTATGCCTCATGACCTGAAATATTTGTGAAAATATCACCTGGACTTGAACTCCAAATCATAGCTATGGCAGGTTATAGTCACCATTCCACAAAGCTCTTTATATTTGTATATATATACTTTCTATTTTTCACCTTTTTACTTTATACCCAAACTTAGTGTATATATATACTTTCTATTTTTCATCTTTTTACTTTGTACCCAAACTTAGTGTTCTATATCTATAAATTTAAAATAAAACCTGCTGCACAGTTTAGTAAGTATTAATGCAGATTAGCATAAAGGTAAGAGTGGTGTATTCAAAAATCTAAAGGTTTTTAAACCACTTTCCATCTTAGAAAAATAAATATATAAATAAAACCTTTAATTTAGTCATTTTTGTGCCTAAACTTCGCTTGACATTTAGAACAAATCAGTTTTGTTTTTATTATTAAAAATTAACATAAATACAATAGCTAAAAAATAAATAGATATTTATTACATTTTTCTAAAAAATATTAAGATCAAATTGAAGCTGTCATAAGATGAAGAAATTATCAATGACGTCATATAGTTTCAACAGCCCATGTGCTGTAAAAGTAAATGGCGTACAAAAAAATTTTCTATAGGAATGCTGATATATTTACCTAAGATATTTTAAGTCTTTTTTAATCTATTTATTTTCTACATGTAATATGCTTTAAGGAATACTAATTGGATAAATTTAATTAACAAATTCCTGATTGCAATTCTTATGGGATTCCTTGAAAAAACAACTGTACTATTTGAAAATCAAAGACAGATCTTGAATAATTTATCTTCTCTAGTTCTTCCCATCTTTTTCCCAAATACTACGTATATATATTTTTTGCCAGATTTTATTTTTATAAAATATCAAAAAACTGCAACTAAAACCGAGAGGTATCGCAGCTGCCATGCAAGCAAGTAGTTGGTTGCAGACGGTTGTGGGTTCGCGTCCCGGCCGATGCTATGACACATGAAAAAAAATAAATAAATAAATATTTGTATTTATTTGTTGCGACCTTATAAAGTTAGACAAAATAATTGGAATAGCTAATATTTTATTAGTGGCCTAATACTGACTATTTCTGTAAAGTACAATTATCTTATACTGAGTAAGTCTACAAAAGTTTTAGTCATTATTGGAGAAAAGCTTTAAGTCCTCTAAGTAAGGTCAATGGATAATTTTAACCTCTTATTTTCAATAATGTTCCAGAAAAACTCAATATGCAAGGATTAAAAAGTACTTGAAATACGGGTGATATGATCCTTATGTTCTTCAAATCAGTATTGAACTTTATACACTTTGAAGAGGAGAACTATATAATTTAGTGCACTGGAATGATGGCAAACTCAAATGCCAAAATCTGTGTATCAAGATCAACTAGGCCTCTTCCATACCTGAATATCACATGATCTCCTAAGAGATAAATCATTCAATTACTTTTTATTGGAGCATTATCTCTGTAACTTGGATGAAATTCATTCCTGAAATGTGCAAGTAGTCTGTAGCTGATATTCATTAGTGAGGATTTATTGATCATAATATATCTGTTCACACCATGATGCTTGTGTCAATTGTCAGATATAAATCCTTCTGGTTGATAAAATGAAATTAATCACTAAATAAAAAGCAGACAATAGCTCTAGCAAGCTTTAATCACAAATGCCACAAGATAAAGCATTTACTGGTGAACAGAAAAGATAAATCTTATCTACCAAATCAACTATCTTGTGATGAATTTTATGTTTTTCCTTTATCGTTGTACTTTCTAGGTACAATTAGCTAGATTTACACCATTTATATGAGGAACCGACTTTTACACATTAAAAATTTTGATCTCTAACTGCATTATTTCCAGATTTCAATCCGAATCTGATTCATAAAAATGAATACCAGAAAATAATCCAAAAGCCACTATCTGATAAACATTGGTTGATTCAAATTGCTATAGATGGCACTAGAGTAGAAATGTGCTCTTATTTTTTGTATGTACAAGAATCAAATCATTTATTGTTATTAACATTCTCCACCAGGGGAAAAATGGCTGCAGTCAGGAAAGAACTATGGTTTCTAAAGTATATTGTTACTGTAAGATCTATATAATAACAGTTGGCTTGAGTTCAAATCTTTAGGCTGTTTTGAATTTCAAGCTTTTGTTTGAATAATTAAATGGAAATAAAGGTGTTTGTTAAATGTATGACTGCATTACTTATAGCTTTGAATTCCAAGCCTCTTTTATAAAGAGCAAAACCACAAAGCAATCTTAGAATGAGAATTAAATTTGCTATCATCTGGGTACCATTGATTACTTCCACTTCCTTTAGATGGCAGTAAAAAAAAGAATGAAGTATTAAAATTGTGAAGTATTGATATGGATTTTTTTAACACAAACAATGAGACAATTGCCTTATGTGGTAAAACTCTTATTTTTAACAAACACTTCATTTACAAAAATGCAAATTGTCTCCCCTCCATGCATTGGATACATTTATTTCATCATTGTTATGACTATTTAGCAAGTCAAATCAGTATATATAATAACCATTAAGAAATCAAGATGAAGTATGACATAAATCCAAAAATTACTGTAATAATTGTTTTCAAATGCAAAAATAAGCTATGCAAAAAAGGACCATTTGACACTCTGGAGATCCTGGTGGATTTGAAAGATACAGACTCTCTCTCTCTTAAATACTGTTACTTGTATTGGATGCATAAGTTCAAGGTCATGACTAGCTGTGCATTGGTGTATGACTGATGTTGGATCATAATGTTTAAGATGTCATTTGATGATAACATATTTTATAAGAATATGTTATATTCAATAGTATCTGAGAAATCGCAAACTCTAAAGTGATTGTTAGTGTAGGTGTGAAAATAATTTCTAGATTATAACTGAAAATAAATTTAAAAAATTATATATTTTTATTATATAAATATCATCATCATCATCAACAATTATCAATCCACTGCAGAATGAAGGTCTCTCCAAGTTCAATCCTTCTTCTTCGATTTTTAGATTCTCTTCTCCACATCACCCCTGCACACTTTCTTATTTCATCCATCCATTTTATATGTGGTCTCTTTCTGGGTCTTTAAAATCTCTTGGAATCCTTAAGATTTCAATTGTTCATTTTCTAGTAATATGTCCAGCCCAACTCTACTTCAATCTTTTAACTTTTTCAATGAGAACAGTAACACATGTTTGTTCTCTTACCCATACATTGTGTTTTCAATCTCTTCTTGCTACTCCCAACATTCATCTCTCCATACTTCTTTGAGTGGTCTGGAGTCTCTGTATTGCTCTTCTATTAAGTGTCCAAGACTCAGATCCATAAGTAAGAACTGGTAAAACACATTTGTTAAAAACCTGCCTTTTCAAACATATGGGCATATTTCCTTTTAGTATCTAAGTTATTTCTACCAAAAGCACTCCAACCAAGTTTAATTCTATAATTAATTTCCTCCATTATGTTTCCATCTGTATTAATAATCTGACCAAGGTATTTGTAACTGTTAACTTCTTCTAATTCATCATAATCAATCTTTATTTTCACATTTTGAGCAAATCAATTAAACATTACATTAGTCTTTTTAACATTTATCTTTAGTCCTACTTTCCTACTTTCATCTGATAACTCCTGCAACATTTTCTGCAGCTCTGAAGCATTATTTGCAAAAACAACTATATCATTTGCAAAACCTAAATGACTTAAATAATCTCCATTTACTTTCACTCCTTTAGTTTCCCATTTTAATCCACAAAATACTTCTTGCAGCACTGCTGTAAAAAGTTTTGGAGATATGGAGTCATCTTGTCTTACACCCTTCTCAATGTTGAATTTCTCAGTATCATTATGTAATCTAGTTGTTGCTGTTGCATTTTTATAAATATTCTTTAAAATATGACAATATCCTGGATATATACCTTGATGATCCAATGTTTTAATCACTGAATAAATGTTTATAGAATCAAATGCCTTTTCATAATCTACAAATCCAAAACATAATGACAACTCATATTCCTTTGTCCTTTCTATGACTTCTCTCAATACCTGGATATGATCTATTGTACTAAAACCACTTTTAAATCCAGCTTGTTCTCTTGGTTGGTGGAAATCCAATGTTCTCTGTAGATGAGTTGTAATTATTTTGGTAAAAATTTTGTATAAAACTGATAAAAGGCTGATAGGTCTATAATTTCTAATATCTTCTTTATCATCTTGTTTAAATATTAATATTATTACTGCATTCTTCTAATCATCTGGTACATCTTTATCATTTAGACATTTGGTATATAACTTTGCTAAAAAAAATTCTATTTCTTCACCTGCTTTATTTAATATATCAATTATAATTCCATCATCACCTGGAGCCTTTCCTTTCTTCATGCATTTAATTTCATGTCTCACTTTCTTCATTTAAAATTCTGGGCAATTCGGAAGATGTAATAGATATAGGAGGTACTTGTTCTTTATTACTATATAATTCTTGATAAAAGACTTCTACCCATTTCATGATGTCATCTCTCTTTTTAGTAATAATTCCATCTTTTTTTCTTATTACAGATATAAATTTCCTACCAATACCAAAATGTTGTTTTACATTCTTGAGACTTTTATTTTCTTCTACAGCTTTCCTTGCTAGTTCACAGTTATACTTTCTTATATCATTTTCAACTCTTTTCCGCACCATTTTACAAAATTCGAGATATTCAATCCTTTTTAATGCATTATTTTTGTATATCTTCATATTCCTTCTTTTCTTCATAAATTTTCTAGTCTCAGTAGAAATTTTATTGGTCAATTGCTGCTTTTTTCTACCAGCTATCTTTGTTGCAGTATTTAAAAGTGTATCAGTTATTTTCATATTAATTTCATTCAAATCTGAATCATGTTCAAAATCAACTAATACTTGAAACCGATTTGTAAGTTCTAATTTAAATTCATTAGAATGTTTCTGAAGATTAGGAATATCAACTGTAAATATTGTTTTCCTTAATAATTTTTGTCTCTCTAGTTCTGCATTAACACGTATCTTACACCTTACTAATTGATGATCACTTCCTGTGTTAAATTTATTAAGAACATTACAAATCTTGAAATATATATATTCTGTTAGTCAAAATATAATCCAATTCTGTTGTACCTTCATTTGGATGCTTCCATATCCATTTCCTTTTAACATTTTTTTCAAAAAAAGAATTCATAATATAAAGTTTTTCTTTTTCTGCAAACTCCACAAGTCTACGTCCTCTCTCATTTCTATTACCATAACCAAAATTACCTACAGCACTTTCATCTTTTATTTGATTACCAATTCTAGCATTAAAGTCTCCCATAACCATTTTAAAATGTCATTTATTCTGATAAAAAGCCTTTTGTACATCCATATAAAAATCTTCTACTACTTCATCACTATGAGAACTTGTTGGGGCATAAACCTGAATTATATGCATTTGGTATCTGCTATTAAGTTGTGTAATTAATCTTGCCACTCTGTCCAACACTCCATCAATCTCCACAATGTTGTTCTTCCACTTTTTATTTATAATGAATCCTATTCCACTTGTATTTCCAATATTTGTGCCTTTATAATAGAGTACAGGTCCACTTTTTAAATCAATTGTCTCTTCACCTTTTCTTCTAACTTCACAAAGTCCAATAATGTCCCATTTAATATAAGACAGTCCTTTTAATTCTTGCAATCTTCCTTCACTTGAAAGTGAATTGCAGTTATAAGTACCTAAATAAAAAGTCATCATCAAATGGCAGCCTGGGTCCGCAATCAGGGGATTCTTAGCATGCTCCACCTTCGGCCACCAACTGCTGCCTTGGTTGATAACTTTAAAGCTTTTTGGGAGTAAGGGTCATGATTTATTTTTGTCTGTCATAATTGTATATATGTATTGGGAAAATATTTATCATTTATATAAACATTCATTCTGCCTTATCAGGCAACTGAGAAGAAAGACGATGGTGTTTCTTGATCTTAAACTCAGAGGTAAAAAGCCAATAAACTTACCACGCTGGCTAATGCATGTTGGTGAGCAGCCCATCCATGTTTGTATACTATATGAATAATCACATAGTAATAACAGCTGCAATGATGACAAGAATGTATGGAGTGGACATTAGGAATTTGCCCTGCTCAGTTCCTTTAAGGCCTCCAAGAGGAATCAAAGGGTCTCCTTTCAGTTAATAGCAAAAAAATATAAATATATTAAATGCAAATTTGCAGTATTTTAATTTATTTATTTATTTTATAATTTAGCTTATAGTAGTAACGAATGTATCTCTCAAATACACATGACTTTACAGCAAGTTTTTTGACCATGATCTTTATATTTTTATATTTATTTGTTCAATAATTTTTATATTGTAATTGAAAATAGATAAATTATGCATTTGATTAAATAAATATAATAAAGACAAATTTGCAGCATTTTAAATTTTTGCTTCCAATTTGGCACATAGAAGTAATGTGAACACTACTGCCATTTTTTTTTTGGTTGTGACTTTTATATTTTTATATTTCTTTATTGTTATAAAGGCAAATTTGCAGAGTTTGTGATTTTTTTTGTTCGTGTTTAAACACATAATTATTAAATGCAAGTAATCTTACCTATATATATATATTGATTGATTGCAGCCTTCAGCAAAGTTAAAATTTATTTAAACAATAAAATTTAAGCCAATAAACATCACATGATCACCATTTTTTATGCTGGCTTATAACTGTTATTAAAACAGGCAAAACTCACTGTACGTATTGCCACACACTTCAAGCTAGAGTAATCCATGGATGCCAGAAGACTTGTGCATAAAATCCCCATCTACTGCCTACTCATCCAATATCCATTGATTACTCTAGCTTACAGTGTGTGGCAATACATATAGTAAGTTTTGCCTGTTTTAACAATAAAATTTATGAAACTTAGTATATAATATGTGTTCAAGTTAATATGAAATGGTGAATTTAATACAGTAAGATCCAGGACTACCAAGCTAGCATTTGGCAAGTTGCTGCCAGAATCATAGTGCTAATACTAACTGGGTCATTAAAAATATGGATCTATAATAATGAAGATCAATATGCAAATCAAGTATAGTATGTAAATTAGATGTTCCATTATTTTGACAATGGTATGCAGGAAACTTTTCTATTAATAGAATGAGAATCCCTATTATCAGCTCATGCTTCTTTATATTTTCTTTTTCTATCATCCCTCTCTGCAGATATTGGTCTAACGTTAGAGGCGGGGATATATCTCCCATAGCCTGCTCATGATAAAAATAAATTATAGTCATGCTTTGATATCACTTTATTATATAAATATGTGTGATGGGTGACTCTCATTGATCTATTAGTGAGATTCCCCATAATACACTGAGTTACAAGCTGGGGCAGGGCATGAAATTTTGTACACAATCTGGGAGCATGTTCAAATGGAATTGTGTCCTTCATTATGTTTAAATGGTTGTTGAGAGAGAGGTGATGATCTGAATATTATTCTGAATATCTTTCAAAGGGTCATTGCCATATAAAGGGTGTATGGTAGACTTATCTATGGATTAACTGGGTTAACATTTTCAGCTACCATAATCAATATTTGTTAAATTCTTAATATATGAATCGATGTTAATTTATCTCTCAGTCTCATATTTGCATAATATTTTGTTTCTATATAAGAAACCTTTTAGACCATAAAATTTAGGTTCTAATGGAGCATTGGACTTGAGGTGGATGACACCTCTCACTTGAATTGGTTTCACATTAATTCTATATCAAGCTGTTTCTTTGGATGGATGTATCTAAAAAATGTATTCCTTGGTTATCTTAATTTTCAACAGTTCACTCCAAAGGTAATGACTTATTCAAATCTGACCATATATTATAAATTTTGAACTTCTGAAGCCCATATGAATAATCTTTGAGACTTATGTAATATGTAATAAAACCAATGTAGTGCTAAATATGATATACAGAAAATACAGTATATTTACTTTTAAACCAAACCTGACATGTATAGCACTAAATATGAGATCATATAGATGGTGAACCTAAAAAGACAGATTTAAGCTATTTTTTAGGAATTAGCTTCTTGTAGATAACAAAAAAAAATATCATTCAGCTATTTATTGGAAGATAAATTTGTAAGCTAGAATTGGGCAATAATACCTAATGTTTAAGTTCACAATGATAAGGTGGAAAATACTTATATACTCTCATTCATAGCTTTACAGTTCTTTAGCCAGTTATATAATCTACAAATTCAGAACAGTGGACCTATTTGAAAAATTATAATGCTAGAAATAGTTTGTTCCAGATTATGTTATAGGAAATAAACAATATTTCACACTAAAGTTCTTCTGGTTATAACAATTCTAATCTTTATTACATATAACCATGCTTTGCATATTAACATTGAATTACCTGACATTTTTTTTATAAAATATAAAGCAAAGGTAATTTTATGTTTACCTGGGCATAAATACTTATTACTCTTCAGCCTGTATATACTTAATTGCCATACAAGACTGCAATAATGGGAATATCTCTGCTCAAAGATCCTACTTTGTTGCAGAAAATCTTCACAAAACAAGTATTAGAGTTCATTGATATTCATTTTAATATTTTTGTGAGTAGTAATAAACTCTACTTTGTGAAGTTAAATTATTTGCCATATTGTTATCATCTAAGTATAATTGAGAGTTTGTCCTGAGTAATACCACTTATAAGAGGTATTATCCTTGCAAGTAGAAAAGTTTGACTGTATATGGATTTCTTTTATGTTTATAAGGCAAGTCTTCTAAAAGAGAAAACAACCCATAGGCATAAACACTATGAGGAAATACATATCTAGTAAATAGATTCATTTCATATTTGCAAGATGAAGTTTGAAAATAAAAAACAGTGCGTGTATAGAAACAATAGGGGGAAATGTAAGAAAATTGTTTGTGCCAAGTCTATTTTGTACTTTATGCAAGAACAACTATTCTCTCCCATAAAACAAAATGGCAACTTTAATCTATTATAATAGGTATTTAGTAGAAAACATAAAAACCATAAGACATATAACTGCTACTTTGTAAGAACAACAAATTTGTATAAAAATTAACATCTTTAATACTGTAGAAGATTTTTTTTCATGTATCAAATGCATTGGCTGGGAAGCAAACCCAGGCCAGCTGCTTGGAAGGTAGCTATGCTAACCACTAGGCCACCAATGCTTGACAATACCAAAGCAGTTGTGGTCAAAAAATTTCAGTACAGATTGATATTTAGAATAATGTAAATAATATTTATAAATAAAGTAAATTGTGCTTAATTTAAAATAAAAACTAAATAAATAGTCAAGCATTGGTGGTCGAGAGGTCAGCGACGGCTGCTTTACAAGCAGTTGTACTGGGTTAGCAGGTTCACTGCCCAGATGATGCTATGACACATGAGAAAAAAAAACTAAATAAATAAAAGAACCAAATTATTATGAAGTAAAAATTAATAAGAAAGTTATATATGTTTCATATGGTATAATTAAAGTAAAAATATTTCACTAGAATAAGCATTTCCATTATAAAAAAATATTTGTGGATAAGAGAATAAACTGGGATAGAGATTAATTAAAATAATTAAACTATGGTTCCTGTTCCAGAAATATAACAGTGTCAAGAGTAATTGGTGTTTTAGAATTTTCCATAACCAGAGTACGGCTCCTTGGGATTGGACTGAAAAAGGATAAAGGCTCACCTGTAAGAAGAACCAGGATAATCACTCTGACCCTCGTATTGATGTAGCTGATTGTGATGACGTCAAGAAACTGCAATGCTGATCATTCAAGACAACTACTGATGATGTCTGTATACAACATATCCAAAAAATATATTCATTAATACCTGTGTGAGATGTAATAAAACAAATTAAAAACACTGAAGATTTCTTTTTATTATATTTATATAGTAAATACATATTTTATTTATTTATTTTCAGTTTAACAGTCTAAAAATGTTCTCAACCACACTCGCATGATCTTAGAAATATACTACTTTTCACATACAGTTTATTATTGAAAGTTAACACATTTTTCTGACATATGAGTTATAGTTAAACTGATGACTTAAATGTTATGACTTAAAATTAGTCGCATACAAATGTGTTGATGGTTATGACCTTGATTATACACACCTGATATAGGTAACAATATTTAAGAAAAGACTTTTTATGTCAAAGATTAACTATCACTTCCAAAGTGTGAAAGTCCATGTATTACATTCCTCTTGATATCTTATGGAGTTGCATCATTGACTTATATTCACAGTGCCTCCTAATGATTATATCAAATCTCTGTTTTGTGTATTCTACACAATTGGCCATTCCCTCACTCTTTATGACCATCTATCATCTCACTTCCACATTTATTTTTTCCATGAACTCTTTTCCAATATATTCTTCACAAGATCTTGTGTCCTTTATAGTATATACTCAATTTTTCAATCTTATCTTTCTCAATAAAGAATATTTTTTCACTTATTCTTTTCAGCCTGTCTCTATTTATAGACAGTCCTTCTATTTTTCATACACAACTTGGTAATTTGTGAAGTTGACAAGATTTTTAGCAGACAATGTTTTCAATTTATTGAAGAGTAGCTGAAAACTATCATCCACCATCTATTTTTTTTAAATAAACATAGCATAGTTTGTTTGTTTTTTCTTTTTGGCAAAAAAAAGCAGCTAGAATCAGAATAAATTATAGAGGGTTGATAAAGATAAAAGTTAATCAGATCTGAGAGTAAACAGCTTAATTGTTTTAAAAGGGATTCAAAACTGTGGCCAAAGGTGTAATTCAGGTATATAATGTATTAGATGATAGGTTTTCGGTTAGGAAGATCTTCATCTATGGATTAAGAAAATACATAGTATAACGAAAGAATGGCAATCTGTGGAACCTAAGGTGCAAAAATCAAAACCAGGTTCTGTCTATCACTTCTGATGAACTCCTGAATAATAAGCCATTCAATTACTATATTATTTCTTAGTTCCCAGCATGCTTTGCTGCAGTGGTAGTCTGGAGCTCAGGTTCCTTGGATCGCAGCCCAGTTCTGTCACTTCCTGATGAACTCCTGAATAAGAAGCCATTCGATCACTATATTCTTCCTAAGTCCCCAGCATGCTTTGCTGCAGTGGTAGGGCAACAGACTCTAGAGCTCAAGGTCCAAGGATCATAGCCCAGCTCTGTCACTTCTGATGAACTCCTGCATAATAAGCCGTTCAATTACTATATTCTTTTTTTAGTTCCCAGCATGCTTTGCTGCAGTGGCAGACACTGAAGCTCAAGGTCAATGGATCACTACCCAGAGGTCACTTCTGATAAACTTCTGAATAATAAATCATTCGATTACTACATTCTTTCTGAGTTCCCAGCATGCTTTGACTCAGTGATAGAATGGCAGACTCTGCAGTTCAAGGTCCAAGGATTATGTCCCAGCTCTAATAATGCTTGAACTTTATATGAACTGATGAGTAATGAGACATTTGATGATATTTATATAATGGTTCGAAATTATTCAGAGCCTGTATGGGATGGAATCCATAAGTTGAAAGCATGATTTTCAATAGGTTTGCAAGATTTTGTGCTGGAAGAGAAAGTATTGAAAGCAGGATACAAAGATACTAACTGTACTCACATTTCATGTCATAATTTATTATTCAGCCATATTGGTGCGTTAAATGTTTTGTGGTGAATAAATAAACTATGTCATTACATACCCATGTGTCAATTCAGAGCTCATGCTGCAAGCAGATTAAAGAGAGGGACCCAGTTTAATTCTGAAAATTTCTTTTTCCATGAATAAGCTTAGAATATTTTTTCATGTTGGTATCAGATAATCAAGTAGCTAATAATCTAATGTTGATCAGTAAATAGGTCTCTAACTATTATTAACTAGAGGTATAGCTTCTATTTAATGTAGATTGACTAAGGTTTCAAGTATCTTAAAGAGAGAAAATAATTTCAGTGAACTGAAAGCTATGGTGCTGAATAGGGTTATGTCGGAAAGATGTTATGATGTTGAAAAATGCAAATTGTACAGATTTTAATATAATTTTTGTAAACTTGAAATTAATTAATTATATCTATAAATATTTAATTTGCTAGCATAATATACCTTGTGTGCCCCAGAAAAAAATTGACTAGTGACTGATTCTATCTCCCTTCTGCATACAGTACCGTCTTTGCATCAACATGTTATGTGGTGAAATAGTCTATAACTATTTGCTATAAAGATTTTAAGGCTCAAGCCTTTTGGATCATGTGTTCTGTATCTTAACTCATGGTAGTATAAATGTACTAACATTAAATTTTGTTTTAAATAGGCAAAATTGCTACTGAAATGTTTAATAGTGAAACTGTGAGTCACAAAATATTTTCAAATAGGTTGCAAGAACTTGCAATGGCAAGGAGTGCAGTAAACATAATCTACAAAGATGTAAACACTTTCACATCCCATGTCCTAACTTATGATACAAATATGCCAGTGCTTTAAAATTAAAGTTGTCTTTTTTTTCCAAATGTAAAAGCAGGATATAGCTCAGACAGCATGGGTATGCTCATTGTTCTGTCATAGAATATAAATTGTAAAAGTATTATGGAGTGTGCTTATCTTTTATTTGTCTATAAGTGACCAAATATAGCAAGAGAATCAAGTGTAGCATTAGAACAAAATGGTTTTAATATATAAAGGTACAAAAGTACTTATCATTTCATAAACTGTACTGGTTACATTTCACAACTATCCAGAACCAATGGCCAAAAAACCAGTACTGTACTGGTAAAATTAGTATGCATGGTCACCTTATTTAAAATTTTGTAGTAAATAGATAAGTGATTTCATTATGTAACATGTGCACTGATTAGAAGATGTTGTTTCAGACAACTTGAACAGAAAATCAATTGCTTTTTCACTAAGACATCTGTGCTTGAATATTATTTATATTTTAGGTGTAGCAATATGTCCAGCCCAACTCCATTTCAATCTTTTAATTTTTTCAATAAGATCAGTAACACCTGTTTGTTCTCTTACCCATACATTGCGTTTTCGATCTCTTCTTGTTACTCCCAACATACATCTCTCCATACTCCTTTGAGTGGTCTGAAGTCTCTGTATTTCTCTTCTATTAAGTGTCCAAGTCTCAGATCCATAAGTAAGAACTGGTAAAACACATTTGTTAAAAACCATTCTTTTCAAACACATAGGCATATTTCCTTTTAGTATCAAGTTATTTCTACCAAAAGCACTCCAACCAAGTTTAATTCTATGATTAATTTCCTCCATTATGTTTCCATCTGTATTAATAATCTGACCTAGGTATTTGTAACTGTTAACTTCTTCTAATTCTTCATAATCAATCTTTATTTTCATATTTTGAGCAAATCGATTAAACATTACTTTAGTCTTTTTAAGATTTATCTTTAGTCCTACTTTTCTACTTTCATCTGCTAACTCCTGCAACATTTCCTGCAGCTCTGAGGCATTATTTGCAAAAACAACTACATCATCTGCAAAATCTAAATGACTTAAATACTCTCCATTTACTTTCATTCCTTTAGTTTCCCATTTTAATCCACAAAATACTTCTTGCAGCACTGCTGTAAAAAGTTTTGGAGATATGGAGTCACCTTGCCTTACACCTTTCTCAATGTTGATTTTTCCGGTATCATTATGTAATCTAATTGTTGCTGTTGCATTTTTATAAATATTCTTTAAAATATGACAATATCCTGGATCTATACCTTGATGATCTATTGCTTTAATCACTGAAGAAATGTGTATAGAATCGAATGCCTTTTCATAATCTACAAATCCAAAACATAATGACAACTCATATTCATTTGTCCTTTCTATGACTTCTCTCAATACCTGGATATGATCTATTGTACTAAAACCACTTTTAAATCCAGCTTGTTTTCTTGGTTGGTGGAAATCCAAAGTTCTCTGTAGACGAGTTGTAATTATCTTGGTAAAAATTTTATATAAAACTGATAAAAGACTGATAGGTCTGTAATTTTTAATATCTTCTTTATCACCTTTTTTAAATATTAATATTATTACTGTATTCTTCCAATCTTCCGGTACATCTTTATCATTTAGACATTTGGTATATAACTTTGCTAAAATTGTTTCTATTTCTTCACCTCCTACTTTTAATATATCAATTATGATTCCATCATTTCCTGGAGCCTTTCCTTTCTTCATACATTTAATTGCATGTCTCACTTCTTCATTTAAAATTCTGGGCAATTCGGAAGATGTAATAGATATAGGAGGTACTTGTTCTTTATTACTATATAATTCTTGATAAAAATCTTCTACCAATTTCATGATGTCATCTCTCTTTTTAGTAATATTTCCATCTTTTTTTCTTATTGCAGATATAAATTTCCTACCAATACCAAAATGTTGTTTAACATTCTTGAGACTTTTATTTTCTTCTACAGCTTTCCTTGCTATTTCACAGTTATACTTTCTTATATCATTTTCAACTCTTTTCCATACCATTTTACAAAATTCTAGATATTCAATTCTTTTTAATACATCACTTTTGTATATCTTCATATTCCTTCTTTTCTTCATAAATTCTCTAGTCTCAGTAAAAATTTTATTAGTCAATTGCTGCTTTTTTCTACCAGCTATCTTTGTTGCAGTTTTTAAAAGTGAATCAGTTATTTTCATATTAATTTCATTCAAATCTGAATCATGTTCAAAATCTCCTAACACTTGAAACCTATTTGTAAGTTCTAATTTAAATTCATTAGAATGTTTCTGAAGATTAGGAAAATCGACTGTAAATATTGTTTTTCTCAATAATTTTTCTCTCTCTAGTTTTACATTAACATGTAACTTACACCTTACTAATCGATGATCACTTCCTGTGTTAAATTTATTAAGAACATTACAATCTTGAAATATGTATTTCCTGTTAGTCAAAATATAATCCAATTCTGCTGTACCTTCATTTGGATGCTTCCATGTCCATTTCCTTTTAACATTTTTTTTCAAAAAATGAATTCATAATATAAAGTTTTTCTTTTTCTGCAAACTCCACAAGTCTATGTCCTCTCTCATTTCTATTACCATTACCAAAATTACCTACAGCAATTTCATCTTTCATTTGTCTACCAATTCTAGCATTAAAGTCTCCCATAACAATTTTAAAATGTTGTTTACTCTAATGAAAAGCCTTTTGTACATCCATATAAAAATCTTCTACTACTTCATCACTATGAGAACTTGTTGGGCATAAACCTGAATTATCTGCATTTGGTATCTGCTATTAAGTTGTATAACTAATCTTGCAACTCTGTCCGATACACCATCAATCTCCACAATATTGTTCTTCCACTTTTTATTTATAATGAATCCTACTCCACTTGTATTTCCAATATGTGTGCCTTTATAATAGAGTATATGTCCACTTTTCAAATCGTTTCTTCACCTTTTCTTCTAACTTCACAAAGTCCAATAATGTCCCATTTAATATAAGACAATTCTTCTTCTAATTCTTGCAATCTTCCTTCACTTAAAAGTGATCTGCAGTTGTAAGTACCTAAATAAAAAGTCATCATCAAATGGCAGCCTGGGTCCACAACCAGGGGATTCTTAGCACCTTCCGCCTTCGGCCACCAACTGCTGCCTTGGTTGGTGACTTTACAGCCTCCTGGGAATAAGGGCCATGCTTTATTTTTGTCTGTCATAATTGTATATATGTATTGGAAAAATATTTATCATTTACACAAACATTCATTCTGCCTTATCAGGCACTGAGAAGAAAGACGATGGTGTTTCTCGATCTTAATCTCAGAGGTAAAAAGCCAATAAACTCACCACGCTGGCTAATGTGTGTTGGTGAGCAGCCCATTCATGTTCGTATACTATATGAATAATCACATAGTAATAACAGCTGCAACGACAAGAACGTATGGAGTGGACATTAGGAATTTGCCCTGCTCGGTTCCTTTAAGGTCTCCAAGAGGAATCAAAGGGTCTCCTTTCAGTTAATAGCAAACTCTTTTCTGCAGCCATATATATATATATATATATATATATAAATGGCTGCAAAAATAGAATATATATATAACTTTGCCTAGTCCACTATTATTTACATATCACTCTTTGGATTAAGAGTAATTTAACAATCTGTGTTGATTGTATTCAGGGCCACCATGTTTGGACATACAGGTTGTGCTGAGCACAAAGATGCTTCTTTACTGGGGCACTAAGGCACACAATTAATTACAATTAATTTGTAATTTATTTACATTTTCAAACCAGTTAATTAATAAAATTTATATGTAAATAAAATTGTTTACATTTTCGAATAATTTCATCATTAGAAATAGGTTCTGAGTGTAAATATTTTTTTATTTCAATATAAGAGGAATACTTCTTTACTTAAACTTACTTGTGACAATTATCCAGGCTTTGAATTTTTAGGCATCAGCTCGAAAAATACTTCTCATATACTCTTATAATTACACTAAATCCAACAGATTGACACCATTTTGTCGTGATAATTAATAAAACTTATATGTAAATGTTTAGATTTCATAATCACTGTATTCATAGAGACACATTCTGATTGTAAATATTTCTTATTTAAACATAAGAGAAATATTATTTATTTAAACTTATTGTGGCAGTTGCTCTAACCTCGAAACATATTTCATATATACTCTACTATTTCACAACACCGAATAGGTTGATATCATTTCATCATTACAATTAATCAAATTTATATGTAAATAAAAATGTTTAGATTTACCAATCACTTTTATTTAAATATCTTAATTTATTAATATTAATAATTTACTCTGGCTTGCACTGAGTGGTACTATTGTATGGAGAGTTTTGCCTGTTTTAATAACAATTATGAGCAAGCATAAGAAATGGTGATAATGTGATGTTCAATGGTTTAGTATTTTAATTTTACATGTAAACTAATTTATTTTTAAAATATTTTAATGGATTTTTAATCAAGATGATATGGCAAGTCTATAATTAATTATTTTAGCATGTATTTTATTCTCCATGTTTATTTTACGTAAGGTATTCACCGAACACGTTGCATGACTAAAGCTATATTTTCAAGTTTTTCTCGCGAAAGCTGCTGGAAAAAAATGTCTTTTAATTTACAACTTTTATTTCATATATTGGGGAGGGGGGGTAAAATTTACCTTGCACAAGGGCCCTTCTTATTCACGCGGCGGGCCTGGTTGTATTGGCAGTTAAATGGGTAAATTATACATCGTTATCATGGTGAATAAACCCGTTAATGAAAATGTATCAGGGGAAAAAAAGGCCAGAGTAGTAATTTTGATTGTAAACTCAAAAATATATCAATATTACATACAATGTAGTCTTCACATCGGAACTATTTGTCTCTCAAAAAAAAAAAGTTCTATATATTTTAAGTGAACTATTTAATTTAAATTTGTCTTATCATCTTGGCTTTCAATTGTTTTTACCATCAGCGTTACCATTTAAGATTATTTTAAATGATTTTTGTTTCTTTTATTGATTACTAGACTATGTGGGCGTTCGTGAAGTTTTTTGTTTCCGTGGTTTAAGATACTTTAATAAAGTAGCATTTTATGAGAAGAAATATCTCTAGTTTAATTTGCATTTCATAAGTTTTCTTTTGAGTATATTTACATATTTTTAAAAGACTGTACCTATATACTATAGCGCTTATTTTCTAATTCGATTATTCTTCTGTTGATTTTGCAAAAAAGTAATAATAATTTCATAAACAGAGATATAAGATGCTTCCACGCTTTTAAAATATAAGATTCAAAAATTTTAAAAATTTCTAAATTAATGTTGATATCCTCTAATGAATTAAAAAAATTATAATTAAGTTGTCATAATTAATTACATAAAATAAACAGAAAATTAAAAAATTGAAATCGACGCAGTAAAAAATATTAATTCAATTAGTTTTTCATCGCAATCTCCCTAAAATTAATTGCATAAATAAAATGTTTTTTTTTCTTTTTTTAAGATTACCTAAAATGGCATTTTTAAAAACACTTTTAACACACACCCATATAAAGAAAGAGAAAAAAACGTCTTACTAACAGTTCCCGTATATAGAGAGCAAAAGGAATTTTAGTCCATAATTGTATTTATATACTGGATTGTTTCCATCATCTAATATAAGTATTGAATGTCTTTGGAAAATTTAACTTTATTTAAATATTCCAAATCCATTCAACAGTCAGTAATAGCACACAGGTTAGTATATGAATAAGGTTTCGAGAGGTATTATTCTCCTCTCTTCTTCAAGTGTTCTGACCAGTGACAGTACTAATATGAGAATCGAACCTGGACCCTTAGATTCTTGACTATTGAATTTTAAGGTAACGCAGATGGCTCAGTTGGTTAGAACATTACCTTTTTAATATTCAAGAATCTAAGGGCCCAGGTTCGTTTCCCATGCTAGTTCTGTCACTGGTCAGGCCAGCAATGGAAGAAGGGGGAGAATAATACCTCTCGAAACGTTGTGCATATACTTACCTGTTTGATGTGCTATTACTGACAGTTGAATGTATTTTGAATATTTAAATAAAGTTAATTTTTTCTAAAGCCATTCAATATTTATATTAGATGATGGAAATAGCCAATATATAAATACAACAAAAATACCATCATCACAAACATTAAAAAGAACACATTTTTTATTCCATTGTTTTCACTTACATTGTTTTATCTCATTTATTATTTTCTGTCTTTACTGGCAAAACTTGAGAAATAGTAAAAACATTTTCATTCCTATCTTTTTCTCCTGCTTCTATTGAAAAAAATTATATAGAGGTTTCACTTTAAATAAAAATCTTGTATTTATCTCTACCTTTTTTAATGTGTGACATGTTTATTTTAAAGGTGGTGTGGTTTATGTTTACATGAATTTTAACCCCGTTTCCTCTCTCATAATATGGTGTAATTTTATGGAAGCTGTTTGTTCATTTCAGGAGACATATATGTTCGTAATCATAGTGTATTTAATGAAATGGATATTTGGCTTGGTGAACCACTTGTCTGAAAAAATTTGATTTGTTCTTTTGTAGTAAAGTTCTGATTAGCAATCTAAAATTTTGATTTAGCCATTTATGTGCTATTGTTAAAATGTTTGCTATTGAGATTGAGATGGTAGATAAAACATCTAGCAGTTACAATGCACAATGAAGTGTAAAAAATATCTTGTTTTCATCAATAAATATATACCAAAGAAGAAAAAAGGTATTGAATTTAATGCTATTCAAAAATCACCATTAGTTATTATATATATATATATATGCACATGCGTGTTTGTGGGTGTGTAGTACAATAATACAATAAATGTCCACTAATCAAAATATTGTACTAAAATGTAATTATACTCCAAATAACAGTAAATAGCAAAATAAATTCCAATATAAACTTTAAGTATAGAGGATTTGAACTCAGATTTTCAAGCACTCTTCAACTATCCACACTATCTCATACAACTGATACACATGACCACACATGTAGAAAAGATTAATAATCACCAATATACGTATTTGATGCTAAACCAGCACTCATCAGTTGGTCCAGACTATCATCTCTCACACATATATATAATCAATGCTCAGTTTATATTAAGATAGCAAATCTTTTTACTGTAATGGACAGGCTTCAATCCACTGCAACCTCCAACTTTTCAGCCATCCATATCATTGAAAATCTGATGATGAAATTTCAAATCCAATGCTGATGCTAATACTATTGCCATGCCCATGTTGACCTGAAGTCATTCTGACCCCTCATGTATAGGACAGTATCCATTAAATACATATAAGAGGGATGGACAGGATACAAGCTTAATATGTAAATATTTGAAACCAGGCACTCCTCACAAACCTGGGAGCTTAATTTTAAGTATAGAGGATTTGAAACTCAGATTTTCATGCACTCTTCAACTATCCACACTATCTCATACAACTGATACACATGACCACACATATGTAGAAAAGATTAATAATCACCAATATATGTATTTCATGCTAAACCAGCACTCATCAGTTGGTCCAGGCTATCATCTCTCACACACATATATAATTAATGCTCAGTTTATATTAAAATAGCAAATCTTTATACTTTAATGGACAGGCTTTAATCCTCTGCAACCTCCAACTTTTCAGCCATCCATATCATTGAAAATCTGATGATGAAAACTCAAATCCCATGCTGATGCTAATATTATTGCCATGACCATGTTGACCTGAAGTCACTCTGACCCCTCGTGTATAGGACAGTATCCATTAAATGCATATAAGAGGGATGGACAGGATACAAGCTTAATATGTAAATATTTGAAACCAGGCACTCTTCACAAACCTGGAAGCTTAATTGTAAGTATAGAGGATTTGAACTCAGATTTTCAATCACTCTTCAACTATCCACACTATCTCATACAACTGATACACATGACCACACACATGTAGAAAAGATTAATAATCACCAATATACGTATTTCATGCTAAACCAGCACTCATCAGTTGGTCCAGACTATCATCTCTCACACATATATATAATCAATGTTCAGTTTATATTAATATAGCAAATCTTTATACTTTAATGGACAGGCTTCAATCCACTGCAACCTCCAACTTTTCAGCCATCCATATCATTGAAAATCTGATTATGAAAACTCAATTCCCATGCTGATGCTAATATTATTTCTACATGTGTGTGGTCATGTGTATCAGTTGTATGAGATAGTATGGATAATTGAAGAGTGCTTGAAAATCTGAGTTTCAAATCCTTTATACTTACAATTAAGCTCCCAGGTTTGTGAAGAGTGCCTGGTTTCAAATATTTACATATTAAGCTTGTATCCTGTCCATCCCTCTTTTATGTATTTAATGGATACTTCCCTATACATGAGGGGTCAGAGTGACTTCAGGTCAATCTGGGCATGGCAATAATATTAGCATCAGCATGGGATTTGAGTTTTCATCATCAGATTTTCAATGATATGGATGGCTGAAAAGTTGGAGGTTGCAGTGGATTGAAGCCTGTCCATTAAAGTATAAAGATTTGCTATTTTAATATAAACTGAGCATTGATTATATATATGTGTGAGAGATGATAGTCTGGACCAACTGATGAGTGCTGGTTTAGCATGAAATATGTATATTGGTGATTATTAATCTTTTCTACATGGGTGTGGTCATGTGTATCAGTTGTATGAGATAGTGTGGATAGTTTAAGAGTGCTTGAAAATCTGAGTTCAAATCCTCTATACTTACATTTAAGCTCCCAGGTTTGTGAAGAGTGCCTGGTTTCAAATATTTAAATATAAACTTTAATCAATAATTGTACTTTCAATCATATTTATAATCATTTTTAACTAAACTGATTTAATTTCAAAATGGGATAAAACAGCATTAACTGGAAACCACATATCAATTTACATCTACATGGATTTACCATATCCCATAATTCACTAATCTTAATTTTTTGAAATTAAGTCAGTTTAGGGGGAAATGATTATGAATGTAATTGGAAGGACCGTTATTTAAAATATAATTACAATATATATATATTGTAATGATCCAGAGAAGATAGACTTACGTAAACTGCACTACAAGGCGCCATCTATGCATTTGAACCTAGAAAAAATTATAAAGTAGGCAGATACATAAGTCAAAAAAAAATATATATTTTTTTTAAATTTTGATTCCAGTCGTTAGCCCAAGTCACTAGCTCAGGGAGTAGCAGAGATTTAATAATATAATATCTTATCTAAGAGTAATTTTTTAAAAAAAGAATAAAATAAGCCACTGCCAGTAATTAGCACACAACATTTATTTATGCACATATATATAAGATTTAAAATTATTTTAGTATTAGTTTTACATTTTAAAATTTAACTTACATTTTTAACTTTGATTTTTGACTTTAATTTACATTTAGTTTTTATAAATTTACATTTTAATTTTTTTATAAGTTTGCACAGATGGGATTATAAAAGCTTGTTTTAATATGTTGAGTATAGATCGGTTACATAGATTACAATGGTCAAAAACATTTCAAAATAAACATAAATGATCAAAATATAAAATCATTGATACCGACAATTGCAGAGGGAAATTTATAAGTAACCCAATAGTATTCACCATAAGATACTTGCATTGTCACCAATAACTTAAAAGACATCCGAATAAATACATTTTAGATACTAACGGTGAGGTATCATTATTTATCGAATGTCTATATATTTTGATCAAATATGAAATCCAAAACATAATTAACAGATAACGAATCCATGCAAACATCTATAAACAACTTAAATTTAATGCATTTTTATTTAGTGTCGAGTATGAATAGACTACATAGATTTGCATTTGAAAATAAACATTCTATCCCTATTTAACCTTAGGCTAAAATTCGTAGTCAAACTGGCATCAATTCATCTGATATATTGATGTATTCAATGTAATAAAATACGGCAGCACAAAAAGTTAAGAGAAGAAATTGCCTCTCGTCAGATAGAAATATTACATCTATCTGCGAAGAAGAGCAATAAAACAAAAAAACTCTATAGAAAGGAACTGCGGTATCCGACTTATAATTCCTTCCATAGGCAAACGGAAGTGTGCGGCGTATGAAGCAATTCTGCCCGTAGCGAATCAATATTACATCTACTAATCACACCAATATATCCAATCCATTGACCCAATTCAACTACGACACAAATAACCTAAGATTACCCTCCCCTAATATAACTTTACAAATTTATACAGCCATTTATTCCCGACTTAAGTTTAACATTTATATAATTTAATTTATCACATAGCAAAAATCATAATAAAACTTAAAGAACAAAAAAAAATATAAATGGAAATGATTTTACATAAATAAAAAATAAAAAAAATACATCAAATAACATTATTAATAAAGAATTTAGTTTGGTCAGATAGGATTCTATTTGTATTATTTACTAAAAGGTTTAGAATTTAGAGTTCTATGTATTCAAATGAAAATAAAGTTCTTACAATTTTAAAAGGTCCATAATTTGTAGTCATTTGTAATTCTGAATGGGAATTCCCACACCGTACTGAAGATATTTGTTTTGTTAGCCGTTGTTTTTATCCATCTGGAGGTTTTTGCTTTAACTGGTCCTCAATGAAGAAAACGATGTTTCACTCCCTTTTCTTTAACAGCTGAAGGAATTGAAAGTGCGTCTTTCAATCCTTCACCTCCAACTCTGTACTAATACATATAGTCACATCATAATAATACTTAATTAATAATTTTCAAACTTGTCCTTTTAAATTAATTTGAAGGATCCAATGGACGTTACGTTATGATGATGATATGGTCCTTTTGCTGAGGTCCGATTCCATTGTTTTTCATTCATTGTCTATTTGTTTCTATTGTTTTCCTATCTGACCGATGCTTATACATTTAAATGCCCAAAGGCTAGTTTATTATTAAAAATAATCATTTCCATTTTACAAAAGGTTAATTAATTTGTTTTCAAACTTAAACATATATTTTTATCTCTAAATCTTTTCTGAAAATTTAGTTTTAAACTACTCTTTTTTTAATAAAGTTTTATTTTAATAAATATTTATCTGTGCAATTTTATATATATGCAAGTTTAAGATGATTTTTTAATTTTCAGTTTTTAATTCTTAAAAAAAAATTTTTTATTGGCGAACTTTTTTTTTTTTTTATGTTTACTAATAAAAAATAATGTAACGTACATATGTGCCCATTACATATCAGTAAACTTGCTTAAAAAAAAATGAACAAAAAAAAAAATATTTTACTTAGGGTTAGTAGTTACGGTACATGATTAACAAAATTTACAAAACATTCGGTTAGTATTGAGACTTTTTACCAAAAAAAATGTTGACTATCGTTTTCCTAAGGGCCATTTACGTTCACACCTCCTCCCCACAAGAGTTCTATTATTTTATTTTATTTTTATATATATTTTATTTTTACACACGGCATGACAAGCAAGTTATCTAAATTATTTATTTAAGAAGGTTGCATTGAACTAAATACGTTTTGAAAGATAATGGATTTATAAGTGTATATTTGCAGCACAATTATAAATACCACCAACTTATTTATGACTGATTAAAATGCTTAAATAGGATTACACTGAAGTAAATTCCCAACAGTACTCATCGTAAGGTACCACATTTCGATCATAAACTTATGTGGCTGTGCACGCCTATACACGTTAAAGCATAATATATATCAACAAACAAAAAAAACATATTTATTGCAACCTTTTGACTTTTTTTAACAAAAATTAGTTTTAAAATTATTTATACTTTCTCGTGTTTAATATATATGTGCAATTTCTTCTGGCAGTGCTTGTATAAGATTCAAAGTATACGACTTTATGTAACAGATAAAAATATTTCATTTTGAAAAAGGAAATTTACTCAGGGTATATGTTGTTTTTATTAATAGATCAGCCCAAGTTGGGTGGCCAGTTGTAACGATCTGGAGAAGATAGACTTATGTAAACTGCACTACAAGGTGCCATCTAGGCATTTGAACCTAGAAAAATTTATAAAGTAGGCAGTTACGTAAGTCAAAAAAAAATATTTTTTTTTTTAAATTTTGATTCCAGTCGTTAGCCCAAGTCACTAGCTCAGGGAGTAGCAGAGATTTAATAATATAATATTTTATCTAAGAGTAATTTTTTAAAAAAAAAATAAAATAAGCCACTGCCAGTAATTAGCACACAACATTTATTTATGCACATATATATAAGATTTAAAATTATTTTAGTATTAGTTTTACATTTTAAAATTTAACTTACATTTTTAACTTTGATTTTTGACTTTAATTTACATTTAGTTTTTATAAATTTACATTTTAATTTTTTTATAAGTTCGCACAGATGGGATTATAAAAGCTTGTTTTAATATGTTGAGTATAGATCGGTTACATAGATTACAACGGTCAAAAACATTTCAAAATAAACATAAACGATCAAAATATAAAATCACTAATATTGACAATTGCAGAGGCAAATTTATAAGTAACCCAATAGTATTCACCATAAGATACTTGTATTGTCACCAATAACTTAAAAGACATCCGAATAAATACATTTTAGATACTCACCATGAGGTATCATTATTTATCGAATGTCTATATATTTTGATCAAATATGAAATCCAAAACATAATTAACCGATAACGAATCCATACAAACGTCTATAAACAACTTAAATTTAATGCATTTTTATTTAGTGTCAAGTATGAATAGACTACATAGATTTGCATTTGAAAATAAACATTCTATCCCTATTTAACCTTAGGCTAAAATTCGTAGTCAAACTGGCATCAATTCATCTGATATATCGATGTATTCAATGTAATAAAATACGGCAGCACAAAAAGTTAAGAGAAGAAATTGCCTCTCGTCAGATAGAAATATTACATCTATCTGTGAAGAAGAGCAATAAAACAAAAAACTCCATAGAAAGGAACTGCAGTATCCGACTTATAATTTCTTCCATAGGCAAACGGAAGTGTGCAGCGTATGAAGCAATTCTTCCCATAGCGAATCAATATTACATCTACTAATCACACCAATATATCCAATCCATTGACCCAATTCAACTACGACACAAATAACTTAAGATTACCCTCCCCTAATATAACTTTACAAATCTATACAGCCATTCACGCCCGACTTAAGTTTAACATTTATATAATTTAATTTATCGCACAGCAAAAATCATAATAAAACTTAAAGAACAAAAAAAAATATAAATGGAAATGATTTTACATAAATAAATAAAAAAAATACATCAAATAACATTATTAATAAAGAATTTAGTTTGGTCAGATAGGATTCTATTTGTATTATTTACTAAAAGGTTTAGAATTTAGAGTTCTATGTTTTCAAATGAAAATAAAGTTCTTACGATTTTAAAAGGTCCATAATTTGTAGTCATTTGTAATTCTGAATGGGAATTCCCATGCCGTACTGAAGATATTTGTTTTGTTAGCCATTGTTTTTATCCATCCGGAGGTTTTTGCTTTAATTGGTCCTCAATGAAGAAAACAATGTTTCACTCCCTTTTCTTTAACAGCTGAAGGAATTGAAAGTGCGTCTTTCAATCCCTTCACCTCCAACTCTGTACTAATACAAATAGTCACATCATAATAATACTTAATTAATAATTTTCAAACTTGTCCTTTTATATTAATTTGAAGGATCCAATGGACGTTACGTCATGATGATGATATGGTCCTTTCACTGAGGTCCGATTCCATTGTTTTTCATTCATTGGCTATTTGTTTCTATTGTTTTCCTATCTGACCGATGCTTATACATTTAAATGCCCAAAGGCTAGTTTACTAATTAAAAATAATCATTTCCATTTTACAAAAGATTAATTAATTTGTTTTCAAACTTAAACATATATTTTTATCTCTAAATCTTTTCTGAAAATTTAGTTTTAAACTACTCTTTTTTTAATAAAGTTTTATTTTAATAAATATTTATCTGTGCGATTTTATATATATGCAAGTTTAAGATGATTTTTTAATTTTCAGTTTTTAATTCTTAAAAAAGAAATTTTTATTGGCGAACTTTTTTTTTTTTATGTTTACTAATAAAAAATAATGTAACGTACGTATGTGCCCATTACAATATATATATATATATATATATATGTGTGTGTGTGTGTTAAAACAATTTGCTCATGAGTACTAGATAAAATGACATTTTATCCAGATTTATCTGTTGTAATGATTTATATTCCTCATCATCAACTATTATCAATCCACTGAAGGATGAAGGTCTCTCCAAGTTTAATCAATCTTCTCTGATCTTTAGTTTCTCTTTTCCACTTCATCCCTGCACACTTTCTTATTCCATCCATCCATCTCACATGTAGTCTCTTTCTGAATCTTTTACAATCTCTTGGAATTCAGAGAAATATTTCAATTATCCATCTATTATCATCTTTTCTATCAATATGTCCAGCCCAACTCCACTTCAGTCTTTTAATTTTTTCAATGAGGTCAATAACATCTGTATTTTCAATCTCTTCTTGTTTCTTTTAACATAAATCTCTTCATATTTTTTGAGTTGTCTGAAGTCTTTTTATTGCTCTTATATTAAGTGTCCAAGTCTCAAATCCATAAATAAAAACTGGTAAAACACATTTATGAAAAACTTTTTTTTTCAAACATATAGGCATATTTCATTTTAGTATCAAGTTATTTCTACCAAAAGCACTTTAACCAAGTTTAATTCTATGATTAATTTTATCCATTATCATTCCATCTGTATTAATAATCTGACCAAGGTATTTATAGCTGTTAAATTCTTCTAATTCATCATAATCACTCTTTATTTTCATATTTTGAGAAAATCCATTAAACATTACTTTAGTTTTTTTTAACATTTGTCTTTAGTCCTACTTTCCTACTTTCATCTGATAACTCCTGCCACATTTCCTGCAGCTCTGAAGCATTATTTGCAAAAACAACTACATCATCTGCAAAACCTAAATGACTTAAATAATCTCCATTTATTTTCACTCCTTTAGCTTCGCATTTTAATCCACAAAATACTTATTGCAGCACTGCTGTAAAAAGTTTTGGAAATATGGAATCACCCTGTCTTCCATTGCTGTTGCATTTTTATAAATATTCTTTAAAATATGACAATATCCTGGATCTATACCTTGATGATCCAATGCTTTAATCACTGAAGAAATGTTTATAGAATCAAATGCCTTTTCATAATGGATAAATCCAAGACATAATGGCAACTCATAGTCATTTGTTTTTTCTATAACTTCTCTCAATACCTGGATATGATCTATTGTACTAAAACCGGTTTATCTTCTTTATCACTTTTTTTAAATATTAATATTAGTACTGCATTCTTCCAATCATATGGTACACATTATATTATATTCCCTAAAATACCCATATATGCATGTACTTTACAATGAAATCTGGGAGTTTGTAATTCATTAGGCTATTATTGTGAATCTAAATAATGCATTATGTAATAACACAATTGAGTATAACCCATAGTAACATTTCTAATTTCTTATCTATTTTTTAGGATGCTTTCATTTACAACCATACATATGCTATAATTTACTAATCTTAATTTTTTGAAATTAAGTCAGTTTAGGTGAAAAGGATTGTAAATGTAACTGGAAGTACTATTATTGATTAAAGTTCATATTGGGATTTATTTTGGTTATTTTCCATTATTTGGAATATAATTACATTATATGTGTGTGTGTGTCTGTGCGTGTATGTTAAAACAAGTTGTTTATGAGTACCAGATATAAATGACATATTATCTGGATTTATCTGTTGTAATGATTTATATTACCTGCAATACCCTTACATGCAAGTACTTTAAATAAATATGGTTGAACACCATCAGATTTTTAAGGAAATCTAAAACTTTTATCATTTATTAGGCCATCGTTGTGGATCTAAATAATACATTATATAATAACAAAATCCAGTATAACTTATAGTAACATTTCTCATTTCTTATCTATTTTTAGGATGCTTTGATTTACAACCTTTCTCATATACAAATATAAGGCAACACAGTCTAGCTTAAGAGTGCTGAGATCTTCAGCATGAGGCCTAATCAATAACCAAGCACCCTTCTTAATGTTGGTTGTGTGCCTACATAAACCTGTAATAAGCTATCAAAATCAAATTAAAAAAAATAATGAGGTGTAATTAAATAATATAATTATCATTCCACTTTAATATCAATACCATAATTGCTTTGTTGACACTTGCTAACTAAAGTTCTGATTGTATCAATCAGATACAAACACATGAACAACTATTTAGATATTCTTATAAGTACACCTCTGCATTCACATGCATGTATAAATGATATAATATTTAAGAAACTCCCTTTTTTAACACAGAAGCAAAACTCTCTATACAGTAGTGCATCTTTATCCAAGCCAGAGCAATCAATGGGTGCTAGAAGGTTTGTGCATAAAATTTCTATCTAGTGCCTTCTCATCCAATATCCCCAAACTAGTTTCTAGCTAGTGGCTTTCATCAGTGAGAAGCCTAGGATCTGAGAGCATTGCACCTATATCTTAGGAGATATCTGAGGATCTTCTAAGATCTAAGTGCAGTGCTCTCAGATGCTAGGCTTCTCATTGATGAAAGCCACAATCTAGATTTTAGTCTGAGAATATGATCTATGTGCAGTGTTCTCAGATCCAAGGCTTCTCCCTGATGAATGCCACAAGCTAGAAACTAGTCTGGGGATAAAAAGATCTACATGCAGTGCTCTCAGATCAATGGCTCCTCACTGATGATCTGGAGATATTGGATGAGTAGGTACTAGTTAGGGATTTTACACACAAACCTTTTTGCATACATTGATCCCTCTGTCTTACATAAAGTGATACTACTTTAGGGACAGTTTTGCCCCTGTGTTAAACAGCTTATGTAAGCATAAAGAAGGGGGATCATGCGATGTTTATTGATTTAACGTCCTTTTCTTTTATAAGAATATATATTGGGTGGGTAAAATTAAGTGGAAATTATGATTGACTTTTAATTTATGTAAATTAATACACTAAAATTAAGTTAAACTGTAATTAGTTTTTAATTTAATGTAGATTTAAGAGCCTTATCAGGTCTACATCTTTTTAATGATAAAGTTCTATGCTTTTTTTCTAACTACACATATATATTTTGCCTCTCTGTTTTTATTCAAAAGTAAGCATTCAAGTAATATTAGACTGATGACCTGTAACTCTATAATTTTCCTTCTTTTTTTAAAATATGTAATTCTATGAATAACGAGTGTAATCTTTTCTTATATTAACTATTAACGTTATTCATAGAATGTTAGATTATAATTTCAATAACGACTTCCTTCAGAATAACTCTTTTAATATCTTCCCCTTATCAGAATTTATATAACAAATCCAATAATAATACTTTTAACTTTACAATCCTATACAGAGAAAGAAGGGAAACTGTTATTGATTTTATAATCTCAAAATTAGCATATAAAATTTTAACAATAAATAGTTTATACATGACAATAATAAATAATTTATAAACTATCTACAGTTGATGTAGATGAACAAAAGTTGTAGTCTTTTAAAATAAAGTAAGTTTATTTTCTAAGCGAATAAACATCACATGACCACCTCCTCTTATGCTTGTGTATAACTGTTGTTAAAACAGGCAAAACTCACTATATATATTTGTCACACACAGCAAGCTAGAGTAATCAATGGATGCCAGAAGGCTTGTTCATAAAATCCCTATCTAGTGCCTACTCATCCAATATCCCCAGACTGTTTTCTGTCTTTGTGGCCTTCATCAGTGTGGAGACTTGGATCTGGAAGAACTGCATCTTGCTGTGTGTGACAAATATATATAGTGAGTTTTGCCTGTTTTAAGTTTCTTTTCTCTGAAAATTCCACAACAGATTAAAAAAAATTATATAATTACAGTCTTGCCAGAGTAGTAGGAACATGTATTGAAAAAATGGGAGACCTTTTTTTTTGTTAAATTACAATTAAAATGTGCATATTTTGCAGCTTCAATTTCATTTTTCTTTTCCTTTACTTAGAAAATATGGCAAGATAATTTTATGTTTGATCTTAAAACTTACAGGTCAACATTTGTCTGAAGGTTTGTAATGATTGTATATTATAAAATGTGATATGTTGGACTATTTCCATCATTTATGAGTGAATATTGAATGTATAGAAAATTTTAAACTTTATTTAAACTTTCCAAATACAAACAACTTGTTAGTAATAACACACAAACAGACAATACAGGTTAGTAATTACAGCAACACCTGAAGAGTGGAGAATAATACTACTTGAAACGTTGTGTAATTACTAATCTGTATTGTCTATTTGTGTGTTATTATTAACAAGTTGTTTGTATTTGGAAAGTTTAAATAAAGTTTAACATTTTTTATACATTGAACATTCACTCATAAATGATGGAAATAGTCCAACATATCACATCTTACAAGTCAACAATCTGACATTTGACAGATTTTCTTTCAAAATTAAAATTCAGGTGTTTTATCTTCTTTTTTAAATGGTTGGTGTAAGCAGGAATATTTTATAGGAATACTTTCTGAAATCCATGAAGGCAAACCAAATGCAATATTTAGTTGTTTACGCAAACATTCTTAAATTGGGCAATTTTCATAAGGTAAAAAAAATCACTTTAGTTTCCAGTTCAGCTAAGAACAATTACTCTATTTTAATTGATTCTTTAGAATAATGGACAATATAATGTTTTTATTAGATTTTACATTAATTAATTACATGTAGTAAAAAAAATTTCAAACTTACAATGTTTTTTTTCCATTATAATCAAAATCTGAAAATCTCATTGTTGCAAATAATATTGGTAGATAACAATTTCTTCGTGATGTTATGCATACAATTTGCCTTCCAATTTTAATCAAACTAAAAGCATTCATGTTTAATTAAAGTATATAAAAAATAAAATTTAAATTCTTTGTTAAATATAATATTTAGTAAATGAATTATCTATTAATCACATTATTTATCTCTCTTTATTAAAACATTATTTATAAGAATTAATGCATTTAATAAGTGAATCTGTACACACACAAATATACTTAAAGAATTCAATATATTTCCCTTTAATAATAAATGTCCACAATCTGTTCACTAATAATTCACAACTTTTTAACTCTTACTATCCATTTCATGCTCTTATAAACTTTATCAACTGCCTCCAATACTATCCTAGCCTTACAAACTAGCTATCTATATACAATTTTCTATTCTTACCTCTCATTATGCATCAAACAAAACAAGGGTCATGAAATATTATATTTTGCTGTTTATAATTAATAGTACTACCATACTATAATACTATTACTTATGTATTGAAGAACCCAAATAATATACATAGACATATGTAATTCAAATGCAAACATTATCCTTCCAACTCCAAGAAAAAAACTGCTCCAGAAATGAGTTTTGCAATGATTACATAAACCTGTCTGTGAACCATGAATATGTCCAAATGTAGAATATGCTAATCCATTTTTCTGTTTATTTGACATTTTGTGATGATATCTGTTAATTTCTTCATCAAAAATTGTTCTTTCTAAAATATTTCAAATACCATGTCGAATTGTAACAATGTATTTTATTTTCTGCCATATCCTTCCAATAAAAACAATCAACATTGCATTTTTTAAAACAGGCAAAAACTCACTATATGTATTGTCACACTGCAAGCTAGAGTAAACAATGGATTCCAGAAGGCTTGTGCATAAAATCCTCATCTAATGCCTACTCATCCAATATCCCCAGACTAGTTTCTGGCTTGTGGCTTTCATCAGAGAGGTGCCTTGAAACTGAGAACACTGCATCTAGATCTTAGGATCTAAGGCTCTTCACTGACAAAGGCCACAAGTCAGACACTAGTCTGGGGATATTGGATGAATAAGTGCTAGATGGGGATTTTATACACAAGCCTTTTGGCATCCATTGATTACTCTAGCTTGCAGTGTGGCAATATGAACAGTGAATTTTTGCCTGTTTTAATAACAGTTATAAGCAAGCATAAGAAATGGTGATCATGTGATGTTTATTTGCATTGCATTTTTTACATATCTTTGAGATAATTTTTATAATATAAAAAAGATCCATCTCTCCCATAAAAACCATGCTCAAATTCATTATAAAACATCTTAATCCTAGTCTACAATTGTTCATTTGTCTTAAATGGTCATTCTAACAAAGGTATGCTTTTACAGCAGTGGACTTTATAGTATCTCATTGAGCACATTGAAGACATTGATTGGGTTTATGATCTTATCACCATATTTTAAAATTTTTCAGAGCATTTGTAAATGAAATTGTTCTAATGTTTGGTGTCCAAATCTCACTTTCGTACAGTAAACTAGATAGAATAACAGCTCTATGAATAGCTAACTTAGTTGCAATAGTTATTTCGCTGTCATGACATATCCTATCTTTTAACTTGTTAAAAGCTATAGCAGCAGATTGGAGTTTGTGTTGTCTCTCAATGTCTAAGTTTGAACTCAGACATATTTTCAAATAACATATGTAAACATACTGGATGAAACTAATCATGGAATCAAACTAGAATGGAGTGCTTTTGATACAAGTAATTTCAAATTAAAAGGAAATATGCCTATGTGTTTGAAGATAGATGTGTCATACTAGTTCTTACTTACATTTCTGTGACTTGAACGCTTCACAGAAGAACAGTACTGATACTTCAGACCATTCAGTAAAGGATGAAGAGATGTATATTGGGGATAACCAGAAGGAATCAATAGTGATATTGAATGAAAGCATCATTAAAAGAATTAAGACTGAAGTGGAAGTTGGGCTGAGCATATTTATAGAAAAGATGCCAATAGATGGAAAGTTGAAATCATAAACTGGATGTTAAGAAATTGGAAAAGACCTAGAAAGTGACCACATGTGAGATGGATGGATGATTTGTTGATGTGATGAAAATGAGAAATTATGGGTCACAGAAACTGGTTTACATTTGGAGAGATCTTTAATGTTTTTGTGGATTGATAGTAGTTGAAATGATGATGATGATGATGTATTGCACTTTAATTTACAAATATCAAACATTCTGCACTCACAAATTTTCATACAAAAATCACATTAGATAATGATTTTTACTAATTATACATTAAATTAAAATTACTCTTAGTACAGACATGAACTATATATGTATTTCTTAATTATAAATTATACATGGATTAATTCAATTTCTCTCCTTTTACATATTTAATATCTTTTTTAATTATATAATTAAACCCCCCCTCACTATAGATTTTGTCTTTGTTTATATGTGATCATAATTAATTGTTATACTGTAGAAATTATATTTAATCATGCTTATATTAGACATATAATTTATTCTACAAAGAGTTAATATATTGTACAGGCTTAAACTTGCATTTATATATGTAATATAGACGGGATTCGAACTCAGACTTTCACACGACCCACTACTCTCAGTGCCATTGAGAGTAGTGGGTCGTGCAAAAGTCTGAGTTCAAATCCCGTCTACAAAGAGTTATTGGATCTTTGAAGAGAGTAGCACCATATTATATTAAGGATAAACAATAATGACTTAATGAATTACAAAGTAAGAGAGTTGTTAATTTTTTAGTATATGGATTTTCTGATGTACTAACTATCAATAAAATATCATAAAGAATCTGTAAAGATTTCAATCAAACGATAAAATTATTAGTTGGTTTATGAAATCCCTTGATTTTGCCACAGTAGGTATATATTTGACAATCATTTACCATGTCATCCATGGTTTATGTTCACCCATATCTGCATAATTTAGTGGCTGATAAATTTTACTTATGAAGCATTATGTTCACCCAAATCTGCATAATTTAATGGCTGATAAATTTTACTTATGAAGCAAAGAATTGTAAAGTGGAGATGAATAAACAATATGAAATAAAAATCAAGTGTTCTACTTTAAAAGTACTAATTATATAAAAAAATACGTTTTTACTTCAATGACTTATATAAATCTATGTGTTTTGTGCACAGACAATGAAGATTTAAATTTAATTGTATATTAAGCTAAGCGCTTTCGGTAGATATGTACTCCCATATTCATAACTAGGCATGTAATGAGAAAATATCTATATTGCATATGATATGCAAATATATGTAAATTTGAGTGCATTATTTACAATGTTTATTTTCTTGACATGAAGAAGCAAGCTTCTTTTCTGTTAATTGCTGCAGGATCACATGCTATGTAGCAAGCCTCTTTAACCTTGCATTTTGCATCCTTTCTTGTTGTACAAACAACAGTCACTGCTGATGGTTGAAAAAGGTGATGCACTCAAATTTACATATATTTGCATATCATATGCATTATAGACATTTTCTCATTACATGCCTAACTATGAATATGGGAGTATGTATCTCCTGAAAGCACTTAGCTTAATATAGAATTAAATTTAAAGCTTCATTGTCTGTGTGCAAAGTACTTATAGATTTAATTATATATATTGTACCAGATGTAGCCAGCAGTACTTATATATATATATATATATATTGTACCAGATGTAGGCAGCAGTATGAACTAGTTGTCAAGGATGAATTTTGAATGAGATATATGAATTATAATAATACATAATTATATAAAACCTTTTCATATTTAAAAATTAATCAAAATAAAGATTCGAACTCTGGATAGGATTAAAAAATACTTCAATTTAATATTTAAAAAAAAAAAATTTTGTTCTAAACATAAATTATTTATATAGTTCAGGCTAGAATAGTTTCATTATGCTTACATCTGTAATTATTATGGGATGTCATGCTTTTATATATATATGATAAACAAAAATGCAAGTTAAAAAACTTGCTAACGCTTGTATTTATGTCCACAGATGGCGTTCTACCAAAAACGCCCATCAAGCGTATGTTTTGTTTACATAAACGTCAGAGTAGTTAGTATTCACTATCTCTAACTATAATTCCACTTTCAGATCATGATTTCAAGCTATTTGCTATCGTCAGTAAAAGACAGGAATAAAGAAACTAGATCTAAATACAAACTCTGAGCGTTTATGAAACAATTTCTATTCAGCTTGCAAGCGTGAATTTTTTAGACACGTAAGGTCTTCAAACTCAGCATAGCAAACCAGATAGCTATATGGGTCTGATCTCAGTTCAGCATCACCACATAGTAGAAGCCTCTGCAATCTATATCATTGCAAGAAAGACCTCAAAGGTACATTTATGATAAACAAAAATGCAAGTTAAAAAACTTGCTAATGCTTGTATTTATGTCCACAGATGGCGTTCTACCAAAAACACCGATCAAGCGTATGTTCTGTTTACATAAACGTCAGAGTAGCATTCACTAAGTCTTGTACACTGCAGCTTTTTCATCGGTGGCAGCCTTCTTCCATGGCAGAAGTTTGGCAGCATACTAGACACAGTCTCAAGAGGCCCAGGAAAAGATGGTTCAGTTACCTACTCAATGGACATTTTAAAAACTAAGAGCAAAGAAAGAGTAAAAGCAAAAAATAAGACAGTAAGACTGTCAGACTAAGACTCCTTATCTCTAATCTATTCTATTTATACCATCCAAGCTATTACAGGAATGCTTTGGTTCATTTGCCCGAAGGCAGATGAGACAATTACTCAGTTCCTGAGCAAGTTACAGTCCATTTTAATTAAAAGTAACACATAAGAAGATAAGATTCAAATCACCTTTATTAGCAAAGCTTTTAATTAAAGTCTTTAAATTATAAACATAAAAACTATGATAAGAATATTTTGATTAATGAAAAATATTTAATTAGTGAAGAAAACTTCACAATGGGATGATTTGAACTGCCATCTTGTTTATATCTTTTATTTTCTTACAAAATGAAATTAAATGCAAATAATTTTTACAAAAATGACAAACTTTACAGACAAAAAGATTTCACACAATATTCAAATGTATCAAAATATCAAAATCAAAATTATAAAATATTTATTATATAGTAAAGTTTTAGCATATTTTAAATATATATATATACATTATCATGTAGTAGGTGATGGCAAGGTTAATACATTAAATATAATTGATGGGTTTGAACCCTTGTAGATGGTTAGTTTTTAGAAAGGAAAACATGAAGCTGACTCTGACTACAGAGTGATTGCTTCAATATATATATATATACAATTATTAAAACTAATTAACACTTAGACAATCCCAGTATTAATAACAATCAACAAATTCAAACTGTTGCCAAGGCAACCTCAATATTAATAACAATCAACAAATTCAAACTGTTGCCAAGGCAACCTCAATATTAATAACAATCAACAAATTCAAACTGTTGCCAAGGCAACCTCAATATTAATAACAATCAACAAATTCAAACTGTTGCCAAGGCAACCTCAATATTAATAACAATCAACAAATTCAAACTGTTGCCAAGGCAACCTTCTTTAGACAGTAAAGATAAAATTAAATAATTTTATGGATTGTTATTATAGTAAAAAATAGAAATGAAGAGATTATATTCATGTGAACAGAAAATAACTTCAGCTTTTGGTGTTTCCAGGAAACTCTTAATTACTACTAATTGATAATCCCCTGAAGACTAAAAAAGTTTTCTATATTAATTTATAATAGCTCTTATGTTGGGTATTTTATTGAAGAAAAAAATGTCCTCTTTTACTTCAAACCAAAGTTGTTAAATGGATTTAAACCCAGAAAGCTATTTTATAGGTATAAGAATATGAAAGGATAACATCTTCCCTGACATTCTGCAAATAATATTTTTAAATTTCTCCAGAGCTGTATATGTTGAATTAAATATTTTCATGGATTATATAGAATAAAGAGATTATGTTTGTGTAAACAGAGATAACATTTTGCCTTTTGATTTTACCAGAAATATCCATCAATTGCTACTAATTAATAATCCCCCTGAGATTAAAGAAGCTTTCTCCATTAATCTATAATAGCTCTTTTGTACACACACACGTACACACGCACATATATATTCTAACCAAATAAAGAAAGGATTAAAGATCTAATATTATAATGAGACTAATAATACATTCGGCTAAGCTCTGTTGTCAGTTAGTTATCTTTCACTTTTTAATACAGAGACATGCCTTAAAATAAAAGAAAATTTCAAAGCAATAATAAAGTGCATAACTATAAAGTAAATAAATAAACTAGGAAGAGGAAAAACTTCACTCATTCCTATGCAACACTTTTAAAACATACATTTCCATCCATCAAAATACATTCTCTGAGCAATAAATATTTTGCTCTTAATAGAATCGTTATGTCTTTTTTTTAATCTCTTATTTAGCAAATATTTATCACCAAATAATTATTTATTGACAAGATCTGATCTACTCTACTCTTGTAGAGCGAAAAGTAATGTACCTTTCTCATGGTATGATAAAATAAAATTATTTTGCCACTACCATAATTAAGATACAAATAAATTGATTAATAATTAATGAAATAATAAATCATGACCTTAGGGTTCGTCTTGTTAACTTTGGAAAGTATACTGTCGTACTGTGTTGAAATAAATAACTGGCATCCTGGTAGACTATAGGAGACATACACTTCTCTTATAAGCTAATGTATCCTAATATATTATAACAATAATAATGATTAAATAAACAAGTGTTTAATTAGCTTAACAATTACATAAAACAAAAATGTATAAAATTTAGAAAAATCATAGTCTTTTACCCAGGATGTCACTCGAAGATAATAGAAAGAAAGAGTGCTTACTACTCCGTCAACAACATAATCAAAATAATTAAGTTTAATTATTGTACTTTTTATCAATAAGATAAGTAAAACAATGTGCAATCTGAAAAATGGATTAAGTAATCTTAAGCAAGATTAAATAAACATTCATTTATTATAATCTCATTCCCATCTTTGGGAATTTTTCATTTATGGAATTTTTCATTTTTAAACATTGAGATTTTGGATCTGCATGAGAATAGATTATCTGATTCACCAAGATTTCTGCTATAATTAAGAATTCAGGACACAAGAAATCACATATAGAGAAACGAAAACGAGATTTAGATAGATAGATAGATAGATAGATAGATAGATAGATAGATAGATAGATAGATAGATAGATAGATAGATAGATAGATAGATAGATAGATAGATAGATAGATAGATAGATAGATAGATAGATAGATAGATAGATAGATAGATAGATAGATAGATAGATAGATAGATAGATAGATAGATAGATAGATAGATAGATAGATAGATAGATAGATAGATAGATAGATAGATAGATAGATAGATAGATAGATAGATAGATAGACAGACAGACAGATAGATAGATAGGCAGGCAAGCAGGCAGACAGACAGACAGACAGATAGATAGATAGATAGATAGATAGATAGATAGATAGATAGATAGATAGATAGATAGATAGATAGATAGATAGATAGATAGATAGATAGATAGATAGATAGATAGATAGATAGATAGATAGATAGATAGATAGATAGATAGATAGATAGATAGATAGATAGATGGACGAATGAACTGTCAGAGAAACAGGATTTAATTATTAGATATAAGAAAAATAAAAATGAAAGAGAAAACTTATTGAAAATAATTTAATTCAAGAAAAAGTTAAAACGCTTCTTTCTGCTTAATTTCTTTAAATAAAAATACTTTGAAAAGATTGAGTTGAATTATTGAATAAAATCATGGACTGGTTAGTTAATAATTGATAATATAAATGGTAGATTAAACGTAGTTTTGAATTTACTCTGTTTCCTTTTTGAACAATCAAATACAGGCTTTGCAAATCTAGCAAAAGACTTTTTATGTTGTTTGTTAGTTACAGCATCGACTTTAAAAAGTCGATTATAAAATTAAAGTTTATCGAAATAAAAGAAAAACTAACTCTTTAGGTTTAAATGTTATAAGAATAGTTTTTAATCAAACTTTAATCAAAATCCCGATAAAACAAAACAAAAACAGTTGTTGAAAAATCTCTAGACTTATAATTTATTGGATTCTGTTGGTTACAAAATAAAACTACAACACTAGATAGATTTTAAAAAAGTAACTATTTGATAATGCGTATTTTTATTAACTACATAAAAAGATTTTACCAAGATTGTACATTTCCACAGGTATAATGAACATCATTGCTAACTTTCTATTCAACAGACATATTGCTATTTCACTAAATGACAAAATTTCAAACTCATTCACACCTACTAAGTCGATTCCACAGGGCTCTCCTCTTAGTCTTCTGCTTTTCATTCTATATATAAATCCATTCCTTAAATCATTAGAGATGAATCTTCCTGAATTGTACATTCCTGGTATCAATAAATCCATTCAGCACATATCCTACATGGATGATGATGCAGTGTTCTTACCATCTAGAAAGTTCATCCTGAAACTAATTCAAATTATGGACAATTTCACCATAGAGTCAGGTCTTGCTTTTAACCTTAGAAAACCTGCTGTATGAAGGCTTTCATCTGGAAAATCCATTCCATCCCTTTTCACAGTGATGCCACAAAAAATTTTGGGCTTACCAATGAGTCTCTCTCATACAGCAATGAGGAAATTAATACAAGACACCATCATGAATTCTGCAAGAAAAATAATTGATTCACTTTCAAAAGTTTATACATCATTATTTGCAAAGCAGCCCTTCTCAACATGTTACTGTTTCCCAAAATTGTTTACTACATGCCGTTCATTAAATTCTCATCAAAATTTATCCAAAATATAAACTCTCTTTGCTCTAGATTAATGTGGAAGGGTAAAACTGTTGCTATTAGCTTAAGTAGAGTGCAGAGACCAAAAAGACTTAATGGCTTGTCACTGCATTCACTTCAGGTTCTTTGTCTACAGAAATCTAATAACTTCATTACAAGGCTTAATGGGATTTTTCCAGATGACTCACCTTTTCTTTCTATTCATCCTACAGATACTCCACTTCCAATTAATGATGTTTGGCTGATACAAGTCTTAATTGACATTGCAAAAATTCTCACACCTTTAACTCAAATAAAACCAATGAAACTTCATTATTGGGATGCTTACCTTCTATTGTTTTCACCAATTATCCCAGATCCTAACATTCTCACCTGTACAAACTTTTCCATTATAAAGAAATATAAAAGATGTAATCTAGAGCCAAAATAATTGGACTTCCTTCTAAAGCTAAATCTCAATGCCCTTCCCACAAGCCACTTTCTTGTGATGTACAGAGGTTTTTTTCTCCTTGGACCCTGTTTGATCACTCTGCCATAGGGAGGATGATACCATATTTCACATTTTCAATGATTGTTTCTCTCTTTGGGGCTGTACAATATTGATTAATCAAATTTATACACCTAAACATCCAATTATCAACACACTCATGGAAGGTATTGCCTCTGGGGATTTTGCAACTATAAGAAGTGCCACTTTCATCACTTTCTGACTATGGTTTGTCAGATGCATCCTAATCTTCAAGAAAGTTATGCCTGATCCAAAATTAATTTTTCTACAAAAATTAAAAGACATCAAAGAAAGAGATTTGAAGTTAGCTCCTCACTTTATAGTAAATTCCACACGGCATCTTATTAATATTGGTCATTCCACTCTAAAAGAGTGAGTTTTTTCTCCTTTTTAAGTAATTTAATGGTTTATAAAGGTATTGCCAAATTTAATAAGTTATTTTACCATTTACTTTTATTGTAAACATAGTTGAATAAACCTGTTTTTGATAAATAAAAAAAATCTTGAAAAATGCATTATTATAAACAACACTATTTCTAATGAAAACTGTAATTTTTTAACTGAAATGAAAAATGGCTGCTATATTGACTTAGTTTGCAGTTACACATGTTAAATTATGCTATGATTTATGTAAGACATGTTAATTTGTTTTGCCTAAACATAATTCGACCCTTATAGGGTACTTGTTATCTAAAGAGTAGGGGGAAAAACTAGATGCATAAAATGATAGCCAATCACTTGAATAATAAAGGAAATGCCCATATAGAATCCTAATTACACAGAAGCAAAACTCTCTATACAGTAACACCATTCAATGCAAGCCAGAGTAATCAATGGATGCAGGAAGGTGTGTACGTTTCCTGCATCCATTGATTACTCTGGCTTGCACTGAGTGGTGCTACTGTATGGAGAGTTTTGCCTTTATGTAAACAGCTTGCGTAAGCATAAAGGATGGTGATCATGTGAGGTTTAGAATCCTAATTATGAGAAAGATCTAAAATTGTATTTTGGATTCTATCTGAAATCTATTGCCCTAGCTTGGGGTTTAAAATATCTATTGCATTTGACTAGAATTTACACAGTATACTACATAAACTTCCCAAAATATCAGCATCTTTATAAGAATACATGTTATATTTATGTCAGCATCTTAAATTTATATCCATCTACTGCATAATAAAGGGTTCTTTGAGTTTAATGGGTATCCAATCCATAGATTTTTTTGCATCCACTCCGATCCAGTGAACATTCTTATCTTGCTCATTCATCTTGTATGTAATCATTTCTAGGTTATTTAGAATCTCTTGTTGTCTAAGTAAAAGATACAAACAATGTATTAAAAGCAAAGCTTATTTACGTTACAGTTTCGGAGATAATGCTTTAAAAAGTGTTATATTCAATCTCATGTTATATAATTTAAGACTTCATTGGCAACAAATTTCAATTTTTCTCATGATATTTTCAATCCAATTTTATGTCATCTTTTTAAATACTATCGGTGATACCTGATTGTTTCTTTCATGGATTTCCCTTTTGATCTTTTCTTATTAATCCAAACATACTGCATTATATCATTAATAATCACGATATTACTTTTCTGTTAAGTGACCAAGTATTGGATCCATAAGTAAATATTGGTAAACATAGCCAGGAGGAGCAGCTGCCCTGGGCCTTGCAATATTAGTGGCCTCAACTTGGCAACTCAATACATTAAACAAAAATACAAGAAAAGGCAAAACAATGTCACATCTTGTAGAACAGCCTTAATTTTACAGTTAAATTCCCCCAAAAAAATATTTGAGAAAAACTTTTCCAAGCAGGTATACCATGAGTTAAAAATGTAATCCAGTTTAGGGATGAGGTGCCAATTTTATGACTCTGCAATGAACTGACTGCGGCAATCGGTCACCAGTGGAACTAATAGTCTCAGCCCCTTGTCAATCAGTTCTGTATTAACATTGTTTTATGATACTAACAGTGCTAGAGTGAATCTATCCTATCCAAATGTTATCTGAATCTGATCTGCTTGCTTGTTTCTGTGACTCATAACTTTCTGCTCCTGGAGTCCTGTTTTCAGCCCTGTGAGTAAAAACACTTGTTTCTTCTCCCCCCCCCCCATGTTTTTATTTTAAATTTTGGAGGGCCTCTAAAATATTAGTTGCCCTGGGCCTCACATTTTCTCTGAAAGACCTTGTTGGTAAATGTATTTATTATAAAACTTTTTCTAAAAACATATACTTTTATTATTATTTCTATCAAAAAGACGCCAACTAATCTTGCTACAGTTTGATGACAGTTTTGTTGGGAAGAAGAAGCTATCAAAATAAAACTAAGCTCTTTATAATTAGGAAGGGACATCACAAACTTTTAAATGTAACCAATATGTGTTTTGTTGTTAATAAATTTAATAATGACCATCTACTTCAAACATCATCATCGTTATCAATAGATCATTAATGAGTATGGCCATTCTAACTCCAGATACAACAAAAAAGTAAAGACATGAATTTTATGATGACTATGTAGGAACCAATTCAGGAACAACAAACATTTATATCTATCATATACTGTACTGTTTAAATAATCATAAGTACATGTCTAGCATTAAAATATTCTTTATACTGTAAATCTAAGTATTTCAATCTTTTGGGATCCTATTTAAGACTTTACTTTTCCTCTTTTAGTAATATATCCAGAATATCTTCATTCCATCCTCAATATTTTCAGTGATATCAGTGATTGTGTTTTGTTTTCCATGCATTTTGCTTATCTCTACTTATTTCTTTCAACGTTCATTTTTCTATACTTTATTCTAGGTCTGAAGCATCGATATTGCTTTTCCTTTTTTATACCCAAATTTCACTTCTATATGTAAGAACTGGATAAAAAACTTTATCTTTCAAACACATAAGCATTTATCATTTTAACATTAAATAATTTCTACAAAAGGCATTCCAGCAATGTTCAGTTCTATAATTAATTTGATTCATAAGGTTTCTGTCTGTATTAATAATATGATTAAGATATAGGATATATGAGCACAGACTTTCACATGACCTACCACTCTCCACACTATCTTATAACACTGATACCGTTGAACACATATATGTTGAAAAGATAAATAATCACCAATGTACGTATTTCATGCTAAACCAGCAATCATCAGTTGGTCCAGATTACCATCTCTACACATATATGCTATAATTGCTCAGATATATATTAAGATAACCAATCTTCATACTTTAATGGACAGGCTTCAATTTATTCCACACTCCAACTCTTCAACCGTCCATCCAATTGAAAATCTGATGATGGAATGTTCAGAGGCCACCCTAAGGCTGAGATATATTACATATATAGACACAGGTATATAATAAGCCTGTGTGTTTCAGTTATTAAATATGATTAAGATATTTATAGTTGATAATGTCGTCTAATTCATGTCTATCAGTTTTTTATTTTCTTTCTTTGAGAAAAAACATTGGACATTACTTTAGTCTTCTTGGCATTTATCATTAGTTCTTACTTATTTTCATGAGATAAACCTAGGCAACATTTTTGAAGATCGGAAGCATTACCATCACATAAAAAATCCAGCTGAAACTGTCATCTTTACATATATTGGCGACCCTTTAGCTTTATATTTTATTGGAGAACATATTGATTTTATTGTGTTGTCATCACATTCAGAGTTAAAATTAGCCAATGATATTAAATTATATTGTGAGGAAATTCATGTCCTACTTCACTTAGTAAATTTGGCAAAATAATATCCTATATGAACATGATTAATTATTTATAAGTATGATTTGCACTAAAGATGCATAAACACACAAAGCTGCCTTTTTAAAAATTGTTTATATATATATATTGTGCCATTACAATTTAGTCACTAGCTAAATTTATAGTAATGTGCATGTAGAAAAGGTAAACCAAAAATCATCATCACATTTTTATATAATCATAAATGAAGCTGTAGGGCATCCAAGTTCAAACCCTACAAGGTCCAGTTCTAAAAGCTTTAAACAGAGAAAGAATGGGTCAACAATTACATGCTTTACTTGTTTGTGTGTTGATAGAAAGGTAATACACACATTTAAACTATTTAATATTTAATTTTCTGTTAAAAAGCAAAGTTATAATGCATACATATAGGCAATGTATGTGTAAATTATTTAATTGTTTGATATTTCAAATATTCAACATTTTCACTTTCTTTAAAACTAACCTATGCTTGATCAATTTTAATGTCTTATTCTATACTTTTATTTTGCTTTTCTTTAATTATAATTGGGATTTAAAAGTTACAGACTTAATTAAATAATTGGGTTATAATTACTAAGCTAGCAATTATAGTATTTAATGTTAGTTTATGAATGATTTGAAAGAATGAAGGATGTGTGTACATTACATACAGAAATTTACATTTCCTAAATATTGAAAGAAAAGGAAGTATTAAATCTGTCAAATTATTTTTTTTTGTACAATTTTTTGTTAAAAGAGGAAATCTGTTTAATCAGATATCGATCTTTGTAGCAATCTTTTTTTTTGTAAATAATTGTTTTTCACTTTGGAAGCTTATAATGGGTCAGAGCTCTAATTTTGAAATTGTCTTATCTCAAGATCTAAAGAAGGAAGCTCAAAGATTTGAAATGTTACCTGGATGTTAAAAAAAAAAAAAGAAAAGAAAGGAAATAAGGATTGAGTCTATTTTTTTTTAAACAAAAGTGTCTGGAAAAAGGATTAAACTTTTCAGTTGAAAAATACTTTAGTTGAAAATAAATTAGAGATCTAATTAAAACAAATTTGTCCAAAAATAGCAAGTGATGCTATCTCTGATTGGTTAAGTTAGCTAAAAATTGGATATAAAAAGCTGTCTTGAATTATTATTATGATTATTGTTTATGATTCAGATTATTAAACTATCCAATTGAATGCTGAAAATATAAGAAATGTCTGGCTAGAAAAATTATATGTATGTCCCATCGGTTCCGGACCATCTGGGGAAGCTGCACATCACATAGGAAAGAAAAGATGTGTCTAAAATAATATTCTACACCTTTCAACTGACCAGAGAAATAAGATGTTTTTTTTTAATAGAAGGAAGAAAGCATTCACCTGCATTCAAAGAAGATGAATTAATCTACTGATAAATATTAATCATCAAGTCCAATTAATTGTTACAACAACTGATTTTAAACTCAAGAAAATTTATAAATGTGAAAACAACTGCTGTATTTCATCCACATGCTTGACAGGAAGAGAAGAAAAATTAATATAATGATTTCCAAATTATCCACTAAAGCAAATAACCTCAATAGAGTCATCATCATCAAATAGTTATACACCTCAAGAAAGAGATTGTTCCCAGTAAAACGGAAATGGTAGCTGCAGAAATATAAACATTATACAAGACAAGTTTGAACCCTTGGAAATTCGCCACAAATAAAAGATCGGTAATATGACTTTTTATATCTATTTTCTTTATGATATCAGTCTTAATAAAAATTTTAGCAATAAAGTGGTATATTTTATTTAAAGAACTTTTAAAGACTATTCAGATCGATTAAAACAAGAATGTCTTACTAATAATAACTTTGAGCTTCATAAATGATCTTGAATGTATGAAAATTATTTGTTTATTAATTTTACAGTTATGAAAAATATTAATGTGTAAAACAAATTTTTTTTTATAGTATTATGATTTTAGTTTTAACTAATATATTATTATTAGTTTGGTTTTGAATAATATTTTGTTATTATGGGATAAAACACGCACATACATAATGGTATTTTTATATGTGTATAATTGCGACTGAATGTGAAATAATGAGTAGTATTAGAATGTTAGATTATTTTGTTTCAAGTTAAGTATAGATTTCAGCGCTTGGAAGGGAGGGGGAGATAATGATTTAAAACTCTTTTCTAAAACTTGCTCTTTCAATTCTACTAACATTTTTTTTTTTTACATTCTATTTACATGTTAGATTTTTAAAGTATGTGTGCTAATGAGCAGATAATATTTTTTTTTCTTGAAATACTTTTCTCATGGAGTGAAAATCATGGTCAATGTGACGTCCAACTTAATACAAAATACATTTGAAGGGAAAGGGGAAAGAACTTAAAATTAATCTGAGGATTGTTATATAATCAATTATTATTATTATTATTATTCATGTCAATTTTCATATTTATCTAGAAATTTTTATGTATATGTTAGAAATGTAGTAATAAATATTAGTTTGTTTTATTAAACGAGGTGTATATATTTCATTAATTGTAGTCTTTGTTAAGTGTGATTATTCATCATCATCAATGGTTGAATATTAGTTATTTAAGATATAAGTAAATATGCTAAAATTAAGCAATAATTATGAATTTCTTTATAAAATTTAGTTTTATGTTTAGGCTTAGTCCTAGAGCTGTAGTTGAAACCCTTGTCATTATTGTTATTATTATCATCATCATCATCATCATCAACGTTTTAATTAATGATCTGTTTAACTGTTTAAAGGCCATAAATAAATATTGATTTTATAATATTTAGTGATTTCTTAGTATTATTATAACCACATCCCATCATCTATTTCATGCAAGGATGAGTGAATTGCCATCCTAAATTAGTTGTATATAATCTGAGCTAGTAAACTTACAAAACTATTGAAACACATTTGTTATGCTAAGATCTGAGAAATGATTTATGTCTAATATACTCCACTTTGGTTTAAAGATGTTTTACTTTTACCTAAATATTAGTGCTTATAGTGATATGGCTCAAAAAACAAAATCTTCCATTTTATTATAAATAAAGTACCAAGAAGGGATTCAAACCCGGTACATGTGAAAGGTTATCAGATATAACTGTGTCTAGATTCAGATAATCTAGTGGCGCCCTGCTAGACCATATTCACTTAGTATTTGTTTAAACATGCACTTAACATCAAACCAAGAAATGAAAGTGGATAAAACCTACAGTCTGTATACCTGAGTTATATACACATCTTTTCACTTCTTTTTCTTTTTAAATTATAGCTCCATGATAATAAATATATAAATTCAACATTCCTTTTCTTTTTAAAACTTGTTTTTATTCCAACTATAATTTTCTTTCTCCTTCCAATACAACGTTTCAACTACATTCTGTAGTCATTATCAAGTTTCCTTAAAAAATAATAATAATAATAAAATAAATAAATAAAAATAAAAAACAAAAATAATAACACAAATAAATAAAATATTAATACATTCCAAATATATAATATTCAATTAAAACCATAATATTATTATAATCTACAAATACAATTATTTACCTCCTTCCCTATCTTTAATTATTTCTTTTAAATTACCTTTATAAATTAATACTCTTCTTATATAAATTTATTATCTTTTCTCTAAATCTTTACCCATTAACATTCTTTTTATAATCCCCCCCCCCTTTTTTTTTTTTTTTTTTTATATATATAATATAAGAATAATATATATAAAAAAAAAAAAAAAAGGGGGGGGGATTATAAAAAGAATGTTAATGGGTAAAGATTTAGAGAAAAGATAATAAATTTATATAAGAAGAGTATTAATTTATAAAGGTAATTTAAAAGAAATAATTAAAGATAGGGAAGGAGGTAAATAATTGTATTTGTAGATTATAATAATATTATGGTTTTAATTGAATATTATATATTTGGAATGTATTAATATTTTATTTATTTGTGTTATTATTTTTGTTTTTTATTTTTATTTATTTATTTTATTATTATTATTATTTTTTAAGGAAACTTGATAATGACTACAGAATGTAGTTGAAACGTTGTATTGGAAGGAGAAAGAAAATTATAGTTGGAATAAAAACAAGTTTTAAAAAGAAAAGGAATGTTGAATTTATATATTTATACCTGAGTTATAATACTTGTTATTAATAATTTGCTCATAATTTGCTTATAATTTTTGATATTTGGACTCCTTTACTTATGATCATTCTATGGACAACTCAGGTATGGTAATATCTTTTGAACTCTTTAAATATGTTACAATGTTTTTTTTTTGATTCTTTAAATATGTTACAATATATATATATATATATATATATATATATATATATATATATATATATATATATATATATATATTAAAACAATAATGCAAATGTGGCTGAGCACTTTCAAGGGACACAGCCCTCATAGTCATATCCATATCGTAACTAACAACACTAGTAATGTAAATTTATGCAAATGTGTTTACATACTCCATTTCTTGGATATATTGTAGCACGTGTCTTTTCTGTTGATGGTGTGCTTGTTCCTAGCAATAAAGTAAGCCTCTTTGACTTATCTTTTTAAGTTGTGGCATTCTCTACAAACAATCACAGGGTCAATTGGTTTGCAATCATGCCCTGCTGAAATGCGATGCTGGGTGAAAACTGAGTTACAAGTTGGGTCTGTTAGTGCTTTGGTGTATGAATATATATATATATATATATATATATATTGAGACAGCCATGTAGATAGGGAGGCTCTGGTTTCACCAAAGTATGATGCCTGATAATTTGCCTCATCATTTATCTTACTGGAGTCTGTGATACATTTATGAATTCTATCATCAGTTTCAAATTTATTTTTACCAGATGTCTTTATTCATATGTTTTTAAGAATATGTGATAGAATGCAAGTTTTAAGTATATCTAAATATATTACAAAGAAATCAAGTCATATGTCATTTAACCTAATTTAACAAGCTTGTATTACAAATGTTATATATAGAGCTCGCAAATAAGCTCTTAACAAACTTTGCAGAATGTCCCCAAACCAGTTTCTTCTAGTGGCTTCCTCAGTGCTTAATTATCCTAACACCTCGCTGAGGAACCCAGTAGCAGAAACTGGTCTGGGATTGGGGATATTTTGCAAAGCTTGTTAAGAGCTTATTTGCGAGCTCTATATATAACATCTAAATATATATATATATTATACTTAATGTTTTCACGGTTATATGATATATATATATATATTATACTTAATGTTTTCACGGTTATATGATGTAGATAAATTATAACTTTTTGGGATATACCATGTATTATTTTCCATTGAGCACCAATATTTCGACGAAATAGCAACTGCCATTTTCAAGGTTAACTTTTGAAAAAAAAAACGTTAGATCTTAACAAATAACGTGACTGTGTGCGAGATGAGAAATGAGATTCCAGTTCAGCATTCACAATATGAGGCTTATCAAAATGTTTATTTTTCTCAGTATTTTTACCTGCTAATTTTAAGTTAATATTGGATAAAAAGAGAGGTTTCCACATAGCTGGAATACGTTGTGCTTCATCAGTTCTATTTAAACCAGTAGGTCTCTTTAATATTTCAATTGACTCTCTCATGGTTCTTAAATCATATCTTTCCAAATTAGCAAGTATTTTTGTATTGTCAAAATTAGGTTTGTGACCAGTTTCTAAATAATGGGAAGTAAAAACTGATGTGCTAATTTTTTGTTGAAAAGCATTTTTATGTTCCTTAATTCTGACATTAATTCGTCTATTAGACTGACCCATGTAGCCTCTTGAGCACTGGAAACACGGAATTTCATAAACTCCTTGGTGTTCCAAAAGTATTCGGTCTTTGGGTTTATACAAAAAATCACCAATTTTTTGCCAGTAAAAAAAGTGGTCTTTATATTAAAACAAGATAGTATTCTACTGATTTTATCAGTAACCCCCCTAATGTAAGGCAAAATTACTCTATTAAAAGAGGAATTATCAATTCTATCCTCTTTTTCCTTTTTTAGTATTAATGTTATACAAAGCCTTACATATGATGTTTTTATTATAATTATTAGAAAGCAGAATACTTTTTGTAAGTTTTATTTTTTGAGAAAGATGTTCTTTATCAGATAAATTATAAGCTCTAGTGAAAAGATTTTTAGCTACAGAAAAAATTTGTGCAGGATGATGATGAGAATTAAAATTAAGATATCTGTTTGTATGAGTGGATTTTCTGTAAACTGATATTGACAATGTTTCATCACATTTTCTTGCAATTAAAACATCCAGAAAAGAAAGTGATCTGTTATTTTTCACTTCCATAGTAAATTTAATATTTGTATGCCAATTATTTGTAAAAGCAAAAAAAAAATTTAAAGAATCAATTCCATGAGGCCATATGACAAAAGTATCATCCACATATCTAAGCCAAATAGAAGGTTTTTTAGTAGCTGCACATAATACTTGACTTTCAAAATTGTCCATAAAAAGATCAGCAATGACAGGTGACAGTGGGGATCCCATAGAATGTCCTTTAATTTGTTTAAACAGTTGAGAATTATAAACAAAAAATGTATATATTCCTGATGAAGAAGCATTAAATATAATAGCTCAGTACAATGATTTACCTGATTTTATTATTCCTTTAGCAAAACATTGCCTTGAATATACATTTTTTGTTTATAATTCTCAACTGTTTAAACAAACTAAAGGACTTTCTCTGGGATCCCCACTGTCACCTGTCATTGCTGATCTTTTCATAGACAATTTTGAAAGTCAAGTATTATGTGCAGCTACTAAAAAACCTTCTACTTGGCTTAGATATGTGGATGATACTTTTGTCATATGGTCTCGTGGAATTGATTCTTTAAATTCTTTTCTTGATTTTATAAATAATTGGCATCCAAATATTAAATTTACTATGGAAGCAGAAAATAACAGATCACTTTCTTTTCTGGATGTTTTAATTGCAAGAAAATGTGATGAAACATTGTCAATATCAGTTTACAGAAAATCCACTCATACAAACAGATATCTTAATTTTAATTCTCATCATCATCCTGCACAAATTTTTTCTGTAGCTAAAAATCTTTTCACTAGAGCTTATAATTTATCTGATAGAGAACAACTTTCTCAAGAAATAAAACTTACAAAAAGTATTCTGCTTTCTAATAATTATAATAAAAACATCATATGTAAGGCTTTGTATAACATTAATACTAAAAAAGGAAAAAGAGGATAGAATTGATAATTACTCTTTTAATAGAGTAATTTTGCCTTACATTAAAGGGGTTACTGATAAACTCAGTACAAGACTATCTTGTTTTAATATAAAGACCACTTTTTCTACTGGCAAAAAAAATAGTGATTTTTTTGTATAAACCTAAAGACAGAATATTTTTGGAACACCAAGGAGTTTATGAAATTCCGTGTTTCCAGTGCTCAAGAGGCTATGTGGGTCAGTCTAATAGATGAATTACTGTCAGAATTAAGGAACATAAAAATGCTTTTCATCAAAAAATTAGCACATCAGTTTTTATTTCCCATTATTTAGAAACTGGTCACAAACCTAATTTTGACAATACAAAAATACTTGCTAATTTGGAAAAATATAATTTAAAAACCATGAGAGAGTCAATTGAAATATTAAAGAGACCTACTGGTTTAAATAGAACTGATGAAGCACAGCGTATTCCAGCTATGTGGAAACCTCTCTTTTTATCCAATATTAACTTAAAATTAACAGGTAAAAATACTGAGGAAAATAAACATTTTGATAAGCCTCATATTGTGAATGCTGAACTGGAATCTCATTTTTCATCTCGCACACAGTCACGTTATTTGTTAAGATCTAACGGGTTTTTTTTTTTTCAAAAGTTAACCTTGAAAATGGTGGTTGCTATTCCGTCGAAATATCGGTGCTCAATGGAAAATAATACATGGTATATCCCAAAAAGTTATAATTTATATATATATATATATATATGTCATATTATTATTACTATTTGCAGGATATTCCGTGTAGTGAAAAAGCTAAATGCTGACGTTTCAGTACAATATCAAGTACTTGATATTGTACTGAAACGTCAGCATTTAGCTTTTTCACTACACGGAATATCCCGCAAATAGTAATAATAATATGACATCTTTTATCCGTGAAAACATTAGAATTAACATATATATATATATATATAAAGAGAGAGATGAAAATGTCTTAATAATTTCACATGGTTATCAACATGATAATATATTTATATCAGAAAAAGCATCTGTTCGACTGCTTTAATTTACTGTTTCATCACGGAATTTTTTTAATGATATAGATTCTTCCATACTGATTTTATCGATTTTTTAATTAGAAAAGAAAAATCAGAATAAGTCAGTATTTTTATGGGCAGTCAGCTAATATTTGAGTTTTTACTCTATTGTTTATATAAGAAAAAAATGCCCAGAAGGCGTTTAATTTTTTTCCAGTTTAGATTTCATGCAAAGTTTTTGGAATAAAAAAGTTTTTTTGCTTGTTTATAACATACTTTTTGATTACTTTTACATACTAATTGGTTGATATTATTTAAAATAAAAAGAAGTACACATGTATACTTTCAGTTTATTCACTTATCTTTTATTTTGGAAATAGAAGTGAATAAAGTTGACCATAAATAAACAAAAAAATTTATCATAATCTGTGTAACATTATTATCTGTCAGAATTGACTCAATGTTAAAAAATTTTCAAATATTGCAATAATTGTAAAGCAAATATCAGATTTTAAAGCAGAATTTGATAGATTTATCGTGAATAAATGATTGCTTTTTTTTACTTTAAAGAAAAAACTTAAAATATAAATGAGTTCATTTATTTTCTGAGATGGTTTACTTCCCGATCGATGTATGACCATTGTGTGAAGTAATTATGTCCTTTATTCATATTTACAGGTCAGCTTTTAACTTGTTAAAAGGTCAAATGTAATGTTTTAGCATATTACTCATTTATAAAATTGAATAAAAAAATTAAATCTAATTTATTGAGTTTTATTATACAAAAAGATAGATTGAAATTTTCAAAAACTTTTACCAGGTGGAATTACAGAAAATAACAGTTAAAACATATTTTAATCTTTAACTGGGATTAACATTTACATTTGGGCTATGATAATATTTATATTAATAAATGATTAGTAATAATCATTAATATATTTTTTTGAAATGAGTGGTGTCAAAATTGTGAGGACAAAAAGTTTGGCACTTGTAAATCAAATTGTAGTAATTCTTAAACAGTAAAACGTGCTATAGATATTTACTTCATCAAAAATAGAAATTAATGAACTCTATTGTGCTGTTTTTTATATAAATTATAATCAATAAAAATATATATAACAGCTAGATAGATAGATAGATAGATAGATAGATAGATAGATAGATAGATAGATAGATAGATAGATAGATAGATAGATAGATAGATAGATAGATAGATAGATAGATAGATAGATAGATAGATAGATAGATAGATAGATAGATAGATAGATGGATGGATGGATGGATGGATGGATGGATGGATGGATGGATGGATGGATGGATAGATAGATAGATAGATAGATAGATAGATAGATAGATAGATAGATAGATAGATAGATAGATAGATAGATAGATAGATAGATAGATAGATAGATAGATAGATAGATAGATAGATAGATAGATAGATAGATAGATAGATAGATAGATAGATAGATAGATAGATAGATAGATAGATAGATAGATAGATTTGTATAGTCAGCAAAACTAATCTTAATAACCAATCAATGGTCACAAATTTGCATGTATGTGTGTAATATCAATATAAACATTACCACACACAATACAAAGTCAAACCTCATTACCTATGTACCCAGAATAATTTTCACATGGTTTCCACATCTGATGTTAGCATATATTCCCCTTTTTGTATATCCTGCTGAAGTCAGAGACATACGAGAAATTCTTAAAACTAAAAAATGCTAATTGTGTTAAACAAGACACAAATGCAAGAGATAATATTTATATAGATTTATTAGTAACAATAAAAAAGCAAAAGTGATATAAAAGTTCATAAGATTACATTTAAACCTACGATTATATTGTGTTCTGTACAGGTAAAATAAGATCAATTAGCAACTAAACAGTTTAGTTATTGCTAACATAAATATAATAGATAGACTATAGACTTTATATGTCTTAATAATCTCCAGGAAAAACATTCCATGATGGTTTAACTATTAATTAATGAATAATCAAGCGGCGGTTAAGATAGGAGTATTTACTTATATACATTAAATTTATCTTTATTAATAAATGACTGCAAGTGATTTATAATTATGATTGATTACATGTTTGTAATATCTGGCTTTAAAACTACATAAAAAATACTAAACATGGTGTTAGGTTAGCCATAAACATCAGTTTATCTGATGATGAAACAGAGATGGAATATACGCAGGTTGGTAAGGCCATACTCAAGAATTTTATCAAATCTGAAGGGTCATACAAAGCAGAAATCAATGTCTGTTCCTATCACCAGTATTAAGGTTATCAGTATTAAGCAGGAAATTGTCTGCATTGATAATAATATAAATAACAATGAAGATTCTATGAGTATGAAAATATGAGAGATATGTTGACTTTAGTGATGATCATATCCAAAGAATATCTTGCAAGACATTTTCCTAATGCAGAAATGAACATCGGATTGAGGAACACAAATATGAATTAATCAAAATATATAAATAAATAACCCAGCAACACAATGAAAACAACAAGCATAAGTAGTCACATTATAAGTTTGAACAAGTGGTCATATATTACTTTACTTAGCTAAATTAAGGCGTAATTGGTTCATTCAGTATAAACCCTTAAAACAATAAAACATTAATAACCTCTGCTTAATTGAACATGCATTCTAGAGATTGTGCTCACATATTAAGAAATGTAATATCCATATGGTACCTCAAGAGGTCTGTGGTTTAGATATATAATTATATTGAAACATTTATTCTGCAAATATAAATCAAATGGCATATATATTTGTCCTTTCAAAAAAAATACAAATTAACTTTATTTTAACATTGTTTTTAAAACTAATTCAACTTATTTTTACATTTGTTTATAAAAAACTGACTTTCTAAGTTTAATAATTGCAAGGAATAAAGTTTTAATTGAAATGCATGACTGATTATATATTTTAGAAGAACAAAATCTTTGAGCCAGGTGAGGAAGGGGAATTGAAGTATCTCTGAGCTTTTGATTAATCAGCTTTCTTTTTTTAGGGGGAGGAAGATGATTCTCATAATTTAAGAAATGAAAATATATTTACAAAATAGCCCAAATACTAAATTTACCACATATGTATGCCTTAAGAATGACTTTATCTAACAATATATCTTAACATTCTCAACAAATATCAGTTAGTTTATGTATGTGTACAATATTAAATTAAAACATAATATTAAAAAATATCACAAAAAAAATAAAGAATACAAAAAAAGACAACATCAAATGCATATAAATTGTTTCACTGATATAGGATTGCAGAGAGAATCCAATATTTCTGTGATTACCTTCATGAAGGATTTTAAAAAACACAGCAAAGTATGAAGAACAGCTGTTACATATAATGGCATGGAGTTTTCATTGGTGCAATTCATATTTATTGGATCCTGGATGCCCATTTTTCTTAGATATTAATTTAATTCAGGAGATAGGCTGGTTTTGGAATAGCATATGTTTGAGAGTGGTATAATTGACTAAGTAGCTTCTTATTTCCTGAATAAAAACATGGCAGGTCTTCAGGCTGAATTTATTTATGATGACTGGAACATCAGCATAGGTACTTTAGATGAGCAGCAGTTCATCAATACTATTAAGATTCCAAACTCATACTTTTCTGAGAGGGTCAAGGGAAGGTGGACATAAGCTTCTACTCATAGGTTCACATTATACATGGTTTTTAACAGTAAAATAATTAATTAGCTTCTTAATATAACTTTGGAGGGAGATCTTGTTGACAATCCTGAAGAAATTTTTAATCAAAAAACCTGTTTTCACATTTACCTAGGTATTATACTATTTTTCAACAAAAGGCAACCAAATTAGGTTTAATTAATTTATTTCTGCTGATAATAATTTTGATCAGCTTAATTGCAATGTAATTCTGTACTTGTTTATTGATTAGTAAAATTTTCCAAATTTCAAATACCTTTTCTCTATTTGCATTTTTTACAGTAATTAAGCATCATTCAATACCCTTTTACCATAAGGTCAAATATTGTAAACATCATCTTTTAAATAAATAATACCAAGACAATTATTCTACTTTTAATAAGAAAACTACCAGTTCCGTGTAATTAACCTGCCTTTACAAATTTTATTAAAATCTAATGTTAAGGAATTTTAAGTGGCTTAAATCTAAATTACCTATTTCTTTATCAGAATTTTCTAGAATTTGTTATGCATTTGAACATTACTAATTATTTATGTAAACTCAGATAATTGTTTTGATCCATTTTACACATGCATACACATGTCTGCATTCATTCTTATAAGTCTTTAATATTTTTTTAAAAAAATTAAATTTTAAATTGTTTATAATAGAGTTTAAAAATATTTGGATACAAATTAGCAAAAAGCATATATATGTAAGCATGTATAGAAATTCAATATATATATTGTACCAAGGTACATCGTGAACTAATGTGTAATATTCTTTGAAAATAATAATATTTAATAAATTTTGTTTTTAAAAAATAAAGTGGGAAAATTAAGTTAAAATAAAAGTTAAAAGTTGAAGGAAAAAAAAATTAAAGAAACAAAGGAGTAGGGTAGGAGGGGTTATTGTTAAAGAAAAATAAATAATAAAAGATTTTAAAAGGAAGGTAAGATTTTTTTTTATTTTAAAAAAAAAAAGTAAAATAAAAATGATTTAATATTACTTTTGATTAGTTCATAATAAATAGTAATAAAAAAAATTTGTTTTGTTTTATAATACAAGAATTAAATGTGTGCGTGTCTAAAAATTTTGAATACAATAAAAAGATAATAGAAGCCCAATCAGAGCGAAGTAAATGTAGGATTTTTTCACGAGATAAGAAATGCTGGATATAAGAAAACTTTGTCATTGTTTAAGATGGTTTTAATTTCAACATTCCATTTTATTATATTTTAAAATATTTCAAAATATTTTATAAAATCAAAGAATCTAAAGAAAAATATATAAATTGCTATTCAAACAAAATGATGCAGTGTTAAATTCATTATACCATGCAGCTAACTGGAGCTTTCTCTGCAATACCATCAGCAGATAGTTCGAAGGGAAAACCATGTTCGGATAAAGTTAACAGGACAACAGAGTGTCTATGCATAGATTCCACGTATGCCATGTAATATCCAATTGAGGGAAGATTTATGAAGAGTTCAGCGCTAACCGTTAGATATAATATTCTATGAAATTACTTTTGCTGTACGTACATCAAATCAGATTTTAAATCATAGATAATGTTTATATTACCTACTCTCTAATTTTTGTTTTTTTTTAAAAAAAACTATGATAAATAAATAAATAAAACTTTCAACTTTTACTGATTAATATCTGGAAGATATAAATGATATCAGCTTCTGCGTTCAACTTTATTCAGAGACATTAAGTGTGTATATGAGTGAATTTTAATTTAATATGTTATATATATTTTTAGCTATTATAATGTATTAAAACATTTATTTAAATGCAAAAAAGTGTGTGTCATTGAATTATAAAATAAAACGATTGTTTTAAAGGAAAATAAATAAATAAACTGTCGCTGAAATATTTATATTAATAAAAGGATTTAAACTGTTGTTGAAATATTTATATTGATATATGAATACACATATTTATGCTGAAATAATATTTTTGTAAAGTGGGAATGGAAAGACTTAATTATTATTAAAAAATGATTAAGTTATAACTAAAAAAATAGGGAGAATTTTTCTTTTAAAATAAGGATTTGTTATTTAAAGATGTCAAAGTTTACCAGACGGTAAATCATCATTATTATTAAAGATAAAATTGATAGATTGGGCAGAGTTTTTTTAAAGGCAGCTATAATTCGATTGAACTAGCTGGAATCTCAGGTACTAGATTCATTGCTGATCAGGTAAACATGTTAATTATAATGTAATTAACTGGTGTCTAAAGGTTTTACCTTCAAATAAATAAAGTGTTTAGTTGGTCAGTATTTGTCTAGTAGCTGAGTGTTTATATTATAGGTAGCTTGCTGCCAATGATATTGTTCACTCCACCTGAGGACCAATCACCTTTGGAGATTGGATGTTTTAGTAAGGAAGGAGGAGTATTATATATTTCTATTTATTATTATTATATAAAATAAAAAAGATGGCCGGGTTAGTCAACACTTAGACAATTCCAATATAGATAACAATCTCAATCTGTTGTCAAAGCAATCTTTATTGTTAAAAGGTTGCCTTGACAACAGATTGATATTGTTGATTGTTATCTATATTGGGATTGTCTAAAAGTAAACTGATTTTCCAATGGTTATTTATAAACACATTTAGCCTTGAAAATTATTACATTTATTATTTAAGTTATATATATATAAGGCTTTTCAGTGGGTGGTTTTATGTCTTTTTCAAATATTAAAATCTATTTTAACTTTAATTTATTGTTGCATGTAAAACACTATCTAGTGTTGTATAATGGCCATAAAATAGCAACAATAACAAAATAAAACATGAATAAAATAGCATTATGATGTAGAAATTCAATAAAAATTGAAATAACTAACTATATAGCATAACAGTATACAGAATAAATAAATTTATACTCTGTACAACTTTATATATACTACTTCATTATATAATTTTCCATTCATTTTTAATTGAACAATTATTTATTAAATTTATTGAAGTTTTATAAATATCCATACATTTATCTAAGTTATCCTTAATATAATATGTTTCATGTATTTTGTCACCATCATGATTTGTGTAATAAGGTAGTATATATAAGGTTGTATAGAGTATGTTTATATTTATTCTGTACTTTCAACTTTTATTGAATCTCTGAATCATAATGTTATTTTGTCTTATTCATGTTTTGTTATGGTTATTTTACTTCTATTATAGAACACCAGATAGTGTCTATGTATAATAATAGGCTAATGCTAAACTAAATTATTGTTAGAAAACAGCATAAAATCATATGCTGTAAAAAACGCTTTATGTATAATTATTGTTATAATGGTGAGAAAATCAAGACATACGTTGTGTGACTTAATAAACTTTTAGTACAAATGTAATATAATGAGTGTGCTAATAGCTTTAACCAAGCTTTTCCAATAAATACCAGAAGAGAAAGCATTTAATATTTCTATCTAGAATTATCCCTATCTCCAAACCGGTTTTGAGCTGATGACTCTCCTCAGTGAGGCAGTAGGATATTCAGAAACTACATCTAAAGTACCAACTTGAGCACAGCATTTATCTAATACTTAACTATTAAGTTATTTAATAATTAAGTATTAGATAAATGCTGTGCTCAAGTTAGTATTTTAGATGTAAAGTCTGAATATCCTACTGCCTCACTGAGGAGAGTCATCAGCTCAAAACCGGTTTGGTGGTAGTGATAATTCTAGATAAATATTTTAAATGCTTTCTCTTTTGGCATTTATTGGAAAAGCTTGTTTAGAGCTATTAGCACACTCATTATATTACAATTATTATTATATGTTATTTATTATAATTTATATTTATTTCATCACAGCTTAGAAAGAACTTGGAATTTTTAACCATAATGCTGTTAAATATGTTAATATCTGCAGATATACTTTTTAAATGCTTAGAATATCTCAATCATCAGAAGTCTTAAGATTAAGAAGATAAATTTCATGTGTCTTATTTTAACTCATTCAAACTATAGTCTGTCATTGGACCTATATAGCATTTGAATACTTATTTATGAAATCATCAATAAAGTATCATAAAACGGTAAACATGGTTGGAGAAAATAACATATCCTTGTTTAACGCCAAGCTTAATTCCGAATGCCTCAGATTTTCTATCTCTAATACTACTGGTTTATTTTCTACTACCAGGTAGGGTGACTACCTGGTAGAAGATTTATGTTATAAATACAAAAGTTTGAACTCTTTTTAAACAGTTTACCTAAACAATGAAATAGTTTGAAAAATAACTACACGCAAAGTATCACCATCACAAACCTTCAGTGCAACGTTTCCTATGGTCTTTAATTTTTAAAAAGCATCTTGAGTTGTTCAAATGTTATTTATAATTCAACGGAGTTCTTTTCTTTATAATCAATTTATTTGGGCTTTATGTCATCCTATTATAAAATTTTATATTTTCTTGTGAACTTGTTCAGTTACCTAAAAATAAAAAGGCACTCCTCTAATATTGGAACTGGCCGTTGAATCCAATAGACCTGCTATTCCTTACTCTTCATGAGTGTGTGTATAATTAAAGCAACATCAATACACAGTATATTATTTAACTTTCTTCTTTTATTACATTTCTATTAACATATATATATATATATATATTAAATGAAGTATTTCCATGGATTGTTATAATGAATATAAATAAGGAGATATTATCTACATAAATGGAAATAACCTTTAACCTTTGTTACCAAGAACTCTAACAAAAGAGTTATTATAGATTTAGTGAAAAAACTAGTTTGGCCTCAGGGACTGTCAATTAATAGCAATTGATAATTTCTTGGTAACATCAAACGTTAAAGGTTATTTCTATTTACATGGATATTACCTCCTCATTTTATTTTTTAATATATATATAGATTTATGAATGCATTTATAAGAAGAGAAATGCAGAGATTTCAGACCATTCAAATAACTTTGGAAAGATATATATTAAAAGTAGCAAGAAAAAAATCAAGGACAAAATAAATGAGTAAGAACATAAAGAAGTATCACTAAAATTATTAAAAAAATGAAAGGACTGAAATGGAACTGGGCTGGACAAATTACTGGAGATAATAATAGATGGATAATTGAAATTTTAAACTGTATTCAAAGGAATTATAAAAAACCTAGAAAGAAACCATGTGAAAGATGGATAGATGCAATATGAAAACTTGTTCATGTGATATGGAAAAGACAGGATATAGAACAAAAAAGTGGATTAAAATTAGACAGACTTTATCCTGATGTGGACTGATAATAGTTGAAAATGATATATATATATATATATATATATATATCATCTTACAAGAAAAATCAAGTCAGATGTCACATAACCTAATTTAAACAAGTTTGTATTATAAATGTTATATAAAGAGTTTGCAAATAAGCTCTTAACAAGGTTTTCAAAATATCCCTAACCCCATACTATTGGCTTCCTCAATGAGATGTTAGGATATTCAAGCATTAGATTAGATTAGATTAGATTAGGGATATTCTGCAATGCTTGTTAAGAGCTTATTTGCAAACTCTTTATATAACATATATCCATCTTTTTCACAATTTTCAAGATTGTTTTTACATCATCTTAACTTTTTTTTAAATATATAACTCGGGGTGGTTTTTTTTTAAATTTAAATGCTGGAGTCTTCTTCCAATAAAGTTTTATTTCCCAACCTCAGTATTTTCTTCACTTTTGTAAAATATAATCTAATTTTATTCACAAAAAAATATCTTACATCATTTTTGTTTTTTACTTTGCTTTATTGTTATTTTATTCCACAACTATCAATCCTATTATACTCCTACCTTTCTCTATTTTTTTAAATTTACAACTAATCAAAACCTAATATAGTTCGTATCTATGTCTCTAATATTTAAAAAAAAAAAAAACAATTTACAGAACGATTACTCAGTATTTATTTTCTGTAAAAAAAGTAAAAAATCTATGAAATGCAACAAGAATAAAATAATTTATGATTTATGAAATTTAATCATTCTTGTACATCTTTGTACTTTAGAATTACAGCTGGACAGGTGTTTTTATAATTAACTTCCTTGCTCATAATAGTAGAAAAAATAAATGAATATAAAATAATTTTTAAATTTAAAATGCTATTTAAATTACTTTATTTAAAATATGATTTTTTTCTACAGTACAGGCTTTTTCATACCTGCACTTCAATATGTAATATATAGGGGGTTTGAACTCAGACTTTTACATGACCCTCTACCATCTATGCTATCTCATACCCTTGATACACTTGATCACACCCATGTCGAAAAGGTAAATAATCACCAATATAAGTATTTCATGCTAAACCAGCACTTATCAGTTGGAATATTAATTTTATATGTCACAGATATATAAGATCATCTTATAGATAATAATACAAAAATTCATGACTGGCCATCATTCACATACCAATGAAGTGTAAAAAAACTAATCAGTAAGTTTCATTTTTTTTTTATGTGTCAAATGCGTTGACTGGGAAGCGAACCTGGGCCAGCTGCTTGGAAGGCAGCTATGCTAACCACTAGGCCATCAACGCTTGACAAGTTTCATATTTTTCATTTAAAAAAATCAAAAATTTAAAAAAATAAGAAAATAATACATATGAAAAATTGAAAATAGTATATTTAGCAAACGATGATTAAAAAACGGAAATTTTCAACAAGTGTCATTAACACAAAATTACCAGAAGATATTAAATAAGGTTTTACTATCATTAATTTAATGTCGTACAGAATGTTTGCAGTGATAACACTTATTGAAAGATTTATTTCACAACCATTGATTGCTTGCTAAATATATTATTTTCAAGTTTGTTTCAAAATAAATTATATTACTTTTATGTTTTCGACCATATTATTTTCATACTGTTTTTTAGGGGGTTTGGAGTTGATGTGATCTGATGTGATGTGATGTATTATGGCTTCTCCTTAAACGAAGTCAAGAATATCTCAGCAATTATGCCCAGATAAACCTGTTAGCCACTTTATTTTACATTCCCCACTCTAAATTTACCCACAATCTGCTCTATCCCATTTCCACAACATAATATTTGTCAACTCTATAACCTTTATATCTAAATCCCCCTTATCTTTTCCCAAACCCAGCATAAAAACCAATAATTCACTTTCTGTATAATCACTCTTTTCATATTTATTTTTCCACAACTTCATTATATGTACCCTTTCTGTTTTCAAACATTTACATTCAATTAACAAATGCCTAATATTTTCTATTCCTTCCTTACATAATTTACAAAATAAATCACCCATTTTTTTCCATTTACATGTATATTCTCTTGTAGCTAAAGATCCCATTCGAGCCTTAAATAATAAACTATGTTCCTTACTATTATCATATATTAACTCACACCTACTATTCTGTTTATTTCTATATATATTTAAACTCTTTTTACTCTCCATACTATTTCTCCATCTCTCTAACTCCCTAGTCTTTATTAATAAATTTATTCTTTTATCCCATTCCTTACTACTATAACACTCAATAATCCTCTTAACACAATCATCCCATCTTTTGTACAAACATACTGATATAAATTCTTCATCCAAATCTTTTGCATACCACATTACCTTTCTCACCCATCTTATTACCTGCCCTTTACTCATAACCCAATTAAATACTATTTTAGCTATTCTTTTATTATCCATAAACTGCAATCTACCAAACATTTTCATTTTACTTTTTGCATCTCATATGAAAACATGACCATCCATTTCTCCTTGAATTGTCTCCCTTGCTGTTCATACTTCTGTATCCAATGCATGTCTTCCTACTTCCCTTTGAGCTTTTTCTAAGTAATCTAATATCTTTCTACTAACATATAATGCAACATTACCATATGTTAACCCTGCTACTGCAACTCCTTTCCATATAATTCTAGCTACATCATATTTATTATATGAAAATACTGTTAATTTCTTTATCAATCCCTTTCTTTTCTTTGCTTCATTTATCAATTTTTTCTCCCATTCATCCAAATAATTTTTATGATTATTTAAAATAATTTCCAAATAACTATATATATTCACCACCCTTAACTTAATATCTCCCAATAAAAATTCTACATCTTCTCTTTCCCCAGTATTAACCATCATTACATTTGATTTTTCTTCACTAAATTTAATCCCCATCTCTTTACCCACCCTTGCACATGTCCTCAACATAACTTCCATATCTTCTCTTTTTTCTGCACACAAAAATATATCATCTGCAAAAAAAAACCCTGACAAAATATATACTCCCTTACTACCTATTAACGGTATTTCTATCCCTCTTCCTAATCTTTCTATTGCTCTTTCCATTTCACTCAAATACAACACAAACAAAATAGGTGACATAGGGCATCCTTGCCTTAGTCCCACACCATTTTTAACTTTAATTGATTCTATATTCCCTACTTGATATATATAATAATTATTTTCATATAATTTCTTAATAATATCTATTAAAGCTTCATCCATTCCCAAATTTGCTAAACTTATCCATCTACCAAATATAGCATGCAATCTACCAGCACCAAAATTCAGTTGAAAATTTTTTATGTTCAATTATATATGAAAAATCATATTTGGGATAACCAGCTGAAACAAATTTTATTTGTAAACTTAAAGACATAAATGCCATCACAGATCTCTATGAACGAAAAAGATTAAAAGTATAACAACAATTTACTAACTTCACATTGTTGGAATTATTAATTTATGTACTATGCAATAATTATATTTGATCTAATGCATGCTTCTGTTATTCCGATGTCTAAAAATACCAGAATTAAAAAACTCAACAGAAATTAACTTGGATTTTCGGTGTTATTTTCTAAAACAAAAGTACTATTAAGATGATTATTGAATGAGTTGCTTCCAGTTCCAGGTGAGTAATAATCAGTGATTTGATGTAGGTTGTCTTTATTGCCCAAAAAATCTAAGGAAAATATCTCAAGAAAAGGCTGACTTATAAATTATTTTGATAGATACTTAAACCATGTAACAAAAGATAATAATACTAATAATAATAGTTCTGATATTAATATCAATTACTTTTCTATATTCACTTTTGTTACAATACATTATAAAAAAAGTGATTGATATTAATAGTGGATAAATTGAGCAATATAATAGAGAAAGATTAGAATAATAGTCATGCATGGTTTGGTCCAGTGGCAGAATAGCAGATAGCCAAGTTCAAAGTCTACAGATTGCAGCTTAGTTCCTTTACATCCACTGTAACTTATTGTGAACTCCTAAGCATTCTTGTGTGGATACCCAATCTCTAGAGCTCAATATCCATTTATCATGGCTTAGCTTCATCATTTCTCATGTTCGAGTTTCTTAAAAAATTCCTGAGTAGTGAACCACTCAATTGTTTTTTGGCCTATATGGTTTATGCAGTGGTATAGTAGACTCTAAAGTTTAATTAACATCATGGGTTATACCTCTGCTCTATTCCAGTGTTTTAACACCTTATGGACTCTTAAGCATTATATCCTGTGTGGTTTGGTTGTATAGCAATAGGGTGGGACACTTTAGAAATTAAGGTCCATGAAATGCACCTTGGCTCCATTATAACCAGTGCTTCAGCTTTCTATGAACTCCTAACCAATAAACCATTCGATTATATTGCCACTTGATGCACTTGATAGAATGGCAGAATCTAAAGTTCCAAGATCCATGGATCATGGTCCAGCTCTGTACTTTGGGGCTCAAACTTACCATTTGATTACTTTTTTACCTTGCATAATTTGAAAATGGCAGAGACAGGAACTTAAAGTTTATGAAAGGCCTGCATCTGTATCAGTTCTGTGACATCAAACATCATAGAGAACTCCTACATGATAAACTATTTGATTGTTTTTTAGTCTTTCTCTAAAAATCATATAAAGATTTCAAAAGCTTTAATATGCTATGATGATGAGTATCTTCAGTTTACAGCATTAATTTGGAGTGTCAGTCTCAAAAAAAGAATATAACAAAATTTCATATACTTGTAGGGAACTGTTTGATTTAGCCTACTGCTTGAGTTTTCAACTACACGACCCTCTGAACAATTGACAGTATGGCTTTATTTATAAAATCCAAGACACTGACTCATCGCTCCAATTATTTATCATACCTGACTTTTGCAAGCCAACAATATCCAAATAAAAAAAATTCTTATATACAATATGAGATTTGGAAATCAAACTCCTTAGTTTCCTGGACTAAGACCTTACCAAAATGAAAATAAGCTTCTAGAGAAATTACTTATAAAATTTCATAGACAAGGGTTGGTAAATTTATTGGCATACTCATGGTTTGAAAGTTTAAACTCAGATTAAGTATAAAAAACTTTTAAATCGGTTGAGGATTTGTAAACAAGCTTAAAGTTCTTTTTACCAGGAGGGTACTACTATCCAAACTCAAAGAGGTATCAGTTATTAATGGTAAATGAGTACCAGTTGTTTTTAATGGGTATAAATTGAAAAGGCACTCGCAGTTAGATTGGGAAATGATGTCTTTTTTACACTTTCTCTTTGAGATTTTAGAGAGATCTAACTCAGAAGTAATTTGTTAATTATTTTTAGCAGCTTTCAAATTATAAATAAAATTGATCATATTTTACTTTTGACCGTTTTTTTATTAGTTATTTATAAGACTATCAATTGGTGAATAACTATACTAAGGACTGTGGAAATGCATAAATCCTTTGCATATAAAAGGGGAGGTCGAACCATTTACAAGACAATGAAAAATATAACAATTGCCATACTATAAATAATACTAGAATAAATTATCATACAAAATATTTTTTAAAAGTTTAAATATCACTTTATTTGAATATATAACTACACTGGTTTAAACCTAGACTAGTAGTTGAGCCTGATAAATCCTCTTGTGGGTTTTAAAGATAGTTCTATCCTTATAGTTTACAACCTAAGGCAAAAGTGGATATTGCTAAAAACATTTTACTTCCTCTTTTTTTATACCACAAGCACTGAATAAAATGCCCGAAATCTATTCCATTAAAATTGTGTAAAATAAAACTTTTCAGTGGATAACAAAAATGAGTTGATAATTAAGTATTAACAAAATAAAGCCATTTATATTTATTAACTAACATTTATAATTAAATATACTTTTTAAAAAATATATTAAAAACTCCCAGACCATTCCACATTTTTGAAACTGTACGGATAAATACTTTTGAAAAATATAATTATTTTATAAAAATATTATTTTATCGTAGAAAAATATTATTTTTGTATTTTGTTTTGCAAAATTATGATTATATTTTTGTAATTGAATGTTTGACATAGTTAATACTTATTTAATAAAATAATACTAAAAAACCAAGTTTTTTTTAACTAATGCTTTTATAATAGTCATAAGGGAATCATCCCTGCATGGGACTATATGAATTTATAAAGCTGAGAAATTCTCTCATTTTCTAAACACAAGAGTCTTTGAAAAGATAAAAATGAATTCATCTTACCTTTCTTATCTCTCTCTCTCTCTCTCTCTCTATATATATATATATAGATAGAGAGAGAGAGAGATAGATAGATAGATAGATAGATAGATAGATAGATAGATAGATAGATAGATAGATAGATAGATAGATAGATAGATAGATAGATAGATAGATAGATAGATAGATAGATAGATAGATAGATAGATAGATAGATAGATAGATAGATAGATAGATAGATAGATAGATAGATAGATAGATAGATAGATAGATAGATAGATAGATAGATAGATAGATAGATAGATAGATAGATAGATAGATAGATAGATAGATAGATAGATAGATAGATAGATAGATAGATAGATAGATAGATAGATAGATAGATAGATAGATAGATAGATAGATAGATAGATAGATAGATAGATAGATAGATAGATAGATAGATAGATAGATAGATAGATAGATAGATAGATAGATAGATAGATAGATAGATAGATAGATAGATAGATAGATAGATAGATAGATAGTATTTAGAAATGAGTATGTAAACATCTTAACCAATCACTTTTAATTCCATTCACTATATATTAGTAGATAATGTTTGTGAAATTTTTACCATTTACTGTGCATCGGGATTAGATGTAATATTAAATATATAAAATTAATTATTTATTTATCTAGCATCATGTTTTATCTGTAGTAGTCATTTATTAATGTATAGAGAATAGAATTAAAAGTGATTGATTATGACCTTCATGCTTCCATTTCTAAATACTTTAGATTGCCATATATATATATATAGAGAGAGAGAGAAATTTAGATAAAAAATATAAAGGTGGATTCATTTTTATTTTTTAAAAGACTCTATTCTGTGTTTAGAGAGTGAGAGTACTTCTCAGCTTTATAAATTCATACAGAACATGCTTCAGGGTGATTTCGTTATGACCATTGCAAATAAAACATGGAGCTATATGAATAAATAATGAGTTATATATATTTAATATTATGTCTAATACTGATAAGCAGTAAATTGTAAACATTTCACAAATGTCATTTATTAATATATAGTGAATGGTATTAAAACTGGAATTAATTAAGACTTCAAGCTCTCACTTCTAAATGCTTTAGATATATAAATTGGTGAATTCTTTATGACTATTACAACATGCTTGATAAATAAAGAATTAGTGTATAATGTTTTTGTGTAAACAACAACTAAAAAATGGGAAATAACAAAGTAATCTGACTAACAAAGTAATCCAAATAAAAAATATATTGTGTCATTTCATAGAAGCATTTGAGTCCATAAAAAATTAAAAAGCCTCAAATGCTTTTATGAAATGGCACATGTTTTTGAGTCAGATTACTTTGTTAGGTTACTTAGTTATTTTTTACTTTTTAGTTGGCTGTTTACATAAAAACATTCTTTTAAAAAAAATTTATTTAATATAATTTTATTTTTTACTTTTTACTTATATATAAAACATATAATTTTAATTTAAATAAAAAAAATTATTTATTCATCTTTTTTATTGTTTCTTGTTCTCTCCACAAAAGAGCACCTGCTATCATTGATTTTGATAGTTACATTTCTTAATTTTGAATGTGGAATGGCAAACATATAATTCTCTAATTTTTTTTTACAAATGTATTACTTTTTCACAAAATATTTATGAAATATTAATTATTTTAAAAAAAATAATTCTTATATTAGTAAAAAAAATATTTACTTTTAATTAAATCTAAGTTAAATTAATACAAAATTTTATTCTACAAATGGAATATTTTTGTTAGCTCAATTATTAAGGAGTTTTCTTGGGAAGTGTAAGGACATGAGTTTAAATTTAACAGGAACATTTTTTTTCATTGTTAAAAAATTTAAAAAAAAAAAACAAATTTTTAACACACTTATTTTTAAAAATATTTGCTTTTTTATTTTATGAACCATTTTTTATTTTATTTTCTTCAAAAATGTTGATATATCATATGACCATTGTCAAGGATTGAATATATATATATATATAAACTAAAATGTCCACTAATATTAATAATACAATAACAAAACTTGAATATTTTCTAAATAATGGTAAACAACTTATAATATAATATAAATAAAAACTCATAGAGAAATATTTTCAATTATATTCATAATCATTATCAACTCAACTCAAATTTCAAAAATGGAATTATCTATGTATATATGTTTATAAAGAAATTTCAAAACAACATAATAAAAAATATTTCATCACAAAAATTTCAATTTTTTTAAACTTTTTCATGTTTACTTTTACATATGTCTACAACCTTTCACATTTTAACTGTTTTAAATTACATTTTTATATAAAATACTTTTCAATTATTATTACTTCATTTCTGTAATTAAACCAAATTCCTAACACTTTCTATTCAAAACTTGTTAGGAATCTGATCTAATTATAGAAATTTTATTATACTATTTGAAGAGTATTTTATATAAATATGCAAATTAAAAATGTTAAATGTAAAAGAATGTAGACATCATATATATATAAAAAAGTAAAGAGTTTAAAAAAAATTGTAATTTATGTGTGAAATATATATAGTGTTATATATAATTGCAGAGGATTTGAACAGAGATTTTCAAGCACCTTTCAGCTATCGACTCTATCTCATACAACTGATATATGTAATGATGTTGTTTCATTACAAAAAATAATTACTGCACAATACTTACACAATTATTCTCTCTAGTAAAATTTACAAGAAATTGGTATGCACTGAACTTAAATGGTTTATGCAAAAGCACTCACATACTAAAATGCAGCAGCAGATGGGGTAAAGTGTGCATGCAAAAAGTGTAAAACATCAAATGTAGATATTCTTATCAAGTAAGGTGTATAAAGGAGTGATGTATACACTACTATAGGTATTTGTCTTAGAGACTGTCTTCTCAAAGATTAATATTTCATTCACTTATCTATATATATTTTATTTATGAGCATAATAAACACCTTTATTTTTATTGCTATTGTTTGTTTGTTTATCTACAACCTGGCTGGTATATATATCCCCAGCATATACAGCATGTGGTAAAATATATTTTATTATGATATTTTGGACATTCTTTGTAAACATATATACCATATAATTCTAAATCATTGAAGCACTTTACTACTGTTACACAATGCTTTATTTGCCACCCTCTTTTACAGTTTCAATTATCCCAGCAATCTTCTTCAGATAAAAGTTCTGAAGAAGATTGCTGGGGCAATCGAAACTGTAAACTGTAAAATAGGGTGATAAATAAAGCATTGTGTAACAGTAGCAAAATGCATGAATGATTTAGTATTATATAGTATACATTTGCAATACAACAAGAAAGAGTAGTTATTGAGCATATGTATATATATATATATATATCATTAAAAGCCAGTCAGCATTTAGACAATCCCAATATCAATAACAATCAACAATTTCAAACTATTTTCAAGGCAACTCCCCTTTTTAACATATATATATATATATATATATATATATATATATATATATATATATATATATATATATATATTATAGGAATGACAATGACCATATAATATGGTCAAAATATTGGATTAAAACTGAAATAAAAAATATTTGTAAAATAATAAAAAGAAAAACAAGATTTGAAAAAAAAAATGTGTTAAAAAATTTATTTTTGAAAATTTTTAAATATAAAGAAAATGGAGAACTACTTATTATTGAATGTATATTTAGTGGCTTTTAATGTTAAAATTAGATATTGTTTGGTTCATAAAAGCTCATAGATAATTTTTATTAATTTTACAAAAAACAACAAAAATAAATTTATATATATATATGTAAAAAAAAAAAAACACGGGTTGTCAATTTTTGTAAAATTCGGGAATCAATTTAACACATTGTAAAACAGCTTAAATCATGAAAATTGTGATTAATATAAAATGTATCTATCGATAAATAAATAAAATATCATCACAGAGAAAAATGGAGTCATTTTTAATATCTGTATTTTTCAAAAAACTACATTTTTACAGTATTTTGCCAATTTGTCAATTTGATTTTTTATCATAAATTTCCACAATAACTTGACGGCAGTATATGCATTGTTCACTATGGCTGAGAAGTATGGTAAGTTTACCCTAGAACTGGAAGTTGCTAGACATAAATCAGTTATGAGAAGCTGTCATAGTACAACCTGAAGTTGTATCTACTCATGAGCCAAGCTGTTATGATACAGCTAGAAGAGCATCTGAAGACCCTCACAGCAACTAATGTTATACCAAGTCATCAGTATCAGATAAAAATATCATTTTCAACAATTAACAATCCACGGCCCATCTTCTCAATTTCTAGCCTCTCTTCTCCATATCACCTCAGCACAATTCCTTATTTTATCCATCCAGCTCATGTGGTCACTTTCTAGGACTTTTACAATCTCTTGGAATCTGGTTTCAGATTTCAACTGAAAATATAAGATCGTATATATAGTATAAATACACAATTAAACATTCATTTTACATTAGTAAATATAATATATAGGGTATATGAGCACAGACTTTAACATGACCCACCACTCTCCACCCTATCTCATAACACTGATACACTTGAACACATATATGTTGAAAAGATAAATAATCACCAATATACGTATTTCATGATAAGCCAGCAATCATCAGTTGGTCCAGATTACCACCTCTACACATATATGCTATAAGTGCTCAGATATATATCAAGATAGCCAATCCTCATACTTTAATGGACAATCATACTCCAACTCTTCAACCGTCCATCCAATTAAAAATCTCGGCCTCAGGGTGGCCTTTGAGCATTCCATCTTCAGATTTTCAATTGGATGGACGGTTGAAGAGTTTGGAGTGTGGAGTAGATTGAAGCCTGTCAATTAAGGATTGGCTATCTTAATATATATCTGAGCACTTATAGCATATATGTGTAGAGATGGTAATCTGGACCAACTGATGATTGGCTGTTTAGCATGAAATGCGTATATTGGTGATTATTTATCTTTTCAACATATATGTGTTCAAAGGTATCTGTGTTATGAGATAGTGTGGAGAGCGGTGGGTCATGTGAAAGTCTGTGCTCATATACTCTATATATTACATATATATAGACACAGGTATATAATAAGCCTGTGTGTTTCAGTTACTAGTAAATATAATAATAATATTACACGAATTTGTGTTTATATATAATTTCCACACAGACACAACAACTACCATATTTAATTTATTGAATTTTTGTAAATGTGGAAGTCCCAACGTATGGGATATGGAAGGATTTAGCTTTCCCATGCTAAAGGAGGTCCAAATACACATGTAATTAAAATCTCGTAATAGCTTGTAGGTCTTTTAACTTCCTTTTTTCCCCAAATAATAAGTCTAATAAAATTTAGAATCATGAGATTCTGGTGTGGTTATTATGAATCATTTGTTTTAAGTGGATCAGTTGAACTAAGAAGTTTTAGGTGCTTCGCTGCGGACCGTAATAAAAAAGATAAAAGCCGCACCGACAAACACATCTCACCTCAAATCACACATTTTTAAAGAACAGATTTGATAAATAGATAATTAGATTTTTAATTAAAAAAATTTAAATACAAGTTATCTCTTTATCAAAGTGCTTAAATTGTTTTAAATTATGGGTTATGTTTCCTCATAACATCTTCATAAACAGTAATTAAATATCGATCTTACATATTTTCTAGAAATAACAGTATCACCTTCGGTTGTTTTATTCCTTAAATCAATGCGTGAATAAAATATCAGGTTGTGTTTTAAATTATATATTTCATAAAGAAGTGTAATTAATAATTGACGAAGTTTGTAATTATTCATCACAATTTTTTCCAAAAAGTGAATATGTTAAATTTATAATTAATAAAATTTGCATTTTTTTATTAACTTTTTTCTATTAATTATCAAAACAAACGATTATTTTGTCATTATATTAATCTTAAAAGAAACCGGAGTTGAAATCATTATTAATATACACAAAAATAACAAGAAGTAGAGAATCAAATTATAATTATAATAACAAGATTAAAGAAAATTAAAACGCGTAATGGCTCTGTATTCGACTTAACTTTTTTCAAAAAAATGATCATTGAATCGACATTTAAATCATATTATAGAGGGCATTAAGTTGTTTAATGAAAACAGAAGTAAATCTAATAAATATTATTTATTTTTAAATTTTGCAATTAACGTTATTAATTTTAAAATATTACAAACAAGAATCATACTTTATCGAACGTATTAAAAGAAATGTAATTGATGCGATATGATGCATTGTGGCTTCTCCTTTTTCGGAGTCAGGAATCTCTCAACCACTATACCCAGAGAAACCTGTTGCCACTTTATCTTTCTTTCCATTCCCTACCCTAAGTTTTTTCCATGTGACTTATATTACAACAAAGACAAAGGAAAATTATATACATATAAATATTTTTTGTATATTATATAAATTTATTGTATGTCTAATAATATTATATAGAAAGCTCACAAATAAACTCTTAACAAGCTCTGCAAAATATCCCTAACCTCAGACCGGTTTCTGCTACTGGCTTTCTCAGTGAGATCATATTAATATTAGGACAAAAAATTTATATAGCAATAATTAAAACACTAAATCAAAACAATATTTTAATGTAATGAAGATAATATGAGCTTTTTCTCAAATACTAGTAACAAAATAAATTTACTCACAAGATGTATGGAGCTAAACTTTAATGACTAGTTTAACCTAATGTGCTTAGCTAGATTTCAACTAGTGTCAGTCATAGACATAGCAATGGTTGTAACAGGGAGAGAAGGATGTGTATATATATTGTTTGGCTAATTTACATTTAATTTACATGTTGCATTATGATGGATGAATAGGCCATTTGTAAGGGAAATGCAGCATTCCCCGTTATTAACAGTGTATTTGTCTTTAGAGATGTGTTATGCTTTCTTAATTTTTGGGTGTCATTGTGCTCAGGGATAACAATGTTGACAGAGGAGGAAACCAAGGCATGCACAATGGTGGAAAATGTTCAAAATGATGAGGGAGTTTTTGAAATTTATTTGGATTAATGATAATTTATGTACTGTATATCAGTTTATAACTATAAAAACTATTGCATTTTCAGAAGGTAATACAAATGATCACTCAAAAATAGCTCTGTAATCTCATAACTCTTCGTGATAGTTAAAAAAATAAAATACAAAAGAAGATAGATGTGAATTTGAATGGTGACCCAAATGGTTTTATGTCTAGGAAAGAAACCTGAAAACAATAAAGGCATTAATAATGATTTTGCAAAGAAGACTAGAAGTGAGTATTATGTGGTTTTTATTAATTCGGAGATGGCTCTTGACAAAGTGAACTGAAAATTGTTGTTTAAAATGATGAAGAATGTAAGCCTTAATTGAAAGGATGCATAGTTAATTTTGAATTTAAATAGATACCAAATACAGATATAGATGTAAAAAGTTGTAAAACTAAAGGTAATGTAAAAAGAGATTGTCATCCTATTTATTGAAAATATAAAAAGAAAACCAATGGAATTAAAATTAATAGCAAGAATATTCATAATATGTGTTATGTGAATGACATTACATTAACTGCAGCTTCAGAAAAGCAATGAATAAATGCATGAGATATTAAATATGCTTATGCTTTTTTAACTTAAAGATAAATATTAATTAGACTAAGGTGATGCTGGTAGCTAAGCAAAAAATAAATAGATTGATAGATAAGTGAATAAATATAATGTTTAGATCAAGTTATGAAATATTATGGGTGAGGGGTATGGCTTGTGACAGGGGGTTTCCTGTAGAGATTAGAAAGAGAATAATGTTAGCAAAACATAGTAAGTCTTTACTACTAAATAAATAGTGATATAAAAAATAGAATGAGATTTATTAGAATTTTCATTGGGCATATATTGATACATGGATGTGAGACCTGGTCTTTTGGAAAAATAAAAAAAAGAATAAGGTTAGAAGAAATGGGAAAATAGCTTTGGAGAAGATTAACTAAAAAAAAGATGGATGGAAAAAAAAATAATGATGATCAAATATTAAGATAATGTGGAATAAAAAAAGATCATGAGAAACATGAAAAAAGTTTAATTTTTTGGACATATTTTATAAAATTTTAGAAGATAAAATTTTCAGAAGACTAAGAGGCAGACCAAGAATGATTGAATGTTTTTCATTTGCAAATATGAAGTGAATTTTTGAAGACAGAATGATGTGGTTGCAACAAGGCATTGTCCTTTAAAGGTGATGATGATGATGTTGATCAGACATATAATACCCTGCTGTTTAAGAAAATATTTTTCCATGATACAAGAAAATTCTCAGATACAATTTATTAATTTATATATGTATGCAAGACATAGATAGCATGTCCCTGTGAAAAACTGACTGGTGACTGGTTCTTTTTCTATGCAGCCTACAGTGCCATCTATGATCAATGTAAAAATTAAATAGTGTCGTAGTTTAGCTATTCTCCATAAAAATTTAGTGGGAGCATAACTGGATTATTAGTGGCAACATACAATGTAGCAATGGATTTTATACTTTAACTTAATATGGACATGTGTTAACATTAAAGTTTGTTTAAATTGAGCAAAACTGTCACAGAAACATTTTAAATGACTCACATTATATATGGTAGTGAAATCATGGGTCGCAAAAATGTTTTCAAGTCGCTTGTAGTATCAGAAAGGCACTGAAGACCATCCATCAAAGTATGAAACATTGTCACATTTCATGTCATAATTTATGTTGCAAACATGCTAGCACCTTAAAATTTATGTGAGTAATAGCTAAGCTAGCTATCTAAATAATGCATGTATTGATTCAGAGACGGCGCTGCAGATAGCTTGGAGAAAGAATCTATAATTTGTCATTGGAACACTGTGTTTATATATGTGTGTGTGTGTGTGTACGATAAAATTAATCATTGATATGCCACTGAAAATTAGTTAAAATTAATACTTCTGGATTACAGTTATTTTAAAGCTATCAAATTTATAACAAAACTAATAACTTGAAATTAATTCTCATTTTCCTATCAAGTGCATTCTGACAATTAATCGATGCAGTTGGCATATTTAATAATTCAAACTTACAAAAATTTATACATAAATTGTTAACAAAGACTTCAAAAAATGTGGCTTCCGTGTTATAAATCATTTAAACATTAATAACTATTGGAGATTTACGTTTTGACAGTTTAATATAACTCTAAAATAAAATCAATCTACGTATTTTAAATTATCAATGTATATCGGCTGAAACAAGCCTAAATCAGGCTTAACTTTTATAACGTTTATTAATTATCATTTTCCACATCTATTTATATTTTTCTATATTTATGGGCAGGATTAACTAACGAGGCCCACGCACTAAGCTTTTAGACAGCTTTCACATTTATATGAAGATTTTCTGAAAAATGAAATTATCTTATGAAATAAATTTTATACATTTTTCATTTAAATACAAGTATATCACATATACTTTTAAGCTAGATGTAATTAGAAAAGATGTGAACCCAGACTTTCAAGCCCCCTTTCACTCCATCTTATACAATTGATACACATGTCCACATGTATAGGAAAAAGATAAAGGATCTCCAATATAAGTATTTCGTGTTGAACCAACACTCATCAGTTGGTCCAAATCATCATCTCCCTCATATATATATAGCAGTGTTTGGTTTATGTAAAGAAGATGATGATTTAGATCAACTGATGAGTGCTGGTTCACCATGAAATACATATATTGGAGATCATTTATTTTTTTTTACATGTATGTGGTCATGTGCATCGGTGGTATAAGACAGAGTGGATGACTAAAGAGGGCTTGAAAGTCTGGGTTCGAATTCCCTCTAGGTTTCATTGCATTTTTTTTTAATTAGCAATAAAATTCAAAAAATTTCAGATAGAATTTACATCGTGATGAATTAAGAATAAATTTAAAAAGCAATCGACTTTCCCAAAAATAGAATCCATTGTATGTTAAATTAAACAAAAAAGATTTATGAGTAGACGATTTGAGACACACTCACCTCCACCGCCATTTCTTTCTTTAATTAATTGTAATTTAATATAATAAACGACTGCAGATTTTCAATAGTATGGATGGCTGAGTTGGAGATTGGAGTAGATTGAAGCCCGTCCATTGAACTATAAGTATTTGCTATCTTAATAATATAAACGGAGCACTGATTGTATATATGGGGGGTGATAATCTGGACCAACTGATGAGTGCTGGTTCATCACAAAATACATATATTGATGATTATTTATCTTTTCCGCATGTATGTGGTTATATGTATCAGTAGTATGAGATAGTGTGGATGGTTGAAGTGCTTGAAAGTCTGAGTACAAATCCCCTATATTTACAATTGGGTTCCACTATAAGAGTGCCTGGTATTTCAAATCTTACATATTAAGCCTGTATTCTGCTTATTCCTCTTCTATGTACTTAAATGGATACTGTCCTATACATGAGGGGTCAGAATGACTTGAGATCAACATGAGCTTGATAACAATATTGGCATCAGTATGGAATTTGGGTATTCTATCATCAGATTTTCAATGGTATGGATGGCTGAAGAGTTGGAGGTTGGAGTAGATTGGAGCCTCTCCATTGAAGTATAAGGATTTGCTATCTTGAGCACTGATTGCATATATGTAAGGGAGATGATGATCTGGACCAACTGATGAGTGCTGGATCAGCACAAAATACATACATTGGTGATTATTTATCTTTTTTGCATATGTAGGGTCATGTGTATCAGTAGTATGAGATAGTGCGGATGGTTGAAGGGCTTGAAAGTTTGAGTTCAAATCCCTTATATTTACAGAAAGAATTAAATAAACTTAGCAAATTATTTTTAAATAAAGATATTGTATTTTGGTTAGAAATACAACTAAACATATTTAAATACTGTTCTGTGCAAATTCTCTTTTCTTACCATATTTACGCCATCTAGTGTAAGCTTTAATAATTAATAGATGCCATATGATAGTTCCCAGAATTGTTTCTAGCTCATTGCTTTCATATGAAAAGCTTTAGATTTTGAAACAATCCTGAGCAAGGAATAGAGGTTTTTATAGTTGGTTAAGAAGCTAAGAATGCTATTATATATATATACTGAACTGGTTCCAGAAAGGTGCTGGCTTAGATTGGAAAAATTTATGTGTTTTTTTTTAATTTGGGATGATTGTAAAGTGGAGATGTAAAATATGGCTGCTACAAGAAAAGTGCATTGGATCCAAAAGATTCAGGTATCCTGTTTTAAAAATCCAAAGCTCCTCATTAATAAAAACCAGAAGCTACATACTAGTCTGGGTATGTTGTATAGAACAGAAATGGATGAGGAAGCACCATTATCTGACATCTATTAATTATTAAAGGTTGCTCTAGGTGGCATATATGTGGTGAGAAAAAAAAGAATTTGCTGCTAAGATCATTTATAAAAAGGTTTTAACAATGATACCTTTCATGATATGGTGGGCTTAAAGTGAATTCAGCAGAAGCAAATAAAATCATTGACGAAATACTTTTCTTAGGTGACTATGTAATTTCATTACAATATTTGCCAATTTATAGATAAAATGGTTGAAGTTTGGTATAAATCATCGAATGGTTCGTAAAGTCATAGTTTCCGAACCAAAAATGGCAGAGCTGTACTACAATTCATAGACAATGGGGTCCAGATTCTTCCTCTCTGCCATGATACCAGGGTAAAAATAATGGTGAAAAGGTGGCAATGGTGCTTAAAATTGAGCTGACATCACCAAAATGTGGCATATAGCAGTTGATATTGATATTTCACAAGAAATTTAGCTTATTGAAATAATGCGGAAGTAATGAAAAACCCTGGTGAGCTATATGTAAACTAACTGTACATAAATTATGATTTGCATGTAACTATTTCAGCAAATTGTATGTTTACATACAAACAAAGATAAAAGTGTAGGTCAACTTATTCCACATTTTACGTTTACTGACAGTTAGTTGACATATAGCTTGCTGGGGTTTTTCAGTACTTCCACATTTTTTCATCTAATTCAGGCTATAAAAAAAGTTATATTTATATAGATTATATTATTGGAAGCCAGGTTATATTTTAACAATTTCAAGAGGGGAGATAATTTGGGAATAGATTTAGCAGCATCTATGTATAATATACAAAATAATTCTAAAGTGTTATGAATATATACTTCCAAGGTGTTTAAAAGATTTTACAAAGTATTTCCTGCTATCTAGTGGGAAAATGCATTGATTCATAGGCTACGTACTATTTCTATTTTGGTCTACTCTTTTTGCTCTCGACATCCCTTCTTAATGTCTTCTGAGATTCAAGTTATAATATATGACCCAATCAACATGAGTCAGCCTCTAGTACCATATTAACTAATGCCAATGAGATTATCTGGTAGTGAAACCTCATTTTAATCCGTGTCTTAGTTGCCCAAGAATTCTGATTCCAATTTCTTTTTCTTTTAATTTGTATTCTTAAACATTCTTTGTTGTCAATTTCCTAGAGTTAACAAAAATAATGGAAGGATTTGTCATTTAAAAGTATATACGATGGCCAAGCACTGGATGTGAAAACTGAACTGCGATATATGAATCTTTAGCTCTTGAGTTCAGTGCTCTACCAGTGAATAAATTACACAGGGCAATAAAATGATTTTTGAATGGCTGCTACTGATAATATACTTTAATTTTATACACTTTCCCTTTGATCGACGCTCTTTAACAAATCAGGAAAATGAGAAGATTTGTAGCAAATAAGAAAAGATTCCCGTGAAATTTCCATCATCAAAATGTAATAATTTATACGCTGTCTCTTGCATGGAAAAAATGCAATGGGTAGTTAATGTAAGCTTAATATAATTTCAGTGGAGAGCAAATTATACTTAAAATAAAGAATGAATATAACTGCTGTGTAACAAAAATGCACTAAATTTATATCTAATGTTCATATATTTTTTGTATAAAAAGCATTGATTCTAAGGCAATATGTCATTTGTTTACACTGAATCTTTTCTACATATGTAAATAGAGGAATTTGAACTCAAGGTTTTTCACTCTATTTCAAGCAATCAATACACACAATCACACATCTATGAAAAACAGACATGATCCCCAATATACATATTTCATGCAGAACTAGCACTCATCACCTGGACTGGATCATAATCTATCATACATATATCCAATCAGTGTTTGTACTATATTAAGATAGAAATTCTTCAAACTTTAAAGGACAGGCTTCAATTTTCTCACCCTTCCAACTATTCAACCATCCATTTCTTTGAAAAACTGATGATAGAAGGTTCAAAGTCATTGTTGAACTTTATGCTATAGTCATACCCATACAGACATTACATCAATATAATTCCTTATATTATCAGATATATATATATATAAAATAAATAAAATATCCGTTAATTAAAAACAATATTGTAATTATAATTGAAATAATATTTTTAACGGTTTATAAACAATTACAAAAAATCTTAAAATCCGCAGAAGTACTTTCGGTTACTTTCTATATATATATATATATGTGTGTGTGTGTGTGTGTTACCTTAGTATAAGTGCAGCCCATCTCTCTTCTATTAATATATATGGATATGTAATGTCCTCATGGGGGGCTTAGATCGACATAAAGTCTACATGGGTATGATTATAATATCAAATCCAAAAAGAGCTTTGAGTGTTCGTCCCGTCATAGGTTTTTAAATGAAATGGTTGGTTGAATAGTTAGAAGGATGAGAAGATTGAAGTTGTCCATTAAAGTTTGAGGAATTACCATCTTAATATAAACTGAGCACTGATTGTATATATGTGTGGGTTATTATGATTTGGCCCAACAGATGAGTGTTGGTATTTTTTTGCATGTGTGTGGTTATGTGTATCACTTGCTTGAGATAGGATGGAGGATGAATAGAGTGAAAAAATCCTGAGTTCAAATCCCTCTATTTATATATAAAAATTCAGTATAAGAAAATGCATACTGCCTTAGAATTACATATTCCTTGGGAAATAGAGTATATTACATCTTAATAGAAGTTCATCCCATTCCTCTTATATTAATATATATTGATACATAATATTTTGGTAATGTGAGGGGTTACATTGATGTAAGGTGTACATGAGTGTGACTAAAGAAAGGTTTTGAGCATTGCATTGTCATTTTTTTCAATAAAATGCATGATTGAATAGTTCAAAGGGTGACAAGATTGAAAACTGTCCACTATAGTAAGTTTGAGGAATTTCTATCTTAATATAAACCAAGCACTAATTGTAGATATTTTAGGGAGATTATAATCTGGCCCAACTGATGAGGTCTGGTTCTGCATGAAATACATATATTGGAAATAATGTAACTTTTTCACATGTATGGGGTCATGTGTATTGGTTTCTTGAGATTGGAGAATAAATAAACTGTAAAATTCTGAGTCCAAATGCCTCTATTTAGATAAAAAAATAAAAAAATAGATATGATTACATAACAATGAGCAATGTGTACTTCTTATTCACCAAGATACCTACACCACCATTCCTGAATCAATCTGGGTATTACAGGGTCATGTGTATTGGTTTCTTGAGATTGGAGGATAAATAGACTGTAAAATCCTGAGTCCAAATGCCTCTATTTAGATAAAAAAAAAAAAAAGTAATGATATAATTACATAACAATGAGCAAGGTGTACTTGTTATTCACCAAGATACCTACACCACTATCCCTGAATCAATCTGGGTATTACATAGTCACACAGTTTAGCTACATACCACAAAGAATTTTAAGGTGTGTCTATGACTCTATGACAAATTATGGAATAAAGTGTGGTAGAGCATTTTGATCCTTTTTAGAAAACCCACAAATCATCTTAATGTTCCTCCTGCCATCATGAAATTTTGAAAACGACCTGAAATATTCCTGTGACTTGTGAATTCATAGTCATGTACACTGTCAATGATTTAAATCTTTCTGTAACAGTTTTTTTTTCACTTTAAAACAAAATTTAGCATCAATTCATTGCAGCATTGTTTTTTTGCAGAGATAGAAAACACTGCTATGCTTCATGTCATAACTCAAGATCCAGACACATTAACATCTTAAATTGGTGTGTGTGGAGGGAGGTTAAAATATTATACATAACGCATGATTGGGTTTATAGATGGCATTATAGGCAGCTTGGAGAGAAAAACAGCCATGTTTTTATTGGTACATGTAAATGAGAAGATAATTTTTTTTAGTAATATGTTTTTATTGACAAAGTTACATGGATTACTAAAACATGCAAGATAAAAGAACAATTCTATTTTTTTAAATTATTTTCAGCAATGCGGGCAAAAAAGGTTTAGACTGGAGAAGGGGGGTGCTTTTTTAAATCATCTTAAAATTTTGCAAGTGGTGCCGTTAATTTTATTACTACACCTGGTGAATTACAATCATGCAATTCATATGAATGTCACTTATCCAGTTTGAAGAAAGACTTTAAAATTTACTAAAACTAAAGTAATTCTTAATATTCGGGTATGGTTTGGTGCAGTAGTAGAGAGGTCGATTCTGGAGCCCATCCTGGCCACTTCCGGTACTCAAACTTTTACCATGCATGCGTCAGTGCACTGATAGAATGGCAACTTCTGGAATTCAAAGTTCATGAATCACAGCTCGTTCTGTTATTTCTGATACTTGACATCTTTTAAATTCTCCAAAATAAACCATTCAATTATTTTCTACCTTAATGCTTAATAAAACATTTGATTGTGTGAGGAATTATGGCTATTGGTGCAAAAAGAATTAAAAAATGATAGAGACATTGAGATTTTACAATAAATGCATTTTTAATACTCTTCCATTATACTTAGAACAAGCATACTCTCTTACCGGTTTGACTTACGTCTCGAGGTGATAACTTTGGATCTAAAGTAGATACTGTATGATTTACTATAATGATAGCATGGTGAAAAGTTTTTGGAAAATATCTAGTTTAATAAATGACTAATGATAATCATTAATGTATTTATTTAAAAAGGGTCATTCCTAAGTTATGAGTGGTGAACGTTTGATACTTGTAAACCAAAATATAGCAATTTATTGTTGACAAATATTGAACATTTAATAATAACATATATGAGCGACTATGACCTGGGCCAACTAGTGAGTGCTGGTTCAGGATGAAATGCATCTGGGGAGGAGCAATTGTCTTTTAAGGTGCATTTATTCCTAAGTTTCAAAAGTCATGGAATGGAGGCAATTAAGTACATCTTTAAAATATATTACACATGGAAAAAGAGAAATAAAGTAGAATTACTCCATGTTTGAGTGTTTAATTAAAAAACACATACATTAATGTTTAACGATTTAAAATTTATGACTTATATTTAGGTTAGGAATAATCTTTAGTTTAATAAATGATTAGTAATAATCAGCAATGTATTTACCTAAAGGGAATCATGTCAATGTTGTGATGGGTGTAAAGCAGAATGTAACAATTTTTAAATAGAGTGACCGGTGATATAGAATTATTGTCATGAGCAAATTAATACTGAAGCAAAATGGTAACATAGAGGGATGCAGGCTTCCAGAAAAAAGCTCAGTCTGTCCTTTCTGGCTCTTGAATATCATATATACTTTTGGTGTTTGGGTATCACATGAGAGATCATATGATATTCAATTACCAGAAGTTAGCCCAATGGATTGGCTCATGTGTCACAAGACTTTCTGATCAATTGCATAATGTATGATTATTCATTTTAATCTAAAATAAACCATTTTATGTTTTAAAAAAAGAATCATGAAGGAGGGGGCATGAATTTGTTTAAATTAATATTATTGATGATACTATAAAAATTAGATAGTGTAAATAGAAATGGTCTGAAATGATTAGTGGATTAATATTGTTTTTCCATTGAGTTTGTTGGAAAGGTTTTTGATTAGCAGGGGTTACTTAGAAGTTGTTTTACCCATAACTCTAGTTTGATCATAATGGTAAATATAAATGATAAAAAAAAAAAATAATAACAAATAAACATGTAAATGTAAGTGCAAATGTGGCATATCAACTTTGCTGTGTTGATGATCTGAGATTCGAACCCAGGTTGAATGGAAATTCTTTTTTAAGAAGCTTTGAAATTTTAGTTAAATGCCACAAAGCCAATCAGCTATCCATCAAAAAATGGTCCATAAATAAATATCTCCCTATTCTTATCTACAAAGATGAAAAACTACATAACTGACAAGCCTGGTGATTCTGTGAAAAGTTATCAGAGAGCCCTTGGTTCTACAAAATTTATTTATATGAGCATAGATATTTTAATATTTTTTCTATTCTCTGTTTATGTATGAAACTAACCATGTTATATAGTACCACTGAACATCACATGATCACCATTCTTTATGCATACACAAGCTGTTTACACAGAGGCAAAACTCTCCATACAATGTATCAATCAGTGCAAGCCAGAATAACAAATGGATGCAGGAAGGTTTGTGCATAAAATCCTATCTAGTGTCCAGTGGCATTCATCAGGGATGAGTCTAGAATCTGAGAACTGCATCTAGTTCTTAGAATATAATATTACTCTCTAGCAAATATCTTTTACCATATTAACTAACTATAAAGTTTTGAATTCAAAATAAAAAACAAAATACAGTAATGTTTTTCAATTCAAGATCATTAGCTTGTATAGTCAAGATATCTGAACTCAATTCAGCATCCATACTTTTTGGTGTCTTTGGCTCTTTAATAACCATTATCCTATTGGGCAGGATTGGTATTAAACCAATAAACGTCATTTTTTATGCTTACACAAGCTGTTTGTGCATAAAATCCTATCTAGTGTCCAATAACTTTCATCAGTGAGGAGTCTAGAATCAACTCTCCAAAAAATATCTTTTACCTTATTAGCTAACTATAAAGTTTTAAATTCAAAATAAAAAACCAAAATAATGTTTTCAATTCAAGCTCATTAGTTTGTACAGTCATATAGATCTGAACACAATTCAGCATCCATACTTTTTGGTGTCTTTGGCTCCTTAATAACCACAGTTACCATTATTTTATTGGGCAGGATTGGTATTAAAACACTAAACGTCATTCTTTATGCTTACACAAGTTGTTTACACAGAGACAAAATTCTCCATACAGTAGCATCACTGATGAAAGCAACAAGGTAGAAACTAGTCTGGAGATACTAGATGAGTATGCACTAGACAGGGATTTAATGGGAAAACCTTCTTGCATCCATTGATTATTCTGGCTTGCACTGAGTGGCACTACTATATGAAGAGTTTTGCCTTTGTGCATCTTACATAATCAATTTCTACTTTCTGCTTTAAACAAATATAGTTAGAACAACAGTCGTGAACCAAACAGTGTTAAAAAACAAGGATTACCACGTTTATATTCTAAATGAATTGATTCACGAATTCTATTTACTTAAAATTATATTTTCATTTTTTTCTTTTACCGATATCTTTTTGCTGTCCTTTTCTAAAATTACTTTTCTACATTTAAATATAATTCAATTTGCGTTTTCATATAACTTTATGAAACGCAACTAATTCCAAGTCCACGTTTTCAATACGAAGCAAGTTGAAGAAAATTAATTTTATATATATTGCGCAGTAAGATTTCCAATCGAATGCATGCCGGGTAAAATCTTAGTTGTCACAAACTAGTTTAAATAACATCTCACTCATTTACGTCTATTTGAAGACAAAATAATTATAATGATAAAATCTAGCTTCATTAAATATATCTTGGAAATGTAATATAATTTAGTCTCTTACAATTAAATAATTTTAATACGTGAAGATTCAAACGTTTATAACTAAATATATATATATATTGCTAAAAGTAGTTAATTTTAAATAAGTGATAGCTAATTTTTATTTCACTACATTTAAATTTCATCTTTTTACCTTCATTTATCTTTGATAATGCATTCTCTCATTCCTACTCTTCTCTCTTTGTCTTCATAACAATTAAAATAATTTCTATATATACCCATATTGCAATGTTGGAAGACATTATTTGGGTTTGTGATGCAAACACTCTATAGTACTAGCATTTTCCAGCGGTGAATACTAAATCCCTGCTTGGAAAAATGTGGCAACACTAAATTTCTGGGTACTAAATGAAATATGACAATGAGAAATATTACAAGCACGCTCAAGACTATTTTTGTGCAGTAACTTTCTGTTCTTTCGCACATTTCTCCACCAGATATCAAAAGACAAGTCGCTCCATAGAAAGCTGTTAAGGAGATTGCATTTTCCAAATAACTCAAGATAAGACAAACTTACAATTAAAAAACTACAACATAAAATGGAATTTTTATGAGGTTGTAAACAAATTTTATTTTTCCACTGGATTTGATCTTTTTAAACACTATTATAGTCTTATCAACAGAACAGCCCATGGTCATTAGTAACCACTGACCTTTGCAGATGCGAACAATCACGATCATAGTTGGTAACTATCTTCTTTATGTCAAGAGGGTCAGAATTAAAGAACTTAATAAAACCACAACTGATTCTAAATCCTGGGTGGAATTTCAACTGGTACTTTTATGATAGCATTAATATTTAACCTCACTAAAAGATCCATATGCTAAAATAAATAATTTTTCATTCTATGGTCTGCAAGCTTGTATTGCTTATTTAATTAATTACCTTTGATTGCTGCATTCAATACATTTCTAGACGAAAATATTAAAAAAAAAATAATAGCTTCCTTTATGCATTTTTTGTTACCTTCTGTTTTTTTTTGCTTTACATTGATTATGTTATTTTAGATTGTAATTCTACATATATATATAAATGAAATATTATCTGGGTACATCCATGTATAATTTATTGAAAATATATATATTGAACCGGATGGTGTCGTAGATCGATTAGGAAACAACATCATGTTTTTTTTTTACTCTTTAATAAAATTGAAACTTGTGGAAGCAAAATTGTAAGACTTACTTTTATACATACAAAATATGATATAAAATTATACATTCGATCTACACCAATGCAATTTAAGTATTGCTCCACATAGGCCCCCTTAGGCAGAAAAGCATAATACTCAGAAGGTACCCATGCCCAAGCCAGAGCTATATAAAAAATACATAACTGCAGCTACCTTTCAAGGACACAGATCTTCTCAACTGCAAAATTCAACACCTATCATTCAAAGCACTTTTCTGTTTCGGAGTAAAACTTCAGGCCCCAGTTAATTACCCCAAAAGATAATTAATGTACCTTGAATGATTGGCAAACTAATTCAGCACCTAAGAAATCCCCACTAGCTCAATCAAAAGGATAATATAATACATTACTGCTTTAATTAGTGGTAAAAGAATTGACCGACAAAATATTAAGTTTTAAAGATAATTTATTTTAACTAAATACTTATTGAAATAGTTAAGGCTTTACTTCATTAGCATTTGAAATCAATATATATATATATGTGTGTGCTTTGTGCACAGATAATGAAGCTGTTAAAAATAAGTAATATTATCCAAAAGTTACCACCAAGCGCTTTCAGGACAGTTTACAGTCCCATATTTATGGCTACTGGAGTTTAGTTAAGAACTATAATAATGTTAATGCAAATTTACGCAAATTCATGTGAAGATGCTACATACACCATTTTCGAAACAGAGAAAAGCAGGCCTCTCTTCTATTGATTGCTGCTGGGTCACTTACTATGTAGTAAGCATCCCTGACTTTGCATTTAATATTCTTTCTTTCGGAGCAAATAACACTGGCTGTGGTGGGTAGGAAGGCATGGCCAGTGGCTCTCTCAAGCTCAATGAAAATTATATTGCCTTCAAGCTTAGTTTTAGTCCTGTTATAGAGGTATCTATGTTGAGCTACTCTGGTTGCATTGTTGGTTTTAGTTTCTCCATATTATGTTGCCATGTAAATACTTATTATTATAATTTTTTAAACTACTTTTATAAATTCTCTATTAGTCTAACTATTTATATAATAACCATACACCATTCTTAATACATACAAGCAAATATATTATAACATAAGGCATTAAATACACGGCATTTTAAACATGCACATCAATAGTTCATTTTATGCATGCTATAGAGCTCATTTGTTTTACTGACTCTGGAGGCTTTAAAGATTGCAATGGCTACATTAATATCAGAAATGGAATAAGAAAATGCTAATCATTACCTATAGGATTTTGGAACATGTTGACTTCTTGCTGTTTGCTGCTTCATGTGAGTTTTACCAACCGGTTGGATTTTAGGCTTCTGTGGAGGTTTCTATGATTGCTATTTCATGATACTCTTATTAAAGACAGTAGACATCTCTAGCAGCTTCAAATTATTAGGCAAAAATTACTTCAATCAGGAAGGTTGCTGATGTTTCATCAGACTGAGGCTGGAATCTGGCCATATACTTCCGATGACTACTAACACTGCATTGTCATGAAAAAACACTGACTCTGGATACATAACAAGACTGACTGAAGACTGATTGTAAAACTAACTGACTGAATGATGAAAAATTGGCTATTTATGTAAAGACCTGTTGCCATTTTTTTAATTGGTTTCTATACCCACCAGCTATATCCATTGTTGAAAATTCGTCCATTGCTTTTGATAAAATTTTTGATAAGATTTTAATTAATTACTTGTTTATGGATTTTTACTTAGTAGCCATTTCTAATTCTGACTTATATAGCTTATGATTGTATATAATCCCTTGAGGGAAATTTCAATTATATGCTTTCATTTGTTTTTTAATATTTAACTTTCATATATCATTTTATTAACATGCACACATTTTACTATTCCTTTATGTTTATAATCAATTTGTTATTTACAATCTCATTTATTTTAAATAAATGGGAAGTTTTTTTTTGTTTGTTTTAAGATTTCTTTCCTTTTTTTTTAATAGTTTAAATGAAAAGAGAGAGTACTTTTAATTTCATAGAAAATATTTATTTTTAACAGTTATAGCTTTAACTTTTATAAGTTAAACTTTCTCCCCCTTCCCATTACTCTTTAAACTTTTATAGATTATTTCTTTTTTCAAATGAGATATTTTAATTCAGTTATTTTATGGACAAATTATTCTGCAATAATTTTATTATTTATTAATCAATTTTAAAACTTTTGCATTATTTAGAAAAAATTTACTTTTAATAATTGCAACCAACAATTTCATGTAGAGTGCTCTTCATGAGTGGTACAATATATAAACCAACATTTTGACCAAGTCACACTGGTCATTAACTGGGTAAAAATATCTAGTCAATGTCATTAATCGCTTGTATATGTCAGCAGTATTTTTGGAGGTGTTTTAAAATTCAAAGTGATGCTGAACACATACTATATCAGCACCCATAATTGTAAAGGCACTGTAAATACTGATAAATAACAATAATGAAAGTTCTATTAATAGAAAATAGAAATAATAATTATGATTATTATTATTATTATTATTATTATTATTATTATTATTATTATTATTATTATTATCTCTTTACGCTATAGATACAAGTCACAATATTGATCTTTTTAATACAGAAATACTATCCAGATGTGGTTCACTGTTAGATCAGAGAAGCCATTGATATATTTAAAAGGCCAGAATGTATCAACAAATGTGATGATACATGCAAATTACCTTCTATTTGAAATTTTTTTTAGAACTCATTAATCTAAATAATTTCTCATAATTATTATTTCTATTTTCTATTAATAGAATGTTCATTATTGTTATATATCAGTGTTTACAGCACTTCTACAATTAATTTATTTTATAATATTTGTTATGCAGTTGATGATGAGTGTGACCTAGTTGAAACGCTGGTTTATATATATTTCCAATAAGTTATACAAGAATGTACCCAAATAATATTTCATTTACATTTGTAACTTATGAAAATGTTCAATTTAATATACATATATATTACTTGAAGAGCTTTTGAGTAACGTCAGATAAAATGCTTCAATGGTGGAAGAATATCTTTTGACCAAAACCATACAGATCAGATTATTGAAAGTCTCTAAAAAAATTGGTTCAAAATAGAATTCAAAAATTTTTATAAAGAAGTGGACAGCTGACATTTCATATCATCTGATTACTCTTTCAGGACTGATGCAACTTTTACATCTATTGCAATGATTTTTAAAATATTAACAAAAACGTGTGTGCAATTTCATTCAATGGTTTTGTTACAAAAAGGTTGAAAAGAAATTTTTTAACTAGCTTTTACTCTTATTTGGCTAACTTACTTGGATAAAATTAATATCATTTCAAATTCAGTTTTAGCCTTAGCTGGTATATTATGGTATTAAGCATTGTTTGTTTTATGATTATAATCAAAGGGATTAACACAGTTGGCCTTCGTATGTTCAATGTGCTTTTTATATAATAGATATTATTCCAGATAGCTTATGCCTTCAAGAATAGATTGTTTAATAAACTCTTAAAAAATTAAAATTTTTGTGGATGAAAATAAAAAATGTTTTTATTTTCAAATTTGCTTTCTTTTCAATTTCCATAATTATTTTTTGTAGCAATAAAATTTCCCTAGGTCTTTCAAATCACTTTTGCTATTAGGATAAGGAACTGAATAAGAAATCTACATAATACAAGAATGTCTTGGGTTTGTTCAATTTATTTAAACTATCTGACTTTTGAATATTTATACAGATTTTATCAAAATTGACAATCAATAGAACTTTTCTAATTTTGCTAATATTTTAATTCAAAAATCAGTTCTCTTTAAAAACTTCAAATTAAAAACTTATATGAATTTTGATATTTCTAACATGAAGAGGTCTATAAATTATTTAATGTTCATAAAAATAGAAAACAAAGCTGGAGTTACTATTTATCCTTTTTTAACTCCTGTTGGGACTAATGTAAATCCTGTTTAATTTCCTTTTGGCTTACTTACTGTTAGGAAGATTGTTTTATGCAGTAATTAAATATAGATAAATATCCATTTAACAACCAATATTAAATGGTTAGCTGCCTAAAAGAAAACTCCTAAATCTCTTGAAAAGAATTTTTCATAGTCTGCATTTGAACTCAAAATTGTAAGTATTGCAGCAAATATAAGCACACACCATAATAACTATAATTTTTTCCAGTACTCCTTGTATACATCATGTATAATAATAGCTCATGTTTTCTTAATAAACTTTGATAAGAATAAAATAAATGTTTTTTATTGAACTACAAGAGTGCAGTATTTTTAGGCTCGAGTATTTATCCATGGCCCATGAGAGATGTAAAGTCGTATAATAATAGGTAGATAGAATTAAAATATCTTATTGGTGATCACAATTAATATCAGTTATTTTTGTGCATACTAGTGTTGGATTAAATAGACTAACGCATCAATATATTTTTTTTTTTTAATATGTAGTTGTGTTTGTTAAAGGTCTGAATTTAGAGTGGTTTGTCAAATTGTTTTCTGAAAAATAGAGGAGTAAGAATACATGAAATGAGAAATAGAAAAGTTGTAAAATGTTTTATAAATATGCCAAAAAATGGCATGTGAAGGCAAAATATCAGATGACGATGTCTGGATTTGCCATATAATAATAAAATCAGAGTTTGTGTTTGTGACTTCAAAGCACTAGATATGTGCTATATGTTAGTAAAATGCCAAAGTAATGTGGGCTCATTACTAATAAATATTATTAAGTTCTTCTCATGAAGTAACTGTAAAATAAATAATGAAAAGTAATTGAAGCTAGCTTATTTTTTTGAAGGTATTATATCCTAGTTATTTTGGAAAATAAATGGAAAATATTAGTGCTCACTGTTTGAATTTGTTGACGATAGCATAATACAAAGTCTTCTGAGAATAGTCATAAGATTTACACTAAGTTGAATTTTAAAAAAATAAATAAATTTATACACATTAGTTTGGGATAGTAATAATGTGGATAGGTAAATTAATCACTATTAAAAATGATATTGTTGTAGTCTTTTATATTAAAAGGTATGTTCCATGAGTTGAAATGTGTGAGTAGAGATTTAATTAATTTGTAGAGTTCAGCATATAAAGCATAGTAGAGAAGTCAAGCATTGGTAGCCGAGAGGTCAGCACAGCTGTCTTGCAAGCAAGCAGTTGCTTGCAGACAGTTATCATGGGTTCACTTCCCAGCCAATGCTTTGACATATGGGGGGAAAAGCACAGTAGAGAAAACAATTACTTCATTTTGTTTGGTCTGAGATATTGAATTGAAGAGTAGAATCATGTTCTTTCTTTTCTAAAATAAAGTAATCAATATAAATTTGAAATTATGGAAAATAAGAGAGTTAGATATGTTATGATAGAGAAGAGAAGGTAATGAAGTCTCTGTCACATCAAAAACTGATCAAAATAAATCTCTAATGGCAATGTTGCAGAATCTAAATGCAAAAATTAAACAAAGTCAAGAAAATTTATTAGATATTTCATGAATAAGCTTAATAAAAGTGTCAAGAAATACTGAAACAAAAATTTAAACAAGAATTGAAACAAAGTCAGAAAGCTCTTAAACAGAAAATGAATCAAAACCAAGAAAAATGTGATAAGAATCAAATGGAAATGAAGTAAAGTCAAGAAGAGCTTAAACTAGACATGAAGTAGAGACAGGAAATGGTAAAGAAAAACTGATAAAGACTGCCCAAATGCAAAAGTAAAATAAGTGCTGTTCACTGAATAGCTTGCATATTTGAGGAATCATGAATATAATAGAAAATATTATAACTGAGCACTAGCTGCCTTGCAAGTGCCTCATAGATTAGGCAACCACATATAATAAATAAAATTGTCAAACCAAGTGGTTTTCTCCAATTATGCGCTGAATATTTGGGCAATATATATATAATATTGTATTAAACCAGCAAAAACTCTCCATACAGTAGTGCCACTCAGTGCAAGCCAGAGTAATCAATAGATGCCAGAAGGCTTGTGCATAAAATCCCTATCTAATGCCCACTCATCTAATATCTCAGAATAGCTCAGCAAGCATAAGAAATGGGGATCATGTGATGTTTAGTGGTATAAACATTGTACTTAGACAATTAAAAAAAATAACTAATAGACAAATAGATATGTTATTCCACAAATGGCCCTATGATAATTTAAATTTATATCTATAGCAAAATCATAAAATTTATAAGGCACCAATGAATTTGCAGAGACAGGTATATTTTGCTTGTCAAAAAAAAATAAATTCAGTAAATGATGATTTACCTGATGATAAAATATAGTATGGGATGTACAATTAATTATAATAATTCTTAAATAAATTATAATACAGAGAGCATACCAATAACTCAAACAAGCTCTTAATTGATAAGTGCGGTAAGAGAAAATATCCAAAATCTCTTTCCGAAATAATACATATAAAATAAGTGCTGTGTTTGAGTTGATATTTTGAATCTAGTGTCTGAATATTTCTAGCTCCTCACTGAGGTGAGCCAAAAGCTCAAAGCCAATTGGTCTGGGGATAAGAGTATTTCAAATAGAGATTTTGGATAATTTCTCTTACTACACTGATCAATGAAGAGCTTGTTTGAGCTATGGGTATGCTCTCCAAATTACATTTTTGTAAATAAAAGCTTATAACAGCAATGTCATGTTTTATATGAATTTCTTTATTGATAATTAAATAAATTATGTAATAAAATAGTTTGTTATGATTTATGCAATAGGCAAATCAAAGTACTTAGGCTAATAATAATATAAATTTATTAAAATCATTAACTCATTAAGATGGCAAAATAAAGAGCACAATTTGAATTTAACAATTGCAATTTAATATCCTATAATGTATTTTTATAATTTACCCCCCTCCCTTTTGATTGCAATTAGTAGATATGATATATATATATATATATATATATATATATATTTTATATTTTTTTTTTATTTAAATTATTAAAGCATACAGTCACGAAAGGGTTAATGATAAATTCTTTCTTACAATATAAAAAACAAAATAGTAAAAAAAAAATTATATATTATTACTTTCTTTAAAATTATATCTCATATTGTTTAAATTATATTGAAAAATAAATAAGGTTGCATTAATTAAAATCATTAATAAAAGACTTTAATAAATATTTTATTACTAAAGTTATTATTATGATTTTAACCACTTCTTTTTAAGGAATAAAACTTATCTGATGGAGATGATATAAAGGAAAATCTTTACTACCATCTGTTATCTCATTTTTGCATATATTTGACTTCAGATCAGACTGATGTTTCCTTTAGCACCTTTTGCTTGCAAAACACAAACATAGGGATCCATAAGCAATTTGAATCATTAGATGATATCTAATTATTATCCCTTTTGATATTACAATCCATGGTAAATTCAATGACCCTAACTCCATGGTGGTCTGCATAACATTTGTTGGTATCCATTTTATTTTAGTCATAAAGATATTAAACAAAGAGGAGGCTTTTGTTCCCCCTTTCCAAGTGTTTTTCCTACTCATAGTGCATCTTTCTTTACTATATGTCCAGAATCTATTTATAACAGTAAGGTAAAATAAACACAAATTTTTAAGCAAAAGAAAGTATGTGTTCTTGCTGAAATCATTTCTATGACTCTGGTAACACAAAATGCAGTCTTTTCTTTTTTTAAAACACTGGCTTGCGAACATGTGACTTTTTTGGTAATCTTAACAAGGCATTGTTATCATTCAATAATAACTTAGACAAAATGATTTATTTTTAAATTTAATAAATAAATGCTTCAGTTATTCCTGATTTATTCAAAACAATATATTTTATTAAATAGATGACTTTGAATTGTTTCCTTATTTTGTCATTTATACACTAAAGAAAACTATAGATGATAATATGTATACATCACAATATATATACAATAAATATTTACACAACCATATATATATATGCAAAAAAATCTCAGTGTATACCATATATAATACAGATGCTTGTTGTATGTATAGTATGTATATTTAAATTAAGATTATAGTATAAAGCAGTGATCTTCAATCCTTGGTCTGTGGACTAGTGCCAGGCCACAGAAATTTTTTACCAGTCCATGGTAGACTGGCAGGAAAGTTTGTATTAACAAAATAATACAAGTTTAAACTTTTAATTAATATAAATAATTTTTATTTATTTTTTCATCTCATTTTTACCCAATTAAAAAAAAAGAAACAACAAAAACGAAATCTAATCAATCATACATAAACTAATTTGTTTTTCTAGTTATTATAGATATTTATGAGGGGGAGGGGGTAGAATTAAATTTTTTATTACTTTTCTAAAAAAACTCAAAATTTAAAAAAAAAAGTTTTATTATACAAACTCCATATATATATATATATAACTTCATCTTGTATATTTAATATTGTTGTTTTGATCAGTTATAACAATTATGCTCATCTAAGGCTGAAACAGTTTACATCTTTAAGGAAATTTATCTATATACTTTGGCCGGTCCGCGAAACCTTATCCTTATTTTTACCGGTCCGCAGGTATGAAAAGATTGAAGACCACTGGTATAAAGAATTTTAAATAATTGAGGGGACACATTTACATATATTTTACTAAGTATATGAGTTTATTCAATTATTCACTGAAAAAATAAGAATATTTTTTTTAAATAAAGTAAATATTGAAATGTCTGACTTTCATTGGAATTAAATATGCTCTAGGTGATATTCGTTTTTCAATATTGTTTTTTTCTTTTACAAAAATGTAATAGAATTGTCATTATTAAAAAACCACAATCTCTCTAATTGTTTTGATATTTTTAAGTCTGTATCTACTTTAAATATGTTCTAAAACTGTATAAAACTTTTAGTATTGTGCTTAGAAAACAATTTATTATTCAAAATACTATATATCAAATTTGGAAAGAATAATAAAGAAGAATTTCACACAGTAACTCCACCTAGTGCAAACTATAGCAAGCAATAGTTACTACAAAGTTGTGAATTTTAAACCTTATCTAGAGCCTATTTACCTCCAAACTAGTCTCTATATTATGGCTTCCATTAGTAGGAACCTTTGATTTGAGAGGAATGCACACAGACCTTTGGATCTATGCATCCCTTCAGCATTCACCTTTTACCTTTTTAGTTAACCTATAAAGCTATTTTCAATCCAAGATTATTTACTTGTGTATGTATATATATATATATATATGTGTGTGTGTGTGTGTGTGTGTGTGTGTAACTAGTTTAATATTATACATTTTAGTGTCTCGTTAAAAACCATACCCACCAGCATCTTATGGGCAGGAATGGTAATAAAACACAAAACATCACATGATCATCATTTGCTACACTTTCAAAATACACCAAAATGTAGAGATACTGAACTGGGTACAAATCTATATGACTATACAAATGTAACATGTTTCATATTGGACTCATAGTTTTATAATTAACTATAAAGGTAAAAGGTGGCTTCTAGAGGGTTGCATTAGATTCTAAAATCTAAGTGCAGTCCTCTCAGATCCAAGGCTTCTAATTGATGACATCTATGAGCTAAAAGCTAATCTGGAGATATTGGATGAGTAGGCATTAAATATGAATTAAATTACACAATTTTTTAGTATTTATTGGTTACTATAGAAGTGAGACATGCAATTAAATGTATGAAGAAAGGAAAGGCTCCGGGAAATGATGGAATTATAATTGATATATTAAAAGAAGCAGGTGAAGAAATACAAACAATTTTAGCAAAGTTATATACCAAATGTCTAAATGATAAAAATGTACCGGAAGATTGGAAGAATGCAGTAATAATATTAATATTTAAAAAAGGTGATAAAGAAGATATTAAAAATTACAGACCTATCAGCCTTTTATCAGTTTTATATAAAATTTTTACCAAGATAATTACAACTCGTCTACAGAGAACTTTGGATTTCCACCAACCAAGAGAACAAGCTGGATTTAAAAATGGTTTTAGTATTATAGATCATATCCAGGTATTGAGAGAAGTCATAGAAAGGACAAACGAATATGAGTTGTCATTATGTTTTGGATTTGTAGATTATGAAAAGGCATTCGATTCTATACACATTTCTTCAGTGATTAAAGCATTGGATCATCAAGGTATAGATCCAGGATATTGTCATATTTTAAAGAACATTTATAAAAATTCAACAGCAACAATTAGATTACATAATGATACTGGAAAAATCAATATTGAGAAAGGTGTAAGACAAGGTGACTCCATATCTCCAAAACTCTTTACAGCAGTGCTGCAAGAAGTATTTTGTGGATTAAAATGGGAAACTAAAGGAGTGAAAGTAAATGGAGAGTATTTAAGTCATTTAGATTTTGCAGATGATGTAGTTGTTTTTTCAAATAATGCTTCAGAGCTTCAGGAAATGTTGCAGGAGTTAGCAGATGGAAGTAGAAAAGTAGGACTAAAGATAAATGTTAAAAAGACTAAAGTAATGTTTAATCGATTTGCTCAAAATATGAAAATAAAGATTGATTATGAAGAATTAGAAGAAGTTAACAGTTACAAATACCTTGGTCAGATTATTAATACAGATAGAAACATAATGGAGGAAATTAATCATAGAATTAAACTTGGTTGGAGTGCTTTTGGTAGAAATAACTTGATACTAAAAGGAAATATGCCTATGTGTTTGAAAAGGATGGTTTTTAACAAATGTGTTTTACCAGTTCTTACTTATGGATCTGAGACTTGGACACTTAATAGAAGAGCAATACAGAGACTTCAGACCACTCAAAGGAGTATGGAGAGATGTATGTTGGGAGTAACAAGAAGAGATCAAAAACGCAATGTATGGGTAAGACAACAAACAGGTGTTACTGACCTTATTGAAAAAATTAAAAGATTGAAATGGAGTTGGGCTGGGCATATTGCTAGAAGAGATGATAATAGATGGACAATTGAAATTTTAAACTGGATTCCAAGAGATTGTAAAAGACCCAGAAAGAGACCACATGTGAGATGGATGGATGAAATAAGAAAATGTGCAGGGCTGTTGTGGAGAAGAGAAGCTAAAGATCGAAGAAGATGGATTAAACTTGGAGAGACCTTCATCCTGCAGTGGATTGATAATGGTTGATGATGATGATGATGATGATGATGATGATGATAGCTTGCAACTAGGTGCTCTATTGTGTGAAAAAAAATGTTACTGTTTTAACCGTTTGTGTAAGCATTAAAAAAGATGATCATGTAACTTTTATGTTTTAAGACAAATTATGTTCTTTCAACATAAACTAAAAAAATTCTATTACTAAACACGATCATGGATGGCTCTCTAGGATGAAAAAGCAGCTACTGGTATTATGTAAAATTCATTCACTATTTTATTAAGTGTGATCGCATTTGGTGTTCGGAGATGGTGAAAGGGTTTTTCATGTATTGTAAAACATATTAAATTTATGAATTTGTCTTTTTGTTTGTTTATTTATATTTTTGTTTGTTTGTTTACATATTTCAATAATGTATAATATTTATACCAAATAGTTTGCAGCATCATTGTATATCGTCACACCCACACATGTAAATGAATGAGTAGGTAGCCAGTCGTCATATCAATGCATAAAGAAAACTAACAAACATTAGTTGAACCTGGATAAGAATATTTTCCCCCATACTGATGTATGGAAAAGGTAATGTTTATTTCTGGGGTTACCTGATAAGATTTCTGTTTCAGAGTAAAATACTTTGTAGTGATAAATAGTTGTTAATTTTTTAATCATTGATATAGGTGGCTAGTTACTTAGTCATTTCATATGTGGTTTGATTAACCAACTTTTCTACATATGTTTAAAGATGTTTTAACATGTATATATTATTTATATCTAAAAGTAATTATATATATTAAAATGAATGTTTTCGTAAGGTATGGATTCTGGATTCATCCTCATGTAATTAACATTCCTGTTGAACTTATCTTTGGACCAAATCTCATCTGCCATCATTTGAATTAAAAATGTTTTTTGTAAAAATGCTGTGCAGGTACTATAAGTAAGAAGCATTGGTGGTCAAGAGGTCAGCAACAGCCGCTTTACAAGCAGGTATCCTGGGATAGCGGATTCGTCCCGGCTGATGCTGTGACACATAAAAATAAAGTAACACTATTTTTTAAAAACAAAAACTAGAAAACACTGTGAAATATGAAAATAGGCAAAACTCTTCATACAGTAGTGCCACACAGTACAAGCCAGAGAAATCAATGGATGACAGAATGCTTGTGCATAAAATCCCTATCCATTGATTACTCTGGCTTGCACTGAGTGGCACCACTGTATTGAAAGTTTTGCCTGTTTTAATAACAGTTATGAGCAAGTATAAGAAATGGTGATCATGTGGTGACTGTGGAATACGCTTATACATCTCATCGAAAAAGGGTTTAAAGTGTAAGTGGAGATGATGTAAGTGAATAATCCATTATGCTATAAAATTAACAGTTGCTTTGTCCAATAAATTTTGAGATTTTTTCCAATAAAAAGATAACGTTGCTGCATCATAATGCTTTTTGATACATCTCAGTCTCTTAAGAATTTTAAACACCACTCTGATTATTTTTTTATAAAAAATGTCATCTAGATGGATACATATCACATTTGTCCACTTTTATAGTTGCTTTGTGTTAGTATTAACATTTTCTGATGATATTACGAATAGATTACACAGTCATTGTTAGTATAGTAGAGACTATGTAAAAATCAGAAATATATGAGATTTACGATCATCTCCTTGAATGACTTCCACTTACCTGTTCAATAGGAATTGTGACTCAGCTGGAAACAACAGCGTAATTCTAATATTAGCAAGGAATAAAAATGTCTGCAGACATATCTAAAATAGAAAATATTTTCCCCCAGTAAAAATCTAGCAATCTTTGTTTTAATATATATATATATATATATATATGTGTGGGTGTGTGTGCGTTTGTGTGTAAGTGTGTGTGTGTGTGTGTGTGTGTGTGAAAGAGAGCGAACATATTTTATAAAGTATGACTTGTATAATAAATTATAAAAATGGAAATGACTTTATGTATCCACACATTTTATGTCCCAGACTAAAATGACATTTTTAATATAAACTGTATACTTTATTTTAACTGACTTCAAACCAGGATATTTCATGTAAGTTATCATCATCATTAACCATTATCAATCCACTGGAGGATGAGGTCTCTCCAAGTTGAATCCATCTTCTCTGATCTTTAGCTTCTCTTCTCCACATCACCCCTGCACACCTTTTTATTTCATCCATCCATCTAACATGTGGTCTCTTTCTGGATCTTTTACAATCTCTTGGAATCCAGTTTAAGATTTCAATTGTCCATCTATTATCATCTCTTCTAGCAATATGTCCAGCCCAACTCCACTTCAATCTTTTAATTTTTTCAATGAGGTCAGTTATATAATAATATTATTATTAACTATTTTAAAATAGAAACATCACTAGGAATTACTATTATTATTTCTACTACTACTACTACGATTCATATTTTCATGGCTACTCATTATATAATTTTTAACATCTCCAGTATTTTCTTTTATTTCAATTATAAAATTTATTTAATGCACGTTTTTGGAATCACATTTTAATAATTGAAAAAAAAAAACTATAGTGAGACAAAAAAAAAATCTTATTTCTTTGAAAATGAGTTTTTTGAAAAAACTTTTTTTAAAAAAATTCTTTATGAAAAATTAATAACATTTAATACAAAAAATGAGAAAAAATTCAAATAAAATTACTAAATTCTTGTTAAATTCCTAAATTAAAAATAAGTTTTTAAAAAAATACAGTATATAATTTTTTAAAATACATTGCTTAAAGGTTAAGATAGTAAAAACTTGTAAACCATGGCAACTACGTGAAAGGCACGATGGAAATTTTGGACATCTTGTTATAAATCAAATAATACTGAGTCTTGAAATGCTCAAAACCATCAAACACCAATTTTGAATTTATCATAGGAATAATAAATGTTAGCTCTTGCACAAAAATTTAGTAATTATTTTTGAAGTTAACGAACCTTTTAATGTCATATTCAATATTGTCAAATAAATATTACAAAGAAATTGGATAAACAATTCTCTTTGCCAACATTTTAATAAAATGGGTTTTTTTCACATGATAGTCTCACTTTTAATGCACACATATTAATTAAAATTAATAATCATATTATAATTATGCAGAGTATCATCTTCTTTATACAGCCCTTCGTCATGGGTATGATTATTCTAATTTATGGGGAAAGAGTTGAAAAAAGACAAAAAGAAACTTTACTTGTGTTGCACTGCATATTCAATAGTGCATGTTCAATATATAAAATTTTGATGGAAGAAACAACTCATGCCCTATAAATTGACAGCATTCCATGTCAATAAATGTTTAAAAAATGGGTACCCCACCTGGTCTTTAAATCTATTTATTTATTTATTACCCTACCTGGTCTTTAAATCTATTTATTTATTTATTAAATGAACCAACATTCATTGACAATATTGGTTTATTTAATAAATAAAGGTTGGCTCATTTAATAGTGAACAGGCTTATATAGCAAGTAAACCACCCATCCTTTTAAATACTTATTGACATGAAATGACCACTATTCATAGTGCATGGGTGAAAAATTAGTTTTTCCTCATCAAAATTACATATATACCTAGCCTATCTTATTTAACAACTATATTCAATACAAATAATAAATCATGTGATATTTATTGGCTTAAAACCAATTTCCTTAGGTACTTATTTCGATGTAATTTTTTTTATTTACACTAACAGTTTCTACTGCACAACAGTCTTTTTAAAACTGATGTCTTGTTGAAAAAAGCTTAAACCATGTGACCAAATTTGTAATAAATAGATTACACAAACACCCAATCCTGGTGTCACAACAGTGCAGAAAGGTAGCCTATGATTCAGAAAGATCTAATAATGTTAAAAAAGTAAAACAAGCTGTTTATATAAAGACCACTGCTAAACAAAGCTCTCTCTAAGATTTCCACAAAGAGAAAGTAAAGGAAATGGTAATATTCATCAAGCTTGCCAAATGTTGATGGTGAGGTTTGATGTATATCCATCTTTGCTTTTTACCCACATCTTGGTTTGAACTCAGGTTGTATATGTGGCATGTGAATGTACTACTGTTAAAGCATGAGCATTTTATATCTCATAATGGCAGTCCTATATCAACCGAAATAATTGAAGATAGTAAGGTTTAAAAATATAAAAAATGAATGAGAGAAAGAACACAGAGAGAGAACAAAAAACTATATTAAAAGCAATTCATACATTTTTACATGTATTTATGTATAGGGGGGGGGAGATGTCAATAGCTTTAACATTTAAATGAAACCATCATGATTTCTTATCATTTTTAATATATTGATAAAATTCCTTTATATTAGGCATGATAAAATAGTATTAATTAAATGTTATATGCTATTATAATCTATGCACAGACTGATGAAATACAACAGAAATTGGAGTGAGTATTAACATTGTCACGGATCCTAGGGAAAGAAAACAACAATAGAGGAATAAAGTTTTTGGACTTATATATACAAAGACAGGGAACATGCTAGACTTCAGAATGATGATTAAGCCCTTAAATATAGGGGGGTGAACTACCCTAGATAAATAACCCCACTATCACATAAATATGCCTGATTGAAGGGTTTTTACCCAGAAATCATACTCTATAAAGTGTTTGAATATGATAAAAAGTAGAACATTGAACAGTTTACAAATGATATCCAAAATATGGGATATAATCATGATAAAATCATAAAGACCATAAAAAGATTCGAAAAAAAAAATTCCTGCCCCAACCAAAAAATGGAATGTAAAAACTGGATAAGCCTACCTTATATTCCAAAGATTGCACCCAAATTTAAAAATATGTGAAAAAATAAATTTAATTAAGCTTAAAAGAACCAGTTCATTATTTAACCATAATTCCAAAGATACTATACCAAACGAATTGGTACATCAAGTGGTCTATAAAATTAAATGCAGCCAATCAGCTTGCAATGCTGCATATTATGGGGAGTCAAGGTCCAATTTGTCAGCAAAACTTACCCAACCCAGGCATTTATACAATAGAGCCCTCGGAAACAAAGACCACACTTCAATATTTACAGATCATGAGTAGAAAACTGGTCATAGATTTGAGCTAACAAAAGCAGAGGTGGTGTATGCAGACAGAGAGGAAAGAAAGCGGAAGATTAAAGAAGCATGTGCAGTAACTGGAGACCATTTTTCTATTAGCAAAAAAGAAACAAGTGTATTCCTTTCAAAAAAAATGGCTATTTACATATTCAAATTTAAATTTTTAATTAAATTTGAATACATGAACAATTAATTAAACATTGATACAGCAAAACTACCTTTTCTGTGTGTATTTTTATTTTACCAGATATTTTGTCAACTCAAAAACGATAAAATTAGTAACAATTGAATTACAAAAGTCATAGTATATATAAAAAAAGCAACAGCATGTAAGATTTTTGGTGAAACACTGAAGCTATTCCAAAACTACAATTTTTAAACTTCTGCACTCTACTGCCATCTAGTGTAATCTTAAATATTTAATGATTACTAAGTGTCTATAGAATGCCTATTTATAGCATCCTCAGACTAGTTCCTGGTTTTTTGCCTTTATCAATGAATTCAGACATTTAAAATTGAAAGAAATATAAATGTGTGTCTGGAAATCATCTTTAATTCTTTTATACTACTTGTCAAGTTAAGGACTTCAAATTCAAGTCAGCTTAAAGCTTGGAAAGACCTGCTTTAATAGTTATATAGTTCTGAAACTAGTTCAGTAATTATATTTTTCATTAAATATCGACTTTATACATAATATTAAATTATAGGTCATTATTGCATGCGCAGTTCTTGCAATTTAGAATCCAGATCTCATTGATAAAGGAAAAAGCTAGAAACCAGTATAAGAATGGGAGTGTAATTACTAAGGATAAGATTTTATATGTGTTTAGTTAATTACTCACGCGTGCAGTAGATGGCACTAAAGTGAAGCATTGCTATTGTCTTACATTTATAAAGTTGGGTGCTTGAAATTAAACTTATTATTATCATTATGATTATTTATATATCTAAGTTCTGGTTGCTTGGGAAATCATCAATTAATATATAATCTCTAAAACTCAGAGTCTAAATTAAAAATAAAAAAACATCACATTATCTCAGAGACTATAAATAGTCAAAATAAGAGTCATAGATCACATGACCCTATCTTTTAAGCTTGTAAGTTATAAACAATGAGGATTGCCAATTCCTCTACAAGCTTTGTGATAAATGCTTAGCCAGAGCCAGCACTTAAAATATCTCTGTCAGAAACCCCTCACCAAACCCCTGATCATGGTTTCATGCTTTGGCACTCCTCAGAGGGGTGTCAGGGTAGGTTCAGACACTAGATCTAAAAATACCAACCCTAAGCCAAGCACTTATTTAAAAGTTATCTATTGAGTGAAAAATCTGAAATGTTTAGACATGTCTTCAAACCCAGCTATCCAACTCAGAGTGCCAAAGCACGAAACCATGGTCAGGGTGTTTGGGGAGGGGTTCCTGACAGAGATATTTTAAGTGCTGGCTCTGGCTAAGCATTTATCACAAAGCTTGTAGAGGAATTGCAATCCTCATTGTTTATAACTTACAAGCTTAAGAGATAGGGTCATGTGATCTATAACTCTTATTTTGACTATTTATAGTCTCTGCCATAAGTCTTATGCAATTTTATATTGCTAAGATTACTAATATATGGTATGGCTGAAGATCTATCAGCCCCATATAGCTATTTGAGTTGGATAGCTGGGTTTGAAGACATGTAGATGTCTGAAAATTTCAGATTTTCCACTCAATAGATAACTTTTAGATAGGTGCTTGGCTTTGGGTTGCTATTTTTAGATCTAGTGTCTGAATCTACCCTGACACCTCTCTGAGGAGTGCCAAAACATGAAACCATGGTCAGGGGTTTGGGGAGGGGTTCCTGATGGAGATATTTTAAGTGCTGGCTCTGGCTAAGCATTTACCACAAAGCTTGTAGAGGAATTGTCAATCCTCATTGTTTATCACATTATCTCAGTTTACATATGATTTTCAAAAGATAATTGTTTTTTCCATCCAGCCTTGTCACCTACTGGAAGATTAGTTAATCAATAAGTGCTAGATGTTGTGATTATTAAATCCTTATACAAGTATCTAAAACTGAGAACCCAAACGGTTTTGGGCACAGGCTGCATTGCTTGCATAATTGTGCAAAGATACCAAACCCATTTCTATACATTTTAATCACCTCAATTTTGTAGTTACTAAACAGCAAAAGGGACTTTTAGTTGATATAAAACTGAATTCTTTATAATCTCACTGATATTGGATCTAGGTAGATTTGTAGGTGGGTTGTCTTGAGTTGAGAACCTTAAAATTTTGAATTCCAGGCTACTGATATGTGTGGTAGAATGAGAATTGTTACTTTATGCATTGCATGTAGGTTCCAGCTTTGAATATTAGATCTTATTGGAAGCAGAAATCAATATAGGAATGGTGAAATTGTACTGCTATATCATCTGGCCTTCATTGATTGTTCAGACTTGCACAAGATGGTTCAGGAGTGAAGTGAAATGAGCTGTTCTTAAACTAATGATTTAAAAATGTAATACCCTGAAATTCTAAACTCAAGCCAAACATCTTCTCTAGCTATGTAGATTTGTTTGTAGCTTCAATTGTGAAAATAAGTAAGAATGATTGCTAGATGACTCTGCAATCTAATGTTTTTCATTAAGGAAGACAACTGTTCAAAAACGAGTCTGTCAATCAGATTTCCATTTATTTATTTGTTTTAAAAATATATCTTATTAAATAATCTCAGTCTTCTTACACCTTTAAGCAAATAATTTTTATTAATATAATAACAGTTTTGACTATCCCTGGCAGTCTTCTTCCGATCTCAATCTATTGCTCTATCTCTCCCTTTCCACCATTTTATTTTACTATTAGAAAAGTGTGGTGGAATGGCAGTTACTGAGTACATCTATAAAAGATATTACACATGGAAAAAGAGAAATGAAGTTAAATTATTCCATGTGGGTGTGTTTAATCAAAAAATGGATTTAGTAACTTTTAACTGAAGTTTAAAATTATTCCATGTGGGTGTGTTTAATCAAAAAATGGATTTAGTAACTTTTAACTGAAGTTTAAAGTATATAATTAAGCTAGAAATAATCTCTAGTTTAATAAATGATTAATGATAATTATTAATGTATTTATCTAGAGTGGATCATGTTAAAGTTGTAGGCAGAGTAAGTCTGACACTTGTAAATCAAAATGCAACAAATGGTGTCCAATTACCAATGTTTACATAGGTGGCACTAGTATTATGATTGGAGCTTCTATGATATTGATGCTAAAAGAAAAAGTGCTGACAAAGATTTATTTTATCAGTGGATATTGCATCTCAACTACACTATACAACAATCACCAACCAGTGCAGAAACACAGATCATTGTCTCTTTCACTGTACATCCATTACATAGCTGACCTGATGCATGAAGATTGTTCACAAGATGCATGCATGGTGTAGGACTGTGACATGATAAAAATGAGAAAACAGCTACACTCATAAAAAGAAAAAATCTATACTGAATTGTCATCAGATATATATTACTACGAAAGCAAATTGGTTTAAATTCAAAACAACAATTAATTACTGATTTTCAGTTTGGTAGTTTGATACTACAATATTTGAAAAAGAAAACCACTAGATAAAAAATGCATTAGGTCCAAAACATCTGACTCCACTACATCCAGATTCAAAACTTTTTACTAATGATAGCTTGAAGCAAGAAACTAATCTAGGGATGTGGATAAGACATCTATTGGTTAGCAATGTAATAAGTGCTAAATCAATCATTTACCATGTATTTGAGCATAAAATGCATGGCTCTTTTTGAACTCATGTTTATTCATAATTAAAGTTTAAAAACAATAATGGGTTTGAAAAATCTCTGAACGATAATAAAACTATTAATGAATTGTGCATCAAGTTTAGAAGTAATTGAATGGAATGTCATCTTGCAAGGGTTTTAGATTTTTCCCCAATATTGCACACATTATATACTTCACAGTCTAGATTCAATGCCTTTGTATTTGTAATCTAGTTATAAGAATTGGTATATTGAAGGTTAAGACAATGAATAAACTGTAAAAGATTAAAAATATGTAGCATCAAGATGCTAGCTTACACAGTGCTCTCAGGTGTCAATTCTATTTTTTTTCATATCTGCCATCTGGTATCAGTTTGACTAATAAGTAAATAAATGATGATAGTTTTTTTGAAATCAATATATATTACAATAACAAATTAAACAATCACTTTTTTCTTTAAAATATATACATTCTCCAACATTATAAATAACTTCGCAAACTTCTTTTCCAAAAGACTTTCTTCTAACTTCTTTTCCAAATGTTTAAACTATTTCCCCCCTATTACAGTCATTTTTAAGGACCTATAACAAAAAAATACATATCTCTACATAATACTCTAAATACAAATGCAATGCTATTATCCAAGGTTATCCAGATATGAATCAATTCGTCATGTGGGAGTGGAAACCAGAGAGTTTGTGGACATCTTTTTTTCATCATAAAGAGTCATTCCAAACACCTTTTGAGTCTAGCTCTAAAACAGATCAGGAACATGAAAATGTTGATGAAATAAACTATCAATGAGCTCTTCATCCCAAAAAGCATGAATGGTATAATAAATGATCTACGTAAATCCATGGAACTTACTGGTAAATTATAATTCATACCCTAACTTGTGCCTGATTCAATGTTTGTAAACTAAAACTACACCATAAACTAGTAATACTGATAGAGAGATATTCACTGTTTTATTCAAGGAACTTTCATTCATGGGTGATTAAAGAAAGCAAAGAAATTGAACCATTGAATTAATTAATTGATTAATCTTATTGTCTGGATGGGTTTGGGTATGATTCATCTATTTTTATTAATAATTCATAATTATCATTAAATATTTTAATTTGTCTTAATAAAATATTTACCTTTAATATCAACTTTTCAATGTATGTTCTTAATTTTACTTTATTAGCTTTATTATTAAATAATTATATGAGAAATGTATATATTACCTATGCTAATATGCAAGTCTAAAGTCTGGGGAAATTTCATATAACAGATTAATTATGTGACAAGAAAATGTAATCCTGATTTTACTTTTAGTTAATTGTTCAAATTGATGATGCGATGCAATGGGGATCAGTGGGTCTACAGACCCTGGCACCCTTTTAAATAAATAAAAAACTGATTCCGCCAGCAATGCAAATCATTATAAAATATTAGGGCAGTTAATCTGGGAATATAACTATATTCTCGAACAATATGAATTCATACCTGAATGGAATATTTTTTTTTTAATAGTTTGATTACCTACCACATTATAGTACATAATATAAGGCCTAAATCAAAATGTAAAATGATTATATATATATATATTATATATATATATATATATATATATATTATTATATATATATATATATATATATTTTTTTTTAAATATATATATATATATATATATATATATATATATATATATATATATATATATATATATCTGATGGCAAGTAAATCTCTGTTTTATCCCAACTGTAATGCTCTATTACTCCTTGAATGGTATAAAACTGTAAAATCTCTATGATACATATAAATAGATTTATAAAGGGGTAAAAGGTGGCTGTAAAAATTATCATGTTTGAATCCTAATTATCAGTAATGAAGATAGAGCTGGTTTAGTGAGGAGAATATCATTATATTGTCTAGTTTATATTAATTACTCAAACTTTTACTGGATATCCATAGAATAGTATGAGAACTACCACTGAAAATATATGAACAGGCATGTGAGTATGTCATATGATAAAGTTGTTCATTAAGTTGAACTTTGCAGCATATGCAATAGGGTCATGTGCTGTTTTATTGATTTATATGTAAATATACTGTAAGATTATTGAATAAAATCCAATAATCATTTTTCTCTGTTCTTTATAAATATGGTAAGATTAATCTGTAATTTACAACTCCTAACTGATGAAGGTTCGTATCCAGAAACTACCTGTGTATATGATGACTACTGCCATCTTGTATCCAAGACAACTCATTCTTACATATTTATCTTAAAAAATAATAATAATATAAAGTGGATTACAGGTATTAATGAAGATATATTCATGTAAGATGGAAAAGTTGCTCAACGTTTTATTTTAGTATTGTACAAGACAAAATACCTGCAGTTTAAATGTAATTGAGGTTATTAAATTATGTGATTAACATTCTAATACCAAATCCAATGATATGTGCAACTTGGTTTGGCTGAAAATATTAACAAAATAAAATTTTCATTAATGCTAATAATATGTTTTTGGATGCTTCTGTTTAATCCAAAAAATATTCTTGGCTTCAAACCAGGATTCTTGATGATTAAAAATAATAATGGAAAAAAGAGTTTATTGATCTGCTTTCTGGTGCTTATAGATATCATATGTAAAAATATTTGACTGTAAAATAGAATTATGGAATGGATTACACTTATTAATGCATAATTATTACTGAAAAAGTCATAAATACTTTGCTTTGACATGAGAATGAATATTAACATAAACCATAAAAGTTTTGTATGTTATCAGTTTTTAATGCTATGCAGAAACATAAGGATTAAATTTAGAAACATTGAATGCTTTTATTTTATGAACGTTATAATTTTTATTTATATAAAAACTATTTAGTCAGGAGGTCACCTGATAATTGAGAACTAGAAATGACAGGTTGAGCTTCAGCCCAGTAACCTTTATCTCATGAGACTGTAACTCTATCTCTGTGCTAAACACCAAAGATACTCCTATCAGTATTATGATTTGAAGCACATGATTGACAGTCTATGACCTCTTTGCAAATTTTCAGAAGGATCACAAGTTGGCCATTATCATCGTGAAAAAATTCTGCATGATATAATGCAGTATCAGAATAGAAAACCTTGAAACTTAAAACCCATGAATTATAGCCTAGCTCTGCCATTGTCTATCTGAGCAATAAATCATTCAAGTATGGTTAACCATGAAAAAAAGAAGACATTTAAGTCAGATGTCAGGTGACAAAAATAGATTTTATGTATGTAATTACTTTACAGGGATCATCCTGTTGATAAGAAGAGCTTACTAAACTATTTTTTCCACCGAGAAACTGGGCAGAACAGAGAAAAAGAACATTATTATGGTTGGCTGCTCTGCTTTTCTGTGTCAAGTCTTAATTGTTATTTTTACTATACGAGCACTAATCTTCACCACATGTTCAAGCTGTTATAAGAGAGACAAAACTCTCCATACAGTAGTGCCACCCATTGTAAGCCAGAGTAATCAATGGATGCAAGAATGTTTGTGCATAAAATCCCTATCTATTGCCTACTCATCCAATATCCCCAGACTAATTTTTAGTTTGTGGCTTTTATCAGTAAGGAGCATTGGATATGAGAGCACTGCACCTATATCTGTATGACTATACAAGTGAAGCTTGGATTAAAAACATTGTGTTTTCATTTTTGACTCAAAGCTTCATAGTTAACTAAAAAGTTAAATATAGCTTCTGGATAGTTACATTAGCTTCTAAGATATAGGTGCAGTATTTTCAGATCCAAGGATCCTCACTGATGAAAGTCACAAACTAGAAACTAGTCTAGGGATATTGGATGAGTAGGCACTAGATAGGGATTTTATGGACAAACATTCTTGCATCCATTGATTATGCTGGCTTGCACTAGGTGGCACTACTCTATCTTGAGTTTTGCTTCTATTATAAGAACTAATCGTGTAAATGTTGAAAATAATTGGGGAATGTGGCACTATAACCAAATAATAACACTGGATCATTGCTAGCAAGAGCTTGGCCATTTATTGGCAAGCAAAATCCCAGTATTTTGAGCCACATTATAAATTTAAGTGAAGTGTTTATGTCATTATAAATAAAAATAATAAGGATATGTTACTGCAAAAGAAGAAAAGCCTAACTTGATTACAAATTCATTAGTTCCGTTTTAATATTTAATTATTTACGAGAGTAGAAATTCTTTTATGCAATTATAAATTCAATTTTCAAACGCATTGATGCTATTGTAAGAAAAGCTTATCATAAATGTATTTTGAATCAAGCTTAGAGCTTTTGAAGACTACTTATGGTTTCATATCCATATCAATAACATATACATGGGTATATGTGAGTATATATATATATGCAAAAGGTTTATTCAAATGTATTTAAATCATATGCCCCATTTTTTCTAAAGGGAAAGCAGGATTTTTAATCTATTCATGGAGTTTGGATTGTTGGTTATATGCCATACTTCTTTGATTTAGCACTTGACATTGCTTACCTTGATGAAAGCAATATTGGCAACTGTAGGCTTGACTGTGTGTACCACTACGTTTGGTGATTGATGATAATAGACTTGTGCTCTGGGTTGCTTGTAACTCTTTTATAGAGATATTTATGTTTTAAAAGTCTTGTGGCCAGGATGGTGTATAACTCACCATAGTAAATAGCTCTGCATCCAATTTTTATTCACAGTCTGAAATTCAAAAATAATTTAAACTTGTAACTTTCTTAGCCTAAAGGATAGAACGGGGGCACAGCTGGCCTAAAATCGAAGTCTCTAAAATATAAAGGCATTGATTTTGTAACATATCTATTTAAATGTACAGGTGAATTAGCTTGATTCTATACAGTAGCATCTACCTTCTATTGATTTATTAAGCCTGTACTAGATGGCTCTGGAGTAGAAAAAAGGAGTATTGAAAGCATATAAAAAAAATTATATGGTATAACCTAAGCTTTCTATTTGTGTTAACAATGGGAATATTTGATTAAATTTATACTTCTGAGCAAAATGTTTATAAGTTAAACTGTTTTCTGTTTTGATTATCACAATCAATACTGCTTGTTTCGTATTGTGAATTTAATTTCTGATCTGAAAACTTATAGCTAATAGCTTATACTGCATTCTTTTAAAATATTTCATTTTTATGTTAATCTACTGTATATTAATTAAATAGAATTTTCTACTAACTTTGAATATTTTTATTTTTTTGTTCTTAAACTCTTTGTTACAGTATATTCAATATTGCGTGTTTATATTTGCATATCTGCCTTTTTGTTCGATTGTGTTTACATATTTTTCCACGCTCTTTTGTGATGACAATAAAATATGATTTTAAAAAACATTAATGATGAATTATATTTTAAAATTAAAAATAAAATTGTTCGAAACTGAAAACAAAAAGCAAGAATATTAATTAAACCAAATATTTATATTAAGTCTTATGGATAATTAGTTATTAAAAATTAATCATAAAAACACACACATTATGTTTTTATAATTATTTCCACAAATTAAATTAATGTTTTGATAATTTTTAAATGAAAATTAATATGGTCAGTAAAGACATTCAGTATATTAATTAAAATCAACTAATTTCATTTTTGTAATAATTTGTCATACGTTTAATTCATAATTATTATAAGAAAAGTGTAAACAAAAAATTAGCAGAGAGCCATGATTATAAGTAGAAATGAATAGTATAGTTTAACACGAACAATCATAAATTGTCAGCCTCTATATTTATTCCCAATTTCCAATGAGCAACACCCATTGTCAAAGCAATAACACTTTTACAATTATCTGACAGTTATTTTGCTAATTTGATGGTTTAATGTTATGACAACTTAGTGAAGTTTCCTACATATTACTGTGATGGCGCTGATGTCAGTAAACATAGGTTTTATTTATAGCAATGTGCCTGCTAAATGTTTATAATAGTACAATTCCAGTGTTTTCCAAATGTTTAATTGAGGAGTGTTAAGTCCACATTTGTGCAAATAGGGTAATATTAGAGAACTCAAAATTCCATATTGCGTTTTAACCATCAAATCTAAGTGGTTTTCAAAAAAACAATAGTAGGTTTGCGAACCTTATATCAGTGTGTCTAACAATGTTTGTCTTAAGATAATTCTTTATATCGTAACATGTACTATCATCTTTAAAAAGTAAAATTCATCTTTAAAAAAAAATATGTAGTAGGGTTCAATGAGGATCTAGTTGATAAAATCTCTATATTACTCTCTTCAACATTTTATACTTATTTTAAGTTTAAAATAATGAATTTGAAGCAGGATTGAGATGGACAACTCACTATAAAATAAACAAAAATTATTTAATGTATCAACCCAGCATTCATTCCTTATTGGAAGCTTGTCAGGATGTTTCTCTTTGCATAATTGCATGAACAAAACCTCACCAATGGACATTGTTTGCATTACATCGGAGTGAATATAATTGATGGAATGCATAATTGTACATGAGGGTGATTGTAGTTAATGCAGTCTTTTTTTATATGTGTGTATTTGCAAACTGATCTAAAAAATAAATATTTGAGTTATAATAAACTTGCCAATAATCAAACAATGCCCATTTTCTCCCTAATTGTGCTGGGACTTTAACCACATTTACACATTTGTTCAAATTTTAAGAATATACAACATTTTGTAAGATCTTATTTTCTTGAAATGTTTAGCATACTTTATTATCTGAATATTTTTTTCACAATTCATTCTATGTCCTGTATTTAAAAAATGTATACATGGCCCTGCTCTTATATCCTTTTTTTAAATGCCCTATCATGCTCTTTAGCTATTTCAATGGCAGTCTTTCATGGTTGACTTTTATATATCTCTTGGTGTAAAGAACACAATTTATTTTAAGATTATCCATCTTTTTTTTTTTGCATTTCACCTCCATTTTGTTAAAGATTTACTATTTATCCATCCTATTTTAATATCATCAGATAATTTTTCTTCTATCAGTGTCTTATATAAATGCATTAAATATGAACCCACATACCAACACTATACCCATGCCTTACACTATCCATATTATTATTATTACTATTATTTCTAAAAATAATTTTATTATCTTTTGTAGACCATAACAGCATAATCATTCTCAGCTGACATCTTCAGATTTTTTTTTGTAACTAATAAATCAATAAGTGGTCTACAGAATAACATGAAAAGATTCAAAAATTGCTGATTGGCTGATTTTTAAATATGATTACTAAGAAGCATCTAGACTACTAAAAAATTGTATTCATCATTCATTAAACTAGAGATTATCTACTAATAAATAATTTTTCAGGAGTGTAATTTTCACTACACCATTTTCACACAAAGTAGGGACTGTAACTAATAATTTGTTAATCACATATTTATTACTTAAGCCATATATAGTAAGACTATTAGGTGCATAGTCTTAAAGTTAAAGTAGGGACTGGTTTTTATACCCTTTTAATACTTTGTGGACGGGATCATACAGCTTTTTCATGTATCATTGGTCTTGATTACATTTCTCCACAGGGTGTTACAAGTGGATAGAAACCAGTCCCTATCTTGCATAAGAGTGGTGTAGTAAAAAAATTGTACTACAGAAATATTATTCATCTAGACAACATTGTTTGAAAAAGTCAGGGAAAAGAAATTGAATAATTTTGTAGTGTTTTTAAATTATTTTTACCAAATATTTTCATTAAAATTATTAAAAAATAAAATATATTTAGGTTTCCACTTGGATTTTTTTTTTTCAAATATGTTTCATTTATAAAGATAGAACTTAAGAAACTTGGATTACATTAAACAAGAAACAGAGACATATACATTAATAATTTTTATTAGTTATTCATTAGACTAGAGATTATCCACTCAATGAATAATATTTCTGTGGTGTAATTTTTACTACACCATTCGCACACATGATTGAAACTGGTTTTTATCCAGTTTTAACACCTTATGGGCGAGTGTAATCATGAACATATGACAAAATAATACATCTTTTATCACGTGTTGGGTCATACGTTCATGATTACATCCTCTCCCCACAAGATGTTAACAGTGGATAGAAACCAGTCTTTAACTTGTGTGAGAGTGGTCTTGTGAAAATTACACTACAGAAATAATATTCATTAAGGGAAAAATACACATTTATATTCTATCAAATGGATTTCAAGTCATGGTGATTCTGAATTTTTTTGATAATTTAATTAATATAAATACAGGTATTACTTCCGACAAGAATTTCCTCCATTTGTTATATCTTTATAATAATTCATTCATATTTAAAAATTGGAATTGATTTAACAAATATTTCATTAATTTATTTTTTACAATACTGTAATGTGATGATAAAAACTCAATAAAAATTAAACTACTGTCAAGCATTGTTGGCCTAGCGGTTATCATAGCTGCCTTCCAAGCAGCTGGCCCGGGTTTGCTTCCCAGTCAATGCATTTGACACATGAAAATAAATAAATAAATAAAACTACTGTTCCAGGTATGTATTATGTATATATATTTTAATATTTGGAAAATTCAAATATGATTTTTTCGAATTGTTTTTATTTGTGAAACTTAAGCCCAATTTATGAATTCATAATATTAAATAATAAAATTAAAATATTAAATTATTAACTCAAATCTCACTAGGTGTGGGTGGAAAAAAGTAAATGTAAAAAAGTTAAAAAATATATTATAGTTACATAAAAAAATCTATTTAGTAATCATTTTATTGCTTTAACAGACTCACTGCTAGCTGTGTTTCTGAGCATGGTATAGTCACGATGCAGTTGCCTTCAGCTTACTTTTATTCTTCCATGGCTATCTATAGTATTTATTTTCTGTGTTTGCATTCATTTGATGGCAAGAAATGAAACTAAAATATATATTTGTATTTATATATTGGACTATTTCTATCATATAATATGAGTATTGAATGTCTTTAGAAAAATTTAACTTTATTTAAATATTCCAAATACATTCAATTGTTAGTAATAGCACACATGTTAGTATAAGCACAAATGTTTTGAGAGGTATTATTCTCCCCTCTTCTTTAGGTGTTTCTGGCCTGATGAGTGAAGTACTTGCATGAGTTTTGAACCTAGACCCTTAGATTCTTGAGTATTGAATTTTAAGGTATTGCTCTAATTAAGTGAGCCATCTGACAAAGGCAGCAGTCAGTAGAAATTTCATATGCTTATCTATGAGGTCCCTCCTGATTTCTCCACTTTTTCCTAAGAGCAATGTTGAGGAATGGTTTCCATATATTATATATATATATAGTCATACTAGGTTGACTTATGTGATTGTTTGCCATTGTCATGTGAGCAGTTTTTTTGTACCTTTTCTTCCCTATCCAATATTTTTGTATTTTCCCAATTGAACATATATTCATCGTTACATACATGGTCTGCTATCTTAGACACATCAGGTGTGATCTTGCAAGCACTTTTCAATGGGATGACTGGTCTCACCAATATATATTCTTCCACATTCACATGATATTTCATAGATGCAGCTTTTTCTTTTCAGCATATCATGTTTAGACTTTGTAAATGCTAGAATTCCTCATAGTGTGATATGGCACTCGAAAGCTATTCTTATGTTATACTAATTGCAGATTACACTACAATACCAATAATTGTGTGCTATTACTAACAGTTGAGTATATTTGTAAATATTTAAATAAAGTCAAATTGTGCTAAAGATATTCATTACTCATATCAGATGATGGAAATAGTCTATCACAGACCTTCAGAAACACATTAAAATATATATTGATTTATTAGTTCAAAAAGAGTTTAAATATATACAGAAATAAACAGAATATTAGGTGTGAGTTAATAATGATAATAGTAAGGAAAGTAGTTTATTATTTAAGGCTCGAACCGGATCTTTGGCTACAAGAGAATATACATGTAAATGGAAAAAAAATAGTGATTTATTTTGTAAATTATGTAAGGAAGGAATAGAAAATATTAGACATTTGTTAATTGAATGTAAATGCTTGAAAACAGAAAGGGCACATATAATGAAGTTATGGAAGAATAAATATAAAAAAAGTGATTATACAGAAAGTGAATTATTGGTTTTTATGGGGAAAAGATAAAGGGGATTTAGATATAAAGGTTATAGAGTTGACAAAGATTATGTTGTTGAAATGGGATGGAGCAGAATATGGGAAAATTTAGAGTGGGGAATGGAAAATAAAGTGGCCAACAGGTTTATCTGGGCATAATTGCTGAGATATTCTTGACTTCATTTAAGGAGAAGTCACAATACATCACATCACATTACAAACTGCAAACAACAGTACTTATTGGTAGATTCTTTATCCTCAGGCTCTAAGAGAGCTTCTTTTTTAAAAAAATTGCATATTTTCTCTAGCTTATTTATGTTTATGATTGCAAAATATTTTAATATTTATGATTGAACTCCTGATTTTATTTTGAAAATGTTTAATCTGAAACAAAGTAAAAATTTTTAGTAATGTTAAATGGTGATATATGATTGGCTGAAGAAAAAATACCTCTATTATGATTGCAGTAGTTATTTTTTATGTTATTTTAATAATTATAAATGGAATTTTAAATTTTAAAACAAAATTTTATTGCTTCATGAGATCACAACAATAATTTGTTTGGATTTTAAAAATGGAGTTCAATTAAAAAATTTTACATTTATAAATAAATATTTTTAATTAATAATAGCAAAATGGCAAAATCCTATTATTTTGATTATACATTTCAATTTACTACTTTTTTACCTATATTTTCAATGTTGATATATTATTTTTGAGAATGTTTTTCATTTGTAAATTTATATTTGTAATAAATGCACTAAACATCATAGCTGAAATGTTGAATAAAGGTTTAACTACTAAAATAAACTGTTAGTCGTAATCATTGAAATATATCTGAATATGATTTCAGTCATACGAAGAAGAGTCTGGAGTAAATAATAAATAATCTTCTTTTTACTAAATCTATACTGTTTGGTAGTAATAATGGAGTCATCATCAGAGACTGCTCATCTAGATTCTCAACAGTTTTACCATATATAAGAGAAAATTTTACAGCTTCCAAAAGAAGCTATAATCTGAATGATTTCACAGATTCATATATTATGGCTACATCTACTAAGGCTGTTACAAAACAGATCTTCAGATGTGTGAGTATTAAAATTCTTTACTAGGAAGTTTACAATTTTTCACAGATGCCTGAAAATATTGCTCCATGATTGAGTTCATTTTTTTACAGATCATGAGACCACAGTAGCAAACCCTCCATACAGTAGTGCCACCCAGTGTAAGCCTTAGTAATAAATGGATGCAAGAAGGTTTGTGCATAAAATCCTGATCTAGTGCCTACTAATCAAATATTATCAGACTAGTGTCTAGATTGTGATTGTCATCAGTAAAAAACCTTGGATCTGAGAGCACTGCATTCAGATCTTAGGATTTAATGCAACCCTCCAGAAGCCACCTTTTACCTATTTAATTAATCATAAAGATAGGAGCCTAGGATAAGAACACAATAATATTTTCAATCCAAGCTCTTTTTTTTGTATAGTTATATATATCTGAACCCAATTCAGCATCTATACATTTTGGTATTTTTCATTTGTCAAAAACCACAATCACTATTAGCTCATAGGCAGGATTGGTATAAAACAATTAAAATGTCACATGATCACTTTTTCATATGCTTACACAAGCTGTTAATGACAGTAGCAAATCCCCCAGTGCCACCCAATGCAAGCCTTAGTAATCAATATTCTACTTCTGTACCAAACCAGGTAGATAGCATAATTGTTCATTCATTGTTAATGTCTGCCTAATTTATATTTATAATGGCAGGATTGAAAAACTTAATAAATAAGAATGAATTCTTCTTTTGGTTAAAATCTCCCGATTTATAAATTATGCTGAATCAGTAGGCTAAACCAGCATTTCTTAAATTGTGTGTCACGACCCCAAATGGGGTCGTGAAGCAAAAAGTTGGGATGGTGAAAATTTAATTCAGATACATGAATTTAAAGAAATATTAATCACAATCCCTTCATTATCCTTAATTTATTATGTTTTCTGTATAGCACAATTATAAAATCGTAATGATGGCCAAGTTGAGCTGTAAATTATATTTACATATTGAAAAATAACACTAAATGCATCATAATAATGGTGTCACATTGCAATTTCAGCATATAAGTTATTTCAGAATCGAAATATATGCTGCAGTGGCGAGAATAAGCTTGGTACCCCTGTGATTATATAATGCATTTCTGGCCAAGTTATTTGTTTCGGTTTCATTTCAACAAGTGTCCACATTGCAAGAACAATACAATATTGTACTTTACTGTTTTACTCGACTAAGGTTAGTATTATGAAGATGTTATTTTTTATATATAAAAATGCTTGTATACTTTTTTTCTCACTTTTTTATTCAAAATTTACCATTCTATTAGTTATTATAAAAATTTATTTTTCACTTGAAACTTATTGTCACTTATTTATTAACAAGTAAAAACATATACCTATTTTTTAAACTTAACAGGTAATTTATAATTGATTTATTGATATTTTTTAAATATTAAAAAATAGAACATACGAGAGATATGCTTAGTATAATTAAATAAAAAACATGGCTGCCACTTGGTGTCTCTGCTAACTAATAAGTACTATTATTTTATTTATATTTTAAGATAAAAATACTTTTTACCCATGGATATATGGTTGAATAATGATGCAGATGGCAATGCTACAAAGTCTCCTCAAGCAGGTTCTCGTAATCAGAAAGAGGCATCTAAGATGCGAAAAATATGATGAGACATTTCTCCGATTTGGCTTTATTTTCAATAACTGTGATGGTAATGAACAACCTCTTTGTTTGATTTGCAATAATGTTTTGTATATGGAGAGTATGAAGCCATCAAAAGTAAAAAGGCATTTTTTCATCCTTCATATGTCAATACACTAAAAGAATATTTCGAACAACTGTTAAAAATTTCAAATAAAGAAAACAATATTTTGAGAAATGTATAACTGTTAATAAAAAATATTTACTCGCATCATATGCTGTTTCATATATGATTGCTAAAAATAAAAAGGTATACACCATTGGAGAAAATCTTGTATTACCTGCTCCTATTAAAATGGTAGAAATACTTCACAGAAGTAAATATAGTGATGAAATTTGGAAAATTCCTTTGCCAAATGACACTGTCACTAATAGAATTTCTGAAACTAGCAATTACCAATTTGAGCAACTTATTACTAGACTTAAAGAAAGCCCAATATTTACAGTTCAGTTGGACGAAACAACTGATATTTCAAAAATAGCTCAATTATTAGTATATGTCAGATACATTTATAAAGAAAACATTGAGGAAAATTTATTATTTTGTCATTCTTTGGACAAACATACAAGAGGGGAAGACATATATAATAAAGTAGACAATTTTTTTAAATGCTTGGGTCTAAGCCGCCATATTGAATTTTTTAAAATACTGGCCTGAGACACAATTTTCACAATAACTTCAGTTTTAATTATGTTAGAGCAAAAACAATTACATTGCTAAAAACTAGAAAAACTAAGGAAAACAATAAGCATAAAATAAATAGTGATAACTATATAAAAAATAAGGAAAAAAAGAAATTTTCACATCCAAAATAATTATTATTTTATTGTTTGTTCATAATTTGGAAATTAACATTAACTAAAATTCAAATTACATCTTCAGTGATGATTTATTTGTATTCATCACAAAATAATCTTTCTAAACATGTATAACATGTCTTATGTGAGATAATCCATAGCTTCACAATGTCCAAAAAAGGTTGGTTATGAATTCTTCATTTTTATCTTGTACACCAACAGTTCCAAATGTTAAAGGCATCTATAAAAAAAAAGATTCATTCTAATAAAAGATACCAAAGAAATCATCATAGCAATTGGCTTCTTATCCATCTAAAACTAGAAATTGTAGGCTACTGTCTATATCACTGATAAAATGAGTTTCATCTCATTTTATATTTTTTTGTGTACATCAGTGATGTTTATATTTTTTATGGAAACCAGGGATGTTTATATTCTTTATGCACACACAAGTGATGTTTATATTCTTTATGCACAGAAGTGATGCTATCTTGTTATATTTATTGGCACATAGATATAATTTATTTGCATATAGTCCATTTGTTAGCTGTAGACTTGAAAATAATGTTATGAAACATATAGAATAAACAAAAACATGAACAAGAATCAGAATTTGATTATATGCCTGCGTATGCAATCTTTTTATACATTTGATTATTAGTTTTATAACTCATTACTTGTAAACACAAACATATTATATAAACATAATTATAAATAATAAATAATAAATTATTAAACTTTTTGAAAATTATTATTTTATAAAATAAGTGGATTAGAACTTTAGAAAATTATGGTAGATATGAATTCTATATGAGCATAAATAAATATATAACTACAAAATAACACACACTGATTACAAACTAAAATTAATAAAAAAGATAATTTTTTCACGAAAATTAATAAAAAAGATAATTTTTTCACGAAGCTCTATTGTAGGCTTTGTTTGTGAATAACACCGGAGAAATTTTTACTTGCAGGCCGTAAACCATTTTTTGTCTTTTATCGCTTCGTGATAATTGCAAAAATTATCAAAAAACAAAAAAATTAAATACTGTGGTCGATTAAAACTACTGCCAAATATTCAAATTTGAACAGATTTTTTTGAGGTAGACATTTTTGGAATCACATGATAGAGAGCTATCAAATGCCCATATTTTGTTTGATGTCATGCTTATACCCTTTATAGCAGTAAATAAAGAAAACAACACATCATCTGACAAGTGCCCACAGTGCTCGCGGAGTAAAATTAAAACTGAAGGTTTAGAATGAAAAAATTGCTTTGAAGTATGCACAGATGGTGCAAAAGCAATGACTGGTGAAAATATTGGTTTTAGATCATTTGTTAAAGCTTCTGGTAATAATCATGTAACTTTTATGCATTGCCTTATCCATTAAGAGGCTCTTGCAGCAAAAAAATTAGCAACGGAATTTGAACGATGTGCTTCAGAATGCTGTCAAAATTATAAACTTTATTAAAAGCTGTGCCCTTAACAGCCGTTTATTTTTAAGCATTTGTAAAGACATGGACTCTGAATACAAAAATTTATTATTATATGCAGAAGATTGGATGTCAAGAGGGCAAAGTTTAAGAAGATTATTGTTATTAAAAGAAGAAATTATTTTATTTTTAAACGAACAAAAATCTGATCTTGCTGCTCTTTTTCAAAATGACTTATGTCTATCAAAGCTGTACTATTTGTCTGATATTTTTGAGAAGCTAAATGATCTTAACTTATCTCTTTAAGAAAAAAAAATAGCAATATTTTTTATTTCAAATGATAAAATTGAAGGTTTTATTAAAAAGATCAACATTTGGAAGAATAGGGTGGAAAAAGATTCATTGGAAATGTTTTCAACTATCGACAATTTTATAATTGAAAAAAAAAAGCAATTGTAAAACTTTAATTGCAAAAATTATTATAGATCACTTAAAAATCCTAGAAACATAGTTTTGCAAATACTTTATATCAAATTTAGATTTCAAAAAATTATCTTGGATTTAAAGACCATTTTTGATTGACATTAATGAGATTAATCATCTGCCATATAACGCCCAAGAGGAATTTGCTGAGCTATTGAGGGACTTGAACTTAAAATTTGATTTTCCACAAAAATCCTTGATTGAATTCTGGATCAGAGAAAGGACTGAATTTTCCACAATTTCTGAAATGGCATAAAATGTTTTTCTGCCATTCAGCACCACTTACTTATATGAAATGACTTTTTCAGCTTTAATGTATATTAAATTTAAATATCGTTCAATGCTGAAAAACATTAAAGATGCTTTATGTTCAGCAGTATCAAAATATTTCACCAAGATTTAATTTGTTATGCAGCAAAAAACAAGCACATCCATCTCATTAAAACATGATTTTCTTTCATTAATTTTTGTATACTTAAAACAAATCCTAAAACTACTTATTTTCATATGTATATTGTTTACCAAAGTTAAATTATTTATGAAAATATTTATTTCTATATCTATTTTATATTTAATTTCTGGGTCGCAAAAAAATCTCGATGATAAAAAGGGTCATGAATGAAAAAAGTTTAAGAAGCACTGGACTAAACAAGACAGCTGGATGTCCATAATTCCAGTTTTGACCATCTTCTGTGTATTTAAATGAACATATTAAGGTCCTGCATATGAGGGGTGAGACTGACTTAAGATCAACATGGGTATGACTATAATATTGGCATCATCAAGAGCTTTAAGCATTCCATTATCAGATTTTCAGTGATACGGATGGCTGAAGAGTTGGTGAGTGGATGAGATTGAAGCCTGTCCATTAAAGTATGTAAATTTGCTATCTTAATATAAACTGAGCACGGATCACATACATGAATGGAAAATGATGAACAAGACCAACTGATGAGTGTTGGTTCAGCATGAAATACATATACTGAAGATCATTACTTTTTCACATTTTGTGATCATATGTATTGGTTATATTGGAAAGAGCAAATGACTGTAGGGAGCTTGAAAGTCTGGTTTCAAATCCCTTTTAATTTATTTTTAGTAAAAAAAAGAGCAAAACAAGACAAAATAAACATTGTTATATGATGTCTTAGTGATATTTCATCAAAAATGCAGCTCTTGTTGGTTCCTGAGTTCTTTCTATATGTGTACACTTAGTAATATATGACCTATTTATTTGTACAATGATGAAATTGAAATGGAATTAATCTAACTCCACCCTTAACTATGGATAAACAACATTCACACATCAACAAATAATAAAGAATTAGATTGAATCCATATATTCTTTAAGCTTTTAATCTCAGTACGCTTCCATTCACTGACAATTCATAAAATAAAGAATGGAAATTATATATTAATATGATTTAAATATGGTATAAATCATTTCAAAATTACAATTCCAGAAATATAGAATAGAGACAGAGTCTCTTTTTTCAATAACATTGATAATCTTGATGAAATATCAGCTTGTAAATGTAAATATCAAATAGACATGGTTTTAATTTATATGAAATTTAACTGAACACAAAATTAATTTACCCATAAGCTATGTTAAAACAGGAAAAACTCTCCATACAATATTGCCACTCAGTGCAAGCCAGAGTAATCAATGAATGCCAGAAGGCTTAAAATCCCCATCTAGTGCCTACTCATCCAATATCCCCTGACTAGTTTCTGGCTTGTGGCCTTCATCAGTGAGGAGCCTTGGATTTGAGAGCATCTAGGTGCAGTGCTCTCAAATCCAAGGCTCCTCACTGACAAAGGCCACAACCCAGAAACTTGTCTGGGGATATTGGATGAGTAGGCACTAGATAGGGATTTTATGCACAAGCCTTCTGGCATCCATTGATTACTCCGGCTTGCACTGAGTGGCAATACTGTATGGAGAGTTTTGCCTGTTTTAATAACAGTTATAAGCAAGCATAAGAAATGGTGATCATGTGATGTTTTTGCCATAAGCTACGGTAAATAACATTCATACACGACCAAACAATAAAAAAATAGAGTTAATCTGCTTATTCCTTAAGCTTTTGATCTTAATAAACTTTTATTTACTGTTAGAAATAAAGCAGTTATAAATGATTTAGAATGGCAATTGTAATCACACAAACTAAATAATGCTAGGAAAGGATATTCTGCAGTTTCTTCAAGTTGAGAGTTAATTAAAAAAAATTGTAATCCTGTTTATTATTTATGGAGCAGATATTTTGTGCAAATTAGATATAGAGAGAAGATCGCAGCCTTGGAAATTATTAAGATGTTTTTAAAACAAAGATTAGATAAAATTTAAGAATAGAAGGAAGTAAGAAATTATAAATGATTGTTTATCATAGAAATTGCACTGGAAGAAAAGAAATTATGAAGAATGTGCTGAAAATATTTTTGGAGGGAAAAAAAGGCATGAGAAGAAAGAAAGAAACTAAGATTATTTAAAGAACCGCACTATAAGTGATAAAAGAGATGGATTGTGGGAGCTGCCTTTTAGCATTAAGGACTTCTTTTTTATTATGATTTGTTCCGTGAAAGATCGTGTAAGATTCTAACTCCACAAATTGACAAGTTAAGTTTGAAAAATGAACTTTTGGCTCTCAAGTCTATCACTCTGCCACTGTGCTAAAGCACAAAGAGACTGACCAAGAGTGAGATAGTCAGTTTTTTATATGGACATTTAGACAGTATGAAAAAAAAAACATGATGTTATTCAGAAGAAATATTATTTATATGATTTTCAAAAAATTTGTAGGTAGATAATCATTACCATCATCATTAGCAATTACTAATAAATTATTATGACTTCTAATGCAAAAAAACAACAGATAGAAAAAGAAAAAATAACAATAATATTATATTCATTAAATTCCTAGCCTAAACAATATAAGACAATAGCAGCTTTTCACTCCAGAGCCATCTACTGTAAACTTGAGTAATCATGATTTCCATATGCGTATAAAATTCCCATCCTGAGACTGGTTTTTGACTTTTGTCTTTATCAATATGACCTGGAATTCAAAATTGGAAGAAAAGCTGGCATGCATTATCTTGAACACCATTTTTATCTGTCAAGGTAAAAGCTTGAAATTCAAATTGAACTAAAGATTTGAATCCAAGATAACCTTTTTGTACTCTTATATAGATGTGAAATGACTTTAGAAACTATACCTTCAGTTTAACTGAAGGTATCTTAGTCTCCCCTCCCCCAGCTAGAAATGTTAATAACAATAAATCACCAAACATCCAGCTTAAATAACATGATAAGACAAGCACAGATCTCAAGGCTGATTTGAGTTTAAACTAGGCTGGGGAAAATGCAGTTAAAGGCAGTTGCTGAGTGTGTTCTTTCCAAATTTGAACCCCAAGCCTCATTGATTAAGGCAAAAGCCAGAAATAGATTTGATGATGGGTACTCAAATAAATATTGGATAGGGAGATTTTATACACCTTGTAATCATTCTTTACTTAAGCCGGCACTAGAGGGCACTAAAGAGGTCAACTACCTTTGTCTTAATAGTACACTACTTTTAAAGCATAGTTTATTGCTAGTAAATTATGATCATAATACAAATGGCCACATGGGCGAATGAATAATCAGACATTTACATTAAATGCATCACGGTTAATTCCATATGTATAAAAAGAGTATTAGCTCTATATGCAAATCAGAGATTGTGACAGGATAGAAGTTAAATTACTCAATCTTCCAATTTTTACAAGTAATTTTTTATTGATAAAAGGATGAAATATAAATAAAATTATTGAGCATAGTTCTATAAAATTTGCTTGTTTATTTTTTAATTTTTTGATGGAAATTGCGATTTTTTAGCTTTTGGTCAAAATAATTGGAACATTTTGTAATAATGGCGGTGATATAATTTAATTTCGTTTAGTGTTTGATTGTGTAAATGGTGGTTTGGAGGCACTTCTTAAAAACCAAAATGGCAGAGAGTGCATTCTAAACTAGTACCTGTTAATTTTTTCTAAAGGGCTTCAATACTTAAAATATTAGATGATAGAAATAACCCAATATATAAATACTATAAGATAAAATGTTTCAGTTATAAGATTAAAATTAAGGATCAGACATTGCTTCTCCCCTCACATCTCCAAAACATTTATGCAAGCACATGAAGTCTTTTGATATTGCCACAAAACTGGCAAACAAAAATAAGACTATCTAAAGATAAGTTTTGCGATGACTATATAAACAAATTCGTAAATCATAAATATGTACATACATAGAGAACGCAATAGTATATTCTTCTGTTTATTTGATATTTTGCGATACCGTTTTTTAATTTCTTCAGCAAACATTCTTTTTTGAAAGACTTTGTTATTAAATTGTAGTTCTGCGCTGTATTTTATCCTCCCTCATTTATATCTTCTCACTGAAAGTAATCAATATTCCACTTTTTTAATAACAACAACAACAAAGTAATAATATTCATTTGAAGAATTTACGAAGAGTTTGAAGTTCTTTTTACAATTTATTTCAATTTTAAAACCAATTAGTAAATATAATGAAATTATAACTATTTGTAAATTTTTGCGCAATTTTATTTTTTATCAAAGAGAAGAAAAAACTTTCGTGCGCGTGTGTGTGCGTTTGCTTTTTGAGGGTTCACTCATAATAATTAGCTTGATAAGCAAAAACTTTTAAAAGCAATCAGTTTTTGCCTTACTTTAATTACAAATACGAAAACTTTTTAAAAATATTTATAATAATTTTCTATTTTTCCTGTGTTTTTGTCCGTTTTGAAATTAACTTATTTTGTTATACTTCAAAATCAAACCTAACTTTTAAAATTCTAATTTCCTACTAATTTACAAAATGTCATTAACTTGAGTTTATGAAATGTACGCATAAACAGACGTTTATTTGATTTGAAACAGGTAAACCGACGCTAGTGTGATTGAAAGATTATACAGTATATACAGTATTCCAAATTTTCACATCGTTGACTTTAAAATGTAATCAAAATAAATGGATTTAAACAAAATTAAAGTTTTTCCTCGTTAGAAACTATACACAGTTACGTGTTACATTTTTGTTATTACTAATAGATTAAAAAAGTGTAAACAAATTTGAATTGTTTTATTCTTTAATATTTGAATAGAAGTATAATATATATACTTAAGTTTGATGTGATTAGAGGGGGTTTGAACACAGACTTTCAAACTTCTTTCAGTCATTCACTTTATATTTTACAACCGACCCACATAACCACATTTATGTGAAAAAGATAAATGATCTCCAATATCGTATTTCGTACTGAACCATAGCACTTATCAGTTCGTCTGGATCATCACTTCCCACATATATACATAATCTTCATACTTTAATGGGCAGGCTTCTATCTACTCCACTCTCAACTTTTCAGCTATCCATATCATTGAAAACTCTGATAATGGAATTTTAAAGCTCTTGTTAATGCCAATAGTATTGTCATACCCATGTTGACTTCAAGTCATTCTATCCCCCATTCTTGTATTAATATATTACAGATTCAGCTTTTATTCCACCCATCCTTTTTTTGTATATTTAAATGGACTTAAAATCCTACATATGAGGTGTCAGAATGCAATAATATCGACATCAACAAAGGTTTTGAACTATATGGATGGCTGAAGAGTTGGAGAATGGAGAAGATTGAAGTCTGTTCATTAAAATATGAAATTTGCTATTTTAATAATAAACTGAGCACTGATTATGTATATGTGTGGGAGATGATGATCTGGAATAACTGATGAGTGCTGGTTTAGCACAAAATACATATATTGGAAATCATTTATCTTTTTACATGTATGTGATCATGTGTATCAGTTGTATAAGATGGGGTGAATGACTGAAGGGCACTTGATTGTTTGTGTTAAAAAAAAAGTGTTTTATTCTGTGTAAATATGATATGTATTATTGTTTACTATTATTTGTCCATAATGTTGTCACAAATGCATAAATAAATAATCATTCAAAACAAGATTGAAATAAACAACTATAAATAAGTATATTATAATATTTATGAACCAGCTTTCATCTCCATTGAGACCTTCTCAAGATATTATACTATACAATTCACATAATGAATTAACTATATCTACTCCACCTACTGGACATTATTTAAATTAAATTGCACTCTGTTCGAACATATACTTATATATTATAATCAAATAAATAAATTTAACATATTTTACATCTTACGTAAATATACAATTTACAATATTCATTTAATATATAGGGGGTTTGAACTCAGACTTTCACATGACCCTCAACAATCCATGCTATTTCATACTGCTGATACACTTGATCACACACATATCGAAAAGATAAATATGTGTGATCAAGTGAATCAGCAGTATGCATTAGCATGGATAGTTGAGAGTCGTGTGAAAATCTGAGTTCAAATCCCCTATATATTACATATTTGAGTGCAGGTATGAAAAAGCCTGTTCTGCAGAAAAATTCAGATATTAAAATATTCATTTAAATAAATTAAAACTAAAAAATTTTTATACTTGTAATTCAAAAAAAAATTTTCTCAATTTTTTTCATAAATAATAATAATATTTACTGAGGCTATAACCTTGAGCATATGCGTGTAAAATGCGATAGTAGGGACCTCTACAGGTGTTTAATCACAAGCTTACGCTATGGAAGAAAATAATAATAATTAATTACATATATCTTTTTAAAGTGTTATTTACATATTTGCAATCATTTCCTACATTTTCCAACTATTTAATAACACCCATTTTCTTCCTAATTTTGCTGGACATTTTACTATATTTACACATTTGTCCAAGTTTTCTTATTTTGTGTAATCAAGAAACCTTGGACAAATATGTAAATATAGTAAAAGGTCCAGCAAAATTAGGAGGAAAATAGGTTTTATTTAGGAAATGATTGTAAATATATAAATAACATTTTTAAAAGATATAGAAAATGTATTTAATTATTATTGTTTTTGAAAAAATTTGAGAATGTTTTTTTTTTAATTACAGGTATAAAAAAATTTTAATTTTAATTTATTTAAATGAATATTTTTAATATATAAATTTTTTCTACAGTACAGGCTTTTTCATACCTGCACTCCAATATGTAATATATATATAGAGGGTTTGAACTCAGACTTTCACATGACCCTCAACTATCCACGCTACCTCATACTGCTGGCACACTTGATCATACACATGTCGAAAAGATAAATAATTACCGTTATAATTGTATGTATAGGTAAGATATAAAATATGTTAAATTTATTTATTTATTTGATTATAATATATGAGTATATGTTTAAAAGAAGTTGCAATTTAATGTAAATAATGTCCGTAGATGGAGTAGATATAGTTAATTGGTTATGTAAATTGTATAGTATAATATCTTGAGAAGGTTTCAATGGAGATGAAAGCCAGTTAGATAAATATTATAATATAGTTATTAATTATTGTTTATTTCAATCTTGTTTTGATTTTATTATTTATTTATCTATTATAGTTTTTATATACTGACTTAGTATCAGCCTATTCCTTTACCTCTGATGACTCAAATTTAAATGAAAACATTTTTAAATATTTCAGAGATATATAGAGAGTACTTGGATATATCAAACTGTAGACATTTAAATTTGGTCATCTTAATAAAGTTATAATCCCTCCGTTTAATCTCAAAAATGAAATTGTTGTGCTATTAATGAATTATATAAAGAAGTTCTAATATATGATGGTGGTAAATTGATTTCAATATTACATTTTTTTAAGAATATATAAGAGTATAAAGTTAATACAGGTGAACTTAAGAATAGTCCAATATTCTAATTTATAAAAATAATGGAGATAAAAAAGCCAACAATAATTATCATAGAATAACACTGCTATCCAATATAGTAAAACTGTTTTTAATAGTTTTATTGAATAAGTTACTTCTGATTATATATAGTAGCTACCAAAACTCATTATAGTTTTAGAAAATCTAAAAGCAATGTGAGCATTTTTATACATAGTTAAGCAAATGCAATAAAATGTTTTAAAAAATGTATGATTTATATATTTAAAACTTCTACTCCAGCAAGTAGTTTTGAAACACATAAATCTCATTGAAAAAATTAAAAGATTGAAGTGGAGTTGGTCTGGACATATTTCTAGAAGAGATGATAATAGATGGACAATTGAAATTTTAAACTGGATTCCAAGAGATTGTAAAAGATCCAGAAAGAGACCACATGTGAGATGGATGGATGGATGAAATAAGAAAGTGTGCAGGGGTGATGTGGAGAAGAGAAGCTAAAGATCAGAGAAGATGGATTAAACTTGGAGAGACCTTCATCCTGCAGTGGATTGATAATGGTTGATGATGATGATAAAAAAAGACAAATGGCCCCCAAGATCTGCATTTCATTCTGAACCAATGGTCATCAGTTGGACTGATAGAATACTCATGGTAATGGATACATCAAGAAAAAACAATGATATCAATTTGCTAGTATAGCCATCTATTGAGATATTTCACTAATTTTTTTTTTTATTTGCAAATTTCACATTTATTTTATTTTGATATTTTTCCCCCAAAGAAGAATCTAAATTTTTTTGATCACTATTATGCAATTTCACATGCTTTGCAAGATTACTTCAAGAACATTTTTCTTGTTTTGTTTTTTTTTTTTTTGTAAACTTTATTTATGGTTATTTTTTCACAATAATTGTGTAATAATTATTAAAAATCCAAAGTATATATGATTACATATTTATTTTACACTTATATGTTTTAGTTTTAAAAATATATAATAAATGGCAGTGCAGTGTTAACAAAGCAAATAATGGCACTCTGATAAACATGCCTTTAAAAAAAAATGCAAATGCATGTTTACACTACATATAACATATCTTCACTTGATACCATTAGCTTTGAATAGCATTTACTTTTCATGCAATTTATTAATGGAGAGACTTCAGGTACCCCAGATGTGACAGTTTGCCTTGTGAGTAGGTACTGATTGACAAGCTCCAGCTGTTCTGTGATAACTTGTCTTATGTCTGATCCAAGGTTCTAGCAACTTCCAGTCTAATGCCATCTTGCCTCACTGTTTTAACTACATAGCAGTAAACATGCATACTGCAGTTCAAGTTTGTCCCTTTTATATCCAACTGGACTGACTTTTTATAACCAGATTCTCTTCCATAATGAAAACAATCTGATTCATTAAGCAGCATCACCCATTGGTCTATTTCTTCCATTGGATATGTGCTACCTATTCATATATCTATTAGTTTATGACAATAAATGATCAATTGAGATAAGATGAATTTGGACTAATTCATTAGTTAAAGATAAGTTGAGATATAACAAGCATAAAGTAATCGCTTTCAAAATTAAGACTAGATTGAGCATTTAAGTCTCATTTAATTAATCTTATCTGAAATTCATTGAATATTACTTAACTTTCAGTTTGCCTCTTCACCAATGTGCATATATTAACTATTAGGTAATACAGAAGCTCTAAATCCATTTCAATCTGCATTAAAATGATTTGCTGCTAATAAATATTTCTGACTGATAAGTGAAATATAAGTAAAGAGATGGTAAACCATTTATTATATCTATTTAGAGGAAGAATATATTTAAAGCAGTTAAATGAATTGTTTTGCTGACTTTGATTGGTGGAATTATAAGTGTATAGTTGTTGACAAGAGCAATCAGAGCTTTGGGGGAAGGTTTTGGCTCTTGCTAATAAAACCTAACATTTCAGGACCATATTAGCTTGCCTCATGAAAAATATGATAGTATTTACTGCTACCAGTTTCCGATCGTGAGCATGCCTAATCGTCTTCTATAGTTAGTGGCCAATGTGTGTTATTGTTGGAGTAATTCCAAACCATGAATGTTCTGAACACATCGCAGCAATCTTTATCTCTTTGTCTTCATTTTATAGCACTTTTTCTACTTTACTATAAATCGTGGGATTTACTGATCAAGTTATATGACTGGCTTGTTTATACCACTGGCTTTTTGTTTACAGTATTATTGTTTGGTCTGTTTGTATTGTGTGCTGAATCTGTTCTAAGAACTGAATTTAAATAAGCTTTTTTTTTTATTGAGCTAAGCTTAAAATGAGTTCACAAGTAAAAATTATTATTATAAAATGCACGCTTGTTGTGTACAATCGTATTAATATTTAATTTTAATCACGTATTTCTGTAACTGCATATATATATAATTCCATCAATTTTGTAAGAGATAACGAATTATTTTTAAGTATGATGTTATTTGTTGATAGAACAAGAGAATTGGAGTATAATCTTTTTTATAACTTTTTTTTTATTATTAAAAATAGCGATAGAGTGAATGGGTTATTCAATTGAAATTGAAGAGTACTAGATAATAATAGCGCGCATTAGAGAAAATTATATTTGGAAAGAGGAATTGAAATCTTAGTAAAGTGTTCATCTTTGACGGAAATCAGTCAATCATTGATTGGCTGTCAATTAATGGTCCATTAAATTTCTTTTTGAACGAGAAATAAAAGATTTCAACAGACTTGAATTTCTTTTGGGAATTTACGAAGAGAGCTACTTTTAGAAACAGGAGTAGATTTTGAGTAAGTACAAAAAAATTATAACGTTCTTTGTAAATCGCGGAGGAAGAAACGCTCGATTACAAATTAAAGTTGAAAATGTTTACAGTCGTAACGGCAACTTTTAAATCTCTGTTCAAAAAAAGAATATAATTTCAAAGAAATCTTATAAAAGAATTAAGTAATATTAATACGACTGACAAAGACATAATCACGTGTTAGTCCGCTGATAGAATTTCAGTATGTGCACTTCTCTTTAAATCGAACTCATCCTAGTTTGGAGCTTTTAAAAAATTGGACGGGTTTGCTTTATAATTATTAGTGTGTACACTGTGACTACGCGAATGAATAGGGGACGCTTTGTTTGGTATATTTGTATAACATGCCCACACACTCCAAACAAACAATGTTCGTGGTAAATTGGTTTCAAAGGTCGTAGATTTTAAATATATATAAAGTGCAATGGTTATTCATCCTTCCACAAAGTTAAAAAGGGGTAGAACCCATGTCCTATCTGGCGTGAAAGTGTTGCTGAGAAAATTATTGAGTTGTATATACTCGCGTGGAGATTCAGGGGTTTGGAACCTCCAGCGCACAAGAAGAACAAAGATTGTTCGAAAATTGCGTGCTTAGTTAGCGAGAGTAATCTTTCGGCGTTGTAAAATGGTTGAGATATAGTGGGGTTGAGATGAAAAGGAAGCACTGCAATTCAGATCGATAGTGAATGTATTTTATGTAGTTATAGAACTGTATTAACTACTGACTTACTATTATGAATGTATGTATATGCATATGTTATATACACAGTGTATCCTAGTGAAAAGATGACTGGCGTCTGATTCTTAAAAGTCGTCTATAATTGCATCTCTGAATTGCCATATGTGTTACATAGCAACATAGTTTAGCTATCAACTACAAAAATTTTAAGATGCTGGTGTGTTTAGATCATGAGTACTGATGAGAAAATATGAAAGTGTGTTTTGGGTTTAACCCATGATATAATAACATGCTAACATGAAATTGAGCCCTGTATATGATAGTAACACTATTAATTGCAAGAATATTTTCAAGTGGATGACAAGATTTTATGATATTAGGAAGAGGGTTGAAAATAATATACAAAAGTATGAAACACATATCTAACTAATGTTTAAGACATGGAAGCATCTTAAAATTTTCATGGTGAGCAGTTAAAATATGCCACTTCATGAGACAATTGTTTATTCAGAGACACTGCCAAAATCTTAAAGAAAGAACCAGCCATTTTTTTACTGGTACATGCATTATATATTTATACACACGAGAAGTGGTGTAGTAAAACTTGACAAAAACATGTTCAACATAGGCAATTCTCAAATGTTGATGTCTCTATAACACTACACCCATATTATTAATTAAGCAAGAATTAAAGAGTACCTTTGGACTAGGAATGATCAGTACTGACATTAACATAATTCAATGAAGTGATTTGTAGCAATGTTATAAGTTTGGAAAGATCGACACTATCAAAAAACCCAAAAAAAAATGTAATATTCAGAAAGCATTCCAGTCAATATATATTTGTGTCATAAAGCTGTGAAATATAACACCAAAAATGTACTTTTTAATTTAGCTTTATTAAAATTCAAAAATTTATTTATACAATATTAAAATGTTTTCTTTAATTTACATTAAATCTTTAAAAAAAAATTATTAAAGCAACTAATTATTACAAAAACAGTGAGCTGAAAACCTGAAATTTTTCCATGTGTCAAATCATCGGCCGGGAAGCAAACCCACGACAACTGCTTATAAGGCAGCTGTGCTGCATACTCGACCACCAATGCTTGGCAGCCTGAAATTTTTGTAGCTTTCAAGTGTTGGTGGTTTTTGTAGGCCAATGTAACATTTTCAGACCGATATACAATTCTCAGACTTAAAACATTTTCTCTTACCACAGAGCTTGTTTGAGCTATTAGAGTGCTCTCTATATTACATATTTGTAAATACAAGCTCATAAAAGCAATGTCTCACTGTATATGACTTGCTTTATGGATTAATGCTAAGGCTTATTAATATATAGTAGATCTAAATTCTATTCAGTCCCATATAGCTATTTAAGTTGGATAGCTGAAGTTAATGACATTTTCATGTACAAAAATTTCAGTTTCTACTTAAATATATATTAAGTAAGTGTTGTGTTTTGAATTGATATTTTGGATCTAGTGTCTGAATGTTGTAGATCCTCACTGAGGTGAGCCTTAAGCTCAAAACCAATTGGTCTGAGAATAGAAATATTTCAGAAAGAGATAAGAGCTTGTTTGAGCTATTAGTATTCACCCTATATTACATATTTGTAAATACAAGCTCATAAAAGCAATGTCATGTAATATATGAATTTCTTTATTGATTATTAAATCTTTAAAAAAAACTGCTAGAGCAACAAATTTAAAAAGAAACATGGACCTTTACAAGGCTATGTGCATCTAGTATGCACATATATTCCCAAGATTTTAAAATATACTATAGAAATAATAAGCTTGAAAATTTGAGTTCAAACCCTATATATGATTTACACAAGAGTTTATAATAACAAATTTTATTTCATCTTTACTTTGGAATTAATAATATGCCGCTGTGTTGCAGTGAAACATTTATATAATAATTTGTAGGTTTTTTTATCTTATAATTTCTACAGACTAAGCACTTTCGGAGCCCTTGTTGCACCATAATCATAGACTCTATATTGTTAACATTATTATATGCAAATGTATGCAAAATTATTTCCTATACTATCCATTTTCTGGAAATGACAAAACAAGTGTCTTTTATATTAATTGATTTGATACCGCTGATGATAAAACAAGCTTCCTTAACTTTTCTCTTGATGTCATTCCTTTCTGTGCATAATATATCACCAGCAATATCAAATCAGTTAATAGAAAAGACGCTTGTATTGTCATTTCCAGAAAATGGATAGTATAGGAAATAATTTTGCATACATTTGCATATAATAACATTAACAATATAGAGACTATGATTATGGAACAACAAGGGCTCTGAAAGAGCTTAGTCTGTAGAAATTATAATATAAAAAAAGCCTATATCTAAAAGTTTCACTGCAACGCAACAGGGTATTATTAATTACAAGAAAAGTTTGACCTGAAATGGTGCAGTTAAACCATAATGAATAGAACATGAGCTTCTAGGCCTGTTACTTTATTACGGCAAGGTATTAAATAAGATGTAGCAGTTGTAGCAGGAATAGAAGTTTTACTATAAATGTTACAGTTGGATTATAATCCATAGCTTGAGCACCAACCACACAAAAAACAATAATTAATAGTCAAGCATTGGTGGTCAAGAGGTCAGCGATGGCTACTTTACAAGCAGTTGTCCTGGGTTAGCGGGTTCACTTCCCGGATGATGCTATGACACATGAGAAAAAAACAATAATTAATAATTTAATGACTTATTAATTGAGAATTGGTAAGAAGTTTGGACATCAGAAAGAATAAAGCTGAGCTGTGATACATGGCCCATAAACTTCAGAGCCTACCACTCTATAATCAGATCAAAGCATGCTGGGAATTCAGAAAGAACATAGAAATTGAATGATTTGCTCTTCAGGAGTTCATAAGAAATTCAAGCATCAAACATGATAGATCTGGGTTTGATTAATAACAAATCCCACAAAGCATGTTAGGAATTCAGAAGGAATATAATAATTGAACAGTTTATTATTCAACAGTTCATAAGAAGTGAAAACATCGGATGTGACAGAGCTGAGATATGATCTATGTACTTCAGCAAAGCATGCTGTGAATTCAGAAAGAATATCATCAGAAGTGACAGAGCTAGGCTACAATCCATGGACCTTTGAGCTCTAGAATCTGCCTCTCTAACAAAGCATGCTGGGAACTCAGAAAGAATATAGTAATTGAATGGCTTATTATTTAGGAGTTCATCAGAAGTGGCAGAACTGGGCCAGGATCCATGAACCTTGAGCTTCTGAATCTGCCACTCTACCACTGCAACAAAGCATGCTGGGAATTCAGACAGACTATAGCAATTGAATGGCTTATTATTCAGGAATTCATCAGAAGTGACAGCTGGGCTGTAATCCATAAACTTTAAGCTCCAGAGTCTGACACTGCAGCAGAGCATGCTGGGAACTCAAAGAATATAGTAATTGAATGGCTTATTATGCAGTTCATCAGAAGTTACAGGTGGACTTTGAGCTCCAGAGTCTGCCACTCCAGCAAAGCATGCTGGGAATTCAGATAGAATATAGTAATTGAATGACATTATTCAGGAGTCCATCAGAAATGCTGGGGCTGGGCAGTGATCCATTGACCTTGAGCTCCAGTGTCTGCCACTCTATCACTGCAACAAAGCATGTTGGGAACACAGAAAGAATATAGAAATTGAATGGCTTATTATTCAGGAATTGATAAGAAGTCTAAGTAACAGAAGTGACCAAACTGGGCTGCATTCCATGTACCTTGAGTTTCAGAATTTGCCACACTACCATTGCAGCAAAGCATACTGGGAATTTGGAAGGAATATAGTATTTGGGTGGCTTATTAATCAGGAGTTTGTAAGGTGTTCAAGAATTAGAAGTGATAGAGTGGGTCTGTGATCCATGGACCTTGAGCTCCAGCCTCTGCTACCATTGCAGCAAAGCATTCTGGAAACTCAGAAAAAATATAATCAAATGGTTTTTGTTCAGAAGTTCATAAGAAGGTCAAGTCTTAGGAGCAATGGGGTAAGGCTGGTCCATGGATTTTGAACTTTCGTAATCTACTTTCTCAACCACTGCAGCTAAACATGCTGGCTATTCAGAAAGAATAAACTAATTGAGTTGCTTATTATTCAAGAGTTCATAAGAAGTTCAAGCATCAAAAGGAACACAGCTGGGTTGTGATCCACGGACCTTGAGCTTCAATATACCACTCTAACCATGACCCTAATGCTTGCTGGGAAGTGGAAATTTATGGAACTTGAATTGCAGACTTTGCCATTCTATCACTGCAGCAAATCAAGTAGGACAGTATACTATATTTAAAACTATTATTTCATATTTTCCACTTCAAATTTATTTTATAAAGACATTTGAAAAAAAAAAAAACTAAATATTTAAAATACAGGCATTCTTCATAAACCTGGAGCTTAATTGTAAATTTAAGGGATTTGAACACAGACTTTCAAGCACCATTCACCTTCACACTATCTCATACCATTGATACACATGACCACACACATGCAGAAGAGATAAATAATCAACAATCAATGTATTTTGTGCTGAAGCAGCATTCATCAGTTGGTCAAATTATCATCTCTCCCACACATATATATAATCAGTGCTCCGTTTATATTAAGATAGCAAATCTTCATACTTTAATGGAAAGGCTTCAATCTGCTCCAACCTCCAACTCTTCAGCCATTCATAATATCATTGAAAATCTGAAATATGTATATTGGTGATTATTTATTCTTTTTGCATGGGTGTGGTCATGTGTAGTATGAGATAGTGTGGATAGATGAAGGGTCCTTGAAAGTCTGTGATCAGATCCCCTATATTTACAATTAAGCTCCAGGTATATGAAGATGGCCTGTATTTCAAATATTTACCCATTAAGCCTGCATTCTGCCCATCCCTCTTCTATGTATTTAAATGGATAAGGTCCTATACATGAGGGGTCAGAGTGATTTGAGGTCAACGTGGGCATGGCAATAATGTTGACATCAGCGATTTGAGCTTTCCATTCATCAGATTTTCAATTGTATGGAAGGCTGAAGAGTTAGTTGGAGGTTGGAGTAGATTGAAGCCTGTCCATTAAATTATGAAAATTTGCTATCTTAATATAAACTGAGCACTGATTAAATTTGTGTGTGGGAGATTATAATCTGGACCAACTGATGAGTGCTGGTTCAGCAGTGAAATACATATATTGGTGATAATTTATCTTTTCTGCATGTGTGTGGTCATGTGTATCAATGGTATGAGATAATGTGGATAGATGAAGGTGCTTGAAAATATGTGTTCAATCCCCAAATTTACAAAAAAATCTCTATTTTTTTGAGTTTAATAGGCTGTATACAATTGGTCTGGATCGTGTATCCCTATTAAGTGTCATCTTTGTTCCAGTATTTGACACTGATATACGATTATAGTTCAACTAACAATTGTAAATTATAAATTTCTTTACTTCAAGTGTGAAAAGTGTCTTTTAAATTACGAATAGTTTTCGCAACAATATACTTTCTAGAATAATGGAAAATAATATTAAATTTTATTACAAAGTTATCTATATGAAATTTAGAATAACTGCTCTTTCTTCCTTTTCAATGGGAGCTTTTTACATAGTACCTTGAAATCATTCACAATGACTTTTTTTAATCTATTGCTTTAGAAAATAATCCTGGAGCTCTGTGCAGATACTGATATTGAAAAGTATCTCTCTCATGTATGTATAGCTTTTGTATGTTTTTAAATGTTATATTAAAATAAAATATAATATTAATAATAGAAAAGTTTCAATTTAAATTATAATTCTGCAACATGCTTATAATTTAAAGAGTACATATAATATATATATATATGTGTGTGTGTGTTAAGTGTTTACATACATTAATTTAAATAAAGAAATGAGTTATTTTCAAGTCATCTAGTAAGGGCGTTGCTATGTAACTATCAGTTACTATTGATTGCAAATAATTTGCTCTAGTAATCCACAATAGTTTTTTTGCCATGACATTATCCTACTTAGAAATTTAAAAAAAAATGGTTACTTTTTACTTCTAATCCAAATTCTACCTTTATTGTTAAAATGAGGTTGCCTTGACAACAATTTGAAATTGTTGATTGTTATTTATTGGGATTGTCTAAGTGTTGACTGGTTTCTAAAAGATATTATATGGATTTAAATCAAGGTATATTTTTATAGGTATAAGGACTTATAAGAATTCATCTTCTTTATGTATCTTGTAAATATTGTTTGATTTTTCTCAAGGGATCTATGCATGTTAAATTAAGTATTTTCATGAGTTTAGAGTTATTTTTGTGTACTGACAAGATAAATTTAATAATAGTAGTGGTGATAGGTAATTATTGATTACTATTGATGGCTTATCTGGACTACTGGTCACAAATTTCTCCTGTCATTGGATGGAAATAACTCCACTTATTTCTTTGATTATGATATATTATAAGAGACTTAAATTCAGACTTTCAAACTATCTATAGCTATCTAATCCATCTTATACAACTGATACACATAACCACAAACATGCAAGAAAATGATGATCTCCAAAATATATATTTCATGCTAAACCACCACTCATCACTTGGTCCAGATCGCTATATCCCATACATATATACAATCTCTGCTCAGTTTATGTTAAAATAGCAATTCTTCAAACTTTAATGGCCAAGCTTCAATCTTCTCCACTCTCCAACTCTTCAGCCATCCATATCATTTAAAAATGGATTAGATAGCTGTGGAGGGTTTGAAAGTCTAGTTCAAGTCTCTTATTACATTATTTAATATAGACAATATACATATATTTAAATATTACATATTCAACCTATATTCTGCCCATCCCCCATCTTTATAGTAAAATGGACATATTAAGATCCTATGAATGAGGGATTACATTGACTTAAGGTCAACATGGGTATGAGAATAATATTGGCATCATCAAAACCTTTGAGCATTTCATCTTCAGATTTTTACTGGTATGGATAAACTGAAGAGTTGCAGAGTGGAGAAGATTAAAGCTTGTTCCTTAATTGAAGATTTTCTATCTTAGTATAAATTGAGAAGTGATTGTATATATGTGTTGGAGATGGTGATCTGGACCAACTGGTAAAAGCTGGTTTTGCATGAAATACATATATTGCAGCATTTATCTTTTTCACATGTCTATGGAATCAGTCATGTGCACCAGTTGTATTAGATTGGATGGCTGTGGGGAGTTGGAAAATCTAAGTTCAAGTCTCTTATAATTATATTTAGTATAGACAATAATATATATGATCAACAGATGGCGTTTTTACCAAAAACACGATCAAGCGTTTGTTTACATAAACGATCAAAGAGTCAGAATTAACTATCTCTTTCATTTTAGCCCACTTTCAGATCAGCTGATTTCAAGCTATTTTGCTATCATCAGTGAAAGACAGAGCCAAGAAACTAGATCTAAAAACTGACTCCAAGTGTTTATGCACAGAGTTTCTATCAGTTTGCAAGCATGAAATTTTTCAGACCGATAAAGTCTTCAAATTCAGCCAAACAAGCTAGATAGCTATATGGGTCTGATCTCAGTTCAGCTTCTCCACATAGTCAAAGCTTGTTTGGCTGAATTTGAAGACTTTATCGGTCTGAAAAATTTCATGCTTGCAAACTGATAGAAACTCTGTACATGAACACTTGGAGTCAGTTTTTAGATCTAGTTTCTTGGCGCTGTCTTTCACTGATGATAGCAAAATAGCTTGAAATCAGCTGATCTGAAAGTGGGCTAAAACGAAAGAGATAGTTAATTCTGACTCTTTGATCATTTATGTAAACAAACACTTGATCGTGTTTTTGGTAAAAACGCCATCTGTTGATCATAAATACAAGCATCAGCAGTTTTTAACGTGATTAAAACTTGTTTTTGTTTTTCATAAATAATATATATATATATATATATTGTAACCCCTCACCACCGATCACCATCACCAAAAAATACCTGGGGGCACCAATTCTATCAAACATAGAATAAATTATCAAACTAACTTTATTTTAAAATTAATTATGAGGCTCTTAATTAAAGTTTCACCTTAAACTAACAGTTGAGGGATACAGAGGTGTATGAGGTGTACAATGTACATTGGATGTGGGAGAAAATATTATAATTAATAGGAATAAACATCTGTCAAGTTCTATGCTAAACAAAATTAAATTGGTAAAATTCTACCAGCTAAAATTAACTAATTATAATCTATATTTCACCTCCTCCCATCATCCACATTCATTGAACAACCTCTACCATATTAGAAAATTAAACTAATAACTAAAATATAATATTTTAGAAACTGTAATGTATAACAAACTGGATGTGAACCTAAACTAAACCTATCATTACTAAATTTTTAATTACACACTAATCTAATCTAATTAACTGAATTTATTATTTGATCTGAATTAAATATTAAAAATCTCAGGGAATTAACTGATGGTATGGCTTAATCTAAGATCTCTATCTCTCAATAACTATTATTTAATATTATGAAAACAATAATATAAACCAAGCAATACCCTAACTAAATAATGGCAGTTAGATAATGAAAGAAATCGGACACATTTTGATTTCAATTCATCATCTAAACAATTACTAAATAATAAAACCTTTTAAGACAATCAGTAGATAATTGGCATCTCATACAGTGTTTGGATCAAGGAAATCAATATCATCATATCTGGATGTTTATCATAATTAAATGAAAATACAATTATATTACATTAAATAAAATAAATGTGTGAGCAGATGTGGAAATATGAAACAACGAATGAATGTCAGAGAAGACTTCTAAATTCAATTTTAAATAGTAAAATATTTATTAACAAAATATTAAAAAAAAAAAATTGTTAATCAAACATTTAATCTTTTCTCATTGGTATGAGTACAAATTTTGAATGCACTTAGCATCTAATTACAATTCTCATAAATCAATAACACAAGATGATTTCTTAAATTTCACATCTAATACATTATATCTATCAAAACATACTGATAGATTTGTGAAACACCTTATATTCTTATTAAATAATGAACCCAAAATAAATTTCACATATTTACTATAAAACAAATGGTTTTAATTATCAGTTACTTCTGATAAACCTGTACCAGTAAAGAAATATGATCTTATGCTTTTAGTAATCAACTATAAAATTTACCTTATTGTTCAACATTTTGCCCTATAGCACTTAATTATTAATTCACTTAATAAAACTATGACAAACAAAACATGGATTAAATATCTTCATTACTCTATAAAGTAAAATTAAAATTTTGCATTTACTTCAAATGCACAGCAACTATAACTAAAGTAAAAGAGGTTTGAAACCTAAGAATAATATCAAAAAAAAAAATAGGTTTTGCAAAATAAAATTAATAGCTCCATTAATTAAACATATTCTTACAAAATTATATCTTGCAAAAATGAACTAAACAATTCCAGTAATGAAATATAATTGCCTTTGCAACATTAAAATAAAATATTCTATTAAATAACTGTGGTTTTATTTTTCCAAAATAGAAATAAATAATTCTATTCATTAACTGTCTTTTATCTTTACTTGCTTACTCAAATGATGACTGAATGATAGAAATTAATGATATGAAACCTAAATGATCACTATAAAATGTTTTAAAATAATAATTAAAGTTGTACATTACTGATGGATTTTCTTATATCTTTCAAATTAACACTTTATGTATGAGTCTGTATTATGCTGTGTGTCAAAGAATAAATAAATAATTAATTCTAATCAACCTAATCGGTTTGCTTATGAAGTTACAATATGATCATAATACGGACGAAGGCAATGTTCAGTGAAGCTTTAGTTACTAACTTTATTACAGTTCTTTTGTAAGAAAATCTATTCTGCCTTTATTCTTCTTTTATCAATAAATTACATGGCACTTGGCTATAGTATAAGCTGGAAAACATTCATAACTACATGGGGATAAAAGATTTAACAGTTCAAATCAGATAAATATCAACACAATAACTTCCAAGTCTACTTCTGAGACTAAATAAACTGGTGGAAATACATCTCTTCACCAAATAATCAGGGAAATAATACACTTGATTTCATATATTTTAATTTGTAACACCAAATACTATCAAAACTGGAGGATTTAATCTACTTCTATCAAAATACTTCAATACACAGAAAATAAGGGATTACTTGATCCCATATATTATACTAGGCAATCTACCCATGTTTAAATATTCAAATAACAAAAGGAGGAGCTTACTCCATCTCACAAATACTATAAAACATTGCATATAGCCACAAAAATACTTTTCCATTCAAACATAATAAAGAACAGTAATTCTCACTTAAGTACATCTATAATCCTTTCAAACAATTAACCATCCACTTCCTCCGAAACCGATTGATTATATATCATTTGTAATTGCAATTAATATATGATTATAGCTAAGTTTAATAATAGACACACACATGTATAAGCATAATGATACACAAAACATTTAAAATCACAGTAAGCAAAGAATTACTATTAAAATATTAGTTACTAATTCATAAAAGTGATAAGAATAAATATTTCATATCTGATAATATTTAGGACTTGGTAACATTCTAATAACGGTTGGAAAACAAAGTAATAATTACTGTGGGCAAAGCAAGACAAAATAATTTTTTTACCGTGCATTCAAATTAGCACAGATCTAAAGTAAAATTGAACTTAGATAAATAATAAAGCTGTATATTATAGATGAAATAATTATTGAAAATAATGGTTTTCTAATCTATAAATATATATATATACTGTAAGATTAATACAATGAAACTCTTTTAAAATAATTGTTTACCCCTTTTCAAACTATAAATAGACTCTTCCATTTTTATCATGTGCATGTGATACTAACACACAACCAAACTTATATTAAAATAATAACAATAATAAAAAATTACCAGCATAATGTATTCTTTCATTATGCTATTCATGAGACGTTCTTGAAGAAAAAAATATATATACACATGATAATAATAGATAAAATAATAAAACATTTCTTAACTAATACTATCTGTCTAAACACTATTAAATAATAATAAAGTTCTTTTCTTCTTTCTTCTTAATGAAAATGAAAAGTTTATTGATAGTTAGTACATGACTTCCCTTTGTCATATCTCCAAATGAATAAGAGTAATACTAAACAGTAAACACATAGGGATAAATATTGACCCAGAATGACAGATTTCCTGCAGGAGAAACAAAACAATATTTTGTTGAATCCCTAAGAGCACATTCAATGTTTTTAGTTATCAACTAATGAATTGCTGTTGGTATTATATGGAATTTCATTAATTAAGCAATGAATATTTCACAACGCAAATAAAATATAAGTTTGTACTTCATTCCTAGGATATATTTAAAATTTGATTTCACAATTATAAAGTCATTCAGAAATACACGTAGTCATTCAATTAATAATATTTATTTAGATAAACTAATTGGTAATATTAATACAGCAATGTCACATAACTTTATCCATTTATAATTTCATTTCTCCTATTAGTCTGGAAGAACAAATAATTATTAACCCTTAGAGGCCTGAATGGCCATTTTGAATTCCCAGAAAAAATTACAGGACATACAATTTTAAATGAAATGTCTAATTTATTACAATAAATAAAATATATATATATATACATTTTTATAAAGTGCAAATATGAAAGAATGTAATAAAGCTGATAAAGTAGTCATTACCACAAAAAAATAATAAAAAAAGGATATTTTTCACATTTTAAAATTTTTTATTTTTATATTGGTTCACAAACTCTCAATTTTGAAATGTATAACCTAAAATTACAATTCCATAGACAGCTTCATCACATTTGTCATAAAATGCAGAAAAAAAAAATATATAACATGACCTACCTAAATTACAGTTTGTTGGAGTAATGTGGCAAAAGGTGACAATTTCAGTTTCGCTTTTTTTCTAACCAGCCTATATGTTCCATTTTTGCAAGCAGTTGTTTTTCTAGGCCCTCTATGCGGGATATCTATTAGAAATGCAAGGTTTTAGTGTGGATCAAAAAAAAAATAACAGTAATAACTTTAGTAAAGTGTAAGTTATGGGGGTAAAAAATACTTACTATATTATTGGAATATCATGGGAGAAAGGGCGAGCTAAATTATGCATTATTTCATAGGAGTCCATAATAGCAAAGTTTGCTTCAAAGTAATTAAAAACTTATCTACAATGAAATGAATAAAAACATAGTAAATTCTAAGTTATGAGTGTAAAAAATACTTACTATATTATTGGAATATCATGGGAGAAAGGGCAAGCTAAATTATGCATTATTTCATAGGAGACCATAATAGCAAAGTATGTTTCAAAGTAATTAAAAACTTATCTACAATGAAATGAATAAAAACATAGTAAATTCTAAGTTATGAGTGTAAAAAATACTTACTATATTATTGGAATATCATGGGAGAAAGGGCAAGCTAAATTATGCATTATTTCATAGGAGACCATAATAGCAAAGTATGCTTCAAAGTAATTATAAACTTATCTACAATGAAATGAATAAAAACATAGTATGTGATGAAATAAATTAAAAATTTGTTTCTAAAATAAACTGAATAAAAACATAGTAAATTCTAAGTTATGGGTGTAAAAAATAATTACTATATTATTGGAATATCATGGGAGGGAGGGCGAGTGAAATTATGCATTATTTCACAGGAGACCATAATAGCAAAGTATGTTTCAAAGTAATTAAAAACTTATCTACAATGAAATGAATAAAAACAGAAAATAAAATAAATAACCCAAAGGAATTACAAGCAATTATTATATATCAGTGGGAGATGATGATGATGACTGTTGATTCAGCATTGTAAATTATTTAGAATACCAAAAATTGATCTCAGGTTATAACTCTAGCAAGTTAGCAAGTACCGGTTGATGCAAATATTCATTTTTAGACCAAATAAATTTTAGTTTTGGTATGCATGAGATAGTACAAACATGAATAATCATACCAAAAAATGCAATCAACTCAGCGGGTGACAGACCAACCTACTTCGGTAATGCCTTCTACTCTGAAACATACCTATTGCTTTCAGTGCAAATATATAATTTTGTATAAAAAATAAATAAAAATAACATATATCAGGAATTGAATGCTCACGGCTAATGGTGAAATATGACGAAACCTCAGAATCAAACACAAACAAAAAAGTCTTCATCAGGAATTGAATACTCATGGCTAATGGTGAAATATGACAAAACCTCAGAATCAAACACAAACAAAAAAGTCTTTGTCAGAATCAATCAAAATTACGTTCAGCGGCGAAAGAAGCCATTTGTGCAGTTATTTTGTTTATACGTTGATAAAATCTAGAAAGATAAAAAAAATTATAAAATTTTAATAATGTACTTTACAAAAATTGCTATAAAAAATCTAATTTTCATCGCACAGAAAAAATTTTTAGACGTACAAAAAGATAGAAAAATGGCGGAGAGAAAAAAAAATGTAACTGTGACATATACGGTTTGCACGCTATTGCGGTCGAAATTGAAAACTTTTTTTAATGCGGAAAAAAGGGGTTTTAAAGTACATTTAATGACATATTTAGTCTTGTATTTTTTTTTTCAATAAGTAAAAGTAGAAATAATTACACCACTGTTCTAATAAATATGACGATAAAATTACACAATTATTATGTATATTTTTAAATTTTCTTTTACAATTAGCATGAAACTTATTAAATAGAGTTTTGGAAATGTTCAATAAAAGTTCACACCTTTTCCACATATAAACGATGCACGTTGCAATTATTCCATTAATAATATGATTAAAACTTAAGAAACTGAATTTTAGAAAATAAACAAACATTCTTCTCCTCTTTCCCGATAAGTTTAAATTTAAATAAAATAAATTCATAATCCTATCACACATTCCCATTTTCTTAAATAGTAATAATTTAACTTGAATAATATAACATAACACTTACATATATTTCAGACAACGGTTGGAGAATTTAAATAGTCAGCCAAGAATAAAAATTGACGTATCTTTTGGTGGTTTAAGTATTCATATTTTCAAACAAATATTAAATTTTAAACTTTCAGTTTGAACTTTGGAAGAAAAAAATTATACTATTAAACTTTGTTAAAATAAAACAGTATTGGAAGATCTTTTAGCATTTAGTAGTTAGCTGTTGAAGTGGAGGACTGGAATACAGGAGTACTGTATGTGTTGTAGTAGTTGTCCTTTTATAGATTTTTAAAAGACTACATCACACTTTTTCTCTTCCAATAGCACAATATCTGAAAGTTCAAAGATCAACAGACAGAAATCATGACTTAATTTATGCAAGAAACTTTTGTCTTAAAAAAAAATAAATAGGGGGAAAAATCATTCTGTCTTTTAAATAAATAAAAAAAATATTAATATTAAATTTAATTAAAAATAAAATATTCTGTACTTTTAAAACAACAGAATAGAAACTAATAACAATTGCTTTAATAAATAAAATATTTTATATTATAATTATTGCTTAATAATTCATTAGTCCACTGCTCAATTAATTCACTTAAAATGTAGTTAAACTGGTTTTAAATACTATTATCTATGAAATTAAATAATTGGGTATGAAATATATTTAATGATTTAATGGAACATATAAATGAAAAATGAAGTTGAATAATGATATTGACATACATGAATATTTAGTAACAATGCACTCTAGACACTAAACTGATATGACTAAATGGCTATTTTAATGATGATGAGTGAGACATATTTCACTGTTTATTCTATAAATTAAAATGTGTAAAGCAAATGAACTAGAGAATCACTCAGAACAAGTCTAACTATTTATTTGTGAACAAACAAAACAAATTAGCACCAACTCAAACTGACCTGACTATGTTTATAACAAGCCACCCCCTATCCTATCATTAATTATACCCTAAAGTAAGCCACTAAACATCTAATAAATTTTAAATTGCACCTATAAATACTTCTAATCATAGTTTTAAATCATAAATAAACATTTTTTTAAAATTTTGTGTTATTTCATTTTTTTTAAGTAATATAATATCAGATGTTACTGATATAATACCATACAATCACAAATATTAGTTCTGGTGCCAAACCAGAAGGTCACAACATATATATATTATAATGATCGAAATGAAAGTGAAGATCGAATCTAACTGCAAACACAATACCTGCTCTACAAGGGCGCCATCTAGGCATTTGAGCCTAGAAAAATTTATAGAGTAGGCAGATACGCGCTGTTAAGATTCCACTTTATTTAAATATTCAGATCGTTAGCCCAAGTCACTAGCTCAGTGGAGCAGCAGAGATAATAAAATATAAATTTTATATCTTAAATATAAAAGAATAAAAGCCACTGCCAGAAATTAACATATAAAAATATTTATTTACGCACATATAAAATAATAGTTAAATTTTGAGGAATAAATTTAATGTTTATATTTTTATATTGATCTTGTAAATTTATATTTAAAAGATTTCAATAAGTTTAATTTTTATTTAGATAGTCAAGTATGAATAGACTACATAGATCTGCATTTGAAAAGAAAATATTCTGCCCTGATTTAACCTTAGGCAACAAATTTTGCAACCAAATTGGCGCCAATCCATCTGATACATTCATGTATTCAATGTAGCATGATACGACAACACAAAATACTATATTGTCAGGAATGTACATCTGAACAATAAGTAGAAATAGAGAAGATATTGACTCTCCACCAACAGGGATGTGACATCTGTTGGCAAGTAGAACAATAAACAAAAAACTCCATAGGAATGGACTGCGGTCTTCTGCCGACTTACAAACCCATCCATAGGCAAACAGAGGGTGTGTGGAGTATATCTATAATCCTGCCCGTAGAGGACCTCATACTACATCTACTAATTACACAAATATATCCAATCCATTGAACCAATTCAACTACGAAATGAATAACCTAAGATTACCCTCCCTTAATACAACTTTACAAAACTATATAGCCATTCACGCCCGACTTAATTTTAACATTTAAATACGTTCGCACAGATTTGTTTAAAAATGTTGGGTATAGATCGATTACATAGATTCCACGGTCAAAAACATTTCAAAATAAACATAAACGATCAAAATACAAAATTATTGATACCGACAATCGCAGAGGGAAACTTATAAGTAACCCAATAGTATTCACCATAAGATACTTGCGTTGTCACCAATAACTTAAAAGACATCCGAATAAATACATTTTAGATACTCACCATAAGGTATCATTATTTATCGAATGTCTATATATTTTGTTCAAATATGAAAACCAAAATATAATTAACCGCAAACGAATCCATGCAAGCGTCTATAAACAACTTAAATTTCATACATTTAAATAATCTTTACAATAAGAAAAAAAAAATGGAAATGATGTTTATCAATCGGAAAACATATAAAATTAAACATTATTAATTTGATTTAAAAACTTACAAAAGTCAGATAAGAGTCCGTTTTAACATTTCAGTTGGCTTGTTTATCAATTTGTAAAACTGGACGAAAGTTCTTAATTGATTTTAACAATTGTTCATTTCATATAGCTTATGGTAGAAGAGTCCAGGCCCGTTGGCAATTCCCCCGGCATCTCCATTGGAAGAAAATGTTCGGGAGGTAGCATTAGCTGGTTCCATTCTGGTATCACAGTCTTTTCATTTTATTTTTTTTTAAAACAAACAAAAAAAATGAGAGAGAACGGCAAGTGCGTCTTACCGTTGTCATCAAATCAAGTTGGAAAAACTCTCTGACTGGAACTCAATATTTTTTTCTTTTTATAGTCCTCCTATGGATTCCATAAACAAAAACGTCACTGTTCTGTTTTTTCGTTATGGTCCGGGCCTTTATTTGGCTTCCATTGGTCAAGCTAAAGTCCCTTTCTTCTCTTATCTAACTTTCCATCTGACTTTTTAATTAAACAGCTTTTAGATAATTAATAAACAATCATTTCCATTTATAGAATACAGGAATTAATTAATACCTGTTTTTATTTTAACTTACGTTATTTTTTTATTAGAATATTTTTATAAATCTTTTTTTTTTATAAAAAAATACATTCAAATACCTTTTTTTATTTATTAAAAAAAAAATATTTTTAAAGTTTAGCATCTGTGCGAATGTATATACGTATAACAAACATTTTTAATTTTAGCGTTTAGTTTTTTACTTTTATTTGCGAACTTTTAAGTTTTTATTTTAAATTAATGTAACGACATATTTATATATCGTTACAATATATATATATATATATTGCTAATATGAAGATTTTCAAGGGTTAGTTTATAAGTGATATACTTTACAGATTTATCTATGTATGATTTTGATTATAAATATGCCAACATTTCAGCTTGATCACATGACCCATAAACTAGATAATGAATAGAATATTTTAAAGATGGTTGTAGAGGCACTATAAACACTGGTTTATAACAATATTAAAGTTCCACCAGTAGAAAAAAATGTGAATATAAGATGTGATATGTTGGGCTATTTCCATCATTTATGAGAACAGAATAGCTCAGTTGATAGAGTGTTTGCTTTAAATTTGATATTCAAGAATCTAAAGGTGCGAGTTCAATTTCTATGTAAATATTGTCACTGTGCATATAGGCCAGCAACACCTGAAGAAGAGTGGAGAATAATACTACTCGAAACGTTGTGTAATTACTAACCTGTATTGTCTATTTGTGTGTCATTACTATCAAGTTGTTTGTATTTGGAAAGTTTAAATAAAGTTTAAAATTTTCTATACATTCAATATTCACTCATAAATGATGGAAATAGTCCAACATATCACATCTTATATATACCATCATTACAAACCTTCAGACATAAATATAAAATTTAAAAAAAAAAAAAAAATAGAAAAATCTTCAGTGTAATATGTTTTTTAAAAAAATTGATACAATATGGTATTTTTAGTATCACATTTGGATATGATTCTGGTATTAGAAAAATTCATATTGGGTCTTGAATCCATAACATGGATTGATAATAAGATCAAAGAAGCTATCAAGATACTAAAATGATAATACATACAAACTTCCTCCTATCTGGAAGAATTTTTTTAAAAAACATATTACTCTGAAGATTCTCTGACTTTTATTTTTTCAATTTTATATACCTGCTTTTTCTATTGGTGGAATTTTAACATTATTGTAAATATTTTTATAATATTCTTTTCATCACCCAGTTGACAACTTGTATAATCAAGCCGAATTGTTGGTGTATTAATAATCAAAATAATCCATGGATGAACTCACAAATTATATCATTTATATAAATACATGAAAATATTTAATAGGTGAAGTTATCCATTAATAATTACTCTAATTAGAAAGCACTTAATCTAGTACAGTAGCTAATGAAATCCAACTGTCCCAGATCAAAATAAAACTGACAGTGTGATCACATTCAAAAGGATTTAAAATAGGATTATCCTTCTTTTGAATGCGATCACACTGTCAGTTTTAATTTGGCTTGGGGCAGTTGGTTTTCATTAGCTTATATTTCTAATTAAATTAATTATAAGGGTGTAATTCACAGATTAAATATTTCCTTTTAAAATATCCATTAAAAATATTGCATTACAAATATATATATATAATCCAAATTACCCCAAATTTGCAACTCAACTAGATTAGTCAAGAAAATATAAGTCTAAAAGACTACCAATGGTTTCACTGCTACAAGCAAACTTCTCAAGTGTGAAAAACTACAAAATAACATATTTATGCTAAACATTACCCACAATTCCACTTACTACCCATAAACCCTTAATATTAAAAGAATTTATAAATAAGTTTATTGCTTCAGAATCATAAATTTTTAATAATAAATTCTTTAATTCTTCTTATTTCATTTCTCTCAAAGAAGACACCCTTAGCTTCATAAAATTAATAGTGTGGCTTGTACCTTTTTCATGAATATATAAAGCAGACATAAAATATTTATTTCTAACTCTCCCTTTATGTACCTTTCTTTTATTTAAGCTCAAACTACTCTGACCTATATATACTTTCTTACAAAAACAAAAATGTGTGGGAGGTAAGTGGATGTGTGAGTAATGTTTAGTATAAATATGTTTCTTTCCACTTGAGAAGTCTGCTTGTAGCAGTAAAACCATTGGTAGTTTTTTAGAGTTTATTTTCTTAGCTACTCTTGTTGAGTTGTAAATTTGGGGTAATTTTGATTATTTATTGACTAGTTTAGCATTAGGCTTTTAATGTTTACATTTTGATGACATTCTTTGAATTTAAAGTAGTGTTGATGGTATAGTGTAAAAGTTTTTGTTTTATTTATTATATATTTGTATTTATTTATATATGTTGATTTTGTTGTGTGAGTGTTGTTGGAAGGGTACATGTTTTTATTCATTTAGTTATATATATGTTTGTTTTGCTTTGTAGTATTTGTTGGTTTACAGGTCAATTAAATAAATATTTTAAAAAAATTGTATATGTTTTGGTGTGGTTGTTTTTTGGTTTTTTTTTTTTTGTTAATTTAGATGTGTATTTGTTATTTGTAGTTGTTCTTTATTATGGGTTTGTAGGGTTTGGTTTTTAATACTTTTTCATTGAATTATATTAAGAGGATTAAAAAGTTATCTAGATTGACTGATAGGATAGAATTTTTAAGAGGGCAGATTTACTTTCTTAAAAAATGTAGGGAATTTAATGTTTTTCCTAGGAGTTGTATTATTAATTTAATGAAGAATAGAAAGTTATTTGAACATAGGAATTTAGTTTTGAATTTACAAACATATATTTTGAGTAGTTTTTTGAACGAAAATTTTATTAAGTTTTACAAATTTATTTGTGAATATAAAAGGAATCAATATTGTTTAGATAAGAGGCAAGATTTTAATTATTCAATTTTAAATTTTTTCATAAGTCAGTTTAGAATAAATACATCAAATTTCTATTGTAGAAAGTATGAAAGAAAATTTAAATGGTTGTTTGGGGAAATGAATAAAGTTTATTGTAGTGATAGGGTATTTGAGAGTAATGTTTCTTCTGATATTAAGTTAAATGATAAGGAATTAGAGATTTTTGTTAAAGACCCAAAATTTTGTACCACTTCATTCAAAAAATATAGTTTTTGATACAATTTCATCTATTGAATCTAGTAATTTGTATTATGAGCAAAAGGTTTGCATTCAATTGGTTTTAAATAAAAGCTTTAAAAGGAAAGAAAAATGTATTGTTAATCCTGCTGAGGTTAGACATCTTAAGGTTAGGTTAATTGCTAATGATAAAATCCATTTTTGTGAAAACAAAGTTAGTTGGTTTGTCACTATGAAAGGCAATGAGTTTAGGGGGAAAATGGATAAAGAATTAAATAATGGTAAATATATGTTTTTAAAAAAGGTCCTGTTAATGTGATTAAAAAGAGATTAATAGAAGAGATTATTTAAAATTTTATCCTATTGACTTCATATCAGCTAAGATGTTTGTGAATATTAAAACTCACAAAGAAGGTTTTTCTTTATGATTTATTTTTGATTTTACAGGTAGTGTTGGGTATTTTTAGGTTCTTGAATAACTTTTAAAAACAATTTGTTAATTTTGGTCATTACGCAGTTCATTGTTCTTTTGAGGCTTTTGATAAGATTAATAATTTTAAAATGAAAAGTAATTGGTTATTTGGTAATTTGGGTATTGATAATATGTATCAATCTGTTAATAGATTAAGTAGCATTGATGTTCTTATGCCAGATTGGTTAAACATCGATCTTTGTCAAACAATAAGATTAAAGATATTACATAGGTTTGCTTTTATTATTAGAGGATTCTATGTACATTACTTATAATGGTACTTTTTATAAGATTAAGGAGGATGAATAACAGATTATTCTATTCCTCCTTTAATTTATACAGTTTATATTAATTATTTAGAAGAGGAAATGATTACTAAGAAGAATTGTTTATATTTAATGCTATTTGTTAGATATGCAGATGGTTGTTTGTTTGGAGTTGAGAATGATAAATTGAAAGAGTTGGTAAATTGAAAGAGTTGGTAAATGAGTTTAATTGTTTAAACCATCAAACATCACATGATGACCTTTTTTATGCTTACACAAACTGTTTTCACAGAGGCAAAACTCTCCATACAGTAACACCACTCAGTGCAAGTCAGAGTAATCAATGAATGGAGAAAGGTTTGTGCATAAAATCACTATCTAGTGCCCACTCATCCAATATCCACAGACTAGTCTCTAGTTTGTGACTTTGATCAATGAAAAGCCTTGTTTTTATTTTGGACTCAAAGCTTCATGGTTAGCTAAAAAATGTAAAAGATGGCAGGAAGGATTGTGTTAGATCCTAAGTCTAGGTGCAGTGCTTTCAAATCCAAAGATTCTCATGGATGAAAGCATAAGCTAGAAAGGGGATATTGAATTTATGCACTACATAGGAATTTTGCAAAATTTTCCTGCATCCATTGATTACTCTGGGTTGCATTGAGTGATACTATTGTATGGAGAGTTTTGTCTGGGTGCGTTTAATTGTTTTGATCCTTCTATAAAATATATGGTAGAAGGAAGGGAGTTAGACTTTATTCAATTAAACTTTTTAGATCTATTGGTGATTAGAAATGTAAAGAAATTGTTTGGTATTATTTAAATCTGATAGCTATTAATCTGTACTTTATAAAGTAGCTGCTTTAAGAAATTATTGTCATAGAAATAAGAGATTAAACAATTCTAGTGGAGTAAAAAAAATGGGGACTAAATTTAATGAAGAAAAATCAAAAGTAATAATAATTGATACTGAGGAAAAGAAGAGAAATTTTTTTTATTGAGGGATATAAAATTAAGTGTGGTAAATAGGTATAACTATTTGGGAAGTAATCAGAGAAATTGCTTGGATGAATGGGAGAAAAAATTGATAAATGAAGCAAAGAAAAGATAGAAATTGATAAAGAAATTAACAGCATTTTCATATAATAAATATGATGTAGCTAGAAATGTATGGAAGAGAGTGGCAGTAGCAGGGTTAACATATGGTAATGATGCATTATGTGTTAGTAAAAGGGTTTTAGATTACTTAGAAAAAGTACAAAGAGAAGAAGGAAGATATGCATTAGATGCAGATGTGTGGATGGCAAAGGAAGCAATTCAAGGAAAAATTGGGATGGTCAAGTTTTTATATGAGAGATGCAAAAAGCAAAATGATCATGTAAGGTAGATTGCAATTTATGGATAATAAGAGAATATCCAAAATAGTATTTAATTGGGTTATGAGAAAAGGACAAGCAACAAGATGAGTGAGAAAAATAGTATGGTATGCAGAAAATTGGATAAAGAATTTATGTCAGTATTCTTATACAATTGGTGGGGTGATTGCATTAGGAGAATTGTTGAGTGTTTTAGTGGCAAAGAATGGAATAGAAAAATAGATGTATTAATGAAAAATAGGGAGTTTGAGAAATGGAGAACTAGTATGGACAATAAAAATAGTTTAAATATATATAAAAGTAAACAGAATATTGGGTGTGTGTTAATTTATGATAATAACAAAGAAAGAAATTTATTGTTTAAGACAAACAGAATCATTTGCAACAAAGGAATATACACATAAGTGGAGAAATATGGGTGATTTAGTCTGCAAATTGTGTAAGGAAGGCCTAGAAAATATTAGGCATCTGTTAATTGAATGTAAATGCATGCAAGCAGAAAGGATACAATAGAGAAGTTGTGGAAGAATAAATATAAACAAAGTGATTATACAGAAAGTGGGTTCTTAGTTTTTATGCTAGGTTTGGAAAAAGATATGGAGGATTTAGATATAATGGCCATGGAGTTGATAAAGATTATGTTGTAGAATTGGCTTGGAGCAGTATAGAGAAAAATATGGGAAAAACTTAAAAGTGGGAAATGAAAAGAGAAGGTAAGGTGGCTAACAGGTTTATCTAGACAAAGTCATTTATACATAAAGTGGGTTCTTGCTTTTTATGCTGTATTTGAGAAAAGATAAAGGGGATTTAGATATAAAGGCCATGGAGTTTACATAATTTATGTTGTGGAAATGGGATTGAGTGGAATAGAGAAGAATATGGGAAAAACATAGGGTGGTGAATGAAAAGGGAAGGGAAGGTGGCTAACAGGTTTCTCTGGACATAGTGGCTGAAAGATTTCTGACTCCAAAAAATGATAAGCCACAGTGCAAAGTTTCAAGGGGGGGAGGGGGGTAATGGTTAGATATGAATGGGCATTGATGATATGGATAATAAGAATGGACAGCTTTTGAATTTTTTTTATCAGAGAGTGAATTTCAGCAGTGGAAATTTAACAAACACTTATGATGGGCAATATACATGATCTAGAATTAACATATTTCACATAATATATTAAGTATTAGTCAAGAAAGAGGAAATGAATAAAGTATGGAAAAGTAAAGCATTTGATCATGAAGAGAGAGTATGTAATAGTGATCATAATTTCTTTATAATAGAAATGGTTATTAATGTGATAGAAAATAGTAATAAAAGTAGAAAGAATAGTTAAAGATGTGGATGGTGAATGAACGATAAGTATAAGTTAGAAGAATATAAAATAAAGTAGTAGAAATCATAGAAAAGTTTGTTGTGGGTGAATATAATGATAGGTGTGATAAAGTAGAAAAGGTGGCAAATAAGGTTTTAAGTGATAATATTCAGAAGAAAAAAAGTAATAGAAAAGTGAGAATTAGTAAAAGTGTAAAAAAATGAAAAAAATCATGCAGATAATATAAATGTGCTGTTAAAAACAAAGAAAGTGAAAAAGATGTTAATATTAAATGGGAAAATTATTTTTTAAAAAGAAATTGGCAAAAATAGATAATTATAGAGAGAGAATGAAATTAAATAGTAAATTATTGGTAGATATTATTAAAAGTGGAAGAGATGGGAGTAAAAAATTTTGGAAATATATTAAAAGAAGGAATGTAGGGGAGAGAGAAATAGCATTACTAAATGATGAAGAAAAAGAGTGTAGCTCTAGAGAAAAATTAGAGACAATCTTAAATAAATATGTAATGGATATAGAAAAGATATTACATGTGAAGGACAGAGTAATAACAAACATAGAAGCCCATAGTAATGAAAATATTAGTTTTATAAAAAAAAAAAAATTGAATGAGACATGGAATAAATTGAAAAGTGAAAAGGCAATAGGTTTAGCACAGATCATGATAAATTTGTGAAGTAGGGCAAAATTAAATCCATTAACATGCTTTTAATAAGATGATACAGAAGAGAGAATTTCCAAATAAATGGAATAGTACAAGATTAAGATTATTATTTAAAGGAAAGATTAAAGATCATAGAAAGTTAAACATTTATAGATCTATAGCAGGAACGTCAGTGTTATATAATGTTTTTGCACATATAGTGGCTGAAAAGGTGGCAAAATGGATGGAAAAACATAATATAGTGAGAGAAATGTAAAGAGGTTTTAGATCAACTATAGGAGATAGTTTATAGTTTATTTGTAGTCACACAACTTATACATATGAATAGGAATGCAGATAAAAAATTATAAATGGCCTTGATAGATATCCAGAAGGCATGGATTATAGGTAAGTAAATTTAGGAATTAATTGATCTTTTAGTGGATCTTATTAAGAGATTGTGTGAAAATAATTACTATACTTATGAATTAGGAAATATTGAATCAGTTAGCATTAAAGCAAGGACATCCTATGTCATCTATTTTGTTTCATTTATATTTGAGAGAAATGAAGAGGGCAATAGAAAGACAAGAAAGAGGGATAGAGATACCATTAATTGATGGAAAGGTAGTGTATATATTATCAGGTCTTTTATTTGCTGATGAGATATTCTTGTGCACAAAAAGCAGAAAGTTGGGAAGATATGGAAGTTATGCTGAAGATGTGTGCAAGGGTGGGTAAAAAGATAGGGACTAAATTTAATGAAGAAAAATCAAAAGTAAATGATGATATATACTGGGAAAAGAAAAGAGAAAGAATTTTTATTTGGGGATATAAAATTAAATGTGGTGAATAAGTACAACTATTTGAGAATCATTTAAGTAATCACAGAAATTTATTGGATGTATGGGAGAAAAAATTGATAAATGAAGCAAAGAAAAGAAAGGGACTGATAAAAAAAATTAACAGTGTTTTTATATAATAAATATGATGTAGCAAGAATGTATAAAAGAGAGTGGCAGTAGGAGGGTTAACTTATATAAACAATGTGTTAAGTGTTAGTAAAGGGATGTTAGAATAATCAGAAAAAATACAAAGAGAAGTAGACATGCATTAGTTGCAGATGTGTGGAGAGCTAAGGAGGCAATTCAAGGGAAATGGGATGGTCAAGTTTTTATATGAGAGATATGAAAAGCAAAATAATAATGTTTGGTAGATTGTAATTTATTGATAATAAGTAAATAGCCAAAATAGTATTTAATTGGGTTATGAATAAAAGACTGGCAATAAGATAGGTGATAAAGGTAGTACAGTATACAGAAGTTTTGGATAAAGATTTTATATCAGTATACTTGTACAAAAGGTGGGATGATTGTGTTAGGAGGATAGTGACAAACATTGGGATAGAAGAATAGATGCATTAATAAAAAATAGGGAGTTTGAGAGATGGAGAACTAGTATGGAGAGTAAAATGAGTATATAAATATATATAAAAGTGAACAGAATATTGGGTGTGAGTTAATTTATGATAATCAATGAAAGTAGTTTACTGTTTAAAGGTCAAACAGACTCATTAGCAGCAAGGGAATATGCACATAAATGGAAGAATGTAAATGATTTTATCTGCAAGTTGTGTAAGGATGGCATGGAAAATATTACATATCTGTTAATTGAATGTAAATGCCTACAAGCACAAATAATGAAGTTGTGGGGAAAATAAATATAAACAAAATGATTAGATGAGTGAGTTCTTGGTTTTCATGATGGGTTTGGATAAAGATATGGGGTATTTAGATTTAAAGGCCATGGAGTTAGCAAAGATTATATTGTGGAAATGGGATGGAACAGGATAGAGAAGAATATGGGAAAAACTTGGGGTGGGGAATGGAAAGGGAAGATAAGGTGGCTAACAGATTGCTTTGTGCATAGTGGCTGAGAGATTCCTGACTTCAATAAAGGAGAAGCCATAAGTGCATCACATCAAAATACTATAAGATATAGTTTTCTAATGCATTGACTGCTTAATTAATTATTAGTATCCAGTAAATATAAAAGTAAAATATAAAAAATGGATTCAAGTTACCATGAAAAAGATCACATTACAATACAAGCAAGATTTTTATTATAATAAATGTATTGGGAGATATATAATCAATCCAGCATGCCTCAAATTTCTCTCACCCTCCATCTAAATGTAGATATCCATTTCTAAATTAATATAAGGTGGCAAACTGGATTAGTTTTGGTTATCAGAAAAAAATACTTTTTCTAGATTTGAATTTTGGGTTATGGGTATAGCAGATTAAAGCATTCCCAAATCATAAGTCAGGTTTGGTTTTTAAAGTATTGACTAAGAGATATTGCATAGGTTGTGTTTATATTGTGTTATGACTGAGAGTAATATTGCTGATCACTTAAGAATAACTGAGTTTTGGAAACAATTACTAAATATGTTTACAATATAAAAAGAATATATGTAGTAATTTATGTATAGAGTACGTATAATGTTTAGCTATAATGGCTTGCCTCCATTATAATTGGTGAACTAAGTAAGATTAGCTGTCAGTGGTACAGCAAATGTTTGGGATATTTTTAGCATATGGGTGGCTTGCCTCATACATAGGCACAAGAATGTTAGCAGCCTAACCATGTATTGCTGTTTAACATCTGACAATTGTCTAATGTTGTCTGCGCATCTGATAATTTTTGCCTCCTCTTATAGTCAGATCTCTGTTCTTAGTGAAAATGATTGGATTCATTGACCTAGCTCTCCATTTGACCTGTTTGTATTGATTATTCATTTCATTTCATTGATCAGTTTCATGGTAACTTGAATCCTATCTTTGATAAGACTGTAGTAAGAATTAGTTCATTGTTTGAAAGTTGGAACGAGTTCATAAGCAGCATATGATTGTGTGTTTTGTATTCAATGCATATATATATGATTTTGCCGGAGTTTTATTTTTGTAAAGATTTAACCATTATATGTATATAGTAATAATAATTGCGCAAAAGTATGAAAATATATCTGATTAATTATTTGAAAAGATATTATAAAGACACTTGGTAGAATTAGATTTTTGCTTCACTTGCGATTTCAAAAATTATATCAAAAAATTAAAAAGTGGAAGGAAAAAATCTTTTACCAGTTATTGATTAAATAACACAAAAATCATGAGTTAATTTTGAATTTGTTTTAAAAGTACTGTATTTATGTTTTCTTTTTTAAAAACATGTTTGCCTTTTTAATTTAGCGTAAATTTAATTTATCTTCACTCCAAATTTTTTTTTTTTTTTTAATAAAACAAAATAAAAAAGAAAAATGAAATTTAGCAATCGAAAAAATGAATGTAAAAAAAATAATAATGCAAAGAAATAGGTATTCATTTATATTTTAACTACAATTATTTTGTAGATTTAATTACAAAATAATGCTCCAAACACCTTTTTTTAAAAAAAAATCTTTACTCTGACTTAATGAATCGTAAAATTAATATTATAATTTTTTTTTTTTTTTACAAAGATACAACCATTTATGGTCCCTTTCAAAAATTTGAATCAATACGAGATATACAATAATATGTAGAAAAAAACAGAAGAAATAAATTAAAATAAATGAGCGTCAAAAATATACAAACAGTATATAAAATACACTTGTCTATATGTAGAAAAAGGAAATAAAATAATTCAATATTTTTATGTGCAGAAAATTTAAATAATCATAACCATCTGTAAAAAATTAAAAATATGAATTGAGGAAGACCATTTAAAATAGTTGAAACACTTTAATAATAATAATAAAATTTGTTGTATTTAAAAAACTGTTAAAGAGTACCTTAATGAACAGAGAGAATTAATCCTTCACTGGTGAAAAGAAAAGTATTAATTTAATATATCAAATAAAAAATTATAGAAAAAAAGACGTGTATTTATTTTGGAGGATATATGTATATACGCAGTCCAAATACTATTATTACAAGTATTCCTATACCTATGCATTTTCAAATTAATGATTTTAATTGATTAAATGATTGTGTATTAATAAACAGGCAAAAACTCTCCATATAGTAGTACCACCTTATGCTAACCAGAGTAATCAATGGATGCCAGAAATCTTGTGTATAAAATCTCTATCTAGTGGCTACTCATCCAATATCCCCAGACTAGTTTCTGGCTTGTGGCCTTCATCAGTGAGGAGCCTTGGATCTGAGAGCATGGCACCTAGATCTTAGGATCTAATGCAACCCTCCAGCAGCCACCTTGTGCTAACTAGAGTAATCAATGAATGCTAACATGAGATGGTGATCATGTGATGTTTAGTGATTGTATATTAGTTATTCATTAATAAACTTGTTGTTTTCTTCCTTCTATAATAATAAACTCTTAAATTATTAAGTGGTAACATTAAATAATACTATGAATTTTAAAAGTTTTTCATATGCATGATTTCCATATGTGTGGTTTCTGTTATCCATTACTCACAAAAATTAAAAAAAAAAATGCATCTTTCCATATTTTGTTGAATAATCTGAAAATCACTCTATTGCTCCATAAGTAAGAACTGGTGAAACATATTTATTAAAAATCTTCATTTTCAAACCCATAGGCTTATTTTTTCTTAATATTAAATTATTTCTACCAAAAGTACTCTTCCAGATTTAATTATGTGATTAATGTCATCTATTATGTTTTTATCTGTATTAATAATCTGACGAAGGTTTTTGTAATTATTAACTTCTAACTCATCATTATCAATCTTTATTTTCTCTTTCTAAGAAAATCTACTGTAGTCTTTTTAGAAAAATATTAACAATTACTTATTTCCCATTTACTATTCTAAAAACATAATCGCTTTGTCAAGCGTAGCCGAGACGTCAGCGCAGCTGCCTTGCAAGCAGTGTCTTGCAGACAATTGTTGCGGGTTCACTTCCCGGCCGAAGCTTTGACATATGGGAGGAAAAAAACATAATCGCTTTTGCATTTCTATGATTCATTACTCGTGTGTGTGGGTGTGCACGTCAGAAAAATTACTTTAAGAAAATTTAAAATAATATTAAAAATTAATAAAGACTGATTTAAACAAATTATTGCAAAAATAAAAAATTACGATGAATAACTATAATGTTTGGTTGAGACCAAGTTTGAACCCTAGCAGAGATAAGTTACTTTAAAAATTATTTGTTATTGAAAAATTTTATGTGTGGTCTGATGTCAGACTCTGAGGTTAACGTCCATGAATTGCAGCCCAGCTCAATCACTTCTGATGAACTAAATAATAAGCTATTCAATTACTATAGTCTTTCTGAGTTCCCAGCATGCTTTTCTTCAGTGATAGAGGTACCAACTCTGGATCTCAAAGTCCATGGATCACAGCCCAGCTCCATTTGTCACTTCCGATGTTTGAATCAAACCACTCAATTACTATAATTCTTCCTGACTTATAATTTTCTGCAGTGATATCAAGATCTTCTGGACTATATACAACCCCCCCCCTGCTGTTATTTCTGAGCTATAACTTATTATGTACTTCCAAGCAATAAACCATGCTGTTATATTATTTATTAGGAAATAATTCAGTTTTATAATATATATATATATTTAAGAGAAATTTAAACTATTTTCTACGATTAAGATTTTATACATAAATAATTTATATTAAATAAAATTGTCACTGGCTCAGCGTAAACGAGCTCATTGGTGAGAAAAAACAATCAGGTAATAGAGAATTATGAGCTAGAAATAATGCTTCAATATTATCAGTCTAAATTCCCATTAATAATAATTTTGCAACTTTATTATTTAATAACTGACACACAGGCTTATTATATACCTGTGTCTATATATGTAATATATAGGGTATATGAGCACAGACTTTCACACCACCCACCACTCACCACTCTATCTCATAACACCGATACACTTGAACACATATATGTCGAAAAGATAAATAATCACCAATATACGTATTTCATCTAAACCAGCAATCATCAGTTGGTCCAGATTACCATCTCTACACATATATGCTATAAGTGCTCAGATATATATTAAGATAGCCAATCTTCATACTTTAATGGACAGCCTTCAATCCACTCCACACTCCAACTCTTCAACCGTTCATCCAATTGAAAATCTGATGATGGAACGCTCAAAAGCATTTCTGAATTCATCTATTACTGATTCTTTATCGCTAGAATAGCATTACACTTCTGTGCTTTATTCTGAAGATCTTTGCAGCATAGTGGTTAAGGCAGTTATTGTACTTGTACATGGTCTAAAGTTCGAATCCAGATCAAGTAAACATGAATTGTTTTAGATTTCAAACAGTTTTATGATTTCTCGTTCTGGTAATCTTATGGTCAATCTTATTAATTCATAACTAGCAGTTAAAAGCAATATAAAAACTTTCCAAAAACTCACCACCTATCAATCTTGGTAGAGTGCTATCTTTTCCATTACAATTTATATTCGGGGGGGGGGGACGCCCTTACCCTGCAGAATGCTATTTGAAGGCTGTTCTTTATTAGTTATAATAAAAACGAAGTACAAGGTATAATTTTGAGTTAAACTGATAATCAATTGGTAATAGCGTTTGTGTATTTTTAATATTAAAAGTATTGATTTTTTAAGACTTTTTTTAATGTACATTTTATATATATATTGGTTTTCAATATTAAAGGTAAGTATTTAGTCTTTTAATTTCTTCTTATCAAATTGATTTCTGTAAAATGTTGGCAAATATGAATAATTTTTATATACAGTTGAGAATAATTTAAAAGTTTTGGAATAGTTTGGATAGAAAAAATATTATTTATTCGAATATTTTCACAGATAAAAGACGATTGTTTACGATTATTTGAAAGGAAACTCGTATATAGAGTTAAAATTAACCTTGATTAGATTTATCAAAGCTTGAAAGAAACTTTAATGCTTGTGTTAAAAATATGTATTTAACCAAATATATTTTAAATTTATAAATGCTCCACTCGACATACATTTTATTATATTACATATATATAAATAGACCCAGTTCATGTCGCCAGCTGAAAATTCAAATATAAAATGTCCACCTCTCTTGTCAATGTTATGTTTTTTCAGCAATGCTACCTTGTGAATAAATTCTGAATTTTAAAGACACAAACAGAGATAGTAAGCATTAAATTAGTAAGCACAATCTGTACATATAAAATTTATGTTACTGTTTTATATATATATGTCAAAGCATTGGTCGGGAAGCAAACCCGCAACAACTATCTGCAAGCAACTGCTTGCAAGGCAGCTGCGCTGACCTCTTGGCTACCAATGCTTTGTCTATAAGGCTGTCATATATTTCCTGTGAATATATGTTTGTCCGTAAGTTTGTTACATGTCAAATTCACTATCATTTTTAAAAAAACTATTGTTTGTCTGTAATGTAAAATCAAAAAAGAAAAATTTACTCTAGCTTTTATAAATAAATAAGTATACCTAACTAAACCATAATTTATATTATGAGCATTTTCTGCAAAAGAAGTAATTCTGCCCTTTATATTTAATAATCCATAATTTTTATTACGATGCATATTTATGTGAAGGAAGTAATTCTGCCATTAATGAGCAATTTTTATTGCAAAGTAGATGTCCATAATGCTGTCAAATTTACATATCAAATATAACAGGTATATTTAAATTTTAATTTAGCTTTATTAATACCTTGCTAAATATTTTTGAAATTTACCAAAGAGGCTAAGTTGTTTCAAACATTTTTTTTCCCAATTGTCATTTTCTCACATTTATTTATATAATATTAAAATCTTTTATTTAATTTACATTAAATCTTTTAAAAAATGTTAAAACAATCAATTAAAAAAATGGCAGTCTTTCCACAATTCCAAGAGATTATAAAAGACCCAGAAAGAGACCACATGTGAGATGGATGGATGAAATAAAAAAGTGTGCAGGGGTGATGTGAAGAAGAGAAGCTAAAGATCAGAGAAGATGGACTGAGCTTGGAGAGACCATCCTGCAGTGGATTGATAATGGTTGATGATATATATATATATAATTAATGAAGTAAACCACTCTTCACTCAAACTTTGAGTAAATAAATTAATAAAAATATCATATGCCCCTATCACTTGATTTCAGCTTACTTACTGTTGTTTTGGCAGCATTCTTTCCCTCCATCTCTATGTCACTTACTGCTAATACAATAATATGGAATTTTATTGGTTTATACCAAATCTTAGCTACAGTATATAGGTATCTATGCTTATTAAAACATTAAGGACACTATATTATATAGAAACTGAAGTGATTTGAGAGCTATAAGTTATTCAAGCTAGTCAGCTAAAATTAAAAACATTTATATGTTTTTTAATTTAGTGCAAAGGAGAGATAAATGATAGAGACTAGAGGGAATTTGCATTAGATTCTAATAGCCCAGGTTCACTTTTCTAAAACACAAAGCTTACATCATTGATGAAAGTCATAAGCTAGTTGGTGATATTAGGAAGAAGATTTATTAACCATTACAGTAAGTGACATAGAGATGGGGAACAAGTATACTATTAATTATTAAATTAATTAGCAATTATATGAAGATGGGGATTGAATCTCACTTTTAATAACATTAATCTATATCATTTTTTTTATAATTGACAATTAAATTAATGATTATTAATGGCATGGCTTCATCTGATTGATATATATAAAATTAAGTGTATTTTCATCACTGTTGGGCAGGATAAGCTTGTGAGCAACAAAATCTTACAGAAAAGTCAATTTAGCTCTTCTTGATTCTTTATCAAAATAATGTTATTTGTTTATAGCATTGGGAGCGGGGGATTTATTCTATTAATTACATATATTGAAGCTATGTGAGTCTAATAATTATAATTATCAACTTTTTAATTATCAGAACAAGGTCATTAAAAGTAAGATTCATGTTTTTTTCTTGTATAATTGACTATATATAATATTTAAATTTAATATTTTTAATGATTAATATAGATGTAAATTAATCTGTAAATGGAATAACTGTTATATATACAAAATTAAACCCACAAAATATGTTCTGATGTGTAGCAATCAATCAGCGCAGTTCTTCTAACTGAATGAAAATAATAACAAATCATAAATCAATTAACAATTAACTTGACTCTTTCTATTGATTATAAATAAAAGTGAATAAAATACATATCAAACAATAAATTTATTTAAAATATTTAAATTCATCTGAGAGCAATTGCTATAACTTTCAGTAAGAAAACAAATAATGTAACTATCATGGCAGTTCTATAGATTGCTTGTCTTCAATTAATGACTGATATGTACCAAGAAGAATGTATCAGAAAAGGTGTGGTGAAATATTTCCCTGTTGTCAATTTATGTTGGGACAAATTGGCCATTAAAATTATTCTGCTATGCTTATTTATCTTATAGAAGTGATAATTGACAATATCATTTATTGTGAAAGTTTTTTTGCTGACAGTAGCTCTTATTGCGCTTTGTTAACATTCATTTTTGGGGAAGACGGGGATTGTGGGTTTAGAGATGTATCTAACTTGAGAGGTGCTAATAGTAGCTGTATTATGCCAGGAGTTGACTAATAGTTTGGTACATTCATAAATTAGTTCATAATCATGAGCTCACAATTAAAGTAAGGAAATTCTTTCACCTGTGTGTCTGTGATCCCCATCTCTATCAGTAGCAAATGCTCTTCATATTGCAATAGTTTTCTTATATATCTTGGTGTGCATCCAATCAATCCAGGTTAATCTGAATTTTTACTCACCCTTCTTAATTAAGAATAGATAGTTGTACCCATGAGTTTGTAACATAAACAAATATCAAGATTCATGGAATGGATTAGAATTCCAGTTATAGATATGGAAATGTTAATAAATTAGGCATGGATAAATAAAAAATTAAAAAAATTCTAGTTGTGAAGGAGCCATATTTTTATACTTGCCTACTGACTCAAGGTTTAAGATGCAATATAGTTTTCAGACGTGGGTTTTTAAATTCGAATCAATTAAAAGTGAAACAATAACTTCATTTTGGGGGACTCTAAATTTACAGAATGCTAACAAAACAAGTTTAAAAGACGATCCTACAGAATGTACTTAATCTTTTGAATGCACTATAATACTTTGGTTTTGATAATTAATGGTCAAAAAAAAGTCAAATTCTTTATCAGCTAGTGAGAGAAAAAAAATCAACCAGTTTTAGTCGGATAATTATCAATTTGAAAATGTATGTCAATTTAAATATTTTGGTAACGTTTTAAGTAGAAGTGCCTTTAGTAATTTGTATATGAATTGAAGTAGTTTGGTAACGTTTAAGTGTGGATTCAAACGTTCAAGTGTAGCACAGACTCTAACAGACTGCTTTTGCTTTAACAAGTTGAAAGTTAGATTATTTCATGAATGTGGAATAATTACTGGAACTGAATTAGCTGTATATAAATTTATTGGTTTTTTTTTATTGTTTTACCTAATTTGTTGTATGGATGTGAAACTTGGACAGCTTATCAGAACAATATAAAGGCATTAGAAAAGTCTGAATTAGTTGTATATAAATCTATTATTATACCTAATTTGTTGTATGGATGTGAAACTTGGACAGCTTATCAGAACAATATAAAGGCATTAGAAAAGTTTCCTATAAACCTGCTCCATTAAATTTTAAAAATATAATAGCAAGATGAAGAATAAGAACAATCTGTGTTTGCAACTTGACAGATGTGATATTGTACAGTATCTCCATTGCAAAGTCACGACTCTATTTGATTGGATATGTGAAGGAAATTAACAATACAAGACTTTCCAAAAGAATATTTTATGAAAAATTTGAGCATAGTTTTCACGGGAGAGATAGATCCCGCTCACGTTAGAAGATTTATCTTCTAGACATGTGTTGATTGTTTCCATTCAGAAGACATGGTAGACAATTGATGTTATTGGAGAGTTACAATTAGACACAGTGTTGACGTATTTCAGAAAGAAATCTGCAGAAAATGTTAAAAGATATCAAGCAAAATATCAAGCGTATTTTATATACACTTGCATTTATTAGTTTGTATAAACATTATAAAAGTCATATCTGGTGTAGTTAGTTTTATTATTGTCTTATCTTTTTTGTTGTTCTTCATTGGAGTGGCCAGATGCATTTGCGAGTGGCGGCTGTTGATTCTAATATATAAATATTGTTATCTTATAAATCATTTTGTTTAAAAAAAGGAGGGGGGGGAGTGATGATTTATGGAATAGCATTAAACTATTGTTTAAAATGTGACGAAAAAAAACTTGTAACTTTATAAATTATCTGAATTATAATCATCTTCATGTTTGACCTGCAGTGAGTCTTTAGAGAGGTGATCTTTTCATTTTATCGACTGAAGTTGTAAAGACAAATGGCCAGGTATTAAGAGTTCACGATGTTGATAAGTTTTAAATGAAAAAATAGTTCGTTTTGTCCTTAAATAAATTCTTAAAATAGATGGAGATATAAAATGAAAGTTGAAGTTCATTTTATTCCGGATTTTTTAAAACAATATCGCTCCACGTCTGTGTTTTTTACATCTTCTGTAACTAGATGACGGTGTGTGCGCGGATGGATATACATGTGCAAGCTGAAAACCAGAATTCTGATATCCTCAAGATTTGAACTTTACAAGATGAACGATTTTGTTGGAAATAAAAAAAAAATTTAAATCACTATAAAATAACTGTAGGTTTATTTCTCGTAAGTCTGTAACTTCACGCACCGGAAATGACAAAGCAGAGCCACAATCTATGAGCTTTGGTTTGCAGAGGCCGCCACTCTACAATTGCAACAAAGCATGCTGGGAACTAAAAAATAGTAATTGAATGATTTATTATTCAGGAGTTCATAAAAAAGTCAAACATCAGAAGTTGACAGAGCTGGGCTGCAATCCATGGACCTTGAGCTCCAGAGACTACCACTGCAGCAAAGCATTCTGGGAACTCAGAAGGAATATAGTAATTGAATGGCTTATTATTCAGGAATTCATCAGAAATGACTGAGCTGGTCTACAATTCATGGACCTTGAGCTTTATAGTCTGCCACTCTACCATTGCAGCAAAGCATGCTGGGAACTTAGAAAATGATAATTGAATGGTTTATTCATAAGACATTCAAGCACTGGAAATAGAAGAGCAGAGTCACAATCTATGGACTTTGAGCTTCGGAGCTACAACTATATCACTGCAATAATTCACAGAGAATCCCTGGTTAATTATGACAAAAGTGAAATTATAAAGCCTTAATGCTCTAACAGGTTGACATTTTCTATTGTTACCCCTGGTGGAAATTTTTGGCAATGTTCAACCTTTGATTTTAATATAAAATCTTCATTTTCTACTCAAACTCAACAATTGATTTGATTTTTTTACAAATTTGAGTTTCAAAACAAAAAAAATTATATATGAATTTTGCAAATATTAAAAATGAGTTTATAATGAGAACAAAAACCATTTTGTCACTCAATGGTCAGCAGAAAACAGTCTATAAGTGACTCCAGAAAATCATGAAATCTTTGGTTGAAATTTATTTTTAAAATGTGAATGAGTAGATGTTTATTTCTGATAAAGCTATCAAATTTTGCTTTACAATATTAAATTTGCTTTATAATTTTGAGAATATCTCAAAAGTTCCCTATCACAGTATTGGAAATGATAGTGTCACAAGACATGGTCATCTTACCAGCCTTAATTCTTTTTGTTATGGTCAAATTAATTAACTTATATTTTTAAAAATAAAACATATAATAAATTCAAAGTGTATATATTTATTCTTTTGGTTTTAAATAATTATTATAAATTATATAAAAATAATCAGAAATATTTAATAAACTACACAAAATTCATATTTTTTGTTATTCAAAAAAAATTTTCAAAGTAATCTTACAAGGGCTGTGGAAAACAGATTACAAAGAAGAAAAATGATCAAAGACTCAATGGAGCTTCACTTTGATTTTAATCAATTATCCAGAAAATACTGATCTCTTCAGATTTTTTTAAAAATTAATAAATCAATATTTATACATAGGCTGAATTCTCCATACATTAGTGCCACCAGTGTAAGCCAGAGTAATCAATGGATTCAAGAAGGTTTGTGCATAAAATCCCTATCTAGTGCCTACTGATCCAATATCTCCAGACTAGTTTCTAGCTTGTGGCTTTCACCAGTGAGGAGCCTTGAATCTGAAATCACTGCACCTAGATCATGTGATATTTAGTGGTTTAAAATCAATATTTACTAGATTCCAGTTTTAGTGTTATTAAAAGAAATTACATAAATCTCCAGAAAGTTTCAATATTCTGAATGTTTTAATAATTGATGTTAAGTTGGATGTTTTAATGGCTATTGATAAAAAAAATTACCAGCAGGTTTTAGCTTGGTTGTTTTCATAATCTACAGAAGCTGAAATCATATGGTGTTTTTAATACAACTCTAGCCAAAAAGTAAAGTTGCATGAAATGTTTTTTAAACTTGAGAACACCGAAATATATAGATACTTGAACTGGTTTCAGATCCATATAACAATACAAGTAAGTTATCTTATATTCAAAACATTAGTGTCTTGAAATTCAGGGTGTTGACTTGATTATACAAAGAAGATAACAGATGACTGCTGATAAAAATTGCCTTAAGTCTTTAAAAACAACCAGGGGTATTTAATCTAGATCCCAAAACTCCTTATTGACAAATGCTATAAATTAGAAAGTAGTCTGGGGATATGGTTATATCAGTACTGGATAAGGATTTCATAAAATCTACCATTTAGAATCTTTTTTTTTTCTTACAACAGGACTGAAAAAATATAAGTAGATTTTGATCCAGAAAAGATAAAATCTTTTCCCAAATATATATATTGTTTTCATAGGCAAAAACAGCTACTTTTATAGTAAGTCACAAAATCATGGTCATCAATTTTTCCCAATTTGGAAAGTAGAATGTGGATCAATTTAAATTCTTCACATTGTTTAGTTAAAAATGTGATTTTTGAAATGGAAAACTACAAGGCTGAATTTGACAACTCAAATAATATAGTATTTTATCATGGTACTATAACTGCTACATATGATGTGATATGATATGGTTATTTTTTTATCAAAGTCATGAATCTCTTAGCCAAGATGCCCAGAGAAACCTGTTAGCCACTTTACTTTCTCTTTCAATTCCAAGCCTTAAGTTTTTCCCATATTCTTCCCTACCCTGATCCATCCCATTTCCACAACATCATCTTTGATCACTCTATGGCCTTTATATATAGATCCCCTTATCTTTTTCCAAACCCAGTATTTAGACCAAAAAACCATTTTCCGTATAATCAGTTTATATTTATTCTTCCACAACTTCATTTTTTGTATCCTTTCTCCTTGTAAGCATTTACATTCAATTAGCAGATGTCTAATATTTTCCATGGCTTCCTTACATAACTTGCAAACTAAATCATCCACATTTCTCCATTTATGTATATATTCCCTTGTTGCTAATGATCTTGTTCAAACCTTAAACAATAGACTGCTTTCCTTGCTATTGATGTGATGCACTGTGGCTTCTCCTTTTTTGGAGTCAGGAATCTCTCAGCCACTATGACCAGAGAAACTTGTAAGCCACCTTTCCTTCCCTTTCCATTTACCACCCTTTTTGCCTTCTTCTTCCTGCTTCATCCCATTTCCACAACATAATCTTTGTCAATTCTATTATGGCCTTTATATCAAAATCCCTTTTATCTTTTCCCAAACACAGCATAAAAACTTGCAACCCCTATGCAGTATTTTTAATTATTGTAGACTTACCTAGTTGTAGAAAATGTAATTATTCAATATTTATGAGAGAAAAAAAATGTTTTAAATTTAATTCAAAATTATAAAAATATAGCCACGAAGAGTTGATAAAAAAAATTGAATAAATAATAAAAATTCCAATCAATGTTAGCATAAATAGTACTCTTTTCTCTAGGGGTAGGGAAAGGTTATAAAGTATTTTGAATTGTAGGTTTATAATAGGTAAATTTATTTTATTCAGTTTTAATTATAAATTTATTTAAATGCACATAAGGCTGTAACCTCAAGAATGTGCACATAAAAATATGATAGTAGGGACCTCTACAGGTCCCTACTATTGCATTTTTATTCAGTTTTAAAATTTTTTTAATTATTTAATAATTAATTTAAAATTAGAATAGCTTGGACTATCTATATAAAAGAATTTTTGTGAATTTAAATTGAATATTCACAGAAAAACATTAGCATCTTTTATTAGCAATCAACATTAATAAAATAAAAGTTTGAATAATCCTTGCAAAAAAAAAAATAAAATGATATTACAACTCATAAAAGTGAAAACAGACTACTTTTTGAATTAGGTTGCTTTTAATAAATATCTCTACAATTTATTTCAGAGTATATGTCTAGATTTTGAGGTTGGTAAAATATTAAAATAAAATACAGATAAAGATGTTATTCAGCAAAATTTATTATATGGAAGTAGGATGTGAATCCCCTTACTGTTTCATGAAGGTAATGGAAAATATATATATAAAGGATACTCCATATCATTTTAAAAGTATAATAACAAGATCAGGACATTTCTGGATGTAATGATAATGAATTTACTTCCTAGGACTTAGCAAGTGAATAAATAATATTTTTTTAAAAAAAAGCGTTCTCTGGTATTGACCAAGTTTATATGGAAAAGGTAGGTCCTGTTTGCATTCCAAAAATTATGACAAAGGCATTTTAATAGAGTATACAACTATTAATCATTTATTACATTAGAGATTGCCTAATATTGGTTGTTTAGTTGGCAATCGGTATCTAAACTACAACCTTACGGGGCAGTTACGATTAGACAGAACTTAAAATACCTTCAAAAACTGTTTGCCATATGTGGGTATATTTTTAGTTCATGAAATAATTGTATAATCATAGCAAAACTTTTTCTTTTTGTTTTCATCATTCTAGCTTTGTTCTTTTGCTTGAGTATTGTGAATAGATGCTATCATTATTATCTTGATAGTTTAAAACAGGCAAACCTATCCATATAGTAGTGCCACTCAGTGCAAACCAAGGTAATCAATGAATTTTAAAATGCTTGTGTATAAAATCCTTATCTAGGCCTATCCATCCAATATCTCCAGACTAGTTTCTGGCCTGTGGCCTTCATGGGGATATTGGATGAGTAAGCCTAGGAATTTTATGCACAAGCCTTACGGCATCCATTGATTACTCTGGCTTGCACTGAGTGGCACTACTGTATGGAGAGTTTTGTGTTTTAATAACAGTTATGAGCAAGCATAAGAAATGGTGCATTTAGACATCCATTTACCAACTAACATTAGATATTTAGTTTGTTGGTATACAAGGATGCTAAATCAACCCATTAAAAAATTAAATTATTCATCTTGGGTTTTGAACCTAAGGGGTAGAGATAGTAAGCAAATGTACTTCTAACTGGTGCTTGGATAGACTTTCTATTGTTTTTGCTCACTCAAAAGAACTGATTTTTTCATCTTAGCTGTGGGTTTAACTTCATTTATATATTGGAGATCTCTTTTACTATTTAATTTGCATATACTTATATATATGGAATGATTTCAAATATATACACTGTTTAAAAGTAAGTAAACGATTGAAAAGTTTATTGATTGGAAAATTTATAAGAAGGTTGAGTAGCAAAAGTAACAGATTCATGTTACATTTCATAGATAATGGTACGAGTGCAGCAAAGCATTCTGGGAACTCAGAAGTACACTCATCAGAAATGGCAGAGCTGTGATGGATTCCATGAATCTTGAGCTCAGTTCCACTCTATCATTGCAGCAAAGCATGCTGGGAACTCAGAAAAAATCGTCATTGTATGGTTTATTTTGCAAAGTCATTTGTTCAAACATCCGAAGTGACAGAGCTGAGCTAAAATCCATGGACCTTGAGTTTCAGGTTTTGCCACTCTACCACTGCAGGAAGTAAAGCATGCTGGGATCTAAAAAAATATTGTCATTAAATGGTCTGTTATTCAGGAGGTCATAAGACATTGAAGCATCAGATGGGACAGAGCTGACTGCATTCCATGGACCCTGATCCCCATGATTCACCACTCTACCACTGCAAAAAAGCATGTTGGGAATTGAGAAAGAATACGCTAATTGTTTGGTTTATTATTCAGGAGTTCGTAAAAAGTTCAAGAATCAGAAGTGGGCTATGATCCATGGACATTGATATCTGAAGACTACCACCCTACCACTGCTGCAAAGTATGCTGGAAACTTGGAAAAATATAGTAAATGAATGGCTTAATATTCAGGAGTTCATCAGAAATGACAGAGCTGGGATGTGATCCATGTACCTTGAGCTACAGGATTTGCCATTTTATTATTGCACCAAACCATACAGAGTAGGAGCATATATATTATTTATTTATATTCTGCATATACATGAGCATTTGTTAGAAGCATAAATGTGGTTATGAACTTAATGAAAATAGGAGTTGGTGGATGTCTATATGATATGTGATATCTACTAAATGTATGTGTTATTGCCATATAATGATCTTTTTTTATTCGCTGTCCCAGACAAAATTTGTAGGACTAAGTTGTGAGTCCAGTATGGGCCAATAAATGACACATTTTCCAACTCATCCAAGTTGATCTTAGATTACATCAAATGTGGTATTAGCTCATCTACTTATATCAAAAGATTTCAATGTTTAAAATGTAAGAATTATTTTGTTAATAAAATCTAAAGTCAAGTATATTGATAGATTAATTAAACACCGATATAGTAGTGTGAACTTTATAAATAAGTGAATATGAAGAATTCATTGCTGAAAAGCAAATTGCATAAAACAGTGGTAAATTAATAATAAATTCATCTGATCATTACTGTAACCAATTAGATCTTTTTAGTGCAAATAGTAATTTACACCTAAATCTTACCTGGTATCCATTGAATGATTATTAAAAATAGTTCACCTAGTAATCATCACTTGTTAGTTGCTTGAAAGGTGGCATGTTATAATGTACTAATAGCAATCCAAACAGATATCTTTTTTTTTAGATCCAACAATAAAATCCAATTGAAATTTGATCTTCCCATACAAAACTGGAATTTTATTACCAACCCACAATCATCGCCCTCATCTGCACCATAAAAAAAATTAATAGTTTTTGGCTTGTGTAGATATGATTAAATACAAATGTTGAACCACATAGTTATTGATGGTCATTTATTTTTTGCCAAATAATGATTGAAATTTCAAATATAAATTGTCAATTTTGATTCATATTGAAAATCATTTGTTTAGAAAACAAACTGTTTCTTTTGGAAATTGAAATAAATAATGGCAATTGTAGTTTTTCGATCAACATTTCAATTATAGTTTTGATGAGTCTACCTAGTATATATATATATTCAAATCTTTTATGTTGGACATCTGTGTAAACAGTACTGAAAACTGTTTGTTTGGAATTTTTTATTGATTAATATATGATGTGATGCACTGTGACTTCTCCTTATACAGAATCAGGAATCTCTCAGCAACTATGCCCAGAGAAACCTGTTAGCCACTTTGAACCCCTTTCCATTCCCCATCCCAAGTTTACCCATATCCTTTTCTACTCTGCTCCATCCCATCTTTGTCAACTCCATGGTTTTTTGACCTACAATCATCAAATTTTCTTCACTCGAAACTTTGATACAAATCATTTCAAAAAAATACATTAATGATTATATTATTAAATTAGAGATTTTCCTCAATCCATATATAATCTTTAAATCTAAACCCAAATATAAATTTCAAATTTCAATTAAAGATTAATAATAGTGGAATTGTCTCTATTATTTTCAATATTCCAACAGTGTTTAGTTCCAGTATTTTGTGGTGCTAAGTATTATTGGGTCTAATATATATGCATGTGTGCGCACATGAGCATGATTTAACTTTTATTGGTAACATTGTCACCGTATTTAAGACTTCATAGCTAATTTATACTTTTAAAGTGATTGATGTTTATTTAAAAATTTATATATTTCAATTGAAAAATGTATGCATCTACTTTTTATCTACAGTTTAATTCAAACGAAACAAAATTGTTTTCTCTTTCTTTCTCTTTTTTAAAACACTCCAGTTAAACTTTAACAGCATCGTCAATTATTTTAAATGTTTAAAAAAAAAAGATTTCAATCAATAATTTAAATTTTTATCTCAAACTAATAGCACAATTTAATTAAAATGTCATATCTTCCGTTGCAGATGATTTCTTATTGATAGTTCACGAAAGTTTTTAATAATTTGACCGCACTCAATTTGATGATATTAAAATGTTAGAAATTATCAATCGATGTTAAGCGCAGCTAACAGGCATTTTGCATATACAGTATTAAGCTTAGGTTAAATTTCTTGGCTTGCCCAAGTCTGACTGTTTGTAAGCAAGGTTATTTTTAAACAGATATTGCAGATTCAAACTCAACTGAAAAAAAAAAAAGAAATTTTGTCAATTGAATGCAGTGGTTGTATTCAAACTAATACTTTGGTGCTTGAACAGCACATGAGTTTTGATCCTGAATGATTTAGTGCAGTGATAGAGGGACAGATTCTGGGCTTAATGCCTACAGATCACACCCACATGACTTCTGATTCTGAATGATTTAGTGCAGTGGTAGAGGGGCAATTCTGGGGCTTAATGCCCACAGATGACACTCACATGACTTTTAACCCAAAATGATTTAGTGCAGTGATAGAGGGGCAGATTCTGGGGCTTAAGGCCTACAGATCAAACCCACATGACTATTAACCCTAAATGATTTAGTGCAGTGGTAGAGGGGCAGATTCTGGGGCTTAAGGCCTACAGGTCAAACCCACATGACTTTTGACCCTAAATGATTTAGTGCCCTTGTAGAGGGACAGATTCTGGGGCTTAATGCCTACAGATCACACCCACATGACTTTTGCCCCTAAATAATTTAGTGCAGTGGTAGAGGGGCAGATTCTGGGGTTTAATGTCCACAGAACATACCCACATGATTTTTGGCCCTGAATGATTTAGTGCAGTGGTAGAGGGGTAGATTCTGGGGCTTAATTCCTACAGATGACACCCATATGACTTTTGACTCTGAATGATTTATTCTAGTGGTATATTGGTAGATTCTGGAGCTTAGTGTCAGCAGATCACACCCAGTTCTGATGCTCAAAAAAACTCCCAGTAATTAAAATGATTCAGTTATTATTTACAATGATTTTTTGAACAATTAATAAATAATCATTTAAAATATAAAGAATAAACTAGTAAATCTCCACACTGGTGCTTAAATATCACATAAATTTCTAAATAAAGAATTGACTGTCATTTAAAAAATCTTTACTTTCATGTTTGAACATCACATGATTTTTTGAACCACTGATGCACAGTAAAGTGGCAAATCTTCACAGATTAAGTTTCCACTTTGACTTCTGAATAACATGTGGCTTTATAAACAATTGGTAAATAGTCATTAAAAATAAAATCACAAGGGAATATGTCTTCATAAATATATTTCACTAAAATAAACCAGTAGATAAAATTAGTTATCTTAATTGATTTTAGATAGAATGCTACTGATGCATTTAATAAGGTACAAGACAGAGCATTTTATCATAATGGCTTAGATACCTCATATAAGTCAAATGCTTATAGGGCTACTAGTCTGGCCCATTTATTGCAGAAAAGTAAGGGTGTTCAATAATATTTTTAAATTATGTTGGAAGAATCATAAACCGATAGGCATACCACCCTTCTACTTTATTATTACAAATGTATGTGTTTATTGCTTATTGTCAGTTTATGAAAAATGAGTGGGTAAAAATTACTTCATAAAAAAGTAGTCTATTATAGATTTGATTATGGTTTTTATGGGAAAACAGATCTTGTTTATATTATAAATATATTTACACTAAGTAGATGGAATATTAATCACCTTCATTAAGAACTTGGTTGAGAATATATATATATATTGTGCCAATGGTTCCGCCAAATTTAGTATACTTACACGTATAGATGTTTTTCTGGTTTCATAATTCTTCATAATACATTTATAATCTTATAAATGTTACGTGAACAAACCAGCACGTTCGAGCAAAATGGGAGATATTATTGATAGCTTTAACTATCAACAATGGCCCACCTCAGCTACTAGATTCAAACCTACTATCCAAACACTTTATTTGTTTCAGAGTAAACTCCGGGGCGCCAGCTATCTATTCAGAAGCATATTTGGTCAATAAGCTCATAATCCAGTGCTTGAAACGATCCCAAAACTAGCTCAGTCTAATTTTAATCAGTAATACAATATAGAAAAAGAATTGATAAAAAGAATTGACTGACAAATAAAGTTTAATTTTAAAGACAATTTATTAACTAACATTTACTAATTTTAAACATTTTTATAAATCTAAATAACACACACATTTTAAGTTAACATATAATATATTTTATGAGAAGGCATCAATAATCTTTGACATTTTAAATTATCTAACATTCACAAACACGCACATCAATAGTTCATTTTATGCATGTAGGATTTACGAATTACAGCGGTGGCTACTACATATAACTGAGAATAATAAAATGTTTACCTAGGATTTTTGAACGTAGATTTAGAATTTTGTTTCCTTCTTGTTTGTTGCTTCTTCCAGCCGGCTGAGACATTTCCTTGATGAGTTTGGTTATTCTTCATGATTATTATTTCTGGAGACAGTTGAATATTGACGGAGGATTTCTGAGCTGGTAGATAGACATTATTTCACGGGCAGGTCTTGCTGATCTTATTGGACTAACAGCTGAAATAAGAGCATATATTTCCTAAAGCTGCTCAACAATGCATTTTGGTTTAAACAAGACTGACACTGAACACTAGGCTGAAACTGCAAACTCAAACACTGCACGTCCGATAAAAATCTAGCTATTTATATATGCAAATTGTTTTCATTTTAAAATATCCTCCGGCAGTAATTAATCCTATGACAACGTGTTTTTTGATCGATTGTTTAATTAGTAGTAGCTATTTCAAAACGTGTTGTTTTCATATCTTTAATTAGTAGCGCACCGCTGTGTTTTTTAAATATATTTCATTTCAATATTTATTTTCATGTGTTTTCACCATCGCACATATATACAAATTTATTCTAATAAACTGGAATGAAAAGAGATTTATTTTCTAACTTTTAATTTATAATAATAACACTTTTTAACTTTTATAAAACTTTTAGTTTGACTTTTTCTAAAGAAAGACCCCTCTCCCCTTCTGATTACTTCATTGCAGCTTTTATTTCAAAAACTAACGATAGAAAACTATTTGATTCTTATCTTTTTCGAAAACAAACTGTAATAAACTCTTCAACATTTAATTTTACGTTTTTTTCTTTTTCGAAAGATTATTTTAATAATTTTTTTAGATAAATTGTTATGTGCCAATTTCAATATTGGTACAATATATATATATATATATATATATATATATATATATATATATATATATATATATATATATATATATATGGGGAAAGTGAAGTGGCAAACTGAGGAGTACAGGATAGTACTTCAGCTATATCCCTTCGGGTATTCAAATTTCTTTTGAATTCCAGAACAATATATTATAAAACCACTAAAACATTAAACGGTCATCATTTCCTATTCTTACACAAGCTGTTAAAACAGTAGAAAACTCTCCGTACACCAGTGTTACCCAGTGCAAGCTTTAATAATCAATGAATGCAAGAAGGTTTGTGCATAAAGTCCCTATTTCATGCCTACTCATCTAATCTTCCCATACTAGTTTCTCACTTGTGCCTTTTATTAGTGATGAGCCTTGGATCTGAAAGCACTACACCTAGATCTTTGAACCTTTTACCTTTTTTGTTAACTATAAAGCTATATATCCAAAGATCCAATTGCAGTGTTCTCAGATCTAAGACTCCTCACTGATAAAAGCTATGAGCTAGAAACTTGTTTGCGGATACTGAATGAGTACACAATAAATAGGAATTTTATGCACAAAACTTCTATCATCCATTAATTATTATGGCTTGAGTTCAAAAATCTTGTTGCAGTGCTCTCAGTTCCAGGGCTCCTATTTGATGAAAGCCACAAGTGGGAAACTAGTCTGGGGATATTAGATGAATAGGAACTAGATAGGGATTCATTACCCAGGACTGAACTGAGTGGCACTATTGTATGCAGAGTTTGCTAGTATTTTAGCAGTAGATTATTTGATAAAAGTTTTTTAGGAGAGAATACAATGGAGAACCACAGTTAAACAAGATGTTCAAGTCTACAAAAAGAAACATTTGCTACAGAAAAAATTAAAAGGTGATTGGATAATATAAGTAGAATTTCTCATATCAGTGTATGATACATATGATTTCATGTTTTTGTTTTATGGATTGGTTTGTACTATCAAGAAAAATTCAAGGTGTATTTTTTATTTTTGTCTTTCCACTTTTTTTTTTTTGTGATGTTGGAATAACTATAACCTTATGAAAGACTATTAAGTATTATTATGATGTGTGGAGTTTTTGGAGCAATAGTCCTGCTAGATATATGCATTTTGCTCTTATATGTGTTTATTTCTATGGAAATCAACTGTTATTGGATACTATGTAGATAATTACAAATGATTCATCAAAATTCTGGCATTATAGTTTACAATATCACCAAGCTAATGTAAAGCTGATGTCATATGAGTGCTTACATTAAAAGAATTAACTCCAATCATTGTATATAAAAAATTAAATATTCAGTTACTGTATTATGTGGGAAAAAATGTCTAATAGCTGCAAAATACATAAATGATAAAAGCATTTATCATCAGTGCCTTGGAATGATGGCAGCCATTTATACAAATATAAAAACCACTTATATTAATAGTGTTAGATTAAATGTCCTGATGTTAAAGTATGAATATTTGGTGTTGCAATCATTTTCTGTAAATCATCCCATTTTAATAAATGTCTTTATTCATAGAGATTGAAGTAGGTATATTAGAATGGACATTTTTAAGTATATTTAAAATATTATGCATAAAAAATGGAATAGAAGTGAATTAATAAAACATGTGCATATGTTTTATGAAAAATATTAATATTTAATTAAATATGAAGATGATGTCGAGTGTATGTGTGCAAAAAAATTGGCATTTATGGTTCAAATTGTAGAAACTCAATAGTAGATGCGCAAAGCATATGATATGTAATAGGTTGTGACTTGATCTGCTGAAGAGGGTTGGTTCAGCCAGAAATATGGCTTGGAGAGGAATAGAGGTTTATTAGAATGTATCTATTGTAACAAATAACACAATCTATTTTAAAAATAAATTTATTTCACCAGTTTTTTTTAATTAATACAACATATAAAGACAAAATTACTAAATTCTAAATCTTAATATTATCTAAATGCTTTCAGAGCCTGTTTAATCCATAGTCATAGCCTTAATATGTATTAAACTCATTGTATGCAAATTTATGCAAAACAACTCAGACTATCCATTTATGCCTTTTCTATTTGTAGCATTTATGTCACCAGCAACGAAGTAAGCCTCCTTGATTTTCATTTTGGCATCGTTTCTCTCAGTACACACTATCTCAGCCCCTGGAGGATTCAAATATATGGTTAACCACCTTTTGATGATCAACAAATATAGAATTGCCTTTACAACAGGCAATAGAATCTGTCATTATTATTTTCTATTTATCATGGTTTTAAGTCTAATGAAAATTAAAATTTGAGTTAAACATAGATTAACAAAGTGGCATGTAAATGGTCCATAAGAGGACACCAGTTTGTGCAGCATTTATCCATACATTGAGAAATATTAGAATAGCATCATAAGTAAACTTAAGATTTTTTTGCACACAGTTTCAGTTCAATTAGCCATCTATACACTGGTCAGTAAATGGGTATCAAACTATTATTATTTACAAATCTGGATTGACCAGATGAATGTCAAGGCACAATGGTAAAAATAAATTATATAATTATATTATGATACCATTTCTGTAAGAACTAGATATACAATTATGTTATAATATTACCCCCTTCACTAATGTGAGAGATGAGAGGTCATATTTGTAAAATCCTTAAGGTCATAGTTTATCTTTAGCTATTTATTGGTCTAATCAATTTCTGGTTGGTCCTTTTGCAGTTTTTTTTTTATCCCAGCTAAAAATAGTTAAAATACTTTTACAAATATTATTTATATTGTGAGTTGAACTGACTATGGTGCAGTGTTTTAAAGAATTTTAGGCATATTTAAAAGCTATTCATTGACATGGAAACTTCAGATTGTATTCTACACTTGACTTTCAGATTATGGGTATGACTAATAAATGCATTAAGAGCTACAATAGTGTAATAAATTGAGTGTACTTCCTGCTATTCAAATCCCCAGTGTACTTCCCATTATTTCAAATTCTATATAGGTTTAATATTAAAAACAAGTTATAATTATACGTTAGCTTCCAACATCTAGTTTAATTGTTAAATGGTTTAAGAAAGATTCAAACATTATTTCTAGTTTTTCAAATATATCAAATTTATAATAATACCACACATATTGGTATATAACACAATATTTTGAGTAGTATTCTCTTCTTCTTTTTCAAGTTATTGCATGACCTAACTAATGACAGTACTAACAAGGAAGCAAACTGGTGACATTTTATCCATGAATATTGAATTTAAGGTAATGATGTAAACAATGATGTTATTCTGTCAAAGGCAACAGTGAGTAAAATGTTTTGATATATTATCTTTGTGGAGTTTCCAGGCAATTTCTAAATTTTGTGAGTTAGGGTGAGTTATGGGATTATTTTCCAGTGTCATATAAACAGCTTTAATTTTTTTTCCTTTCTTGTCCTGGTCCCAATTGGAAAGATGTTCATTGACATATATGTAGCCTGCTACTTTGGACACATTTTGGTTTTTTTTTTAAAAAAAAAGTTTAAATAAAAAGCTCACATTGTAATAGCAAAGAATTTCACTTCAACTTTAATGTGATAATCCATAATGTTTGAAAACTATTCATTGATTATTGTCTTAAAGAAAAAAATGAAATTAGATAAAATCCTATAGACAAATATATAAAATTTCTATCAGCTGTCGTTTTTGGCAGAATAGCCTACTTGGTTAGAGCATTTTAAATTCGGTCTTCATAAATCTAAAGGTCACTGGTTCAATTCCAATGCAAGTAATGCCATTAGTCAGGCCAGTAAGATCAGAGGGAGGAAAATAATACTATTTGAAATGTTGTGTTACATACTAATCTGAGTTTTATTATGTAACAAACTAGATGATATAATTATAAGCAAAATGACATCACAAAACCCTCAGACAGATAATAGTTCTTACTAATTATATGGGTTGTAAACTTAGTAGAAGCAGCTATCCATCTGAATGGGTGCCTGATAGAAATGGTCTATTCTGGATTTTAGAGATAGGAGTGCCACTTAGACAAAAACGTTTGGGAAACATAAGCTTGATACAAATATCTGAATTGCACTGCAGATTTATCTTAAACCAAATGAAGGACCCTATTCAGAAAACAGATAATTTATCTTAATAATTTTTATTAGTCATTTTATTTATGCAGCTTAATTTTCACTTCACCACTCTCTTGCAAGGCTGGACCTGGTTTCTATCCACTTTTAACATCTTCTGGAAGTGTGTAATCATAAGTATGGGACCAAAGACATTTAAAAAAGATATATAATCCCCAAGATATCCATTTTGTGATGAACCAGCACTCATCAGGTGTCCCAGATAGCAATCTCTTACACATACCATTACCATTGTTTAGAACATATAGGCAGCCAATTGCTATGGTTTAATTGATGTGTCAAATATATTGTCCTCATGACTTTGACACAAACTTCTTGATGGAAGTATATTAATAATTTTTATTAGTCATTCATAAAACTAGAGATTATCCACTTAATGAATAATATTTCTGTAACGTAATTTTCACTACACCACTCTCACACAAGGTAGGGAATTGGTTTCTATCCACTTTTAACATCTTGTAGAAATGTGTAATCATAAACATATGATCAAAGACATGTAAAAAAGATGTATGATTCCCAAGATGCCCATTTCATGCTGCACCAGCACTCATCAGTTGTCCCAATCAATCTCTTACACAGATCATTGTTCAGTATATATGTATATAGGCAGAGAATTACTACAGTTTAATTGATGTGCCAAACTTATTGCCCTCACAACCTTAAGACAGACTACTTGATGGAAGTATTTAATAATTTTTATTAGTTATTCATCAGACTAGAGATTATTCAATTAAATAGTGTAATTTTTACTACACCACTCACATGCAAGGTAGAGGCTAGTTTCGATCTACTTTTAACACCTCATGGAGAGGGTAATCAAAAACATATGACCAAAGACATGTGAAAAGGATGTATGATTTCCAAGGTGCACATTTCATGCTGAACCAGCACTCGTCAGTTGGCACAGATTACAATCTCTTACACATATCTTTATCATTGTTCAGTATATATAAGCAGCCAATTACTACAGTTTAATTTATGAGTCAAACATACTGTTTAATTTATGAGTCAAACATACTGTCCTCACAATTTTGACACAAACTACTTCATTGAATTGGTATTAATAATTTTATTAGTCATTCATAAAACTAGAGATTATCCACTTAATGAACAGTATTTCTATATAGTAATTTTCACTACACCACTCTCATGTAAGGTAGGGGCCATTTGCCCTAATAGGTAATAAGCTTTTTTATATTATTAATTGGAAGAATGCGTGTATTTCTTTTTTGTCCTACATAAAATGTACATTTTAAATATTCAATAATTCGAAAAACGTTTTTAACATATAAATTTGTTTCGTGGAGAAAAAGAAAAAAATACATTGGAAAAAAAAAGCTAATCTGATTAAAATTCATGATAGAATAAGGAGTTATATTAAAAAAGAAAAACTGCTTAGAAAGAAAAAATATGTAATGGTTGTTTGCAGTTAATAAAACATTTTGTGGTGAGCGGTGAAACAAAAAAAAAAAATTGAAAATTTAGGTTAGAAACATTAAAATGATCCATTTCGGTAACAGCTATGATAAATGAGATTTTTTTAAAAAAACGAAAATATTTAATGAGATTTCTCAGTTTCGTGTCTATTTTTTTTAAAAATAAAGGGCACATTGGATGGTAATAAAAACTAAACAAATAATAATAATAACATAATAAACTGAAATATTAACTGTTGGAAGCACATTTTTATTTTAATAAATCAACTTTGTGTTAAAACATTTACATTAATTTAATGAAACTACCGATTTCAGTTATGAGTGAAACTGTTAAATCTAATAGTTTATTAAAATGATTTTGAACTTAAATTTCATATTTATGGTTCGTGGTTAACAAAAAGACTTATATAGCCTATTGAAGTCAAGGGGTCGCTTACACCGATTGACAAAACTATTAAGAAAAATATCCTCAACAAACTGGAAAATTGTTGGTGAGGGATTTACTCTTTTATTCTCATAGTCCATGACGATTAACTAAACCAAGCATGAGCAATCTTTCCTAGTTCAAGGGCCAAATTATCTTTTTTTTTTGAGTCAAGGGACAGACCAAATAATTAAATAGTACAAAATAATAGTGAATAATAAAGGGCTAGTCTTGCGTTGTTAGCCGAGAGGTATCGCAACCGCCATGCAAGCAAGTAGTTGGTTGAGACGGTTGTGGTTTCGCGTCCCGGCCGATGCTATGACATATGGAAAAATAATAGTGAATGATAAAGGGCTATATAAGTTTCATAATAATGACGTAACAATTTAATGCAAGGATTAGCCTTGTATTTCAACAATGAGACTATCAATGTTGATGGAAATACTGCTTAAGGACAATCACATAGAATTTTCAAAGTTTTTGTCCATTATTCTTGTCGGAATTTTTGATTTATTAAATTTTATTCTAGAAAAAAACTGTTCACACATACATGTGCTGCCAAACAGACAAGCAATGTTGTTAAACTGTAATTTTAGCACTAAATCAGCTTGCACCTCAATAAGTTCCATCTGTAAATTTTCTGGCACATTATTTATATCAGTATCCATCGGATGACAAAATATAGTGAATATGGAGCCTTTATTTTGGAAGTCAGTGAACCTTCAGTTCATTTCCATAACAATTATAAGGAATATTTTTATGAATTGCTAGAGCAGGAAAATGGTAACAATTTTTAGCTCTTATCTGACTTTCCAACAATTTTAGTTTATTACAAAAAGCACTGACAAGTCCATACAGTTCATGAATTAATTGTCCTTATTTTTGCAATTTAAAATTAAGTTCATTTAGGTATCCATTGACATCTTCAAGGAATTCTAAATCACACACCCACTCATCATCTCTTACTTGGTTAATTGTTTTTCCTTTTATGTCCATAAAATCTGCTATGTCTTGTCTAAGATCATAAAATCGTTTTAACATTTTACCTTTACTCAATCACCTCACTTCACAACAATAATAAAACACATTTTCATAATCTGAAAATAAGTCTGCCAGTATTCTTTAAATTGCAGTGATTAAGTACATGTGACTTAATAAAGTTAATACTGGCTACTACAACTTCCACAATATTTCTAAATTTAATTGATTTTGCACACAGATTTTTTTAGTGGATAATGCAATGAAAATTTGTTAAATTTTTCAGATAGATCTGTAATTCTATTACTTTTTCATGAACTATTCCAATAAATCCCTTCCATGCACCAACAATTACAGGAGCTCCATCAGTGCATATGCCAGATAATGAACTCCATTTAAGCCCAAATATCTTGAAGACTGTTTTGACTTCTTCCAATATATCTTCACCAGTAATTGTCTGTTTTAGGGCCAAAGTAAAATTCTTCTGTGCTATTAAATCCACATCAACTCCCTAAATAAATATTGCTAGTTGTGCTGTATCAGAGTTATCAGTGCTGTCATCCAAAGCACTTGAAAATGCTTTGAATCTACCAATCTTCTCTTTTAAACTTTTTTGGATATTATCAGCCATGATTTCTATCCACCGAACAACAGTACAACTTGACAAACTAAGATTCTCAAAATTTTTTCTCTTTTCAGAACATATTATACTTGCAACATTCAACAGACATTCTTTGATCTCCTTCACCAAATGATTTAGAATGTTTAGCAAATTTTTCATTAACACAAAGCTGGCTTTCACAATGCTTCCATGCTGCATTTATTACTTGGTGAACATTTTCTGCTTGGTATCAAAGTTCTTCAATTTCTCTATTTCATTTTTTTCATAGTTGTCCATCAATTTTTTTTTGGTGATCCACATGTTTTGAAGTAAAGTGTCTCTTCAAGTTGTATTCTTTGTTGACTGATATAAATTCATTGCACAATAAACATATAGGCAAACCTTTATTCAGAATAAAAAATAATACTTGTCTGTCCAGTTGTCTTGAAATTGACAATTCTCTGTATCTACTTTTCTTTTTTAAAAATAATTCCTGACATTGTCCTAAATTTCAAAGCTATATATTCAGAACTGTCAAACAAAACTGTTTTTAACACTGCAGATACTAAACAGAAAATAATATAAATGCAGGCACTTAATAAGGCATAACCCCAATGTAAATATTAAAATAAAAAAAACCTGATTTTTACACTGCAAATAGAACACAATGTAAATGCTCGCACTGAACAAGGCACAACCCCAATGCAACTATCAAAATGACACATTGTGACATGTTCACACACTGCTAGTCAAAATGATAAAGATCTTGATGGGAGAAAATGAGATGGGTTTTGCAGTGCCATATGACGTCAGCTTAACTATTCAAAATATTAATTCTGAGGAGCTAAATAAAACCAAAAAAATGTGATTTTCAGTAATTGTTAATGATTATGACATATTTTTGTAAAACATTTATTATTAAAACCAAAAAGTGCATCACTAGTAGGGAATTGTCTTTGAAAATATTTTCTTTTAAAAAAGATTGCTCATAGGAAATACATGAAAAAGCAGAAACCGCCATTGCTGGCTTTACAAAAATTGCTTTTGCAAAAACAGTAGGGACTAATTTTTTAATAACAGTAAATAATTTATTAACTTTTATAATTTTTTTTTGTTTCTTTGATGATAATTAATTTTAAATATATTATTTTTTTAATGTTCTAAAATTCTAATATTTCGTTCTAACCTTTTTAATACATTCCGTGCAGCTAATAATACGTGCTTTTTTGTTATCGCTAAGAACTTCGTTATCACATTTATTTTCACTATTTTAAAATATTAATAATTTTAATTTTTTAAATTTTAATTATTAGAAGGCTTAAATAAAGATATAAAATATAAATTTATTAAATAACATAATTATCTAATTGCACAAAAAGTAAAAATCAAAAGTAACTCTCGCTAGGCTCTATTCAAAAATTTGCCAATCAAAATCAAACATGGCTGAAATAGATTAGTGGTGGGCCAGATTAAAAGTCATAAAGGGCCGAATCTGGTCCAAGGACTGGAGGTTGCCCATATGTGAACTAAACAATAATTGAGTTCGCTATGGAATAACTATGGAAAATTATTTGGAAATTTTCAACTAGCTAATAATTCCAAAAGAATTAAAATTTCAAGTTCTGCACCTCCGCAAAAAGTTGTGCATAGATCTTCTCACACACGTGTATATATATCAAAAGCACTGCTATATTTTTTAGAAAATATAATAGGTTTTAATAACTCCGGAGCTATAAGTTATAAAGCTATGTTTAACTTCAGAGAAAAAATAGTAATAAAATGTAAACACATATCTAGTTTAAAAAGCAATAAAAAGATCACTAATAATTAATGGAAATATAAATGTAAATAGATATGTAAGTTTTAAAAAGTAATGAAAAATAAATTCAGTAATAATAAAGGAAACTTTATTTTGATAATGTAAGTTTAAGTCTGATTCATCAAAGAAAGATCGGTTTGCAGATAAATTAGACTTAAACAGATGAAGATTGTAACTTAAAAGCATTCTACAAAAGATTGCCAAAAGATAATGCAAATGATTATTTTCAAGGCTGGATATAACTCATGGATTTAAAATACCAAGAAAACTGTATATTGTTAAAATCAACCCATTAAACTATTTTAGGAGAAAACAAATGGAATAAATATTTGAAGCTAATTACTTTGGAATGTAAACAGTCATAATTAGAAGCAGATCCTTATCATCATTGTAAAAATGCATTAGTCAAATAAATTTATCAATGAATTCAAGCAAGGAGAAAACAGTATAAATAGTATGCGCAACAAAAGAGCATGGTGGTCAGGTTTCCTCCACTCATCACATGCTGTTGTGTGTTACTGTCATAAGGACTTTTATAAAAGCTAAGGGAAAAGTGCCTTAAAACTTTTATGCAATGATGGAAGTGGCTCAGAGCCTGTGGCTCTGAAAGTAAAAGCCAGCTAGGTAAAATATTTACAGACTTTACCTGTCTTTTTAATATTTGTGTACATCTGAGAAGGCCCAATTAGGGTTGTGTTTTAAGTACTGTGAGTATAAACTTTTAGTATTCATTTACATCCACCACTATTGTAGTTTTGGTGGTGATTATAGCATTAAAGATTAGAGGTTTAAATCAAGGATTAATTGCTAATGTATATATAAAGTAATTATGGATTGTTATTTAGTAAAATCTTAACTGATGTGTATATATTGAATCGAATGCTGTATCTGCTTCAAAAGTTCCAGTGTGAAATTGAAATTAACTTCTATTTTTATAAAGTTTTTAAAAGAAAACTAAAAATTGTGTATATTATTTTTTTATGTATTAAGAGTATATACAATAACACACATACTCATTTATATTTATAAATTCTGTGATTTTACTTCTACAATAGATTTTGTTTAAAATAATTTTCTTTTGACGCTTGTTTTTTTCTCACAGTAATTAAAAGCAAGCAAAGTTTTAATCTTTTTGGAAAAGCATTTTAATTTTAAAAAGTTTTGATTGTGACCAAATGTCTTTTATTTTTGATTGTAATCTATTTTAAAACAAATAAAAAGCTGACACTTATTTTTTTACTTTTTTTTAATTAATTTTAAATAAGATAAGAGCCCTGATCGGATGTTTTTTAATTAACATTAGGTGGGAGATAAAGTCTTGCCCTGGTCAAAAACTTCTAATTAAAGATGACATGGGAGATAACAGCTCACGTAAATAGACCTGGGTTTCAGATTAATTATTCTGCTTATTATTATTCTGCTGATGATTATTAATTGACTTGTTATGATTATGCTTATTTGCTAATTGTTCAATGTGGATTGCCAAAGTTGGATTTCTGTGGACTGCTAATAATACTGCTATTTGCCAAGATAGTAGCAGCCATCCAGTCATCATGCCTAAAATATACACCATGAAAAATCTTAACATGCAGTGCTAAATCAAACTAAAGATGAGCCCCAGATTCCAATTGTGCCTTCAAAATCATGTCCTAAAAGCCTAAACCAAAACTGATCCAAAGATTGCCTCCATACTCCTGACCAAAGAAATATAAATCAAAAGCCTTCATAATGGACTTAAGTTAGAAAGAACTTCGTGCACCCTGATGGAATAACCTATGGACAATTCACAGCCTGAAAGGTAATTGAACTTTCCTATATTAAAACAAGGGCTTAAATCTCTAGTTAAATCTCTTGTTAAAGTCTCAGCTTAATCTTAAAAGAAACCTGTCTTTATAATATGTTTTGCATAATCAATTTAAATATCTTTAAATAATTTTATTATGTATTTTATTTATAGAGTGTGTTGGAGTCTTACTTTTAAAATTTCATATTTTCAAATTTAGTTATCCAAGAGTGTATTGTGAATTTCTATTTTATATACTTCATGTTTTCTCTTTTCTTTATATTATTAACCCTTGATAAATGATTCAGCAGATACTAATAATTTTCTTTTAACTCACCTGTCCCTTTTCATTATATTGTAATTAATTTAGATAAGCTTGGTTTGTATTTTGTGCGAACCATAAATCTTTTGACTAGCAATTTACTGTGTGTATTGTTCTGTTTTTCTTAAATCAGAGATTTTGTTTGTTTTATTTAAGATTACATAAATCGTAATCTTTTCTTGTTCTAATTTTTTTTTTGTATTGGAATTAATCTTGATGATCTTGAACATGGTCATTCATGGGCAGTTTGCAGTCATATAATGTTCTTAGTCCCGATGTTTCTTTTCTTGGCTAAGGAAAGCTCACCAGTGCTGTTTTGTTGTATTCACTACAAGACAACTATGTTTTGAAATCTCTAAATAGGGAAACTGGAATTAGTTTATATAAATTGCTAGCAGAAAGACATAAATTCCTTTTAAATCTTGGGTGAGAAAATGAACTTATCTCCCATGGTGTTTCATGTTTCAATACTCTTGAACACTCTCTGATAAATAAGCTAGAGAAATCTAGGTCAAACTTTTGTAGTTTTGTTTGCTTGAGATTTTTTTTTTTTTGCATTTAATAAACTATGAAATTATTTAAAATTATTTTGTCTAACATTTGTCTCTATATTTTTTTCTCAATTGCCTGATCAATGTTAAAGATCTCTTTCTCTCCCTGAGTTTAGCTGATATCATTCATCATCATTATTAACTCTTGATCACCTTAAATTAAATTTTCTAGGTTGTTAGTAACTCCTTGGTGATCAAAGGAAATGAAGAAGTGGCCAGTACAATGTAATATGTAAATAAACGTATATATTTATTTAATAACATTTTGGGTAATTAGTAGTTTTGTGATAATTGTTGGTAGTCAGTTTCATAGTTGAATACACAACAAGCACTATGCATAAACATATATTGGATAAACAAGTAGACACAAGGATCGCTCGACAGATATGTAACTAGACAGAGTGATAGATAGAAAGGTAGAAAAATAGCTTAGGCAGGTAAGTAAGTAGGTACATAAATACAAATATTCATAGATAGAAGGATAGATAGATAGACAGACAGATAGATAGGTAGATAGATAAATAGACAGGTAGATAGACAGGTAGATAGATACAGATAGAAAGACAGTTTAGCTACAGGCAGACAGACAGATAGGTAGGTAGGTAGGTAGGTAGATAGATAGATAGATAGATAGATAGATAGATAGATAGATAGATAGATAGATAGATAGATAGATAGATAGATAGATAGATAGATAGATAGATAGATAGATAGATAGATAGATAGATAGATAGATAGATAGATAGATAGATAGATAGATAGATAGATAAGATAGATAGATAGATAGATAGATAGATAGATAGATAGATAGATAGATAGATAGATAGATAGATAGATAGATAGATAGATAGATAGATAGATAGATAGATAGATAGATAGATAGACGGATGGACAGATGAATAGATAGATAGATGGATAGATAGATAGATAGATAGATAGATAGACAGACAGATTGTCAGGCAGATAGATAAAAATAGATAAAGGAATCAATAAATGTATAAAGAAAAAGATAGTAAATAGATAGATAAATAGATAGACAAATATTCAGACTATTAGATAGATAAAAATTTAGAAAAAATAAATGGGTAAGTAGATAGGAAGCAGAACAATTAGCAGGTAGAGAGAAAAAGGGATAGTTGAATGGATCATTGGATAGACAGATAGTTAAGCAAATAAAAAAATAAGCAGATAGATAAATAAATAGGTAGATAAATAGCCAGACAGAAAGTGATAGATTCAATTTTAGACTTATAGATGAATAATTAGATAGATAAAAACAGAAAAATAGGTAGTTAGCGGTAGAGAATGCTCCACAAAAGTTTATCATAGCTAGATAATGTATAATCTCCTGTGGCCAAAAATTTGGAATATTATTAATACAGATACATTTGAATCAGAAATTACAAATAAGTTCCATATTCATTTTCTTTAACGCTGGTCATTGAATGCTTCTGATTGGTCGAAAATGAGTACCTATTTATAACAACTCTCACTAGTTCTAATTACTAAGAAGAAAGGCTATTTTTTTTCATTCTTCATTTATAAATATATGCGGTAGACGACAAATAATTATTATTCTTCTATAAATGCTCATTAATTTCTGGTAATTGAGATAAACTTTTAATTATAGACTAAAAGATATTTTCTAAAAGATTTGTTTTCACTTTGTTAGAGAAAACAGAAATTAAAACCCTTAAATCGGATCGAGTTCAGTTTTTCACCTCTCCTAAATAGGCACTGATATATATAAAAAAGAAGTTAATGGAAATACGACTTTTTTTGTCTTTTAAACAACATTAAAAAAAAAATGAATCCCACCTACTGCGATTTCAAATAGTACGAAACTAATCACATTTTCTGATTACCAATCATATGGGTTTTAAACATCTAAATAACGTTGTATTTTTATATTGGACTATTTTCATAATCTAATACGAGTATTGAATGTCTTTAGAAAAATTTAACTTTATTTAAATATTCCAAATACATTCAACTGTTAGTAATATCACAGCAAACAGGTTAGTATATGCACAACGCTTCGAGAGGTATTATTCTCCCCTTTTCTTCAGGTGTTGCTCCCTGACCAGTGACAGTATTAGCATAGGATTCGAACCTGGACCCTTAGATTCTTGAGTATTGAATTTTTAAGGTATAAGGAAGGATGGCTCACTTGGTTAGAATGTTACCTTAAAATTTAATACTCAGAATCTAAGGGTCCAGGTTGATTCCCATACTAGTTCTGACACTGGTCAGGCCAGTAACACCAAAAGAAGAGGGGAGAATAACACCTCTTGAAATGTTGTGCATTTACTAACCTGTTTGATGTGCTATTACTAACAGTTGACTGTATTTGGAATTTTTAAATAAAGTTAACTTTTTCTAAAGACATTCAATACTCATATTAGATGGTGGAAATAGTCCAATATAAAAATACAACTAAAACATTATCATTACAAACCTTTAGAAAACATCTAAATAATATAATTAAGTATAGTAATTATTGTATATTACTCCAGATTAAGATATTAGCAGATAGAAAATGGTAATTGTGATGTTTTGGTAGATTAAGATATTCCAGTTATGAATGTATTAATAACTTTGTTAGTAATGGCAAGTCAGTAATTTTACAATGATTTCTCTTAACACAAGCAGATATAAATCAATGTAAGAGTACTTATTATGGCTAGAGTAATGCAAAGTTTTGTAAATTAATGCATTATTAATGAATGGTTCTGTTACTAGATGATTCTTAGATTTTACTCCAGATCTGTGTCATTAATTGATAGCTTTTTATCACGGATCTTGCCCAATGTACATAGTTGCTTCAGTTAGTGTTCACTTCCAACAACAGAACTACACCACAATTTCTGCAATCATCTTCCAAATTTTAGCAGTCCTGGACAAGCTTTGCTTAATCTCTACATTGTTCTCTCTCAGACTCTGATATTGCTCTGTCTTGCTCTAATTATGATCTATTTAGTTTTTCTACCAAATACTTCAGTTTATACCATAAACAAACTTGTATTTTTTTAAGTAATCTCTAGTACAGGTTACTGCAACAAGATAATCATTTTTATCTGTTTTAATATATCTTATTTTGTTGTTTTCCATTTCCTTTCTTTAATCACTTGAATTAATTTTAAGAATAGCAATTTCAGCTAAATTATAAAACAATATAATATAAAAAGATCTCTACATATGTATTAAAATGATAGATAAAACTGTGATTTATTCTCACTCCATGCTTTCTGAAGCACCATCTGATTAATCGATGCATGCATTATGTAGTGACAGTTTAGCCAGTCACCACATGGGTTATGATATGAAGTATGATTTTGTATTTTGTAGATCATTTCCAATGCTCTCCCGTGATAACAAAATCTAGCAACAACTTGAAAACATGCATGTGACTCATGGCTTAATTACTGTACACAGTTTGAATCATTTCCAATGTTTCAGAAGCACTTTTACCCTTTTCAAAACAAAATTTAAGGTTAGACATTAAACCAACATATGACATTATGGTATTATGCCAACATATTATGCAATCATGGATAAAAGTATAAAACATGATATCACCCTGCATATCATGACTCAAGATCCAGAAGTACACAAGTACCTTAAAAATTTTGTGATAAATAGCTAAACTACAGCATGGCATAAATGTGCATAGATTCAAAGATGATTCTGAAGACAGCTTGAAGAGAGAATCTAATATTTATCAATTATCTTTTCACTAAAATATATTGTGTATTTCCTAGACTACTGGTTAATATTTTATTAGAACATCACATAATCACTATTTTATATGCTTAAACAGGCTGTTAATAACAGTAGCAAACCCTACATACAGTAGTGCCATCATGGATAAGCTATGGATGCAAGGTTTGTGCATAGAATCCCTATGTAGTGCCTATTCATCTAATATCCCCAGACTACTTTCTAACTTGTTGCTTTCATCAGTAAGGAGTCTTGAATTTAAGAGCACTGCATCTAGATCTCAGAATTATCTCAGAGCAAATACAACCCTCCCACATCTATCTTATATCTATTTAGTTTACTATAAAGCTAGGATCCCAAGATGAAAAAATGCAAGCAGAAACTAATCTGGGGATATTAGATGAGTAGGCAATATATAGGAATTTTATGCACAAACCTTGCAACCATTTATTATGAAGGCTTGCACATGATGGCACTACTGCATGGAGTTTATTACTAATAATCTATTAACTAATTTAGACAGGAGTAAAAACAAAAGAAGGGCATAGAAATTAAGAAATGTAAAGTCACATTGAGATAAAGAATTAACACAATGAACTACAAAAGTGGTAGTAATACATATCAGTGTTAAATATAATAGAAATACACTCAATAGGCTAAGAATCTAAGCTATTACAGTCATAGGGAGTAAAAGCATTGAGATTTGTTATTACCAACTTTAAATTAATCAGAGCTGTAAAGGATAGTCAAAAAATATATGATAGAAGGTTGAACTAATAACGTGTAGTTTGTCAAGTAATATTTATTCTTCATTACTATTCACACACATGGTATACTCAAATCACAATATATAGTCTTCATTATTGTTGACACACTTAGTAAGATACTAACACTATATATATATATATATATATATATATATATATATATATATATATAGTGTATAGTATCCAGAAGTAAGGGTACAATATATATCTGGGTCTGCTACTCATTTCTTTTCCACTATTTTAAATACTACTCATCTAATCAAGACATCTAATTGAGAGTTCTAATACTTTCTAAGTTAATCTTATAAAGCAGGATTATATAAAATCAGATTACTATAAAAAATTATTAATCCAAATAATTCTTTCTCACTCAAATCAGATTATTTAATCAAAATAAATCTTTCTTAATCAAATTAGATCTGAGAGTTCTTATTCATAAACTCTCCAATAAACAAATATAATCTTATTGTTCATCTCAAGTTCTTAACCAAACTATGAATGTGATCCTAGTAAATAATTACAAGATATGATCCAGTCTTTAGATAATATTCTAATACAATAATAAATTTTATAAATATATTAAATAACCTCAATACTACCTTATATTCTTTTAAATTCATATAAAGATATAGATATAATAAACACCTCCACACTTCCCCAATTCTTTTCAAATTCATATAAATAAAGATATAATAAAAGACAAATGACCCCCAAGATGCATTTCGTGTTGAACCAGCACTCATCAGTTGGCCCAGGTCACTATCTCTCACAATAAAAGATAAATGATCCCCTAAAAGCATTTCATGTTGAATCAGCACTCAACAGTTGATCCAGGTTACCATATTTCATATATATCTCTATTATATGAAAAATATTTATCTATATTAATTTTAAAAAATCCGATATATTAATCTTTAATTGAGTTTTAAATTTTATATCTATTCTAGAGACAATCTCTAGTTAATAAATTATTAGTAATAATCATTACAGTATTAATCTAAAGTGGATTGTATCAAAGATGTAGAGTGAATTAGTTTGACACTTGTAACTCAAAATGTAATCAATTAATAATTTTTACTTTAAAATTAACCATGAAAATTTAGTATTAAATAATCATAACCCAATTTAGAATGACATTCTGTATTACAACGAATAGGAAAGGGATTTTGTTGCTACCCATATATCAAACAAAAGCTTCTCTTAAAAATCTCAATCCAAATAAAATTACATAATATTTAATATCCAACATACAGGCTATATATATACCTGTACAAACAATGTAATATATACGGTATTTTGAGCTCAGACTTTCACACAACCCTCAACTCTCCACACTATATCACATTACTGATACACTTGACCACATATATGTCTAAAAGATAAATAATCACCAATATAGGTATTTAGTGCTAAACCAGCACTCATCAGTTGGTTACACATATAGATACCTGGGTGAGAATTTCAGCAGCAGTGTGGGCTTTGAGTGTTCCATCATCAGATTTTCAAAAAGATGGATAGCTGAAGAGTTGAAAGGTGGAGTGGATTGAAGCCTGCCTATTAAAGTATGAAGATTGGCTATCTTAATATAAATCTGAGCACTTATTGTATATATGCGTAGAGATGATAATCTGGACCAAATGATAAGTGCTGGTTTGACACAAATAAATCCATCTTCGAAAATTTAAAAACATTAAATTTTTCCCAACATCTTTAGCTGCTTCAATTTTTAAATTATTTAAATCATATTTCCTTAGATTATATTTCTTTACCTCGCTAAAGACACAAATATTCCATGAAAGAGAATTTTATATGCAAGTGTAATTTAATGCATGTTAAATACAATTCAGAAATGATCGTTCAAATTTGATCACTTATCAGCCTAAGATAAGTAATTAATCCAGGCTACATTGTGTAGGATAAATGGCACACACGATGGGTCTAGCTACCACACATCATCGTGATCATTTTATGTGTTTTTGTCCATAACTTGGCAGCTAAATAAAAATAAACTTAAAGTTTTATAAAAACCAATGATGGCTTTAAAATCAAATACTGGGGAAAAGTGCCAGCTTTCAACAAAAATTTTAAATCACATTGTTATTTAAAAAGTGCCAGCTTTCAACAAAAATTTTAAATCACATTGTTATTTAAACTGTCATTGTTTAAGAATAAATAAATCCTATTTATCATGTTTTTAATCATTTTTTTAGTTAATTTTAGTTGTTACAATACAAAATTCTTTATAAATTTGACATTTTAACAAAACAATCCTGATTTTTTTAAACAAAGCAAATCAGATTTCAATTCTTCAAAGTTTGAACCATTGACCTTTGAACTTTGAATCTTATAATATGAGCAAATTTAAATTTGTAAACTAAAACTATTCTTTTTTTTTTTAAATTCACTTGTCTGCTCTTTTTTTAATATCATTTTTATTAAACCAGTGGCCAATTATGTATCTTACTTTGCAACTGATCAATATATATATATTGTGGCTCACTATGTGTATGCGTAATGATAGGGGATTGGTGAAGAATGAGTAAAAAATTGTTAAACATAAAAGAAGAAATTGTGGTCTCACCATTGGTTGAACTCCAAAAGAGATTTTATTGCCTCTCACTGCTAATCTTCACATACAGAAATCATTAATATGGTGTTAAACTTTGTTCACAAAATTAATTGACAAATGTTTGAAAATTAAAGGAAAAATCAATGTATTTAAATAATTATAATCTAAGGAGAATTCTTCCAATAATGGCTTAACAACAAATTATATGATATTAAAACAGGAAAAACTTTTCATACAGCAGTGCCACTCAGTGCCGACCAGTCATTCATTGATTACTCTGGTTGGCACTGAGTGGCACTACTGTATGGAGAGTTTTGCCTGTTTTAATAACAGTAATGTGCGAGCATAAGAAATAATGATCACATGATATTTAGTGGTTTAATACCAATCCTGCCTAATAGAATAGTGGTGGCTATGGTTGTTAAAAAGCCAAAGACACTAAAATGTATGGGTAATGAACTGGGTTCAGACCCATATGACTATTTAAGCTATTGAGCTTAGATTGAAAATATTATTGTGTTTTCAATTTTATTCTCTTAGATTGTAGTTAAGTAGAGATAAAAGATGGTTTCTGGAGGGTTGCATTAGATCCTAAGATCTAGGTGCAGTGCTCTCAGATCCAAAACCCCTCCCTGATGAAGGCTACAAGCCAGAAACTAGTCTGGGGATATTGGATGGGTAGGCATTAGATAGGGATTTTATGCACAAGCCATTGAGTACTCTGGTTGGCACTGAGTGGCACTAGGGTATAGAGAATTTTGCCTGTTTTAATAACAGTAATGTGCTAGCATAAGAAATAGTGATCATGTGATGTTTAGTGGTTTAACAAATTATATGTAATACAAACCATTAATTTATCAACTTTAGTAACCCTAATTAAATAACAATATAGTAAATATTTGAAATACAGACACTCTTCACATACCTGGAACTTAATTGTAAATATAGGGGATTTGAACTCAGACTTTCAAGCACCCTTCAACTATTCACACTATCTCATACAACTGATACACATGACCACACAAATCCCTTATATTTACAATTAAGCTCCAGGTATGTGAAGAATGCCTTATTGCAAATATTTACACATTACACTTGCAGCCTGTGAGGTCCTATACATGAGGGGTCAGAGTGAATTGAAGTCAACATGGGCATGGCAATAATATTGGCAGCAGTATGGAATTTGGGCTTTCCATCATCAGATTTTCAATGGTATGGATGGCTGAAAAATTGGAGGTTGGAGAAGATTGAAGCCTGTTCCATTAAAATATAAAGATTTGCTATCTTAATATAAACTGAGTTCTGATATGTGTGTGGGAGATGATAATCTGAACCAACTGATGAGTGCTGGTTTAGCACAAAATATGTATATTGGTGATTATTTACCTTTTCTACATGTGTGTGGTCATGTGTATCAGTTGTATGAGATAGGGTGGATAGTTGAAAGGTGTTTGAAAGTCTGAAATCTAACAATATAGTGTAGTGAAAATATCACTCACTAAATGATTAAAATAAGTAGTTCTAATATGTTACAACATAATGAAGCATTAAGAAATCATGAGACATTGGTATCAAATACATAAAAATTAATATGCACTTGATAGTTAAAGTAAATAGATTTAATAATAAATTTCATATTCATCATGAAACGGTATTAATAACATACAAAAAGAAATAAAAATGACATATTGATTTTAATCAATAGAATTATAAAAGGGAAAAATCGTAGAATAGTATTTATTAGTTTTTTAAAATGCTTTCACTTGATGCATTCTTAATATGATTGATATAAGGGGACTAAAGTTAAGTCTCTTTTGACAAAATCATAAAGAATAAGCATGTCAAACATTACATCGATAATGTTTATCAAGAGACCATAAATCATAATACATTTTCTTCAAACTTTTCAAATGTAATATTTACCAGAATTTAATGACTCTCAATCATATTTCAGTGTGAAAGAAAGAAGTGTGTGTGTGTGTGTGGGTGGGTGGGTGGGTATATTCACAAAATGCATGTGCATGAGGATGAATGGTGAGAATATGATTTATAAAGAACCTTGACAATTAGGTAACTTTGTATTTCAAATATGCAATGTTAATGTTAGTCAGTCATTTGAGCAAATGTTTTTATTAAGTAATATAATGAATTTTAAACCATTGAAATATCACATGATCATCATATCTTATGCTTACACAAGCTGTCAAAGCAGTAGCAACTCTCTCCATAAAGTAGAGCCACCTAGTACAAGCCATAATAATTAATGGATGCTAGTGTTTGTGCATCAAAATCCTTCTCTAGTGCTTATTCTTCCAATATTCCTAGTTTCTAGTTTGTGATTTTCATCTATAAGGAATCTTGCATCTAAAAGCACTGTGCTTAGATCTTGGGATCTAAGGCAATCCTCCAGCAGCCATATTTTATCTTCGTAGTTAACTATAAAGAGGTGAATGCAAAATGAAAATACAGTAATGATTTCAATTCAAGATCATTGATTTCTATAGTCATCTAGACTGGAATCCAGTTCAATATCTATATATTTCAGTGATTCTGTTTTAATAACCATAGTCACCATTATTCTTTGGCCAGGATTGGCATTGAACCACTGAAACATCACATGATCACCATTTCTTATGCTTATGCAAAGCTGTTAAGATAGTAAAATCAATAGACAATATTCTTCACTGATGAAGGTCACAAGCTAGAAACTAGTATGGGCATGTTGGATGAATAGACACTTGATAGAGATTTGGATGCACAAACCTTCTGCCAGCCATTAATTATTATGGGTTGTCTGGATGATAATACTATATGGAGTTGCTATTGTTTTGATAATAAATTTTACATACTCTGCTACCACAATCAAGAGCATACAAAACAACCAGTCAATTGATTATTACGAAAAGACCCCATAGCAAAAAACATTTTGGACATAGCATGCACCATCTCTTGATCAATTTTGGTCACAATTTCTTCATTTTAGGCTTATTTGATAGGAAATTCAAATTTTAAAATTGTAGTTCTAAAAATGTCCGCATATAGCGGTATATTTTTTTTAAAAAATCAATTTTCTTTACATGCCTATTGGTGCATAGGTTTGTCTTGTTCTCTGATTGGATACCTACCAAATCTGGAAATGTCTTCTAGGCATGTTTCTAAATGACAGATTCAGAAATGAAGATGTAACATTCGTAATTGATTTTGATGTAAATAATTATATTTATTGTAATTTTTTATGTTCACAAATAAGATAATATAGTGCTCTATCAAAATATAAAGTTTGACTCGGAAAATTTTAAGTATTCCAAGAAAAATACATTTTGAGAAATAATACGTAACAAAAAACAATTATCGCTACAGACCGTAATCAGGCATTTCTAGACTAAAAATTCAGAATTGAAAATGAAATGTATTACGCTTTCATATTTTGAAGTAAATAATTATATCTATCATGATTTTTCATTAATTTATACAAATATAAAGTTTGATTTGGAAAATTTTAAATTTTACAAGAAAAATAAGCATGCTGGAAATAAAAAGAGAATTATTTGACAGCTGGAGAGCTGAATAACGATGCAATCATTGGTTGGAATATAATTCTTTTGTTTTACTGCTAGCTATTTTTTACACATTTTTCTTATATTTTTCTATAGTTATTAACATTATTTTTAATTTTTCGTTACATTTAACCAATTTGAATCTAAAATTATTCAATTTTTAGAAGCTGAATTAAAAAAATTTTGTGTATTTTAGATTAATATTTTAACAATAGAAACTGGCTGGAAATGAAATGGACGAATCATATTGTTCTCAGATTTAAGTAGTGGGCCAATAGAAAATTAGACAAAGATTAAAAAGTTAAAAGAATCAGTTAAAGGGTTAAATGTAAAAAGTGCATTGTGTGTCATACAATATTTCAAATATTGAAGAAGTGTAAGAAATTATATACTATTCCAAGTGCAACTAAGAAATTGTAATTCAAATTTTGAATACAAACCAAGACAAGTAGTGTCATATATGTTCTGACATATCTGATAATAATAAATAACCAAAACCATATATTGTGGAGGAACATTCAATTCCATAAACAATAAAGCAAATATTTATATTTTGAATATATGAACATTCATTTCACAAGAACTATGTCTATACAGAATGATATATCACATGGATACTTGTTATTAACATAGCAAGCAAAGATATGGTAAATATCAACAGAATGCAAATTAGTTTAGTGATCCATGCTTCAACAAATGCATACATGCTGATAGAGATTCCATTTTGACATATTGCTAAAGTTTGCGAACATTGCTTTTAACCACAAAATTTAAATATTAAAACAGGCAAAACTCTCCATACAGTAGTGCCACTCAGTGCAAGCCAAAGTAATCAATGGATGCCAGAAGGCTAGTGCATAAAATTTCTGTCTAGGGCCTACTCATTCAGTATCCCCAGACTAGTTTCTAGCTTGTGGATTTGAAAGCACTGCACCTAGATCTTAGGATCCAATGCAACCCTCCAGCAGCTATGAGAATAAAATTTGTAAACACAATATTTTCAATCCAAGATCATTAGCTTATATAGTCATATAGGTCTGAACTCAGTTCAGTACCCATACATTTGGTGTCTTTGGTTATTTAATAACCATACCCACCACTATCCTATTAGGCAGGATTGGTTTTAAACCTCTAAACATCATGTGATATTGGATGAGTAGGCACTAGATAGGGATTTTATGCATGAGCCTTCTGGCATCCATTCATTACTCTAACTTACACTGACTTGCACTAGTGTATGAAGAGTTTTGACTGTTTTAATAACAGTTATGAGCAAGTGTAGGAAATGGTGATCATGTGGTGTTTAGTGGTTTAAAATTTAAATATATTACATACTTGGCTTTTTATTTATAAATTCTCACACATTTCAAAATACATTTTTACTATAGTTTGGTTCATTAACTCAAAAATTAAATGTAGAGCTGGCCAAAGCAGATGGCACTTTAATGAAATAATAATCCAAAAATATATTGTGATTTTAAAGCATATTTTAAAAAATTACAGTACAAAAATCTATGACAGAATATATTGAATAATATATGAGTTATAAAATTGATTATACATAATATTTTATTTATCTTAGATATATATACAAAATAAAAACTACATTAAGAGCAAAGCTTTATTAATAAATAAAAATATTGTATTACTTAGCATGCTTTTGACTGAAAATGTCATAAATGTCGTAATGCTTATAATAGAGGTGGGGGAATAGGCCCCTGTTTAGAAGCTAAAAAATTACCATACTATTTGCATAGTGCATTAATTAGTTAGAGCAAGAAATTTTTTGGGAAGGAGAATGCAGGATTCTTTCCTCCTGATGGCATCCCTTAATCCTTTTCTTCGTATCACTGGGTTCTGAGAAAACAACATTGAAACATGTGGGCTTGAATTGATGACTGAAATTAGTGAAATGCTGAAAAAAAATAATTAGTGTTTAAATGTGTTTTTGCCTGGTTATACTTGTATTTATGATGAGCCAATCAGCTAGTAAGGTTGGCCAAGATTTACCATAGTAAGCAGATGGGCATGAAGAATCCTGGCATTTCACTAATTCCGGCCATCAATTTGAGCCCACATGTTTCAACACTGTTTGCTCAGAATGCAATGATGCTAAGTGACAGGTCAAGTCTTGGCATATTTCCAAGGACAATTATGTCATCAATAGAAAAGAACCCTGCATTCTTCTTTCCAAAAAGTGGCTTGTTCTAACAAATTAATACACTATGCAAATAATATGCCAATTTGTTATCTTTTAAACAGGGTTTTACTCCCCCACCTCTGCACCAAGCATTGCTACATCTATAACAATTATCTGTCAAAAGCATATTAAGCACTACAGTATTTTTATCATTAATAAGCTTTGCTCTTAATACTTTTTGTATTTGTGTATATATTACATTTCTGGAGATAAAGCATTCATAAATTTTTCTCATTATCTTGGATATATCAATATTAATATTTATTTTCTTCATCATTGACACTTTATATAGTAATAATTACAAGCAACAACAAAAACGTTACATATATCAAGTACATTAAATCCCACTTGTGTTAGATTAAGTCTGCCTTTCTTTTCCGTAGCCAATTTGCCTTGTTGACAATTTTGACAAAAATCCATCTTTAATTCCAATTTCGAAATAATTGTTTGTTATCCTTATGAATATTGATACTCTGCTGCTTACGGTGGAATGGCAGACTCTGGACCATAATATCCTCGAATCGATCCTAATTCTGGTACTTCTAGTATTCAAATATCTTATGAACTTGTAGTCCATAAAGTTTGAACCTCAGTTAAAGTTTAATATATCTGATTTGTAATTAAATACCCACACGTGGAGATTTTCACATTCTCTTTGCCATGTGTGGATGCAGTGAAGAATGGTTGACAAATAAGACCCATTTCAAAAGCATTAGTAATAGAAGAAACAATTAAAGTACAGATTATTTCTTGCCCAAATGTATTTCTTTAATTCTTAATTAATAGTATGGGTGTAATGTTATAGAGACATCACCACCAGAGTTCCCTTACCCATGTTGACAGTTTTGATAACTTTCACTGAACTCCTGTTATATATATTGACAAAAAATTATTGTAGATTAGTGCAGCAAAATTAATGGCTGTCAATAATAATTCAGTTACTTAGCAATACTGCACTATTGCATTTCTCTAGTCATTATATAGAAACAATCCCACTTATTCTTTTGTTTATATATAATTAATCACTCAAATATTTAATTTACTCTGTATGTATATAAATTAACCAACGCATAACGTTATACCGCAATCAAATATATAAAAATCATCTAATGTTGATTTCTCCAATACTGCTTCCTGTATCAATGAACTTCTGGCTGCTCAAACTTACATATAAACATAACATATAATTTGAAATTGGAAATACTAAATGCAAGTTTAATATCTAACATACAGGTATATATATAAAATATATATATATATATATATATATATATATATATATATATATATATATATATATATATATAGCCTATATGATAGATATTAAATAGTAGCTTGAATGTCTGCCCAACACTCCCTATATGTACTTAAATGGATTGTACTTAAATGGATTGTCCTGTGCATGAGGATCAGAGTGACTTATGGTCAACATGGGCATGGCTTTCCATCATCATATTTTTAATGGTATAGTTGGCTGAAGAGTTTGTCGGAGGTTGGAGTAGATTGAAGCCTGTCCATTAAAGTATGAAGATTTGCTATCTTAATGTAAACTGAGCACTGATTATGTATATGTGTGAGAGATGATAATCTGGACCAACTGATGAGTGCTGGTTCAGCATGAAATATGTATATTGGTGATTATTAAAGTGGTGTGAGATAGTGTTGAGAGTTGAGGGTCGTGCGAAAGTCTGAGCTCTATATACCCTATATAAATACAAGTTTGTAAAAGAGTTGAAAATGATATAAGAAAGTATAACTGTGAACTAGCAAGAAAAGCTGTAGAAGAAAATAAAAGTCTTAAGAATGTAAAACAACATTTTGGTATTGGTAGGAAATTTATATCTGCAATAAGGAAAAAAGATGGAATTATTACTAAAAAGAGGGATGACATTATGAAATTGGTAGAAGATTTTTATCAAGAATTATATAGTAATAAAGAACAAGTACCTCCTATATCTATTACATCTTCCGAATTGCCCAGAATTTTAAATGAAGAAGTGAGAAATGCAATTAAATGTATGAAAAAAGGAAAGGTTCCAGGTAATGATGGAATTATAATTGATATATTAAAAGAAGCAGGTGAAGAAACAGAAAAAATATTAGCAAAGTTATATACCAAATGTCTAAATGATAAAGATGTACCGGATGATTGGAAGAATGCAGTAATAATATTAATATTTAAAAAAGGCAATAAAGAAGATATTAGAAATTACAGACCTATCAGCCTTTTATCAGTTTTATATAAAATTTTTACCAAGATAATTACAACTCGTCTACAGAGAACCTTGGATTTTCACCAACCAAGAGAACAAGCTGGATTTAAAAGTGGTTTTAGTACAATAGATCATATTCAAGTATTGAGAGAAGTTATAGAAAGGACAAATGAATATGAGTTGTCATTATGTTTTGGATTTGTAGATTATGAAAAGGCATTTGATTCTATAAACATTTCTTCAGTGATTAAAGCATTGGATCATCAAGGTATAGATCCAGGATATTGTCATATTTTAAAGAATATTTATAAAAATGCAACAGCAACAATTAGATTACATAATGATACTGGGAAAGTCAACATTGAGAAAGGTGTAAGACAAGTCTGAACTCCATATCTCCAAAACTTTTTACAGCAGTGCTGCAAGAAGTATTTTGTGGATTAAAATGGGAAACTAAAGGAGTGAAAGTAAATGGAGATTATTTAAGTCATTTAGATTTCGCAGATGATGTAGTTGTTTTTGCAAATAATGCTTCCGAGCTGCAGGAAATGTTGCAGGAGTTATCAGATGAAAGTAGGAAAGTAGGACTAAAGATAAATGTTAAAAAGACTAAAGTAATGTTTAATCGATTTGCTCCAAATATGAAAATAAAGATTGATTATGATGAATTAGAAGAAGTTAAGAGTTACAAATACCTTGGTCAGATTATTAATACAGATGGAAACATAATAGAGGAAATTAATCATAGAATTAAACTTGGTTGGAGTGCTTTTGGTAGAAATAACTTGATATTAAAAGGAAATATGCCTATGTGTTTGAAAAGAAAGGTTTTTAACAAATGTGTTTTACCAGTTCTTACTTATGGATCTGAGACTTGGACACTTAATAGAAGATCAATACAGAGACTTCAGACCACTCAAAGAAGTATGGAGAGATGTATGTTGGGAGTAACAAGAAGAGATCGAAAATGCAATGTATGGGTAAGAGAACAAACAGGTGTTACTGACCTCATTGAAAAAATTAAAAGATTGAAGTGGAGTTGGGCTGAACATATTGCTAGAAGAGATGATAATAGATGGACAATTGAAATTTTAAACTGGATTCCAAGAGATTGTAAAAGACCCAGAAGGAGACCACATGTAAGATGGATGGATGAAATAAGAAAATGTGTAGGGGTGATGTGGAGAAGAGAAGCTAAAGATCGGAGAAGATGGATTAAACTTGGAGAGACCTTCATCCTGCAGTGGATTGATAATGGTTGATAATGATGATGATGAACTTATACACATTCTCAAATTAACCTAAATCTCAATGAGATTAAGTGAGAGCTCTTTTAGAAGTCAACGAGCTACACTTCATTTTACCGTTTTTAAACAAGGAATTGTTAAAATTCATTTTGCAATTCTAAGTACTAAAAGCTAGATTAAATTATGATAACAGAATAATGAGATACATCTATGTTAATCAAGTATATCAAATAGTTATAAAACAGGCAAAACTCACTATATGTACACACAACAAGCTATAATAATCAATGGATGCCAGAAGGCTTGTGCATAAAATCCCACACACACAACAAGCTATAATAATCAATGGATGCCAGAAGGCTTGTGCATAAAATCCCCATCTAGTGCCTACTCATCCAATATCCCCAGACTATTTTCTGGCTTGTGGCCTTCATCAGTAAGGAACCTTGGATCTGAAAGCACTGCACCTAGATCTTAGGTTCTAATGCAATCCTCCAGCAGCCACCTTTTATCTCCACTTAACTACAAAACTATGAGTCTTAAACTGAAAACTCCTTAATGTTTTCAATCCAAGCCCACTAGCTTATATAGTCATATGGGTCTGAACTCAGTTCAGTACCCATACAATTTGGTGTCTTTGGTTCTTTAATAACCATAGCCACCACTATCCTATTAGGCAGGAATAGTTTTAAGCCAATAAACATCACATGACCACTGCTTCTTATGCTTGTGTATAACTGTTTTAAAACAGGCAAAACTCACTATACGTATTGACATCCATTGATTACTCTAGCTTGTTGGGTGTGGCAATACGTATAGTGAGTTTTGCCTGTTTTAAAACAGTTATACACAAGCATCTGAAGTGGTGGCCATGTGATGTTTATTGGATCAAATAGTTAGCTAATCGGAGGTTCAACTCTATGAAATGACTGGCTGAGCAGCTGGAATTTTGTTGACCCCAGTAGCACTGCTGGAAAATTAAACAATAGATGAGTTCTGTACTTGATTTCAGTATAATGTTATACATTAGTCAGTTTTTATGTAACCTTATTTTTTATGCACAAACCATGCACTTTTTAATTTTACAGTGAAAAAAAAGATTCATGAGTAGTAGAGAGAAAATTGGAATAGTCACATGATGTCAGAAAACCATGATTTAACACAATAAGAAAGATAAAATAAAGTAAATATTAGTCAAGTATGTGATACATGTGATTGGGGACAAAAATCATGTGAATGAAAGAGGAATTTTTAGATTTTTATGATTAATGTTTGAATACAAGTATAATTTATATACTTGGAGTGTAAATGTAATTATAGGGAGTTTGAACACAGACTTTCAAACTTCTTTAACTATTCACTCTGTCTCATACAACCCGATATACATGACCACACATGTGAGAAGGTAAATGATCTCCAATGTATGTATTTCATGCTGAACCAGCACTCATTAGTTGGTCCAGATCATCATCTCCCAAACTTCTGGACCAACTGATGAGTGCTGATTCAGCATAAAATGTATATATTGGAGATCATTTATCCTTTTCACGTATGTGGTCATGTGTGAATTGAGTGGATAGTTAAAGGGAGCTTTAACTATAATTTTTTTATGATTAATAAATATGGTATATGAGCACAGACTTTCACATGACCCACCACTTTCCACACTATCTCATAACACTGATACACTTGAACACACATGTGTTGAAAACATAAGCAATCACCAATATATGTATTTCATGCTAAACCAGCAATCATCAGTTGGTCTAGATTACCATCTACACATATATATGACATACATGCTCAGATATATATTAAGATAGCCAATCCTCATACTTTAATGGTCAGGCCTCAATCTATTCCACACTTCAACTCTTCACCCATCCATCCAATTGAAATTCTGATGACCGAATGCTCAAAGGTCACCCTGAGGTCGAGATTCTTGTCACACCCATGTTGACCTAAGGTCAATCTGACCCCTCATGTACAGGACATAATCCATTTAATACATATACAAGGGATGGGTAGACATCTCTTTTTTGTAATAACTGAACCACACAGGCTTATTATATATCTGTGTCTATATATGTAATATATAGGGTATATGAGCACAGACTTTCACACGACCCACCACTCTCCACATTATCTCATAACACTGATACATTTGAACACACATATGTTGAAAAGATAAACAATCACCAATATATGTATTTCATGCTAAACCAGCAATCGGCAGTTGGTCCAGATTACCATCTCCACACATATATGCCATAAGTGCTCAGACATATATTAAGATAGCCAATCCTAAATGGATTATGTCCTGTACATGGGGTCAGATTGATCTTAGGCCAACATGGGTGTGACAAGAATCTCAGCCTCAGGATGGCCTTTGAGCATTCCATCATTAGATTTTCTATTGGATGGATGGCTGAAGATGTTGGAGGGTGGAGTAGATTGAAGCCTGACTACTAAAGTAAGAGGATTGGCTATCTTAATATATATGTGAGCACTTATGGCATATATGTGTGGAGATGGTAATTTGGACCAACTGATGATTGCTGGTTTAGCATGAAATACGAATATTGGTGATTGTTTATCTTTTCAACATATGTGTGTTCAAGTGTATCAGTGTTATGAGATAGTGTGGAGAGTGGTAGGTCGTGTGAAAGTCTGTGCTCATATATCCTATATATTACATATATAAACACAGGTATATAATTAGCCTGTGTGTTTCAGTTATTATGATTAATAAAGCAATTTTCTTTAGTGTAATTCTTTTCTTCTTACTATTAGAGATTTTTATAATATTTTTTTTAAAAAAAATTGAAATTTTTACTGAACAAGTCCGGTGCGCGTAAATTTCGTACGGGCATATATGTGCAAAAATACTGTATATATCTTACACATGTTTAATAAAGGTAAATTATTAAAGATAAATATATACACATTTGAAATTAATATATAATCACAACATCTTTTTAACAAAAACATTAAATTAATTTTAAACGAAAAATAATTTACATAATAAAGAAATAACTGAAACATAGGCTTATTTATACCTAATATTATAATAAAGAAATGAAAATTACATTTCCCAATAATCTATTGAAAATATTATTATACTGTGCATTTAAAGAGGAAAAGTAATTATTACTATACTATGCAAAGAATGATATTATTAACGTTTAGCACATTTGTTTACTTTAAACCACGTAGATTTAATGGAAATAGTTTTATTAAATTACCATAGTTTGTTTTTCAGATAATTTTCTAAATTTTTTCATATAAAAGCCGTTGCGTGATTTAAAAACAAAATGTCAACAGAAATTAAACTCGTTCTAAATTAAAATTGGCTCATAAAAGAAAGTGTACCGTTTACCTTGCAATATATATATATTATTTACAAATAAAATAGAAATTCATACAACATTACAATACTAAGCCAAAAAAAAAAAAAAAGCCAATTTAATACAATTCTTCCAGAACCATGGTTTCATCTGTTAACAAATAGATATGTTCAAGTGAAATTCAACTAAACACGCCACATATATATACAAAACAAAATAGACTTCCGTTTTGTTTTGTATATACCCTACATATATATATATTGAACCGGGTCCAAAAAAAGATCGAGATTATTTAATTGGGTTTAAGATGGGTTTAAATGGGTTAAAAAAAAATACGGGAACGGACCGACCCTTCAAACCCCCATGATCAAATCAAGCTATGCAAACCATAACATGATCACATTTCCAGACCATGGCCCACCTCGACTACTGGACCAAACTCCTGTCATCCAAAGCATTTTATTTGTTTTGAGGATCAACCTCAGGTGCCATTCAACCATAGGTTATAGTCAGCATGCTTCAGGTCACATGCACACAATCTAGTGCTTGAAATATCCCACGACTAGCTCATATTCTTAAATCAAAATCCAGCACATTCATTTAACACATAAAACAAAATAACTATAAACTTAAATTACTGGTTATGCAGTGATGAGAGAGAGAGTAGACCAAAAAATATTTAAGCAAACATTAATATTTATTCAAGCACCCATAATACTTCACACTATAACAATAACAAATTTTACATAAGAAAATTTTAAATGATTACTTTAGGCTATAGTTATAATAGTCTTTTTTTAAAGTTCATTTCATTTATAATAAAGAGTCTAGATTGTGATAAGAATATATTTAAAAATATCATTACCTAAGTTTTTATTTGTTTTATTTTCCAACTGGTTGGCCTTTTGTTTCTCCATTGATGGCTTCATGGCTTTCCTTCCAGGTTTCTATTGGACAATGAGAGAGAGAGAGAGAGAAAGAATGTGGCAGCTTCTACTTCACAATCTTGGCATTGGTTCCAGGTATTGATTCAGGCAGGATAGTTGATGGCTGAGGGCTTGATCATGAAGCCCTCTCGGACACTCCTATGACATCTGCATTAATGTTGACCGCAGTAGTAATGACTAGTTTACTACTGCACTAAAATTTTTGAATATCTGCAGCAACGTATAATGCAATGAAGATTGGAATGATTTACAGATTCATGATCAGAAATCTAACAAATTGTAGACCAGACTAATAACAAATTGATAACTCGATCACAAAATGCAGACTAAATTGTATAGCAATAATGGTAATAGCAATCCTGACTTGAACTGAACTCGAACTGAACTACAGATTGATGATTAGAATGATCTAGCACAGTGGTCTTCAATCCCTGGTCTGTGGACTGGTGCCGGGCTGCAGAAGTTTTCTGCTGGGCCGCAGTAGACTGGCAGGAAAGTTTGTAATAACAAAATAATAAGAGTTTAAACTTTTAATTAATATAAACAATTTTTATTTATTTTTTCACCTCATTTTTATCCAATTAAAAAAAAAGAAACAGAACGAAAACAAAATCTAATCAATCATACATAAATTAATTTGTTTTTCTAGTTATCACAGATATTTGTGAGGGGGGAGTAGAATTAAATATTTTATTACTTTTCTAAAAAAATTTTTAAAAAAATTATTATACAAACTTCATATATATATATATATAACTTCATCTTGTATATTTAACATTGTTGTTTTGATCAGTTATAACAATTATGCTCATCTAAGGCTAAGCAGTTTACATCTTTAAGAAAATTTATCTATAGACTTCTGCCGGTCCGCGAAACCTTATTCTTATTTTTGCTGGTCCTTTGCTGGTCTGCAAAATTTTATCCTTATTTTTACCAGTACGCAGGTATGAAAAGGTTGAAGACCACTGATCTAGCAGATTGCAACCCCTGTATAGCAATAACACAAATCCGACTAAATAACATTAACCAAGATGCAACTTTTATATCTTTCTCTCCTGTGTTCTTTTTTTATCATCTTTAATTAATCACAATTTAAATGTATATTTTTAATTAATTTTTACATTTCCTTAATTAATTGATTTTTACATGTTTTAATGTAACCTTTTGCTTAGATTAATCTAATATCTTATCATATAAGGAATTCTGCAAACTTAATGGCATTCCAAAGTCAATGAGATATTTTCACAAAAGTTTCTATTATAACAAATTTTATTTTACTATTTTACATTTGTTTATTTTTAACCATTTTATTTAAGTACTTTTAAAAGGAGAAAATGAGTTTTAAATCTTTTTATTTTAGAAAATTACAATTTAAAATCTTAAAACTAATCATACATTTTTTTTAAATTATGAAACATGTAAGACAGATATCCACTAGTGTTACAATATATATATAGCTGAATTTCATGTGAAAAGATCTATTTGTTAATAATCATGGTTGTGGAAGAATTTTAATAAAAAAAAAAAATTTTTTTGGCTAGTATTGTAATGTTATATGAATTTCTATTTTATTTATAATTACTAGTATAGCTTTAGGCAGTATTTAATTTTTATATATTATTCCTGTATATATACACATAATTAATTTTGTAAATAATGAGCCATAACAGATATTGTGATCCCAATTTAGACATCTGACTTCTATTCAAAAATTTAAAGTATTATTTTTTTTTCCATTTAAAAATTTGTAATAATAGAATTTTACATGTGATTACATGTTGGACTATTTCCAACATTTAGAATTAATTGTTAAATGTTTTTATTTGTCTGAAATTTTGTAGTAATGAAATTTTACGTGTAATTATATGTTGAAATATTTCCATCATTTAGATTTTTTTTTTTTCATGTGTCATAGCATCAGCCAGGAAGCAAACTCACTAACCTGGGACAACTGCTTATAAGACAGCTGTGCTGACCTCTCGACCACGATGCTTGACTTCATCATTTAGAATTAAATGTTAAATGTCTTTACTTTTCAAATATATTTGATTGTTAGTAATAACAAATAGCATCACCTGATCACTATCACTATCTTATAGTAGCACATAGCTCCTCACTGAAGATGGCCACAAGCCAGAAACTAGTCTGGGGATATTGGATGAGTAGGCATTAGATAGGGATTTTATGCACAAGCCTTCTGGCATTCATTGATTACTCTGGTTGGCACAGGGTGGCAATACTGTATGGAGAGTTTTGCTTTGTTTATTAACAAATAGGTTAATATAAAATACAATGTTTACAACTGGGTATTATTCTTATTTTTTCATGCACTGTTGTCCTGCATAATGACAGTACTAGCATGGTAATCAAACCAGGATTGATTACATTTATGAATTCTAAATTTAATATGGATTAGAACATTATCTTAAATTCAATGTTTGTGAATCTAAATTATCAAGTTCAATTCCTGTGCTAGCATATCATAGGTCAAACCAGCAACATGTAAAGAAAAAAGAATAATACAACTTGAAACATGTTCTCTACTAATCTTAAGTGATTATTAACAGCTGAATGTATTTGAAAACTATAACCAAAGATTGATTTTTAAAAAAAAATCATTTAGTAATTAAAAGTAGACAATGGAAATAGTCCAGCATATAACTAATGTTAGCTTTTTAAATATTTTTGTTAACTTTAATAATTTTATAACAGTAATTTAATATTTCTTAAATATATATATAAACATTGAAAGCATAAAGCTAAACTAGTCGATAAATAATCAAAATTACCCAAAATTCACAACTCAACCAGACTAGCCAAGAAAATAAACTCTAAAAGACTACCAATGGTTTCATTACTCCAAACAGACCTCTCAAGTGTAAAGGACTACAAAATAACAATATATTTAAACTAAATGTTACTCACAATTTCATTTATGTCCCATAGGCTGTTGACATTAAAATAACTTTTAAATAAGTTAATTGCTTCAGAATCATACATTTTTAATAATAAAGATTCTTTAATTCTTCTTTTATTTCATTTCTTTCAAAGAAAACAACCTTAGCTTCATCAAAATTAATAATACATCCTGCATCCTTTTCATGTATATATAAAGCAGAACTAAGATATTTATTTCTAACCCTACTTTTATGCACCTTTAGTCTTTCATTAAGAGCAGTAAAACCAATGGTTGGGTTTTAGAGTTAATGTTTGGCTAGTCTGGTTGAGTTGTGAATTAGAGGGTGGGGGTGGTTGTGGTGGTGGTAGTGGTGGTAGTGGTGGTGATGGTGGTGCTGGTGGTGGTGGTGGTGGTGGTAGTAGTAGTAGTAGTAGTAGTAGTAGTAGTAGTAGTAGTAGCAGTAGTAGTAGTAATAATAATAATTATTATTATTATTATTAGTAGTAGTAGTAGTAGTAGTATTATAAAAGCAATCAAGTGATTTGCAGAGTGTGCCATTATTCATAAACCTTAGGCTCTAAACCAATATATCAATAAACTATGAAAAGATAGAATGATATTGTCTATCTCTTAGCTCTGTTGCTATATAAGCTTAGTTTATTGACATAGTTTGAACAAAAGAATGAATTCTGTTTATTATTTTAATTTATGTAAGAATAAATAATCTAAAATCACTGTTCAATTAACTCAGTGGGAGGTACAGTTACTTCTGTTTTAATTTAATATAGTTATATTACGATTGTTTATTATTACATTTATTAAACTGATTTCTTATTTGACAAATGTTTAGGAGTTGTTAAAACTGGACTCTGCCTTGATCCTCAGAATATTTAGATGATTTCAGATTATTTATTCTGTACATAAATTAAAACAATAGACAGAATTTACTCTCCTGCTTAAACTATGTCATTGAACTAAGCTTAGATAGCAATCAAATTAAGAAGTGGAGTTTGCATGGTCATACAGGGAAACAGTTAGAGGTAAGAGCCAAAAAACAATGCAATTAAAAGATGAGATGATAAATCTACTTAATACATTCATTACTTAACATATGGTCATAAAATAAATGCTACAAAAATATTGGTTTAAATGACATTAAAGATCCAAAAGAAGCCAAATATATGAAACATATTACATTAAGCATAACTTAAATAATTATATGAATATTTATAAAACTTCAATAAATTTAATTAACAACTGGTCAATTAAAAATGAATGATAAACTATATAAAATAGTATGTATAATGTTGTATAATGTTTGTATTATTTATGTTATATAGTGAATTCTTTGAAGTTATACTGAAGCTCTATATGAAGATTTTATTCTATTTTATTGATGTTTATTTTTTTATTGTTATATTTTACTTCTATTATAGAACACTAGATGGTGTTCTATCTGCAGTAATTGGTTAATGTTAAAATAAATGCTTAACATTTGAAAAGACCATGAAACTATGTGCTGAAAATGACTTTTTATGTGTAATTATTATTAATATACATATTGAAATGAACAAAAATAATTTTTTTGTCTTCTAAACAAAGTGGTATGCAAATTTGTTTTTTTTTTAAAAGAAAAAGAAACTGAAATGAGTGCAAAAACAGTAGTAACTTTTCTTCTTATAAGATCAGTTTCTCTTTTCACTTGAATATTACTTCATTCAAATCACAGGACTTTCATTATGCTTTGTAAATAAAGAGGACGGACACTACTAACCTTTTCCTCATGAAAATTCTGCTTGGTCGAGTGACTTAAAACTCTAAACTTTTGATTGGTCAATTACAGAATCAGCACTAAAAATATATTCATCTTTTAATATTATATTCGCTTTAGTTTCATTTGTAAAAAGCAAATTAATAATTTGTCAGAATATGGAAGTGAATAAATGTTTTTTCAAAAATAAATTTCTATTTATAATTACAAAAATATTTTATAGCAGAGAACTAAACAGAATGTTCATAACCTATTAGAAAATGTTGTGTATGTCATTGATTTTCTTTCTCAATTTAAGTTCATGTAAAAGTAAATAATTTTTACTAAAATCTTAACTATTTTTCTAAAATAATTTTATTTTCAGCATATTTTATCAAAATAATTTATAATATGTAAAAAAAAAAAAAAAACTAAACAAATACTCTAAAACATTCATTTTCATTTTGAAAATCAAACAAAGAAGAAGTTGGAGCAGTGAAAATTGTTGACAAGGGCTCCCTTTTGTTCAATATGAGCAACAACCAAACAGCGTCTAGGAAAGTTTGCCTCCTCCCATTGTTAAAACTTTAAAGTTAAATATTATTGATTTTTTTACTTGTAAAATAATTCTAGAGAGGGTAGCATCTTATAGTACTTTTTAAGCTTTAACATGAGCATAAATTCCCTATGATAATGTAAAAATTACCAGTTTTATAGCCAATTTGATTATAATCAGAGACACTGGCAAAAGGGCTAACAGTTAGCTAGATCATCTGGAACACTTTTGAATGCTATTTAATAACTCCGGCTGAAATGAAGAAATAGGCATATTTAAATATCAGCAAGAAAGTATAAGATTATATTATCACTATAAACAGACATTGAATATTTGCCAGAAGTAAGTAAATGACAATTATTTTGTTTTGGTGAGTCTTATATTTAAAGTCTGATTTGTACTTTATTTCAATTAATCTGAATTTTCAATAGATGGAGCTTTACCAAGACCTCCAAACAAGCGTATTTTTGTTTACATAAACATCAGAGTCAGAATTCACTGTCTCTTTTGTTGGATCCACCCTCAAATCAGCTGATTTCAAGCTGATTTGCTATCATCAGTGAAGGATAGGAGTTAGAAACTAAACCTAAACACTAACTCCAAGCGTTTATGCAACAAGTTCCTATCAGTTTGCAAGCATGAATTTTTTAGACACGTAAATGTCTTCAAACTCAGCTTCACAAGCTTTGACTATGTGGAGAAACTGAACTGATATCAGACCCATATAGCTATCTGGCTTGATAAGCTGAGTTTGAAGACATTTACGTGTCTAAAAAATTCATGCTTGCAAACTGATAGGAACTTGTTGCATAAACGCTTGGAGTTAGTGTTTACATTTAGTTTCTAACTCCTATCCTTCACTGATGATAGCAAATCAGCTTGAAATAAGCTGATCTGAGGGTGGAGCCAATGAAAGAGACAGTGAATTCTGACTCTGATGTTTATGTAAACAAGAATACGCTTGTTTGGAGGTCTTGGTAAAGCTCCATCTATTGATCATAAATACAAGCGATAGCAAGTTTACATATATAAAACTTGTTTTTGTTTTTCATTAATCTGAATTTGTAAATAATGCTTGTCATCTGGATATTATTTTGAAAGAAACTACCAGTTTAAAAAAGATGAATTTGTAATAACTTCTTTTTACTTGTCAAAATTACTTTTAAAAAAATTATTATTATATATCACATATGCATGCTAAGTTTATGAATTTTATATAAGTTATGGTAGTAGTTGATGTGATGTACTGTAGCTTCTTCTTTAACACATAAATGGTACCATCTAGTGGCGTCTTTGTCCAGCAAACTACAACCTAAGTTATTAATAAATTCAATACTTTTATTGTTATAAAATATAAATCACAATCTATCATTATAAGCAATCCTTGCTTAATAATAGCTTCTCATGGTAATTTCCCAATTCTTTATGCAAAAAAATAAACATTTATTAAACCAACTTTTTTAAATCTTTATTATTATCCAATGTTTTAATTGTAGCTAATAAATCTGATGGAAAATTATATATTAAGCAATTGAATTGTATTTATTTAATTTTTTATATTAAACAATAAAATATCTATAATTTTCTGGCTATTAATGCAAAGTTAACCAGTTTGCTGATTAGTTCTTCCTGGCTGATATAATGAAGTGTAAGAGTTTATCACTTAGTATAATATAACAATTTTTATACAGCCTTGATAAGGACTCAAATGAGTTGAAAGCACTTGGCAATAGGGTTGTATGTTATTTTAATGTTTCTCTGTTTTATACAATAGTCATCTTGTTAGATTGTGATTTATATAAGTTATTAAATAAGAAAAAAGATCAAGAAATATCAATAATCATGTAAATGCATCGCACACATAGAATCATTTTAATATATTTTGCTGATGCAAGTGATATTTATTATTTATTATAATTTATGCAAATAAACAGCATAATGGAGGTTATTAATTTCCAATTAGTGTTGCTCTCAATAGTATTCATTCAAACCATAAAATCAAAGATAATTTTTTTGTGCATTTATATATGTTAAAGCAAAGATTTTCACATGTAAAAGATGTAAAAATACATTTTGAATTTGTCTATGTATACATTTATTTGCTGCTAATATTAGCCTTAGTATGGTGTTTCAACTGGATTCCAGCATCCATCTTCCAGTTAGTAGAAATCATTCAGAGATGTTACAAAGATGCTGAAAAATTATCCCCCAATTTCTGCAACATCTCTGAGTGTTTTTTTTGTAAGATGACTGAAACTCAGACTGCAACATTATGATAATAACAATGATCAAAGGTATATGTGGTTAAATACAAAATATGTTCATATGCATATTATACCGATCCTGCCATTTGGATAAAGAGATTGTAATAATCCTACGGATATGAAAAGTTAATGCTAAATAATAAAACTAACTTTTGAGATTTCACTCTTAAATCCAAATAACAGAGATGAAATAAGATAAAGAGAGAAAATATAATTTAATTTAAACGTAAATTATACTGATGGTTAGACCTAGCTATGTTCATAAAAATATTATAGACTACATTCACCTTTCCAGACCATTAAATCACTTAATTAACTAAAAGGAAATTAGATCCTCTGTGGATTAAGAATTTATATTAGATTTAAAACCAGTGTGTCAGCCAATACTGGGAAATCCACAGGAGGATATTCTACACCAGCATTATTAAACTATATTATGACTAATTTACTTGAATATGAACTCTTATCTCACAAGATGTCACAAAATTAATTTATTATATGTAAATGACAAGAATTTATGAGAAGAGAAACAGAAGGTTAGATGAATAAATAACAACAAAAAAAATATTTATTATGCAATCATATTCAATGATTAAATTACGTACATTATTTCAATAAATTTATTATGCATTAAGACACACACAAAATATTAATACAATATTACATTAAGTTATAAATAACTGAAATACAGTCTTATTATATACCTGTATAAATATATGTAATATATAGGGCAGAGGACTTTCATTTAACATTATGTGCAAGTATAATATATGAGAGATAGTGACCTGGGCCAACTGATGAGTGCTGGTTCAGCACGAAATGCATCTTGGGGGTTATTTGTCTTTTATTATATCTTTATTTATATGAATTTGAAAAGAATGGGGAAGTGTGGAAGTGTTTATTATATCTATAATTTTTTTCTTATGTACATTAAGCACAGCTCAGAAGTGGCAATTCAACTTCGGTCACACATCAGACTTTGACCAGATAATGAATCCAACCTACATCATATCCAGGTTAAATGGTGTAAACACAGTGGATTTAGTCACCACATGTCACCAGAATTATAATTTTATAATATTTATTTTTATTCATAACTTGACTGCTAAAAAAAAAAAACTTTAAGTTTTTAGACTAAATGATGACTGTAAAACCAAAAGACTCTCAATGCATTGGGAAAAGTGTGAGTTTTAATCAAAATTTAAATTCCACTTTTTATTTAAATATAGGGGATTTGAACTCAGACTTTCAAGCATCCTTCAACTACTCACACTATCTCATACTACTGATACACATGCACACACATGTAGAAAAGATGAATAATCACCAATATAGGTATTTTGTGGTGAACCAGCACTCATCATTTGGTCCAGATTATCATCTCCCACACATATATATAAGCAGTGCTCAGTTTTATATTAAGATAGCAAACCCTCATATTTTAATGGACAGGCTTCAATCTACTCCAACCTCCAACTCTTCAGCCATCCATTCCATTGAAATCTGATGATGGAAAGCTCAAATCCCATGCTGATGCCAATATTATTGTCATGCCCATGTTGACCTCAAGTCACTCTGACCCTTATATATAGGACTTTATCCATTTAAATTCATAAAAGAGGGATGGGCAGGATTCAGGCTTAATATGTAAATATTTGAAATACAGGTACTTTTCATATACCTGGAGCCTAATTGTAAATATAGGATGCTTGAAAGTCTGAGTTCAAATCCCTATATTTACAATTAGGCTCCAGGTATATGAAGAGTGCCTTATTTCAAATATTTACACATTAAGCCTGCATCTTGCCAATCCCTCTTTTATGTATTTAAATGGATAAGGTCCTATACATGAGGGGTCAGAGTGACTTGAGTTCAACATGGGCATGGCAATAATATTAGCATCAGCATGGAATTTGAGCTTTCCATTGTCATATTTCAATTGAATGGATGGCTGAAGAGTTGGAGTAGATTAAAGTATGTTCATTAAAGTATGAGGGTTTGCTATCTTAATATAAAACTGAGCACTGATTATATATATATAGGAGATGATAATCTAGACCAACTGATGAGTGCTGGTTCAGCACGAAATCCGTATATTGGTGATTATTTATCTTTTCTACATGTGGGTGGTCATGTGTATCAGTGGTATGACATACTGTGATAGTTGAAGAATGTTTGACAGTCTGAGTTCAAATCCCCTATATTTACAATTAGGATCCAGGTATATGAAGAGTGCCTGTATTTCAAATATTTACTTTTTATTTAAACTGTCATTATTTACAAATGAATAAATCGTACTTACCACCTTTCCAATCATTAATTTAAAGTTAATTTTATTACTTACAATAACAAAAAAAAAATTGTTACAATACAAAATCTTTTTTATAAACTTGACATTTTAACAAAATAAAACTTTAATCTTTTTGAAATCGGATTTTATTTATTCACACTTTGCATAATTGATCTTTGAATATTAAATTTAGATTCAATCCAAACAAATTTCAAATCAGTATACTAAAAGAAATCGTGTTCTTTTTTTATACTTGTCTGCTCTTTTTGTATTATCATTATTAAACTTGTTACCCCAAAAGTTAACCACCATTTAACCCCCCTTGTGGTCATTATGTATCTTGCTTTGTAATTGATATATTATATATACTTACATAATAGTATAAATAATATACTTACATAATAGTATAAATAGATGAAATACACAATAGATAGAATAGATAGATATATACATAGGTAGACAATAGGTAGGGAGTAGGCAGCAGATAAGTGTGTGTATGGGGGTAGGTAGATGGATAGATAAATGGGAGAATAAATAGATAGGTAACTAAGTCAGTAAATAGGAGTAAATAGTGCAATTAGTATTGAGTCATAAAGGTTGATTTGGAGGACCCAAAACATTTGATAAGAAAAGTGAGGCTTTCAAAATATAATTTTGTATACCTGTATTACATTTTAACTTTTCAGTAGGTGAAAGGAATGGCAAGATGGAGATTTTAATTTACATTATTTTATATTACCCTGCACAGAAAATAACTTTTTACATCTTAAATACTCATTAAATATTATGATACACATTACTAAAATCATTTAGGCATTGAAAAAAATTGTAATTCCAACAACAGTGTGATTTCTCATACTTTTAAAGCAATTTTATTTTTAACTGTTTCAACTATATTTGCAGTCTTCTTCAGAAATCTGTCAATAATTTATAAAATTGTATCGTATTAAATACCAATTTCAAATGCATATATTATTTCATATATATTACAATTGTACATAATCTGTAACAAGACATTTTTAAAATAAAAACTTAAAATGTCTTGTACATAAATTATTCTTTAATATATACAGCATCTTAACTTGTCAAATAACCAGACTGAAGGATTACCCTGTGAATTAAGTGAATGTCATAACTTGCTATTCTTCTTTCTCTCTTATCTGAATTTAGAATGGCCATATTCATTTTCTCTCTCTCTCTCTCTCTCTCTCTCTATATATATATATATAAAACCAAAACTGTCTATACATAGCGTGTATATATATATATATATATAACACGCTACTTATGTATTTTCCATCTGAACACCTCTCATCAAGCTTATCAGCTATATTGTATATAAAGTATATATGTTTATATGTATATATGTTACAAGTATATATATGATTCTAAAAAAATATACAAAAAAAGAGAGAAGATAGATGTAGTTAAGTCTGTACGCAAGGATTTTGAAAAAAAACTTGTTTTGATTTTTAAAAAATAAACAAATATTTTTTCTTTTATTGCTAGTTGTAGGCCCATGAAGCTGTATAATTATTTTTATATCTTAAAACAAAATAGCTGACAAGCTTGGGAGAAGTGAACTGATGGAAAATACATAAGTATATATATATGTAAACAAATTAAAGGGTAGGGTTTTATCCATGTAAATAGCTTCAAATGTGTTTTAGCAATGTAATCATTAGGGCAACCATAAATTACAACTAGTCCTTAAGTAAAAAAGTGATTGAGCCTCAAGGACTATCAGGGATGGTGATGGTTTCCCTAGCAATATCACTGCTAAAACATATTTGAAACTCATTTACAGTGATAACACCCATGCTTTAATTTCTTTACATCAAAAATCCATAAAAAATTAAAACCTAACATATATATTGTAGACTTTGTCTGCCTCTGGTCAAGTCAAGTATTACAAACTTCATAAAACAAATAAGTTTAGAATAATTAGATGCAATATGTTGGATTTTTCCATTATCTACGAGTGAATGTTGAATGTATCGAAAATTTTAAACTTTCCAAATACAAACAACTTGTTAGGAATAACACACAAATAGATAACAAGATTAGTAATTACACAATGTTTTGAGTAGTAGTATTCTCCACCCTTGTTCAGGTGCTGCTGGTCTGACCAGTGCCAACATTAGTATACAACTCAAACTTATACCTTTAGATTCTTGAACATTAAATCTAAAGATGCAAGTTCGACTTCTATGTGAATACTGCCACTGTGCATATCAGGCAAGCATCACCTGAAGACGAGTGGAGAATATTACTTGAAATGTTGTGTAATTACTAACCTGTCTTATCTATTTGTGTGTTATTGCACTAGCAATAATAATAGGAAAAAATTAATATAAAATGATAGAAAAAAAAAAAGATAAATGTCTGTGAAGAGCTAAGACTCACATTGCCAGAATCATATAAATTAAATTGTTTCAACTGCAGGATGACTTTAGTTTCGGATTTACATTATAAATACTTTTCAGTACTGACATTCAGCTAGCCAGCTAGAATGTCCGTCTTACTCTGGAAGAAAAGAATAAGCATGGACTGCTAGGTTCATCCCATGATAAACCATTCAGAATTCACCATGATGCCTTCCCAGCTTCAGAATATCTACAAGAGAAAACCCTGATATAGAGACACAGTATGAGATGCAACCTTCTGCCTACTGAATTGTTCTTCTAATTGCCCTCATGTATATTGGACAGACAAGTGACAAGTTGAAAAAAACCCAGAAAGCTCATTCTCCAGATAAACCATAGAGATATAAGGTTTCTGATCAGAAATAATCCACAAATAGTAAAAATACTTTAAATATTTGATTACTTTCATCATTACTGTCATCCATTATCAATCCTAGGCAAGATGAAGGTCTCTCCGAGTTCAATCCATTTTATTTTTTCTAACTTTTTTGCATCATTGCCACACACTTCCTTATTTCATCGATCCATCTCACATGTGGTCTCTCTGTAGGTCTTTTACAATCTTTTAAAATCCCATTTTGCTATCTCTTCTAGCAAGATGTCCAGTCCAATTCCACTTCAGTCTCTTAATTTTTTCAATGATATCAGTAATACCTGTTTGTTCTCTTACCCATATATTTCATTTTCAATTTGTACATATATAGAAAGCCTTAGTAAAATAATAAAACATGTATTTATTAACAATTGAGGTTTTTTTATTATTATAATATTTTAAAACTGTTTATCACTTTCGTGCTTGAATGTATACTATTCATTGACGAATCTTTTAACATACCGTAAAACATAGATGTACATTGATTTGATGGGCTTCCTTATATTTAATGTTTAAATTTTAGTCTTTAACATCTATAAGATATTCAATAAATTTATCATTCTATTTGATTATTTTTTTATAAAATCAATTGAGTGTAAATAAATAATTGATATTTTATTTAACTTACGTTTTATGATAGTGCCTCATTATCTCAGTAATCTCACTTCACATGAGTACGTATTGATTCTATATTATGTTAAGCAATTATGTTCTGAACTGAAAAACTTGGGATTGTTACTGAGAAAATTCCCATGATAATGCCAGAAAGCATAATATTTATCTAGGGTCGGATAATTGGGTTCAAACCCAGTAATATATTATAGATAAATGAAAATTCAATGTAGCTCTCTGAGATAGGATTTGATGTTGGTGATCAGGAAATATAACCAGGGTGTCTTATATAAATATTTACATAAAGGATATAAGGTTTGATCATTATCATCAAATTCCATTTTATTAATTTGTAGATTATAAGCATCATCATCATCATCAGTTAAGGGGTTCCCAGTACAATATATTTAATTATATAGTTTTATAAATTTTTAATTTGATAAATAATAGAAAGACATTATATCACGTATAAAAAAATAAATGTATATATATATATAGTGTGTCCCAGAAAAAAAGTGATTGGTCCTGGCTCCAAGCTATGCATCATGCCATTTTTAATCAATGTCGTGTTACATAGTGACATGGTTTAGCTATTCATCACAAAAACGTTGTCACATGTCTAGATCATAAGTTAAAACTATGTGACAATGTTTTGGTATTTTGCATATTGTCTTCAATATTCTCCGTCATCATAAATTCTTGTAAACTAATTTAATTAAACCATTTTTGTGTTTTATGGCTTCAATACCATAGACAATTTAACTCAGACAGCTTCAAATATTTTATTAGGAGTTTTACCAATTTAAAATAAAAGTTAGTGTTAGTGACGGAATGAATTAAAGAATGCAATCCACAGCCATATTTTATGTAATAATTCATAATGCAGACATACTAGTGCCTTAAAATTTTTGGGTTGAATAGCAAAACTATGTCACACACGCAATTAGATTCAGAGATGATACTACATGCAACTTGGAAAGAGAACTAGTCACCTTTTCAATGCGGCACACTATGTATATATATACAAATTCAATTAGTAGTCTTTATATATAGAGAGAGAGATCGTGAGATTAATATTTTAAATTTTAATTTAGTGAAAAAATATTTTCCTTTTTATTTATTCACTTTGTACTAATTTTAAAAAATGAGCATGTAATTTATTTTTGCTTAAAAAAAATCTAAACTGATTTTATATTTAAATTAAAAGCTAATTAATAAATCTAAAAAATATATTAAAGTTACATATTTTATATTTTTCAATTATTTTTAAAATTATAGATGTGTGTGAAGTATATATCATGACATTAACATATAGTCTTAAATGAGTGTGACCGACCATTCTAACGTCAGAGAGATGATTTCTGGCAAGTCAAAAAACAAACCAATCCATAAATAGGGCTATCAGATTAGTGAATATCATAACTGGGACAAGAAAGAGAGAGGAAAAAAATATAATAGTTTAAAAAAATAATAAATTAAAGATATTTTCAGCCAGGATAGAAATTCTGTAGGGAACACCACACCTATTTCTCCTCTTTATGAACTTATAGAATCCATTATATAAAATGAGTTAATAATGTAACCTACTAAAAGATTCAAAATTTGGTACCCTCATTAAAAAATGTTATCAACAATACACATTTACTTATTTTGGAAAAAAAAACAATACAAATTTATTATAAACTTCAATTTTAAACTAACAAATAAATTACAAATATAATTAGAAACTTATACAAACATCACATGAAGAATGGCTTTTATTTTATGACATATGCATGCCAGTGGTTTCTCAGCTTCGTTAATATGATACAATAAATAGCAGCTTAAAACAACAGTAGCCATTTAGTTATCACTGAATAAACTAAAATTGTATTAATACGATATTAACTGTGGGAGTCAAGTTTCGTATAATAATTAACAATTATTAATAGCAAAAATTAAGTAATAAAGCACAATTTCCACCATCTTTTTATTAGATTTGATAGTGGGATATTCAATGGTAATGAATCCTCTTATCAGAACGCAGAGATTAGCAGCCTCAAATCACTCCTGAAAAATTAGAATATCCGTCAACCCTATTCGTGAACCATTAATAAATCCACATGTATAAATTACTAATCCCAAATCTAATTATTCTATATCTTGCAGTGCTGTTACAAAAATAAGTATGTACATTTATAAATCCAATTTTTATGCTTTACTTTACATGAGAGTACTTGATATTGTTACACAATCTTACTATCATCAAATGCATATGTTTTTATTATAACAGTAATGGTGTATTTAAAAAAATAACACTATAAATTGGTATGTGAAATACATATAGTATAGCCCAATGAAAAGATGATAGATTCCTTACCTGCTGGCAGCACTCTCTGAAGTAATATAGGTATTATGTAGAACATAGTTTAACTGCTCCAAAATTTCTTTTAGACACTAGTATATCTTGATCATGAGTTCTGATTGTATATTTCTGCAATGCAATGAATATTCTAGCTTCTGCGAGATGGTAAAAGTGAAGAAAAATTGAATCTGTACCTGGTTTGAGAGTAGATCAAGAAAAAACCAGTACTGAGCTTTCAACAAAAAGCATATAAAATCATAAACAAATATGCCAAAAAACTAAATCTTAAAGTCAACTACAATAAATCTTCTATCTGGAAAATCAAAACAGGTATAACAATTCTCTCACTATTCACGGCCCAGGCACAATCATTTCTGGGCTTTGCCATTGCCAAGTCTAGATTAGCCATGTCGAAGGACATCTTGAACTCAATACTAGACAAAACAAGAAAGGTAGTCCACTCACTGTCAAGAATTTCAATATCACAACCCGGAAAGGTTGCCTTACTCAACATGCTAGTCTACCCGAGACTAAGCTACTACCTGCCATTTACAAAACCCACCAAAATGTTTGAATGATCAATGAACTCATTATGCTCTAGGCTGCTTTGGAATGGAAAGTCATATCCATAAGCATGGCTAAAGCTCAAATGCCCAAAGAATCAAATGGGCTCGGCCTGGATTCAGTGTCCATCCTGTACCTCCAAAAGGCTCTGGAGGTGCTGCATGTGGCCAGCCTTCAACAAACAAATCTAAACCTCATGCCAACAGTGAAGCCCACGGATACACCTCATCCGCTCACCAGCAAATGGATGAGGATATATGGACTTATGTCAGAAACTCAGCAAACATAATGCAAATTATAGTAGAGGGAAAAAAACGTTTTGGTAAACATACAAACTCAACTACACCAATCAAACCATTTTACAGAATGATCTAGGGTTAAACAATAAGCAACTCATAGCAAAATTGGTTCTTAGAACCAAAATACATCGGCTTTCTGCTAAAGATCCACCTCTCCTCTCTGCCAACAAATCATTTTCTGGTGTGGAAGCGGGTTTAGCAAGATCAACACTTAATGCATCTAGGTGCGACAGCAGGTGAGACAATTCATCATCTCCTGTATTTCTGCCCTTTTCTCAAGCTGATCAGATCCTTTATTAGCGAAAGTGTATCACTCGACATTAGAGAAGTTTTAGTCATTCAAAAGGCTATAAACAGTGGTATATTCTTGAAAATCAGAATCACCATTTTTCTGACCTTTGCAGTCTGTCTATCCAGATGCAAGTGTATATTTGAAAATGCTAATTGTCATGTCTGCAACATCTATATCAAATTACTCAAGCGGCTCAGGAACAGAGATAGATTGCTGGCTCCAGACTGGCTTTTTCATGAAACCTGGGCTAGGGTCACCCTCCCAGAGGAGTGAAGAAGGGCAATGGCCCCAGTCTTGGATCACAGCAAGCTCTACAGAGTGAATGCCTTGCAACAGTATAAAAAGAATATAGCTGTGTATAGATAAACATGTTCAATTGTATCTAATAAATTTTAATTTATTTTAATAATAAAAAAAAAAAAAAACAAAGGCATAAAGATTCAGGTATTTGATAAGCTATACAATCTAAAATTACTGCAGCATATTCTTTCGCTAGTCATTAATTGGGGAAAAAATCCAATTTAAACTCTTCACTTGTGTTAAAAATCGAATCAACTTCTCAAATTTAAATAACTTACAATCAAATTTTAAAAAGCATTGGTTACATTTTCTGATCATTATCGCCCCCCCCCCCCAAATAAAATCAGTATTGAGAAAAGATCTAATCTGTCAAGAATAGTTTTAACTTATTTCAATCTACAATGATTTTGAGCATTACCTCTTTAGTTTTGAGGATTACTCTGCAAATCCAGGTTCGAATCCCTCCAAGATTCAATTAAATTATGACTACTTAGCATCAATTTCTGACTCAAGAAAGCAAATATCTTATATACAATGTCACACAAACTTATTACATTAATTAACCATTTTAACATTTTAGAAGAAAAAATGAAATGGAAACTTAACTATATTTAAACATGACTACTACTTTATTGAGCTAACATATACTAATAATAAATATATTATTCTTTTTAACAGTCAAAAGAATATATTGACCAGGTGATTTACAAAAAAATGTTTTAATTTTTCATCTTTAAACATGCTGTTATATTTAATTAATCACTTAGAATTACATGTAATCACTATTTTTCATTAAAATTTTCAAATAAACTCTAAACATTAATAGTAAACCATTCAAACATCACATAACCATCTTTTCTTAACTTACCCAGCTGTTAAAACAATAGCAAATTTTTCGGCACAATACTGCTACCTAGTGGTAGCTATAGTAATCAAAAGATGCCAGATATTTGTATAAGCATAAGAAAAGGTAGTCAAGTGATGTTTTAATACCAATACTAGCCAAGAGATAAGTGACTATAGTTATTAAAAAAAACCAAAGATTCCAAAATATATAGACACTGAATTGGATTAAGATCTGTATGACTATATAAGTAAATTAGCTTGTATTGAAAATATAGTTGTATCATTTTGGACTAATTAGGTGGGTTCTAAAGAGGTGCATCAGATAAAGAAGCAGGTGCATTGCTTTCAGATCCAAAACCTCTCACTGATAAAAACTATAAACTAGTCTGGGGGCATTGGATGAAAATCCATTGAATAGGGATTAAAAATGGTCAAGCATTGTTAGCTGAGAGGTCAGCGCAGCTGCCTTGCAAGCAAGCAGTTGCTTGCAGACAGTTGTTGTGGGTTCACTTACTGGATGATGCTATGACATACGGAAAAAAAAAGTACAACCTTCTAGCATCTATTGATTACTATAGCTTGTGCCACTATTGTTGAGAAATTAATAGTAATTAGTAAAATCTAAATTCTCTTCTTTCAAATATATTTTAACACCAGGAGAGAATGACATTTACAGAGCTTTTGTTTTAAGTAATGATATAAAATAATAATAAATACATTTAATATTTACATGTTCAAATAATGAAAAATATATTATTTTCTTAAGGAAGACAACTCAATAAAAAAAAAAATGACAACAGCTTTTGATCTTCAGAGTTAAGCAACATTCTGGTAGCTAGACAAATAATTTTTGGACTAGATCAACATATTTCTTATAACAGCAGGCAGCAAAAAACTCTACATTTCATGTTAGGACTGAAACAGGCTGTTCCTATTTTTTAAGTGCTACCTTAAAGACTGATACACTTTTAAAGTGCCTTACAATCACATGTATTGAACAAGAGCCATAAACTTAATTGTTCATTGCTTCAATTGGATTTATAAATCTATCTAGTCTTGAGTATTATTAGCCTTATATATATATATATATATCAGTGACAAAGTGTATCTTTTTTTGGAATGGAAGCACACTTCTTTTTTTAAAGTTTTTATTTCACTTGCCACAATTTTTATGTAATAGCACCTAATATATATATTGTGCCAATGCCAAATTGGCACATGTATATAAAATAATTTTGTATAAAAATTATTATCAAAACCTTTCGGAAAAAAGAATTTGAAAGTGCAAATTAATTACTTTAAAGAGGGGAGAGGGAGTTTTCCTATAAAAAAAGAACAAAAAAAAAAAAAAAAACAAACTAAGAGTTTCATAAAAGTTAAAATTATTATAAATTAAAAGTTTAAAAAAAAATATAAAAATCTCTTTTCATTCCAGTTTATTATAATAGATTATATTAGTGCGTGAGAATGTAAACAAAAGTATGCATGTTAGAATAATATTAAAAAAATAAATAAATATTGAAATGAAATGTATTTAGAAACACAGTGGTGGACTGCTAATTAAAGATATGAAAACAACACATTTTAAAATAGCTACTACTAATCAAATATTCAATAGGAAAACACGTTGTCATATAATTAATTTAAAGGAATTTCGACAACACGTATTGCCGGAGGATATTAAAACAAAAACACTTGGCAGGTATAAATAGACTTTTTTTTCGTTTTATCATTCATTTTCAGTTGGAGTTTGAAATTCAGTCTAGTTTTACTGTGTCAGTTTACAGAAATGCAGTGCTGAAAAGCTTTTGGAAATATACGCTTGCGCTCCAGCCTTGTTAGTCCAATAAGACCATCAAAACCTGCCTGAGAAATAATGTCTGGATAACAACACAGAAACCCTCCATCAAAACGAGCAGCTGTCTCCAAGAAGAGACCAACGGATTACCATAAATTCTCTTCCATAAACAAAATCTAACCGGTTAGATACAATCCCTTAGAAGCAGCAGAAGTAGCCACCGACAAGAAAAAAAAATCCTAGGTATCTGTTTTATTATTATTATTTACCAGTAGTAGTCACCACTGTAATCCGTAAATATTGAAGATTAACATTATATGAACTCTATCATACATAAAAGGAACTATTGATGTGTGTGCGAGAGTCTCAAATGTCATTAATGCTTTATTATTATTTTTGCGAATGAGAGTTAATTTAAATGTCTAAGATTATGTTGCTTTGTTCATGAAATATCCTATCATATGTAAATTTAAAATGTGCGTGTGTGAAATTTGGATTTATAAAATGTTTAGAATGCGTTGATGTTGGTTAGTAAATTATATTTAAACTTAATTGATGTTGATTGAAATAAATTATTTTTAAATTTAAACTTGATCTGTCGGTCAATTCTTTTTATCAATATCTTATTAGCAATAAATATCATTGATTAAAATTAGACTGGGCTGGTTAAAGGGAATTGTTTCGAGCGCTGGATTATGAGCCTACTACCCGAATATGTTAGTCTTCAGACTAGCTGGCGCCCCGGGGTTTACCCCGAAACAAATAAAGTATTTGGATGGTGGGGGTTTGAATCTAGCAGCCGAGATGGGCCATTGTTGATAGTTAAAGCTATTAATAAGATCTCCCATTTTGCTCGAACGTGCCGGTTCGTTCACCTAACCTTTATAATATTATAAATGTATTGTGAAGGAGTTTGAAACCGGCCAAAACTTATATATACGTATAAGTAGGTGGTTTCAGCGGTTCGACCCGGTACATAAATGGCTTTACCCAACGTTTGGGGCTGAACCTAAGAAATAACAGTAAATAAATGTTTGTGTTTCTTGTTTAAAAATAAAAACCTTAAAGAAATCTAAATTACGTAGGTAAAAATGTATTAAATTAAAAATAAAAAAAAGAATTGACCGAATTTTTTTTTTTCTTACTTCTTTAAATGAAAAGAGATTTTGTGCTATTTACGTTCTGTTTAAATAAATGACAGTTGGGTGTTTGGGCGGAGTTAAAGCATTAAGATCGGGTAGGATAAACGGACAAAGGAGAGCGGAGTCAGCGTGTATTTCCAATTTAGAAAGAAATAAATAAAATAGAAATTAGTAAACTTATTAAAATAAAATGGTATCAAAAATAATGATAAAAAAGTGTTTAAAATTATAAATGATAAGAAATAAAGCCAAAATGGAGGCTCAAGGTAAAAATATAGAAAATATTCCCAACAAGGGAAAAAGAGAAATCATAGCTTTATTAACGTGCATGTTCGAAAAACAAAAAGAAACAGCAGAAGAATATAAAAAAATAGCCGAAGAGCTTAAAAACCAAAATAATGAAATGAAGAGTAAATTGGAAGGGCAAGCTGAAATGCTTGAAAAGCTAAAGGACCGGATCGAAATGGGCCAGAATAAAATAAAAGAAGAAATTAGGGAAGAAATAAAAGTTGAAGTTACAAATTTAACTGTGAAAGTAAATCAAATAAATCGTAGTCAAAATAGCCCACAGACTGAAATAGAAAGTAAAGCAGAACAGGATAGTGCTAACACAGAGAAAAAAATAGATCAAGAAATAGAAGAGAGACATAAGTTCAAGTTAGAAAATAGCGTAGAAAAGTTTTCACAAAAATTTAAAAAGGTTAATGTAAAAGTTCGTATTTGTTTTAAACATAGATTTAAAACAAAGAGAAAGCGTAAAAAAAAATATTCACGGTTAGAAAAAATACGGAGGTCTGTGAAGCTTAAAAATTTTCTAATTTACAAGGCAGAAAATAAAACGGAAAGAAAAAGAGATAAAATAGATTTTAATCCAGAGATAGAAGTGAGAATATGGAGTATAATTTATGTTAGTGAGTTAGTAGAAAGAAAGAAGGAACCACCGGACATAGTTTAAAAGTTAGTAATCGGGCGGAATAGTAAAGGAAATAAACAAAAAGGACCGGAAATGGACAATGAACTCGAATATGATTATTCTAACGTCAATAATTTGTTAAATTTAAATCTGAAACTTCTATTTAAAATTAAAATAATAAATCAAAAATAAATGAATGATGATAAATTAAAGTTAATCTTAGTAAATAAATAACAATCTTAGAGTTTTTAAAATGTTAAAGGAACGATAAAATGATTTATGTCAAAACCCTCGATTATGTCTTATCGATTCTATTGATATCTCAGCTCATAAGTCTAGAACCTAGCGGAGCGTGACTTTCACAAAATAAATGTGTAAAATCAAAATAGACAAATGAAATGAAAATGTTTTTTTTTTTAAATGAAATAAATAAGTGTATAATGAACGTATTAATGGAAATAAAACATTATTAAATAAAGTTAAAAAAAAAGGAAAAAAAAGAAAAGGGTATTAAATTAGGATTGAGGTGTGTGCGAGTATTTGGGCAAGGAGATAAATTCCAGGCTTGACTTTTGTTGGATTAAGCCTTGTCTTGCGGTGACTTTGTTCTACAGATGGGTAGTGCGAAAAATAATTAATATTGATGATGATGCGCCAGTAGAAAAGTCCTGGCATATAAAAATTAATAAATCTGGAGGAAAGTCCCAGTAACCAAATAAAATAAATGTTTTAGTAAGTCGAATGTGCAGTAGAGATAGTCCTGCCATTCGCAATCTTAAAGTCCCTTTTCATGATCCGTTGTGCACAACAGTTGCCCATGCTGTAGTCACGACTTCCGCAAGAAATTAAAAGTTGGTTTAAATCAGCACAAAGTCGATCTGTGTGTTGAATTGCCTTATATTTTGCTGCCTACTTCTCTTAATATTACATGCACTCTAGAAAAATAAGAATTTGAAATGGTCAATACTTAGGAAAGTGATCAACGCACATGTTAATCAAGAAAAATGTTAGTAAATAAATAAGTATGCATGGGTATATACGCGCACATACACTGTAATATTCGGTAAATACGATACCTTATGATGAGTATTTTAAATGTATTTATCCAGATATCCTTTTAGGTTATTTTCTTGGTACTGCTGCACCTTATGGTGAGTGCAAAAGGGGTTTATTTATTATAGATTCCCTGTAAGCAAGTCCAGTAATAACTCGATATCTAGAGTATTAGTAGGTGTAGAATTATGCTGCACATATACTCATGTGTTAAATAAAGATGTTCGTAACGATTTACAAATAATATTATACGATTAGTAATAAAAGTATAAAGTCAGTCTAATGTGTATTACGAGTAGGTAAGTATGCATGGGTATATACGCGCACATACACTGTAATATTCGGTAAATACGATACCTTATGATGAGTATCTTAAATGTATTTATCCAGATATCCTTTTAGGTTATTTTCTTGGTACTGCTGCACCTTATGGTGAGTGCAAAAAAGGGATGTATTTATTATAGTTTCCCTGTAAGCAAGTCCAGTAATAACTCGATATCTAGAATATTAGTAGGCGTAGAATTATGCTGCACATATACACATGTGTAGGAATTATCTAGAATAAAAAAAAAAATTAATAAATCTTTATAGTCAACAATTAAAATTGCAAGAGATAAAATGGTCAAAAATGACGCATTTTACTCTAAAACGGAGGGGGGTGTAATGTGCCAATGCCAAATTGGCACATGTATATAAAATAATTTTGTATAAAAATTATTATCAAAACCTTTCGGAAAAAAGAATTTGAAAGTGCAAATTAATTACTTTAAAGAGGGGAGAGGGAGTTTTCCTATAAAAAAAGAACAAAAAAAAAAAAAAAAACAAACTAAGAGTTTCATAAAAGTTAAAATTATTATAAATTAAAAGTTTAAAAAAAATATAAAAATCTCTTTTCATTCCAGTTTATTATAATAGATTATATTAGTGCGTGAGAATGTAAACAAAAGTATGCATGTTAGAATAATATTAAAAAAATAAATAAATATTGAAATGAAATGTATTTAGAAACACAGTGGTGGACTGCTAATTAAAGATATGAAAACAACACATTTTAAAATAGCTACTACTAATCAAATATTCAATAGGAAAACACGTCATATAATTAATTTAAAGGAATTTCGACAACACGTATTGCCGGAGGATATTAAAACAAAAACACTTGGCAGGTATAAATAGACTTTTTTTTCGTTTTATCATTCATTTTCAGTTGGAGTTTGAAATTCAGTCTAGTTTTACTGTGTCAGTTTACAGAAATGCAGTGCTGAAAAGCTTTTGGAAATATACGCTTGCGCTCCAGCCTTGTTAGTCCAATAAGACCATCAAAACCTGCCTGAGAAATAATGTCTGGATAACAACACAGAAACCCTCCATCAAAACGAGCAGCTGTCTCCAAGAAGAGACCAACAGATTACCATAAATTCTCTTCCATAAACAAAATCTAACCGGTTAGATACAATCCATTAGAAGCAGCAGAAGTAGCCACCGACAAGAAAAAATCCTAGGTATCTGTTTTATTATTATTATTTACCAGTAGTAGTCACCACTGTAATCCGTAAATATTGAAGATTAACATTATATGAACTCTATCATACATAAAAGGAACTATTGATGTGTGTGCGAGAGTCTCAAATGTCATTAATGCTTTATTATTATTTTTGCGAATGAGAGTTAATTTAAATGTCTAAGATTATGTTGCTTTGTTCATGAAATATCCTATCATATGTAAATTTAAGTGCGTGTGTGAAATTTGGATTTATAAAATGTTTAGAATGCGTTGATGTTGGTTAGTAAATTATATTTAAACTTAATTGATGTTGATTGAAATAAATTATTTTTAAATTTAAACTTGATCTGTCGGTCAATTCTTTTTATCAATATCTTATTAGCAATAAATATCATTGATTAAAATTAGACTGGGCTGGTTAAGGGAATTGTTTCGAGCGCTGGATTATGAGCCTACTACCCGAATATGTTAGTCTTCAGACTAGCTGGCGCCCCGGGGTTTACCCCGAAACAAATAAAGTATTTGGATGGTGGGGGTTTGAATCTAGCAGCCGAGATGGGCCATTGTTGATAGTTAAAGCTATTAATAAGATCTCCCATTTTGCTCGAACGTGCCGGTTCGTTCACCTAACCTTTATAATATTATAAATGTATTGTGAAGGAGTTTGAAACCGGCCAAAACTTATATATACGTATAAGTAGGTGGTTTCAGCGGTTCGACCCGGTACAATATATTACACACATCTAGAAAAATCTGAAACTCCCTTATCTGTAAATCAGAGAATATATTATCAATATTTTTTTATCTTCCAAATCCTTTTAACTTAAAAGTTTTGATTGTAAATTAGATCTTAGCATTGTTTGAACATCTTATAATTAGTGGGAATGAGTTAGTCAAGTTCATTCCATTTCCTTTGTAAATGAAAACAATTCAACAGTTGCTAAAAAAATTGAAAGTGAATTTTTTAAATTGAATTTTAATTAAAGCTTTTGAAAATTTTTGTGAATTTTTCTACGGAAGCACTCATTCCATTCAATACATGGACACTTTGTCCCCGATATATATATAATGGTTATTCTTCACTACATCCAAGATAAGACTTAATGTGCTTTTAAATGTCCAATCAATATTTGATAATTTTATATTTATAAACCATTTAACACATTTTGATTTATATTTTAATAATTTCTGTTTGTAAAACTACATATATATCTTAATATTCTTATGAGTCATATTTATATAACAAATTTGTAGTGTATCTGAATCAATTTATGGTAAGACTTGCTTCTTAAAATAACTCCATAATATAACTTTGTGCATAGTACACATGGAGAAAATAATTTGATTAATTTTTGGATTTTTTGTTACATTGTGAATTTATAAATATAAAGTATATTAATATATTACTAATATTTTTTTATCATTAATATATTCTGTGAATTTCATTTTTTGCTGTTACCTGATCTTTCCTCTATGTATGAAATATGATTCTGTGATTATAGTATAGCCTCTTGTCTTAATGTTTAATTCAGCTAAATTCCAGAAATGCAATTAAACCAGTAAAACATCACATGATCATCATTTCCTATGCTTACACAAGCTGCTAAAACCGTGGCAAATTCTCCATACAGTAGTGCCACACAGTGCCAGCCATAGCAATCAATGAATGCAAGAAGGTTTATGCTAGTGACTAGTAGCTTTCATCAGTGAGGAGCCTAAGATCTGAATGCACTGCATCTAGATTTCAGGATGTAATACAACCCTCCATCAGTCATATTTTACTTATTTAGTTAACTATTAAGTTATGAATCCAAAATGAAATCATAATAATGTTTTCAATCCAAGACCATTCACTTATATAATCATATAGATCTGAACAGAGTTCAGTTTCCATACATTTTGGTGTCATTTGTTTTTTAAAAAATTACAGTCACCATCATCGATGCTAAGGGCAGGATTAATATAAAACTACTAAAACATCACATGATCATTTTGTATGCTTTCATAAGCTGTTAAAACAATAGCAAACTCCCCATACAGTAATGTCACCCAGTGCAAGCCTTCTTGCATCCATTGATTACTAAAGCTTGCACTGGGTGGCACTACTGTATGAAGTTTGCTTCTGTTTTTGAACGTAATTAAAAAAGATGTCATAGTTTTGAAATCAGTCAAATTTCAAGAATCTTAAATTTGTAGGGCCTTTATATAATTTTTTTTCCGGATAACAATGAAATTGATTTTATAACAAAATTGCAACCATAACCACAAAGCAACCATTCAAAATTTAGCGTTACTTTTTTATTTAGAGAGCCTCTATAAAGCTGTAAATATTTATTTTTATTAATGTGGATATAATCACTAAAATTGTTAATAATACAAAACTTTGAATGAGCTGAATAATATGGATCACATGGAAGGCTATTTTATTGTCTACAAATTTGGCTACTAAATATTAAAATGTTTTTTTTTTTTTATTATTTAAAAATAATACATTCTTATTTTAGAAAAAGAAAAGCAGGCATTCAACACTAAAATATATTAAATTTATTGTAGTAAATGTGTACATCGTTTTTTTTTTTAAATAACAAATCAACAAATTACGTATATATATTCTGTTATATTTTACAATTATTCAGGCATCCCAGCATACTTTAAAGTTTGTCAACGGAAGACAGCAGGTGTACTAGAATGATTATTAAATAGATCCATTTTGCAATTTAGCAAAGGCACGAGGCACCAAAACGATTATAACTCATCCTTTACTGCTGTTGACATTTTGAGCCGGTCGTACAAATCATCCTTTTTTGGAACAGAGCTGGTAGAATTCATGTTCTTTAATACATGATGGTAATTATTATAAGCGAGCATTAAATCCGAGAGCTTCGCTGCATCAATAAATAAACCTTTTGCTTCTGCGAGAATTTTGTGTAAAAGTTTCGTATTGTGTGATTGGAAATTTTTCCTGCGTACTTCGCGTTTTAAATATATAATATAGTCTTGGAAAATTGCAATCCAAAATTGTTTTTGTCGTTCGCTTTTCGAGGAGTTTTGAACATTGTTCCAATGCATTTGTAGCCTCTGGATTTGAAATTTTAAATTTGTGACATCATTATGTAGACTGCGAATTTGAAGAAGTGCTAATTTGCGATTATTTTCGATACACGTCCGAGAACATATGGTTAAAGCTGTTTGAAGTTTCAGAGTCTTTTGAGCATGAACGAGGATAAACCGAACCAGGTTTTGAAAGGTGATGGGAAGATGAGAAGGGAATGCAATACTCTCAGATTTCCTGTAAAAAAAAAAAAAAAAGGCAAAAAATTAAAAATCTAATAGTCTAAAATTTATTATCTAAATAATATTATCTGCTGTAACAAAAATTCCATAATCTCGTGACCATCTTCTTTTGCCTTTTACTTCACAAATAAATGTAAATAGAAGGACTTGAAGTTATCTTTGTCACGTGTATGTGGTCATGTGAATCAGTTGTAAAAGATGGATTGGATAGTTGTGGGGAGCTTGAAAGTCTGAGATCAAGTCCCTTATAATTACATTAAGTTTAGTATAGATAATATACATGTATTTAAATATTCTCAAATAAATATAACTAATGTATTTCTTTAGTTTCATTTTCTCACTTCGAGTGAGTTTTTTTTTTACTTTTAAAATGAATTTTATTAAACATAAAACTGTTAGTTAGAAATATAAACAGTTTACAAGTTTTTTAAAAATTTAGAAAATATTTTTACAATTCAATTAGATATTAAAAAATAATTTTCCTCGATGTAAAAATAATAAAGACAAACATAAAAAAATTAATCAAAATAAATCTAGAATAAGTATAACAAAGGACAAAAAAAAAAAATCTCATCTGAGATATAACAAAGACATAGGTAAGATAAAAGAAAAACAATGGGGAAGAAATAATTACTTATAATGGGATTGAAGAGAAACAAGGCTCCACATAACAGCAACAATATTTGGAAGAGATAGCACCCCTGTCTCTATTTCTAATTTTTAAAATATTATAAAATAGGGATTGCAAAAATGGCATCTTAAGAATCAAAGGTTAAACATAAAAAAAATAGTGAGCCTAATTGAGAGGAAATGTCACATTTAATGCTGTCACTAAGAGTGGTGATAGAAGAAGTATGCAATTTGGTGACTGACTCAATATTTTTATAGGTAAGAAAAGCAGGACATTGGCATAAAAAATGATGAATTGTTTCTTCAGACATATAACAGAGAGAGCAAAGAGGCTCAGTATTAGCATGTACCCTACTTTGCAATAAAAAATAACTAGTAGGAAGAACTAAATTAATTTTGATAAGAAAATCAAGGTATTTTGGTTTCAGATGACAGAATTTGAATTTTAAGATCATCTATTTATTTTATGGCATTAAATAGAGGTGCTGGAGGTCAAGATATACTCTATGAGTCATGTTATATGCCTCCCAAGAGTATTTTCTTCGAGAATGTGTGATGATTAAGATCATTATGAGCAGAAATATATTTCACTGTGGATCGAAAAAAATTAACTTTACTAGATGGAGGTATATCAGTAGGAGTGACCAAAACAAATTTCAAAGCATCAGAGTAAGCAGAAACAAATTTAAAAATATTATTAAGTGACCTTTGAAAATAAAAGGTAGGGATTGAGTTGAAAAAAGTCCATAGTCTTTGGAATGCTTATATAAGGTTCCAATACTAATTGTAACAGCTCTTTTAGACCAAATCAAGTTGTAAGCAGTTTTCTTATTTGAATCATAGCTTCTCATAATCTTACATGGCTGAATTTCTTCAACTTAGTACAGAAAAAAATGCATTTCCCCACTTTCTCTATTCTAGTGTCAATTATAAGTTTGATTAATCAATAATTACCAGATTATAGTATAATTTAATCCCCATCAACAGATTGGCTTTTGGATTTTGCTTTTACCAAACAAAAACTTGATATTCAAACCTGGAAGCAATTCACATTTAATTCACCCTGAATTCTGAATTCAAAATTCCCTATGCTTTGGAATCCAAGCTAGATTGGCTTCTTGATTTTGCTTTTATCAACAAGGACATAAGATTCATACCAAGAACCAATTCACTTCTACATCCAGCATCTAATTTTAATTCATCTTAAATTCCAAATTCCTTATGGTTTGAAATCCAAGCCAATATTTTTGTACTTATATAGATTAGATTATTAGTTTGATATAAAAAGATTAAAAGTAATTTAATTTTTAATTGCATGGATTTCAATTTTGAAACACCATAAATGCACGTGCCAGAAACAAGTTTTGGAAGAGGGAGGAAGTATATTAAAATGCACAGCTGCTATTTAAACTTACAATAGGCAAAGTTAGAATAGAGAAAGGATAAAATGGTTTTGTAATACAACCTTTCTATTTTTCATAGTAAATAATAACTTCTGTTTTTACAAAAATATCAATAATACTCCCCTTCCCCATTGCTCTATTTTATATCTAATTATATGATTTTAAAAAGTTCTTTTCTTTTAGTTTCTTTTGCTGTGTATCTTAAAAATGTTTAGATGCTTAATTTTTTTGTTGTAGGTTTTCACTTCATTAAAAAAAGGACAATCAAAACAAATCATCCTGGGGGTGTTATTTCTGGTTAGAAAGCTGCTGGAGATGCAAGAACCTTTTGATCATTGCTACTTTGCATAGTACTTGTAATGAGAACTAGGAAACCTATGCACTGCAGTTTTAAAATTGTTAGGAGCTCGTAGTTATGGCTTATACTATTATCATCATCACTAATATCACTATAATAAACAATAAAATTTAAAGAAATGCTTTCCTTCCATAATGCACTAAAATGCAAATAAATTTTCTTGAGCTTTCAGTGTTCTTCATATCATGTGATCAAAATATAAACGCTTGGAGGAGCTGAACGTTAGAGAGTCTAATGTATCAAGAATACCATCAAAGCTAAATAAATTTCTTTTTTAAGAGCATTTACATAAAATGAAAGCATTCTTTTAAACTTTTATATATGCAAGATGTGACATTTTAATTCTCGGAATGTTTCCCGGAAGGTTTGTGATGATGGCGTTTTAGTTGTATTTACATGTTGGACTATTTCCATTATCTAATATGAGTATAGAATGTCTTTAGAAAAATTTAACTTTATTTAAATATTCCAAATACATTCAACTGTTAGTAATAGCACAGAGGTTAGTATAAGCACAACGTTTTGAGGGATATTATTTTCCTTCTTCAGGTGTTGCTGGCCTGACCAGTATCAGTATTAGGATGGGGATTGAACCTGGACCCTTAGATTCTTGAGTTGAATTTTAAGGTAACCCTCTAACCAACTGAGCCATCCTTCCATATACCTTAAAAATTCAATACTCAAGAATCTAAGGGTTCAGGTTTGAATCCTGTGCTAGCACTGCGACTGTTCAGGCCAAGAACACCTGAAGAAGAGGGGAGAATAATATCTCTCAAAACATTGTGCATATACTATCCTGTTTGATGTGCTATTACTAACAGTAGAATGTATTTGGAATATTTAAATAAAGGTTAATTTTTTCTAAAGACATTAAATACACATATTAGATGATGGAAATAGTTCAACATATAAATACAACTAATTCTCGGAATGCATCTTTTATAAAATATACATGTGCAAGTGTACACTAGTGGCTACCACAGCCTTCTAAGTAGTCTTCTTGTGCATCCATATACTGATTAAAACAGTGTTCCCATTTATGGAAGCACACCTGGAATTCATTTTCAGGAATATGGTTGAGCGTCTGTCTCACATTCTTTTGAATAGCAGTTATAGTAAAAAAATCTTCATGCTTTCAGAACAGTTTTTAATTTTTGGAATAACCAAAAGTCCCAGAAAGCTACGTCAGGTGATAAGTGGGATGGGCTACTTGTGTAGTTGAATTTTTTTGGCCAAAAAGTCTCTCACAATGAACGTTGTTCAAAAATTCGATCACCCATTTTTATGCCAAAACATATGCAAAGATATTTTATTTTCTCTTCAGTTAACTAACAACTACCTCCAACAGCTTAAAATTTACACACATGATAGCGTAAACTAATAAACATCACGTGATCACCATTTCTTATGCTTGCTTATAACTGTTATTAAAATGGGCAAATCAAAGAATGCCAGAGGCCTTCTGGCATCCATTGATTACTCTAGTTTGCTGTGTGGCAATACATATAGTGAGTTTTTGCCTGTGTTAATTTTAGCTTAAACATGTTCAAACATAATACTTGTGAGATTTTGATACAATTAGGTCATCGGTGAGCATTCTAGAAATTAAATAGTCATATATTTTACTTTCTATTTTTTAATTGTATATATGGTCATTGCAGCTCCATATTGTTGACTTTTGTTTTCCCTTTCATTCCCATGAATATAGCAGCAAGTAAGTTTATATTTTAATAATTTCATTATGGATCATGGTGAATTAATCTTAAATATTTGGAAGATGAAGCTTGCTCAGCAAGTGGAAAATTGCCATTTAATTTAATTTTTAAATGGATAACCACATTAACACCACTTCAAAAATTTAAGTCTCTAATTCAAAAAAAATTGTGACTTAAATCATATAATGTTAAAACTAGAAAAATTAAGCTTATACTTGTTTCATTAAAATACACAGAATCAAATGGAGGCTAGATAGCATAAATCTTCAATCTGTCACTAAGGCAACCCCTATAAATAAAAGATGGATTCCTAACTTTCACTTTGGTCTAAGTAAGATCTTAATATAGACAAAAAAGTTGACATTCAGACCATAACAGATTGATATTTGTACATTCCTAGAAATATGAATAAACCTCATCAAACAAGCACAAATTTTTTGAAAGTGGGCTAATAAATAGTCACTGTTAAAATTTTTAAACAACACTGCTATTCATTATTATTTAGATAATTAAATCTGTTTTAGCACAAAGCTAAATGATTTGTAAATGCAAACCATATGTTAAAAGGTCATGCTCATCTACACTGTAAATCTTCAATCTGCTATCAGGTCAATCTCCATAAATAAAAAAATGTCTCCCATCTTTCACTCAGGTCTAAGATCTTATTATGGACAAAAAGTAACAAACTGAGATTTAAAAATTCACAGTATTTTAAATAAAACTCTAATAGGCAGACAAATATAACCTGTTTTTGAAAAATAGTTTAATAATAATCATTTTTTCAAATCTCATTGTTATTCATTATTATTTAGATGACTGCACAAAGTTAATGATTTATATATGTAAGCCACATAATTTTTTCTCTTTATTTCATTCTTTTTCAAAGAAAACAATCTTTGGTTATAGCCTATCAAACATAATCTTATAGAATATGTTTCTTAAACGGATATATAATGTGGAGTTTAAGATTTTATTCTTTAATTTTATGACTTTCATTCAGTCGTTTATACCCAAACTACTTTGACCTATATATAATTTATTGCAAAAATGATGAACAATACAAAATACTTCAAAAAAAGCATCCCTATCAATTTTCTCATTTGAAATTATTTAAAGTAATATATTTTATGTATGTTATTTTTCTATTACCAAATACACTATATGCTCCCTAATAAAAATTTTATATGAAGATGAAAAAATGCAAATCAATAAAATCAAATCATATTTTTCTTTTACGTTAACATTTTTAAAATTATTATCATCATTGCTTAAAAATATTTATTAAACAAAATAACCTTAAACAATTTATTAGAATAACCAGCACTAAAATAATCATAAAATTCTTTTTTGAAACAGAGTTATGTTCTGTAGAACTATTTAATTTCTCATTTCTAAAATAAAATATATAAAGAGCACATTAAAACATTTTACACCCCATAGCCATATTTCTTCAGTCACACATTCCCTCGCCTCCCTCTTTAAATAAAAAGAATCCCTATTCAAAAGAAAAAATTCAAGCTTTTCTTTATTTAAAGTGGAGGGGGGGAAGCTGTTTGTAGGGGAGGGGGATGTACCTGAAGAAATATAGCTATGGGCACTTAAAATATTTTTATAGAGATTTCAGTTAGCATTATACATTGCTTCTATTCAAAGATTGGTATAGTATAGGTTATTTTAAAAACTGGTTACGGGTATTTTGTTTAATAGAAATTATAATATCTGAATATTGACTCATAAATCGAAAGATTTTACGAACGTTAATGTTTAATAAGAAATAGTGGACTTAATCAATGAAGAATTTATTAGCTTCATGCTCCCAAATCAAAATGCTTTAGATTTGCCTATATAATTAAGAAAATTGGTTAGAGATAAGAGGCTCCCTCTTATCTTTATAAAGTCAAATCTTGTGTTATGATTTGTAGAGGTCTCTCTTGCTAAAATTAAGCACTCAAGGCATGTGTACTAAGGTGTTAGCCTTATATAAGTATTAGTAATGATAATAATTTTAAAACTATTAATATAAAAATATGATTTTTTTTTTTGCCTTGTGAATTGCCTTCTTATAAAATTTTAAGGAGGAAATGATATTTGATAAATAAAAAAGGGTATAAAAAAGTAATAAGGAAGAAGCATGTTACTTTATATAATTTATTGAATAATATAAATGAGAAAATTGATAGGACTACAATTTCTGCAGTAATTTATATTATTTAATTGTTTTTTCAAGGAATTATATATAGGACAAAGGAGTTTGAGAATAAATAAAGGTTCAAAAAAATAAAGAATAAATATCTTAATTCTGCATCATAGATTTTTGAATGAAATTCAGGTTATAAGATTATCAAACCACTAAAAGATCACATGACCACCATTTCTTGAGCTACTGTTAATAAGATTATCTTTGATCAGACAACAGTGAATCTATTTACTAAAGATTTTATTTGGAAGCTATTAACTTATTTAAAAATTCTTTTGATATTAAAGGTGATTGTAATGTGAGATAAAATCATGGGCAGAATATTTGTTTTCCATTGTCTTAGCTTTGCACTTGAGAACTTTGTCATGGCAGGGAAAGCTTTGATAGTAGATTTGTAATTTTAATTTTGGCTAGTGATTTAATTGTAAATTATATTGACTAATTTACCTTCTTACATTTGATACTATATATACTGCAACCTAAAATGTGCAAATGTATAGGCCAAAATGTCACTTGATAATAGAGTGAATAATAAGCAGTTGTACGATGCTAAAATTGTGATGTAATATCTAAGCTCAGTGGGTTTATAGTATAAATGTCATATGCTATAATAAGAAGGTAGATGTGGAAGCACTGATAATAAAATATTATGTAAATACAAAGAAACATTATTGATAAATCAACAGGAGGAGAAATCTCAACTCACTCTAACACATATAAATAATAAACTCTATATTGTAAGAATATGTCATTGAGGTTACATTAAATTTCTTTCTTCTACAAATATCTACTACAACTATCATTTAATCCATCTCTTCAGCATCTTATAAGCATCTCATTGCTTTGATCAGACAAAAACATTATTCAATTCTTATAAAATGTTAAATGTTCTTTAAAATCTACGCCACTTAAGATCTATCATTGAATGCACTTTCTTCATTATCAAAATAAATATAAATAACATGGTTCCTGAAATTAAATCAGGATATCGCAGAGTAATATGATCTCATTTAAATTATAAAATAAATTTTTTAGACACTTCAGATTTATTTTACATTGAATCAAATCCCCACACATAATAATTTGGGAGTTTTATAGGCTTTCCAATAGTCCAAATAAATTGTAAATCCATCTGTGATTTATTAATTTTTTAAAACTTAACAACTAACAAATACTCAGTAAAATAAAATTAAAAAAAAAAAGTGTACATCCCTGAAAGTGTATATTTAAAAAAATGGCTGCCAAGTTTGGTAGACAAGATAATTCACAAGTACCAACTACTTATAATTACATATTTATTGTTTAAATGGTTGCATTGGTGGTCGAGAGGTCAGCGCACCTGCCATACACTAGCAGGCAGTTTCCCAGGTTGCGGGTTCGCATCCCGGCCAATGCTATGGCACTTAAAAAAAATGGTTGTTTATAGATTTTCAAAATGAGAAGATAATCTTTACTTTAATCTTTACTTTACCAACTAAAAAACACCAATTGGTTTAAAAATTATTTTACAATATCTATCTAGATCGATTAAAACTCATTTCTCTTGCAAACTTTGTCACGGCAATCTTTTTGCAACCAAAAATAACATAATAAGAGATGGTCATTCTTTTATTATACATATTATCAAATACTGAGTTAGAGACCTTATCAGTTATTATAACAATTGTTACTATTAAATAATAATCTTATATATATATATATATATATGCTGAAACTGGTAATTATTGAACAACTCTATTCCAATAATATATACATAAATGCAAGAAACTTTTATAGTGAATAAGATATATTTTCAAAGTTTTCATAAATCATTAAACTAGCTTTTTGTACTTTCACACTGTGCTTATGGTAAAAATAAAAGTAAAAAAAATTACACTGTAATTAAAATTTCAACTCTAGTTTGAGGACCTGTGATGTTCCTAGATATGAACTACACTTTCTTTTTCCATTTCTGATTACCTCTTTCCTAACTCAATTCAATAATATCATTAGAATTAAATATATGGGTATTTTTTATTTTACGATTTAAATGGGCATTCAATAAGTTAGTTTTTAAAGGTTTATGTTGGAGAATATGAAGTTTGATTCTTGTGACTGAATTTGTTATAGAGCTCCAAAAATATTAAATAATCAGAAAATTTAATTAGTAATTTGTTTACTATTATTTCAATACTTAGCATTGATGATGGCACTAAAAGGCTGAAAGTGTGCTGGTGATTTCTGAAAATGTTAAAAATAGATTTTACTGTCTTAAATGTTGCTTGCCTTTATTAAATATATATATGCCTATCACATTTTGATGAATTTCAGAAAAAAAAGGAAGAACCATAAATCAATCAGCAAACATCACAGGTCTCTAAAATAAAATTAATATAATCAATCTATGCATAAAAGACTTCAATTCTAGAGACAGAACCATTAATAAATGTCTACTAGTAATGCTTTTTACAATTTTTAAATGAAGGGAATTGTTAAAAATCTCAAAGATAGGAGGAATAAAACTAAATAATGTGTTTAGAATCCCTGTAGAAAGATACATTTTAGTGACCTTCCAAAGAGTAGTGTTGCTTAATCTGTAATCTGTATATTCCAGGGGAAACATGATGTCTTCACAGGGGCTCGATAAACACTTGAAGGAAATTGTGAAAGAATTATGAAACAAAATGAAGAAGAATTTCTCTTGCTTGTGAAATCTTGGCTTTCTAACTTGCTACCTCTATTAAAACAGTAAAATTGCTTATAAAAGTAACTGTTTAGTAGCAGAAAATATATTCAGCCATTGATATTTCTGTGTTTAGTAAGAATTGATGAAAACAAGGAACAAGAAATAAAATACCTAGACTTATTAATAAAAAGAAAGAACACATACCTAGATTATAAAATGATATTTAAACCACTGCATATAAGAGGTTACGCAAGTCCAAAGTCTATCACCTCCAACACATATAAATGGGCAGGTATGAATGCTTTCCTATTCAAAAATCACCATTTATATAAATACATAATGGATAGGGAAAACAACATTGACAAATATATAAAGGAAATGACTAACATAGGCTTTAAACCCAATATGATCAATCAGAGAATAAAAACATTTTATAGCAAACTCAGAAATAAACAGCCTAAAGACAATATGAAATACCTAACAATTCCTTTTATACCTAATGTAACTTCAAATATTGCAAAAAAATTGTCTAACAATTTCAAATTTAAAACTTCAGAACACCTCCCAGTACTAACCAACTAATAAATAATTCCAAAGATAAAATAGATGAAGATCAAGCCCCTCATGTGGTCTATAAAATGACATGCCCTCAATTAGGCTGCCACGCATCTTAACTACGGTGAGACTCGGGCTAACCTTAAGACAAGAATTTACCAACACAGGTATGCATACAACAGGGTTAAAAATAAAAATGAAGGAACATCAGTATTCTGGGACCATCAAGCAGCTACAGGCCATGTATTCGAATCCAGTTCTGCCCAAATAATTTGTACAGAGAAGAATGATGCCAAAAGAAAAGTTAAAGAAGCTTTTTACATAGAAAATGATCCCAGTGCTATTAATAGAAGAGAAGCATGCTTTGCTCTCTCCAAGCAATGGACTAACTAATTAAAAATTCAAACTCATTTGCATATGTGTACAATAAATCACAACAGTCTTCATTCACAAAGCTATGAGTATGAGATTCGAACATTAAATCTCGAAAGCGCTAAGCAGACCTATTATACATTATTGTTCAATTATAGCTTCACTATTTAATGCGAAAAAAGTTGCATATTTATAATAAGAATTAGAAAGTAAATAATGACGAGGAGGTGAGAATACAAATTTCAGTCAACAAGGTCTTATAAATGAAATACAATAGAAGCCTTATCATTATTAAATTAGTATAACATAATATGATTCAGTGTTCAAATATTATTATTGCCACTTATTATAATCTTTTAATTTGTATGAAAACATTGTAAAGGAAATATTTTTATAGAAATGTATGCATTTATTTATTTCTCCTTTCTCTCTAAATTTAAAGAGACCTTATGAGCTATTTTAAATACATATTTAATATACTAAGTCTTGGTACCCCTCAGTCCATAGCCTCAGTAGCTCAGAAGAATAAACGATCTTGAAAAAAATGCCTAAATATTTAAAAGAAACACAAATTTCTCATTATTAAAGACTTAAAAGAAATCAGAAAAGAACATGATTAATAAATAAAATAAGACAACAGAAGTTTTAATATCTGTTTTATCAAATAATCAGTTTAAATTACGCAACAAAAACATATAGAAAATATTTTTAAATCCTATATTATGGTATTAAAATGTTCAAATCCTTGTAGAAGAAAGAAAAAAAACTTTTTGATTTTTTTTTTTTTTTATTAATAATAAAAATTATTTATTTATTTACCAAGAAGGAATAAAATACTTTTTTTTCTTATATGAGTTTTAATCTTTCAAATCCTTTCCATTTCCAAATGTCAACTTACAAAGACAACTAATTTTTCATGCGAACCTACTGAGAATCGGTAATAAAAGAAATAATAAAATGAAGACCCCCCTCGGTGGCAAAATGTTGCCTCTTAAATTAATTTATCATTAAAATTACAAAATCAAAACTCCACTGATTGATAAACAAAGATTTAAAAAAATCAAAAGTATATCAACTTTTAAAAACATTTTCTTTCTGAGGATTAGTAAGATGGACTTTAAAATATATAAATAAAACTAGCTTGAGTTTATCAAAACTCGAATTTAACCCTCTTACTTCCGATAAGAAATATTAAAACAGAGATAAATCTAATATTCACAGTTAGAATACTGGAAATATAGTCAAAAAGGACCAAACTATATCATCTTGGAACGTTTATCCTCCAATTAACATTTAGTCAAGGAATATCTAATAAAATGAGACAGAAAATCAGCAGCAACGCCCCCTACCCCAGATTGTGGTTGTTATTATAAGCTATTTCTTTTTCCGTTAAATTTCAATAATTATATTCATTATCAAAATGTTATTCATTGAAAAACATTTTTAGCCTGATTATTTATTTTACTTTTATTAGACTTTTTATTTATTTACAAAGTCCTATATTTACTGAGGCTCTAACCTCGATAATATGCGTGTAAAAATGCGATAGTAGGGACCTCTATCGCATTTTTACACGCATATTATCGAGGTTATAAAGTCCTATATAATTTTGGTACTTATATATTGATCCAGCACTGATAAAAATCATCAGCACAATCAAATGAACATATAAAGACCAAATTAAACATATTTACAATCTTGTAAAATACATTAAAGAACAGCCTTTCAAGCTACTGTGCATACTATATCTCGTGTTGGGAGTGAAAGTATTCATTTATTAACACTCGTAAAAAGCGTATGCACAGTAGCTTGAAAGGCTGATCTTTAATGTATTACAATTTATAAACATGCGCTATATAAAATAAAATGAATTGATTTTGTAAACGTTCTAATGAGAAGAACGTAATTAGTCAAAATGTTGTTTTTGCCCATGACTTTATAATTTAAACTATACTGTGATGTCATGAAAGAGTGCTGGCATGAGAAATCCATCATCTGCAAAAGTAATGTGTACATGGGCTTTACCATTCATCTACAATTCTTGAAAAGTGAATGTGGGAGTATTTTTTTTATAAAAGTAAATGATTAAAATTTTGAAAACTTCCCACTACTCAGGACAATCCTTAAAGGTCATCATTTTTCCAAATTGTACGATTAAGTTTGTCAGAATCCCCTGTGTAGACATTATTTTCTGAGATCACAAGATTAGAGACTTATTGCTGCACTAATATGTACGTGACACCTCCGTGGACTAATATTTAAATACCATTATTTTTAAGATGACTTTCACTTTTTGAAATTATAATTTTCTATTAATATTATAAAAAAGATTTAGTCATGCAAAATAAAATATTCATTATTTTTTTTTACCAAATTGGCACACTATGCTCTTAAATGAGTTAAGTTTCCATTGACAATTTGAACCTAAGATAACAGATATGACAAATAAATATACTAATTATACAACTAAAAAAAATCATATATATATATAATACTATAATTTAGCCATTGCTTGAAAATTTGTGCAATTGTTTCTAATCCCTTTGTATATGACAGCACTTCGACAAAAGCCTTAAGGAAATGGATAACAGTCGATTAATGGTAGGCTTTGGTGATAATTTCTTCTTCCAGTCTCATTGATCTATTCCAAAGAGATTTCCAGCATTGATTTACATAAATTAAGGCTAATATAATCACAAATATCTTCTCTCACATCCATAGCACATTCAGTAGGCACCCAATTTATTATTGAGATACAATGATATCATTATTAATTTTTCTTTCACATTATGACTGAATGAAAATTTCAAACTGGATATTGTTTTGTTTTGTTTTTTCTCAAATTCATCAAAAATAATGATTTCTGTTCCATAAAATATTTTAAAGCTTAAGCAAAATAACAAGGACATAAATATATAATGATGTTTTGATCCCCAGACAATAATGTAAAAAAAAAAAGCATGGATTTAACGTTTTCATATATGAAAGTTTTAAAATCTATGTTATTTAACTAGCTATACTACTCACACCTAAAACAAATAAATATTAGTATCAAAATCGCTTTCAAGCAACTTACTGCTCTATGCCTTATTTGATTATTGGTTCATGGGGGAAATGCTTTTACAATATTTAATATTTAGGCTTTAATTTAAAGTTAGGAATGAAAGCATTTAAGTATCCCTTATTAATCCATTATTTAGCTCAAATATAAGGAGTTATATAATTTTGAACTGCAGCTATTGCATACCATCCTATATCTGCAATTGCAAGGAAATCAAGTCATATATCATGTGACTTAATTTAATAAGCTTATGTTACAAATATTATATAATTAAGTGTGTCAATAGTTCTCAACAAGCTTTCAGAATAGCTTTATCTTCAGACCAGTTTCTGGCAGCTGGCCTTTGCACTAAGATATTCAAGCATTAGATTTAAAATATCAGGTCAAGCCAAGCACTTTATATAAAATATTTTAAATATAATGCTTGAATATCCTGGCACCTCACTGATGAAGGCCAGCAGCCAGAAACTGGTCTGAGAATAGGGATATTCTGAAAAACTCATTGAGAACTATTGGCAAGCTCATTATATAATCATCTTATATCTTAATTAAATAATGACAAGTGTGCTTAAATGCTTTCATTTGCAATATTATTACATATAGTTCAATAATTTATTTTTCACTTTGTTAAATAAGTCTATATGAGCTCAAATTGTTCATTTTAAAACTCTCAATCAGCTCATTATATAACTAAAATAGAACATGTCATATAATAGTAAACTACAACAACACAAAACTATCATACAGCATTAGATCTTAGTTTAATATTAATCTAATAGAGAGCACTTAAAATGAACTTATGGTTAATCTAAAATCTGTAAATGTATTTCAATTCAATACCTGTTTAATAATCATTTATGCTGATAAATAAATATATACGTGTAATGAAGTAAGGGGAAAATTCTGGCACTGTGGATTCAAGCCTTTTAGGGGGTTTTTTTTTCACTATTTTATTTAATATTTTCTTTAAATTTACAAACATAACTTAATAAGCATTTATTTTTTATATAGGCTATGTTTACAATTGTATTACATTTAAATATCAGCCTTTCATTCAGACATCGTAAATAGTGGTCTATCCTCACGCTTTCATTGCGAGTACTTAAGATTTACTCATATATAAGCATTTGAGTTGAAGGAATAAGTGGATTCATTTTATTCTTTCATAAATACTATATCTTGCGTTGGGAATGAAAGTATTCATTTATTATTAACACTCGTGAAAAGTGCATGCACAATTAGCTTGAAAGGCTGATATTTAAATGTAAAACATCACTTAATATAAATCTTAATATATGAATTTTTTCTGAAGTACAGGCTTTTTCATACCTGCCCTCCAATATGTAATATATAGGGGGTTTGAACTCAGACTTTCACATGACCCTCAACCATCCATGCTATCTCATAAGGCTGAAGCACATGTCAAAAAGATAAATAATCACCAGTATGAGATAGTGGATAGTTGAGGGTCGTGTAAAAGTCTGAGTTCAAACCCCCTATATGTAAATCATCTACTCTTCACATATTATAATGGTTATCTACAATAAACCAGTTATAATAAAATGGAATCATTTTTGTGATTTTCTCTACTTTTCCATTACTGTTTCATTCATTACAGTAACTTAAGACCTTCATTTCAATGATTAACCAGAGCAAACTGATGGTGCAAATATCTAACTTGTACAATGTTCAAAAGTGCTCATCCATGCACTGAAGGGCATGGCTTAAGTTGTTTGCAGATAAGATAAAACAATCTGCCTGTGAATAACCTTTATAAATATAGCTAACAGTTTTCTACATATCAGATGCCAATTACAATAACAATGCCATACCATCTTATTGGATCTTTAATCAAGTTTGCCAAAATTGAAATCAATAATCTTATACCCAATAAGGTTGAAACTTTGTTAAAGCAAAGATACTATAGTAAAAAAAAAAACCACTAACACTATGATATCTAATATATTTGATGTGTATGTATATACATATGTATTCAAGATTCTTGAGAAATTAGCCCTAAGTCTTAAAAATGGCTGGTTTGAAGACTAAAGTTTCACAATTGAGAACTTGGTAAGGTACCTTACTTATCTCCCATTATTTTCTGAGCAACACTCCACTTTGCACTCTATTAACCATACGCAATATTATTATGCATAAAAGCATTAAAGTATCCTCGATTAGTTTGTAAAAAAAAGTTTAATGGTTGACAATTCTGCCAACACTGCTATGTGAGGGAGTATCCTAAAAAACCCAGAATCATTCTTTAATGGGTGATTGCATTGTAATACATGCTTCTGCCATTAGATGCCTCTTGCAATGACCCTATCCCTCCAAGTCACAGAGCCACATAGTAAATTTTTTTGTTATGTCTTGCTTATTTGTTGATTTTGGGGCTTAAAGTCGTAACATTGTGAGATTCTGTTTTCTATTAGGGAAAATGGCAGAGAAACAGTTGTTATGTTTGAAACAGCTTTAAAAAAAGCTGCTCTAGGGAAACCACAAGTTTATAATGAGTGGTTTAATGGAAAAATTCAAAATTCACCACCTCCCAAAAAAGCACAAGTGAAGTCCAATGTCAACATGATGTCGATTTTCTTTTCTTGACACAAACAGTACTGCTTACCCAGTAACAGTCAGGTGTTTTATCTTCAAGTTCTGAAATAGTTGTGTGATGCAGTGAAATGAAAATGTCCCAAATTTATGGGGAAATGGGCATGGCAAGCTTCACCACTACAACACACCAGCACACAAAGCCTTGAGTATGAAACAATATTTAAGTGTCAATAGTGTGACCAAGTTTATCTGTCAGCTATATTCACCCGATCTCACTCTGTGCAACTTCTTTTTATTACCGGCATTAAAAAATGCCTCAAGGAGTGATGAAAAAAATGACAAAGACTTTAATAGGCATAACTTCTCAAGAGCAACAGGACTACCTAGAAACAAGATTTAAACAGTGCATTGCATCAAATGGATCAGGTTTTTGGCAGATAACCCTTCATATTATCTCAAGTGAGCATAGAATATAAATCGCTTATGAAAAGTTCAACTCTAAGTTACAAGCAAAAGTTGAATGATTTTATACTCATTCATAATAAGACGTTGAAATTATACTGACACACAGTAGAAACTATTATTGTAAGAGATAAAGCAAACAATATCTCCAACATTATAAAACCATACCAATCCCCTTAAAAATATATAGAAGAATTCTCAGAATATCTGTTATACTTCTCAAATGCTGAGAAGTTAAATCAGGTCTTGAGAGACTGATTTGAGTGAAAAAGTTCCCAGTTGTGGAAAAATAACTAAAACAATAATTGATGACTCCATGCTTCTGAAAAGCTGGATAAAAAAGATAAATGGATGTTAAAACAGTGCTTGTGACAACTAAATGATATATGTATATATATATATATGCATTAAATCCTAAGATCTAGGTGTGGTGCCCTCAGATCCAAGACTCCTCACTGATGAAAGCCACAAGCTAGAAACTAGTCTGGGAATATTAATGAGTAGGCACTAAATAGGGATTTTATGCACAAAGCTTCCTGCATCCATTGATTACTCAGGCTTACACTGAGTAGCACTACTGTATGGAGAGGTTTGCCTCTATGTATATTCTATTGCAAACATATTCATATATAATGTATGTAATCACTTTATAATATCACATGAATTGCTTTATTATGAATCTTGTGAAGTGGGATGGTTTATAATTAAAAGGATTCGTATTTCTTGATTATGCACATATCTATGCATTCACATGTAAAAAAGCATGTATTTACATATTTAATGCACGATGATTATTCTATATACATGACAAATATATTTTTAAGGATTTTTTTTAATAATCAATATAGCAAAAAATTTCAAATAAGAACAAAAAAAAAAAAAGCAATAATTTTAAAAGCTCCAAAAATCAATTACAATATACTATTCAACATCTTAAAAACTTTTTAGAAATAAGGAAAAAAAAATTAAATCTAAAAAATATTTTTTCACGCTATTTTACAGCTTGTATAAAAAAGAGATAAAAAATCTTCAGACACAGAAAGTTAATAAATAATATGCGCAATAATTATATAGCTTAATCAGAGCTAATCCCTTTGCAATGTCTTAAAAGCAGCACTTTTTAAACAGAGATTAAAATTATATTGAATTACAGCAAAAAATATAAAAAAGTTCTCTATCAAATACTATTATATGATAAATACAACTATTAGTTGCTTGGGTGGTCAGGTGACACTCAAACATCAAAAGTAATAATCTGAGCTTCAATTCAACAGAGTTCAACTTGCTAAGTTCATCACTGTACCAGTATTAAACTGCACAGGTAAAATTACTAGCATACAGCAGTAAGAATTACTACATGATCACCTATTTAGGCTCAAACAAACTCCAGTATTACTTAACTTTGGTGATTAAATGAGAATTAGTGCATTCAATGCAGTTGCTCAAACCGTCATATATAATGCTCAAAATAAGTTGGGTTTGAACCCAAAATCTTTAGTTCTCATTTTACTATTGCACTAATCCGTGCAGGCAATATGATAACAAAAAAGTTAGTTTTAATCATTTATTGAAGCAAACTAAACTGGATATTTTGACAACATGCAAGCGAAATAATGATGGAGAAGACATTGAACACCAATATGGTCAACCTCCATTGGTTGATTTTTTAAGCAATTTTCCTACTTTGAATTACTCTCTAGACAAATATATTCAAAATCTTATTTACCATCTAATAATGGGCTAAAAACATAGACACAAAATCCAAACTTTATTAAAATTCTTTGACAATTTCAAAAAATTCCAAATTTCACCGAAATCTGAATCCAAGTTGTGATCAAGCAGGTAAATAAGTGTTAGGTACTACATCATAACATATACACACTGTGCCTAATGAAAAGGTGGGTGGTTCATTTTCTTTGTTGACTGTAGCTATTAACCACAAAAATTTTAAAAGGCTGACATGTCTGGATCATGAATTATAACATCAAATGTGAATGTGGAATAATTGCAAGGAAATCAAGTTATATATCAGACTTAATTTAATAAACTTGTATGACAAATGTTATATAACAAGTAGGCCAATAGCTAGCTCTTAACAAACTTTTCAGAATATCCCTGTCATCAGACTGGTTTCTAGCCCTGGCTTTCGTCGGTGAGGCACTAGGATACTCAAGCAGTAGATTTAAAATACCAGATCCAGTCCAGCACTTTATCTAATGGTTAACTATTAAGTAGAAAATCTGAAATTTTCAGACATCCATATGTCTTCAAATCCAGTTATTTAACTTAAATAGCCATATGGGACTGAACTAAGTTCTGATTCACCATATATTAATAGATTTAGCAATATAAAATTGCCAAAACCTTAAGAGCAATAACAATAATTAAAAGGAAATCAAGTCATATATCATGTGATTTTACTTAATAGGCTTGTAATACAAATATTTTATAATGAACGTGCCAATAGCTTTTAACAAGCTATTGACATGCTCATTATATAAAAAATATGAATGTGTTTTGTAGCTTAATCCATGATTAAATGATAACATTAAATTTTGATTTAGATTGTGCAAAACAGTTACTGAAATATTTGAAACGATTCAATCTATGTAAACCAGTGAAGCCATCAGCCGCAAAAAAACATTTTTCAAGTAATTTGCAATGTTTCAGGTTAGATGACAGGTCTGAAAATGAATCACAAAAGTACAAAATATACATTTAATGTCATACCTCACAGTCCAGATATGCTACCACTTTAAATTGTTGTGGTAAATAACCAAATCATGTTTCTAGGGAACATGTTTTAATTAGAGTTGGCATTGTGGACAGTTGGAGAAAACTAATCATCTCACTGTGTCACACTGCGTAAATATCATTGAGCTACATAGCTTCATTTACAGACTGTCGTTACTAAAATCTTGATCCCAGTAAGAGTCTATATTTCCAAGTACCCTAGAAAGTAAAAGACTCGTAAAGTAAATAATCATAGGGGGTGACTTTTTCAGTTTTTGCTCCTTTGCTATTCTCTTCAGCAATGTTTTCCTGGTAATAGTTAAAATGACTATAAACAAAAAAGAATTCACATACATTTTTGTAATTATAAGCTATCAGAAACCTTCAAGGCTTTCTTAGCTGCTTTCAAATAGTTGGCTCTAGAAATCCCCTGACAATCTCAAAGACTTGTTTCACTGTTGCTGTTTTTTTTTGTTTGTTTTTTATAATTGATCCATTCTTTTGTTCTCTCTGGGGATTTGACTGACCAATAGTACATAATTAAACAAACACCAATCATAAATTTACTTGAGTTAAGCCTATTTTTAAAACATCTTCATTAATTTTAGTGAATCTCTTTGGCATAATAATTGTGATATATATATATATTAATAACATTAATTACTCAACTACTTTTCCAATTTATTTCCAGCTGGGTATGATATCTATTAACTTTTTGCTATAGTACTTATCTAAAAATATCATAGTATACTGAAATTTATATTGAATATTAGCACAAAAGTTATATGGCACATGTGAACTTACTGATAAAAAAAATTGGCATATGGACTGTAGAACAGTGGCCAAGCCTGTTTATATATAATGTTTGCATTTAATGTGCACTTGCACTTTTTATTAACCCACATTGGTTACAACATTATATGATATCACTCTCAATTTTCAAATGCCTTAATTTCATATTACATTTTAAATTAAACAGGTGTCCCTCTCAGTACCTCCCTAAGTATTTCTCCATTTTGCAAAAATTAAATTTGTTTGAATTTATTTTTAATTTTATACTCCTCCCCATTTCTGTTCTAGTGATATCTCATACCATTTGTTTCTAAACTTGGCTGTAAATTTTCAACTTTTTCAAATGGACAGCTTTTTTGCTATTTTTTAAAAATATATAATAAAACTTGTAACCAATGGCAACAATAATAAGTAGCAAATTTATTTCATTAAAATCACTGATTATAAGAAAGCAATCAACCGATTATTAAAAAACTATCAACTGTATCCAGTTAAACAAAATGAATTTTATTTCATTTTCTATCTATACTTTTAATTTTTTATATAAATAATTTAATATATATTGTCAATAATACTTATAAAAACAAATTTCAAGTGATAATTATATCAAACAAATACATATCTTAGGAATGGAATGAGATACTGCTTGTAGTCTTAATGTTTTGGTTTAAGTTATTATTAACATCATTGGGCACATATTGAACCATTATTATTTACCTTTGGGCAGGAAAGAATATGATGGTGGGATAACTTTCTACGGTAAATTCCCACGGAAGATCATTGGCATCAGCATTAATTCTGTAAAGAAAGAAAAAGAAGAATTGGCATCTTGATGGAATAAATAAATAATCAAAATAAAATATGATTCTTAAATAATTCTAAATATTATAATATTGGAAATATTATAAACAATAAGTGTGTGTATGCAAATTCATTAAAATGCAAATCTATTCTTAACTGGATGAAAATCTAATGACAGTCAGTAATTTCCATTATATGCATCGATACTAATTGTAAATAAATAATACTAACCCAAATTCTTCTATAAAATCAACACAACATAAATACAATGTTTTGATATATTCAAACTTCCAAAAATAGTTGACAGTTTTGACTGCCAAATAGTCTTCTTTAAAGCAATTTTAATATCAACTGATTAAAAAAACTCTCTAAAATCAACAAACATGCTTTTTAAAAGATAATTTATATCACTCAAAATTGTTAATGTAAAGATAAACTCTTTTAAATAGCCCACCAATGGCTACTTAGTCAGTCATTCGTAGAAGGCAAAATTCATAAAGTTTCTTAACTGAAAGATAGTGAGAGTTTGATGTGTTTCTCTTTCTACTTTATTATCTAGCTATCTAAAGCTAAATACTCATTTACTGACCTACACTGGACTGCCTATAAGCTGTCTACCTAAAAAATTCCAATCCTTTTGAAAAGTGTTTCAAATTTACTCAATCTAAATTTGAACTCAGGTTGTAGAGATAAATATAACATATATAAGATTAAGCATTAAGATTATTTTTGACAGTCTACTCTTTGATGACAGAGAGATTTGAATTTAGATAATGATAATGAATGACTACTCTGATAGTATAACTCAAGATAGTAATGGTAGTGGTTAAGATACAAGATCAGGATATGATAGATGAATAAGTGAATAGAAACAACCTTTAGCAGATGCTTTAAACTGTATACAGCTTAATGTGATTTTTTTTCCAAATAATAAGCACGAAGCAGATACATATTATCATATCATTTCCAAATTTAAAATTAGAATCATGTCAAAGAATGATCATATAAAAGTCTGTGCTCAATTAGCAGGAATTGAAAAAAAAAACAATAAAAATTTAAAGATATATTTTTATTCACTAACAGGCAGAAAAAAGTAAAAAATAACTGTGTTTCAGCTTTTACAGTATTCTTGATATGTTGTTACATTTTAATATACAAGTTTCAAATTTACTCCATCCATAACTTCGACATGATCAAATCTAGGTAAGTACAATAATGATTATTACTAATCATTTATTAAACTAGAGATTATCTCTAAACCAGATAAACTTTAAATCTCAGTTAAAAATTAATACTGGGGTTTTTAATTAACCCTTCAGTATTCTGACAGATTTCTTTGTTCTCATTTGCTTTAAGCTTTCAATTTTCACTTTTAATATTAAAGCATTATTATTTATCAGAATATAATAAATGTGACCTAATTTGATATTTTCTTTTAGAATTAAATAAATTTTAAAAAATCACATTTTATTTTCAGAATTATTTTAAAAATTAGATTTTAATCAAAACAAACTGCTATCACATCATCAAATTTCAGATTGAGCAGATTCAATTTGCAAAATGGATGAAATCCTCATTGTTTGATGTTTGTTTTAAAAATCTGAATGCATAATTGTTAATATCTAGTAAATCTATCAACTTATGCTTTAAAAGTTTACATTTTTTTAGTAAGTTTTATGACATCCCTATATTTTGTAACAGATTCTTAATGACATTTTCTGGAAAGTTGTATTTCCTGCAATCATAATCTCCATGGTAACATTACTCAGAATATAATGCTTTATATTTAAAAATAAAATATAAGTATGTGATAATATATATTTTTAATTTCTAATAATTATCACACAATTTCTATGCAAAAATAATCATAAACTTTCCAAAAAATCAAGTTTTAGTCATTCGTAATATTTTCTCAAAATAATAATGCAAAGTTACCACAAAGTTTTAGATTGCCAAGAACACAAAGAGAGCTCATCATTGTGGACCTTACCATACTTTGAAATTCCCGCTTTTTCAATGGTGCTGACATCTTAAGGATATTTTTGAAATTAAAATATTAGAAAAAAATACATGAATTTTAAAATTTGGAAAAAAAAAAAAAGGTTCGCAAATTTTCTCAGTAGTGGATGAAAAATGAAAATTCATTTTTTTTACTTCAGATCAATAAAACCATTGTAATGAAAAACAGCAGAATTAAACATACACGTATAAAATAATTCAAACTTTGTAATATCTTTTATAGATATACTTAGTAAGTACATCTATGAAAGTATTCTGGAACAGGCTAAGAATATTTCTAAACATAATTTTTCATGCTTTTATTTGGATTGAAATTTATTTTTTTACATTTTAGTGCATTTATGTAAATAAGACTTTTATTAAACTTTTTACTTTTATATAATTCCAGAAATTTAATTTAGATACAGTTTAAGCCTACTAGACAACAGTACTGTAAATAGTACTGAACCCCATATAAAATTTTTTAAAAATTTCATTACTAATGCTATTTGCAAAGTCTTAAAAAATACTGTCATCAAGAATAGATATGTAATGCAAAATTTTGGTAGATTAGAAATTGGGAAACAGATGAAAACTGAGTTACAAGATTTCATCAGATGAGCGGAGACAAAAAGAAACAGGAATGAGTTAAATGAAATCTTATAGAAATAAAAATTCTGTTTATATTTGATATCAAAAGTAATAATATCACTCTAAAGATTGAAGCTTCCTATAAGATGATTCTTGTGTAATTAGTAATAGAGGTAGCAAAAATTTTTCTAATTTCAGTCAAAACTAACAGTGATCACTCTGATAAAATTTAGCACACCTACCATCAAAATAAAAGAAAATCTATTAAAAGATGAAAATAAATGATAACAAACCTGGAAAGAAATGTTAGAAAGAGACTTTCATATATACTGGACCAGAAAATAAACAACAATTAAGTTATAGAATAAATGCCAGGGAAAAGATAAATCATTTTAAGTTCTTGTATAGATTCTAAATTATAGTGAAGATAAACATAAAAGAGATTGATAATAATAAGAAAAGTTTAGTGGAGAAGATAAAATATAAAATGAAAAATACTTAAGAATATAAAAAAAAAATTAAATACTGCCTATTGCTATACTAGTAATGATAAATAAAATAGAAAATTGTATACCATTACAACTCTAGTCAAAAAACAAAATTTTACTAAAATTCTATGACCATAGTTTCATCCATTAACAAATAGACCTTTTCAATTGAAATTCAACAAGATAAATAACCAACATATATATATAAAACAAAACAGCCTTCCCATCATTCACTTCATGTTAAAGGAAGTTAGTTTTTTGAAAAGAATGATGGGAAGGCTATTTTGTTTTGTATATAGATGTTTTATGTATCTTGTAAGAATGTTAAAGGAAGTTAGTTGGATGTTAAAAGAAGTTGGTTTTGAAGTTAATGATGGAAAGGCTATTTTGTTTTCTATATATATGATGTATGTATCTTACTAAATTTCACTTGAAAAAGTCTATTTGTTCTATTAGCCAAGAGGTTAGCGCAGCTGCCTTGCAAGCAAGCAGTTGGTTGCAGACGGTTGTTGCGGGTTTGCCTCCTGGCCAATGCTATGACATCTAAAAATAAAAAAAAGTCTATTTGTTAATACATGAAACCATGACCATGGAAGAATTTTAGTAAAATTTTGTTTTTTGGCTAGTGTTGTAATGTTATATGATTTTTTATTCTATTTCAAAAATATAATGATAAGTACAAATAATATATTCAAAAATTAAGGAAAAATATATAAGATTGATTAGAAGATAGAAGGACTATCAAAAAGGTAAATAAATAATAATAAAACAAGGGAATAAATGTTCTCAGAAATGGCATGTTTATTAAAGTGAAATATACGGAGCATACCAAATAGTTCAAACAAGCTCTTATTGATAAGTGCAGTAAGAGAAACATATTTAAAATCTCTATCTAGAATATTCCTATCCCCAGACCAATTGGTTTTGAGATTTTGACTCATCTCAGCGAGGAGCTAGAACATTCAGAGACTAAATCTAAAATAACTCAAAACCCAGCAATTATTTAATACATAACTATTGAGTAGAAAATCTGAAATTTTCAGACAAAAATTAAATCCAGTTATCTAACTCAAATAGCTATATGGGACTGAACCAAACTCAGATCCACCATATATTAATAGCCTTAGCATTGCCAAAACCTTATCAATAAGAGCTTGTTTTAGCTATTGATACGCCCCCTATATTACATATTCGTAAATACAAGCTTATAAAAGTAATGTCACACAATATATGACTTGCTTTATTGATTATTAAAGTGAAATAAACCAAAAGATGAAAGTATAGAAATAAGTTGTTTGATAGTCACAACAAACCTTCATCAATGTTAACACAAAAAAAAAGTGAAACAAATAAGTACAGGTCATTTAATAATAAATAAAATAATCGAATTGTTTAATTGTTTGGGTGTTATTAAGACGTTTGAAAACAGGAAGTGATAAAACCGGAAGTGATCTGAAAACCTTTTGCTCTAGATTCTGGCATTCTTCCACTGCACTAAACCATGCTAGCAAAAAACTCAATCTTCCTAATTAAGGATCAAACCCAAATCTCCTACTTAGAGACAGTGATAATTATATTACTACTGAAGAACTGTTATAATCAATAATCATAACAAATAAATGTCTCCTTTGAATCTATAAACCATTCCAATCTAATAATAAAGCAAACTCATATATGCTAATATTCTTAATTTGAAATTAAATGTAACTCTAAGTAATGCTATTGTCGAATGTTAAAATTTGTTTCTAAAAACAAAATAAATTAAAATGTACTTATAAATCATTCAATTTATTAAATATATAACAATAGATAAGTAATAATCCAATTATAGCATGGTGTTAGCAAACTAAATACAAAGTTATATACAAAATCATAAATTTCAAGCTGAATATATCAACATTTGAAAATATTACACAATATAGGTATCATATACATAAGTGATGAAAACTACTACATTATAAAAGACAAATAGTTTGTTTATATAATATATACATAACTTTTTAAAACAGGCAAAACTCACTATATATATTGCCACACACAGCAAGCTAGAGTAATCAATGGATGCCAGAAGGCTTGGGCATAGAATTCCACATCTAGTGCCTTATCATCCAATATCCCCAGACCATGGTTTCTGAGCTTATGGCTCTCCGTCAGTGAGAGAGCTTTGGATCTGAGAGCACTGCATCTAGATCTTACGAAGGCCATAAGCCAGAAACTAGTCTCAGGGATATTGTATAAGTAAGGCACTAGATGGAGACTTTTGTACAAGCCTTCTGCATTTGAGTTGCATGCATGTGGAAATATATATAGTGAGTTTTGCCTATTTTAACAACAGTTATGCACAAGCATAAGAGGTGGTCATGTGATGTTTATATACATAACTTCTAAGAAAGTATATAACTTTCAATACTTAACGATTACATTAAAAGTTATAAGACAAATAATGTTACCACTTTTTCCAAATTTAAAACCAGGACATTTGAAATAGCTCAGACAGCATGAGTATAGTCGCTTTTGAAGAATATAAGTTGAAAAAATATTAAGAAGTTTATCTTTTTTTGTCTTTAAGTGAAGGAATACAAGAAAAGAAACAAGTGTAGCATTAGAACAAAATGGTTTTAATAAAAAAAAATACAAAAGTACTTATAATTTTCTAAACTGTACGGGTTACATGTCACAACTAACTAGGACCAATGGCCAGAACACCAGTACTGTTCTGGTAAAATCAGTACTTATTTTCACCATAAAGACAAAGCATTTAAAAAAAACTGTTAAAATTCCAATTAAGATGAGAAGAAAAAAATATCTAAATAGTTTACTGTGAAATAGATTCATTGCTGTAACAAAAAAAATATTTAAAAAATACAATATAATGTATATATTTATTAAAAATTGTTACTCAAAAGTAAAAAAAACCTAAACAATCTTTAAATACAAAAATGTTCTGATCAAAATTTTATAGATGTTGTATATGCGAAAAAGGCTACTTGTGAGATTTGAAGTAAACTAAGATGGCAGCCTGTATTCTTGATAACTCTAGTTTCAGCCCCCCCCCATGCCTGCTATTACTGTTATTTTAAAAAAAGAAATCATTGTGGAAAAACTAATTACAATATTTCGTTTATTTTCTTTTTTGGGTGTGATTGGGAAAAAATATAAATATAATATTTACACTTTATTCATGTCAGTGGCATGCAATCATATAGTGACCATTAACAAACACTTTTTGGGAGGGCAGGATCCCATATCTCTTGAAATAATCCACTGCATCACGTTCTGTGTCAGGAAGGTCCCAAATTTTTATCATTATAACAAATGATCAAAAAAACTGCTGACAAAAAGAAACTCACTGAATTGAACCAACATAAGACAATGTTAAAAGCTTCTCATTGCTTCCCACATTCTAAGTATATATATAAAATCTGAAATAAATCTTTTTAATGAAATTTATTCCTTTTCTTAAAATGGGTTGAGAGGTTGTAGCATTAACACAGCATGGTGGTGGCTAATTCATTGAAATTTTGTTTTCTTTTTAAATTGCATGAAAACTACAAGCATGACATCAACAGAAATCCCAGCACTTGTTGCTGCTTTAAAATCTCTTTCAAATGACGTATCTCATGTTGAAATCCAATAAGAATTGAATTTTTTATTAATATTTTTATTAAGAGATTCATTTAATTTTTTTTCTTTTCTGTTCAGTTTACTAGTTTGCCAGGAGAAGACAAAGGCAGAAATTTTTAATAGGCCAGACACATTACTAAAATGGATTAAAAATGTGCCAATAATTCGCATTTCAAAACCTATGAAATGTAATCAGAATATCAGGTCGTAAGTATTCAATTTTTATTTTTTAATTATTTGAATAGTATTTTAAATTTTTTTTAATTATTTGATATTTATATACTACACAGACACACCAATACAAACACAAACTGTATAATAAAGAGCAGTTTATGTACAATGTAATTTTGAGGCTCTGATCCAAGTTGGAGGCAACCTTATTTTATAAATATAATGATTCTCAAAAGGTTTAATAATTTATTAGTATGTTTATATTTGCATTAGTGTGTTTGTGTTTGCACTTTCAGATCTGTGATGTATAATAAGTAATCTTTATATATAAAAAATTTATAGAGTAGTGCAATGTAAATTTTAAGAATGATTATCACGCATACAGAAATTTTGCAGTTTACAAAGCAATCACAAAATTTACTGGGCATAGTACAATGTGAAAATATAAACACTTAAAACCAACAAAGAGAGATTTCAAATGGTGTGTGTGTGTGTGGAGATAACCACAACAGTTACATATATACCACATGAAATCTTATGCAGGCAAAGAATCAAATTCTTATTCTTGCCCATGTCTTGGTACTCATGCTGTGGAGTCAGTAGTTTTGCCACATCTTGCATCACATTATTTTCAATTCTATAGCTAGCAAATGAGATATATGCAAATAAATTATATCTCTGTGGAACAATAAACATAACAAGATAGCATCATTGGTGTGCATAAAGAATATAAACATCACTGGTGTACACAAAAAATATAAAATGAAGAGATAAAACTCATTTTATCAGTGATACAGACAATAGCCTGCAATTTTTAGTTTTAGATAGACGAGAAGCCAATTGCTATGATGACAAATGCATATCCATCTTCTGGAAATGATGTCTTTTGTATCTTTTATTAGGATGAATCTTTTTCTTATAGATGTCTTTGAGATTTGTTAACTTTTAGGGTACAAAATAAAAATGAAGAATTCTTATGTGATTAGTTTTGAAGATTCTGAAGCTATAGATTATCTCAGGTAAGAAGTATTATATATGATTTGAGAGATAATTTTGTGAGAAATGCAAAGAAATTATCAATGAAGATGTTATTTAAACTTAATTAATGATAAATTAGAAATTATGAACAAACAATAAAGTAATAATTATTTCGAATATTGAAATTTCTTTTTTTACTTATTTTTTAAATGGTAATCAGTATTTATCTTAGCGTTATTGTTTTCCTTAGTTTTTCTAGTCTCTGTCAATGTAAAGCTTTTTGCTCTAACATTATTAAAATTGAAATTATTGTGAAAATTGTGTCTCAAGTCAGTTTTTTTTAAAATTCAATATGGCACCAAGCTCCTCACTGAAGAAGGCCATAAGCCAGAAACTAGTCTGGGGATATTGAATGAATAGGCACTAGATAGGGATTTTATGCACAAGCCTTCTGGCATCCATTGATTACTCTGGTTGGCATTGAGTGGCACTACTGTATGGAGAGTTTTTCCTGTGTTAATGATAGTTTTAAACTTAACAATCGATTTATTAATTTTGTTTTAATAACTAATACATCATCAGTAAGTTATAGGCCTTTGAAACTGTGCATTTATCACAAATATGTGTGCCATTTTGGCTTACTTGAAAACTCACAAGGACCGAAAAATATTATTTTATTGATATTTTATTTATTATATTTCAATGTTTTTAACACTTGATGCTGCAAGGTTTAGTGCAAATGAAGGACTGCCGACCTTGGTTCTAAACATCACATGATCACTATCTCATACTAGCACATAATTTTTACTAAACAAGGCAAAACTCTCCATACAGTAGTGCCACCCTGTGCCAACCAGGAATCCATTGATTACTTTGGTTGACACAGGGTGGCACTACTGTATGGAGAGTTTGCCTTGTTTAATAACCTTGTTTCTAGCTTGTAATTCTCAAATTTCTTACAAATCCACATGCTAATAAAATATTTGATGGCTTTTTTACTTACTACTTGCTGCAAATTATGACTTTATTTCTATTTCAATGTTATCATATTTCTGTAGATGCAATTTTTCTGTTCCTATTATTAAATGGTGCTACATTTTGAGTTTAAATACTTCTTGTACTCTGACCTATATGCATAAGTCATTTTCCAGGTATTTTTCTCTCCTTTTCTCTCTCACACACACATTTAACATATAAATCACATGAAAACAGTCAACACTTATGCGCAAAGAATCTTTTATCTGCTATCGAGGCAATTTTTCATTTACTAAGATAACTGTTTTTCATCACCATCATTCTGGAATGTTTATCAAGTACTATCTTGAACTTCTCTTCTTCACATCAAACCAGAAAACTTCCTTATCCAGTTCATACATGGTCTCTGGTCATTTATAATCTTTGATGATCCAGTTTACGATTTCAATTGATAATCTGTTGTGCTTTGATTGAGTGATAAAATTGCAGACTCTAATGCTCAGTCTGTGATTGGCTTCACTTTTGGGATCTCTTATAAAACTCCAGAGTAATAAATCATTTAATTATTTTTATTTCTTCTAATGATCTTCCAGTCGTTTAATTCTTACAGTAATATCAGTGACAACCATTTGTTGCATTTATTTTGCTCTTGATCATCCTTTTGTAAGTCCATTTTGCCTCATATTTCACTTATGTATATATTCTTTGCAGTGCCATTTTTTGTAAGAGTCCAAGGCTTAGACCCATAATTTAAATTAAAGAAATTCTGATAATAAATATTTTTGAAACTGAGGTCGTCAATCTTATGAAAACTTCCTTTGGCATTACTAATGGATGGTTTTTGAAATGAATTATGGGAAGGTTATTTGTTTTATATTTTTTATATGTTTTTATTTTTGTGGGTGCATGTTTAGTTGATTTCCACTTGAAAAAATATACATGTTAACATAGAAAATACTATACAGAAAAAGAATCAGAATTAAAACCAATTCTTTTTTTTATGTTGCACTTCAAGTATACAATAGTCAAATATGTTTAAAAATACATATATACAAGCAACAAAGATTACAAATTATAAAATTATTATATAAAAGCCTTTTTCGGCAAATTATGTTTTTTTGCCCTTTTCAATATGTTTCCACGATTTAAAGCACATACAGCGACATCTATATAAACACATGAGAGAAGATAGATAAACAAATGGATATCTGACATGATCTATTATGTGATTTTTTTCCCCTCAATTCTACTACAAAATTACTCTGTTATATATATTGAATGGATATATATCCACATATATTAATTAATTAACTATCCATTCTTTATCCATTAACCACTTATTATTTAACTTAATGGATGTTTTGTATATATTCATACAGTTGTTTTTATTATACATGATGTAGTTTGTTTCATATATTTTACGTCTATTAACATTTTTAATGTAATCAAGAACACGTATATTATCAATACAATTTATTTTATGTCCATACTGCAAATAATGAACATATAACGCAGATCTATCATCTTTCCTAGCAATAGCATCATTGTGTTCTTTAGCTCTTTCTCCCAATTGCTTTGCCGTCTGGCCATAGTAAATCATATTACAAAAATTACATCTAATTTTATAAACCATTCCTCTCTTATATTTTATATCATCTTTCATTCTACAATTAGTTATCAATTTATCTAAATTTTTGCTATTAGCCCATCCCACGTTAATGTTTTTATCTATATAATTTTTACTTTTTTTATTTAATATATTATATACACTAGGCAAATATGAAATTTTTATCCACTTCTTTTGTTTATTAGTCCTACATCTATTATTACTCGTGCTATTTACTCCATGTTGTGAAAATATATTGTCAATACTATGCGCTGCATATCCATATTCCATATATGTTTGTTTAAATTTATCCTTCTGTAACATAGCAATATTTCTATCTGTATTAAATCTATCGTTCTTATATTTAAAATTCTTTATTACACTCATCTTTTGTATCCATGGTTGTTTTGAATCAATTGATATAATTTTCCTTAATTTATAATCTTTAATAAAATGCTTAATTATAATATCATTATTTTGATTTAAAATAATTTCAATATCTAAATACCTTATTTCATTATCAATTTCTTTCATAGTAAACCTAATATTATCAACATTATTATTAAATTGTTTATATAATTTATATATTGCCCTCTTATTACCAATTATCAAACTATCATCTACATATCTAAAATAATGTAGTACTTCTTTTTTAATTATACTGCCTTTTATAATATTGATTTCCATGTCATTAATGAAGATAGATGCCATAAGCCCACTAATCGTGCATCCCATTACCCATCCCTTATTTATACTCCAATATTCATTATTATATTTAAAATATAAACTATTATTTATTAGGTTCAATGCTTCATTTATAATACTAATTATGCTATTATCATTGATATATAGAGATAAAGCCTTTATGACGATACTAATGCTTTTAATTCTAGGGATACTAGGGTACATTGATTCTATGTCCATCACAAAGATACTGTGATTTCTATTTCTATTCATCATATTTAATTTATCAATAATAGCCTCTGTATTTTTTATACAATATTGTCCATAACCAATAATATCAGCTATCCATTTGTTTAAATATTTACAAAATTTATGTAAAATGAAATTGCTAAAATTAAACAATAATCTTAAAGGGTTATCTTCCTTATGCGTTTTTACCTTACAAAATATATATGGGTTCTCATATGAATTAGGATATAAAGAATAGTATTGATTATCACTTAAAATGTTATTAAGCTTCATCTTTTTTAACAATTTTACATATTTATTTTTTATATTATTTGTAGGATCTTTAGATAATCTACTATACCCCTCATTTTTTATTGCACTATCTATTCTATCATTATAGTCCTTAGCGTACATTACAACAAAACGACAACCTTTATCTTCTTTACTTATTACAATCCCAGAGCCATTACATATATATCTAATTTCGTTTATTATTTTTCTGTAGTTATAATCCCTATTAGAAATATTAAGTTCGTATAAATGTCTATTTAAAACACAATGTAATTTCTTTTTCTCCCCATATGAAATATGTGCCAATTCAATGTCTGTTATAATCCTCTTCTTTATATCTTTGTCTATAAATGGGATAAATGATGGATTTTTACTCAGTAAATTACTTTGTTCACGTGAAAATTTATAGTCCGTTAAATTTACAAAATTGTCTGAAACATGTTTTTTATATTCCATAGATTTATAAGATTGCTGAATATTATCATATCTGCATGATCTATCAGTGGAAAATTTATTAATCAGCCATTCCCATTTTTTAGTATATTTAAGGTGTATTTTATAATATCATTTATTACGATAATTATTTAAGAAAACTTTGAAATTATCCCAGACATTTATCCTTTTTAATATTGGTTTTATAATTTTATTTAAGCTTCTAAATTTATCCAAACTTCTTTTAAAAATGTAGTATTTTTCATTTATAAAAATCTGCAACAAATAATTCTCCAATTTATATATTAATCTATTATTATTTGAGATCTTCTTATTCCTTCTAACGTTAATTACACACGCTTTAGGTATAATCTTATGTAATTTACAATTATTTAAATATGATAATTGACCTTTTATTTTTTCCATATGTAAACATAATTTAGTTTTTTTTAAAAAAAAAAAAAAAAGGTCAATTATCATATTTAAATAATTGTAAATTACATAAGATTATGCCTAAAGCGTGTGTAATTAACGTTAGAAGGAATAAGAAGATCTCAAATAATAATAGATTAATATATAAATTGGAGAATTATTTGTTGCAGATTTTTATAAATGAAAAATACTACATTTTTAAAAGAAGTTTGGATAAATTTAGAAGCTTAAATAAAATTATAAAACCAATATTAAAAAGGATAAATGTCTGGGATAATTTCAAAGTTTTCTTAAATAATTATCGTAATAAATGATATTATAAAATACACCTTAAATATACTAAAAAATGGGAATGGCTGATTAATAAATTTTCCACTGATAGATCATGCAGATATGATAATATTCAGCAATCTTATAAATCTGTGGAATATAAAAAACATGTTTCAGACAATTTTGTAAATTTAACGGACTATAAATTTTCACGTGAACAAAGTAATTTACTGAGTAAAAATCCATCATTTATCCCATTTATAGACAAAGATATAAAGAAGAGGATTATAACAGACATTGAATTGGCACATATTTCATACGGGGAGAAAAGGAAATTACATTGTGTTTTAAATAGACATTTATACGAACTTAATATTTCTAATAGGGATTATAACTACAGAAAAATAATAAACGAAATTAGATATATATGTAATGGCTCTGGGATTGTAATAAGTAAAGAAGATAAAGGTTGTCGTTTTGTTGTAATGTACGCTAAGGACTATAATGATAGAATAGATAGTGCAATAAAAAATGAGGGTTATAGTAGATTATCTAAAGATCCTACAAATAATATAAAAAATAAATATGTAAAATTGTTAAAAAAAATGAAGCTTAATAACATTTTAAGTGATAATCAATACTATTCTTTATATCCTAATTCATATGAGAACCCATATATATTTTGTAAGGTAAAAACGCATAAGGAAGATAACCCTTTAAGATTATTGTTTAATTTTAGCAATTTCATTTTACATAAATTTTGTAAATATTTAAACAAATGGATAGCTGATATTATTGGTTATGGACAATATTGTATAAAAAATACAGAGGCTATTATTGATAAATTAAATATGATGAATATAAATAGAAATCACAGTATCTTTGTGATGGACATAGAATCAATGTACCCTAGTATCCCTAGAATTAAAAGCATTAGTATCGTCATAAAGGCTTTATCTCTATATATCAATGATAATAGCATAATTAGTATTATAAATGAAGCATTGAACCTAATAAATAATAGTTTATATTTTAAATATAATAATGAATATTGGAGTATAAATAAGGGATGGGTAATGGGATGCACGATTAGTGGGCTTATGGCATCTATCTTCATTAATGACATGGAAATCAATATTATAAAAGGCAGTATAATTAAAAAAGAAGTACTACATTATTTTAGATATGTAGATGATAGTTTGATAATTGGTAATAAGAGGGCAATATATAAATTATATAAACAATTTAATAATAATGTTGATAATATTAGGTTTACTATGAAAGAAATTGATAATGAAATAAGGTATTTAGATATTGAAATTATTTTAAATCAAAATAATGATATTATAATTAAGCATTTTATTAAAGATTATAAATTAAGGAAAATTATATCAATTGATTCAAAACAACCATGGATACAAAAGATGAGTGTAATTAAGAATTTTAAATATAAGAAGGATAGATTTAATACAGATAGAAATATTGCTATGTTACAGAAGGATAAATTTAAACAAACATATATGGAATATGGATATACAGCGCATAGTATTGACAATATATTTTCACAACATGGAGTAAATAGCACGAGTAATAATAGATGTAGGACTAATAAACAAAAGAAGTGGATAAAAATTTCATATTTGCCTAGTGTATATAATATATTAAATAAAAAAAGTAAAAATTATATAGATAAAAACATTAACGTGGGATGGGCTAATAAGCAAAAATTTGGATAAATTGATAACTAATTGTAGAATGAAAGATGATATAAAATATAAGAGAGGAATGGTTTATAAAATTAGATATAATTTTTGTAATATGATTTACTATGGCCAGACGTCAAAGCAATTGGGAGAAAGAGCTAAAGAACACAATGATGCTATTGCTAGGAAAGATGATAGATCTGCGTTATATGTTCATTATTTGCAGTATGGACATAAAATAAATTGTATTGATAATATACGTGTTCTTGATTACATTAAAAATGTTAATAGACGTAAAATATATGAAACAAACTACATCATGTATAATAAAAACAACTGTATGAATATATACAAAACATCCATTAAGTTAAATAATAAGTGGTTAATGGATAAAGAATGGATAGTTAATTAATTAATATATGTGGATATATATCCATTCAATATATATAACAGAGTAATTTTGTAGTAGAATTGAGGGGGAAAAAATCACATAATAGATCATGTCAGATATCCATTTGTTTATCTATCTTCTCTCATGTGTTTATATAGATGTCACTGTATGTGCTTTAAATCGTGGAGACAAAGGCTTTTATATAATAATTTTATAATTTGTAATCTTTGTTGCTTGTATATATGTATTTTTAAACATATTTGACTATTGTATAACATAGAAAACTATGATCATGAGAGAATTTTAATCTAAATTTGTTATTTTGGTAGTATTTAGTGTTATATAATTTTCTAATAAATGCTTTTGTATTAACTTGTTCAGTCTGTGCCTTTCTGTCAGTATGACCACATATTTGAATTAACAATGAAAGAAAATATGTTCCTCTTAAGATCTCAAACTCACATTCTTATACTTCCCAAGAAAACTCCTAAACAACTGAGCCCTCCAGAAATATTACATTTGTAGAAGAAAATTTTGTTAATATTGATTTAACTCATACTTAACTAGTTGAATTAATTTGGAATCCAATACATAGATATTTTTATATAATAGATGATCACATGATATTTAATATAGAATTTGTTTGTTAGAGATTGTATTTTTTTATTTTCACATGGTATTACTAAATTGTAATTTTGTTCAGATTTTTTTGCAGTTTTAACCATTTTTCAAAATAATATGTAATTATAATTAAAAAGTAAAAAAAAAAAAAGGAAAAAAAATATTTTAAATAATGCTTTTATGCAAATAGCCAACTAAAAGGTAGAAAAATAACAAAACAATCTGCTTCTCAGCTAATTTGCCATTCTTGGAAAATATCAGAAATCTTAAGAATCTAAATTTGTTATAAAACAATTAGAAATTGCAAGCATATTGTCATTTCATAAAAGCATTTGAGGCCTTTTTGATTTTTATGATTATTTGAGCCTCAAATGCTTTTATGAAATGACAATATTTCAGCAATTTCGAATTGTTTTGTAACAAGTCTAGATTCTTAAGATATCTGATATTTTCCAAGAATGGTAAATTGACCTAGAAATGGATTACTTTATTATTTTTCTACTTTTTAATTGGCTATTTACATAAAGGCATTATGTTAAAAAAAATTTTTTTTACATAATTTTTATTATTAATACTATTGCATTAAAATTAATAAATAAATATGTATACTGCTTATAATGATAAGCCTGAATATTTTCATCATCTAGTTTGAAGTGTTCTATTAACATCTTTCCACAAGGTATTAAAAATAGACAGAAACCAGTGACTAACTTGTCTGAGAGTAGTGTGATAAAACGAATTAAGTGACAATATTTGTATGGAGATTTAGGTATTTGATACCCCTAACTCTCTTAAAGAATGAAGGCTATTTGCAAAATGTGGTAAAATTGAGCTGAGAGAAATAAAAAAAAGCCAAAAATTTGAAAATAGGTGTTTACAGAGCAATGAATGTTTATCTTTCACAGGGTGTTAAAAGTAAAGAGATATTAGGCCCTAACTTGCATGGGAATGAAGTAATTAAAGGTATCAAGCTGTTAACATGGACATGTGGATAAATTCATGAGGGAGGGACACTAGTGGTGATTTAAAATGGTGTATGAATGGAATGTGACAGAACACAGCTAACAGAGGCACTGATAAAAAAAAATTGAAAATATTTTTTAACTACTGTGTAATGTCAGTTTGCCTGTTGAAATTTTAAATGTGGATCAAACCAGACTCTATCGCATGTGCTATAGCTAACATCCAAATGTGTTTGAAAAGAATAGTCCAACATATAATTACATGCCACCATTACGAGGACAAACAAAAGCTTATACTTGTATTTATATATTGGACTACTTCCATTATCTAATATGAGTGTTAAATGTCTTTAGAAAAATTTAACTTAATTTAAATATTCCAAATACATTCAACTGTTAATAATAATACATAGGTTAGTATATGCACAATGTTTCGAGAGGTATTATTCTCCTCTCTTCCTCAGGTGGTGCTGGCCTGTGACAGTACTGGCATGGGAATCGAACCTGGATCCTTAAGTTCTTGAGTATTGAATTTTAAAGTAATACTCTAACCAACTGAGCCAAGGCAGCTGAAGAAGAGGGAAGGAGGTTCGATTTCCATGCTCGTGCTGTCACTGGTTAGACCAGCAACACCTGAAGAAGAGGGGAGAATAATACCTCACAAACGTTGCGCATATACTAACCTGTGTGCTATTGCTAACAGTTGAATGTATTTGGAGTATTTAAATAAAGTTAATTTTTTCTAGACATTCAATACTCATATTAGATTATGGAAATAGTCCAATATATAAACACAACTAAAACAACACAATCACAAACCTTCAGGGAAGCAAGTTTTATAGTGCTTACATAAATCATCAAAAGTAAAATTAATAGTAATACAATAGCTTTTTCTAAAATTCTTTTTAATAGAAATTTTGTTAAGATTGATTACATTTCTCAAAGAAATACAACTTTTAGTCACCAGGTGAAACCTTGAGGAATTTACCTTATTTTATCATTTTATAATTAAAAAAAGAGGTAGATGTTGTACTTTGTGTAACTATACTATTCTAAGGTTTAACGAGGACTTATGTAAACATTAATTCTAATTATCTTCTTTATCTTCAACTCTGTCGCAACCAGCTCACGGGCACATTATATTCAAGTAATTTAACTTCACAAGAAACTCATTTCAAATTAGCTAATTCACAAGAAGCATTACCTGGCATTAGCGCAACAGTAAAGAAAGATTTCTCTTAATGGTCTAGCAATTTTAAATTGCATCTCGCATTCTGTTATATACGTATATAAACCAGATTAATACTTCATCCCATAACCTTTATCATAGTAGTATTCAATTTTATAAATGGAATAAATCTTAATGTAAACAATTAAGTCTAATCTTTTTAAAAGCAGAACATAGTATAATTTAAAATAACTCTTTTAAGTGAAATTGTAGTTTTTATTCTTTTCTTATACAAAATTACGTTTATTTAAATATTAATTATACATAAATATAAGCTTTAAATACAATTATATTACCTATACTGACCTTAATGTAATTAGAAGGGATATGAAATCCCATTTTCAAGTTCCCTATAGTTCTCCACTCCATCTTATACAACTGACACACATGACCATATACATGTGAAAAAGATGTGATCTCCAATATATGTATAATATGGTTGAAGAGTTGGAGGATGGAGACGATTGAAGAATGTCCATTAAAGTTCGAAAATTTGCTATCTTAATATAAACTCAGCACTGATTTATATGTGTGGGGAGGGGGAAGATGATCTGGACCAACTAATGAGTGCTGTCTCAGCATGAAATACGTATATTGGAGATCATTTAACTTTCTGACATGTATGTGGTTATGGATATTAGTTATATAAGATGGAGTGCACAGCCGTAGGAAGTTTGAAAGTCTGAGTTCAAATCCCTCCTAATTAAATATAAGCTTATATACCGAGTGGATCAAAAATAATAACTAAATTTGATTAAAATAGGTTTTTATGATAAGAATCAACTGCATTTATTATTATTTCTAATCTGCCTTTAACAACAACAACAAAAAAAGCGCATATAAAACCATATGCTCGGGGGTTCATTAAGAAGTTTGAGGTCAGAATCGATTCTGGGAATGATCTCAACTACACCAAACCGCGCAGATATTATATATAAAACAGGTAAAGGCCAATTAATGCACACATAACTAATTTGAAAACTTCAATTATCAGAACGAAAATATTTTAATATTATTTTAATTACTATCTTATTAAAATTTTGTGCAGATAAAAATATAAAAACATTCGGTATAACAAAGAGTAATTCGCAATAAATAAACCGGGATAATAAAATTACTGTTTACATTTTCAGCAGAATTTGGGTTTATAATGAGAAGAAAAAATAATTATTGTCTAAAATCTGAAAAATTCACTAATCCAAAAACTAGCCTGGATTCAGGGATTTCAGATTAATGATAACCTAGTAGTATTTTTATAAACCGTTATATTACGGCAGCTATGCTAAAAACAGTGCCATCTTGAATTTCAATTACAAAAATATATATGAAATGAATCCATCAGAACACCAAATCACTATAAAACGATTAGCAAACAAGCCTACTCATTTCACAAAACCAAGAAAGCATTTATGATTGGCAATGGATAAAAAGAAATCTACAGATCTCAAATTATCTGATGAATAATTCAAGAGTATGTTCAATGGATTCTCTCAAAAGAAGAAAATAAAAATTGATTATAATGAGTTAGAAGAAGTTAATAACTACAAATACCTTGGTCAGATTATTACTGCAGATGGAAACATAATGGACAAAATTAACCACAGAATTAAACTTGGTCGGAGTGCTTTTGGTAAAAATAACTTAATATTAAAAGAAAATATGCTGAAACTGCTCTTTCTTGATATAATCATTACCAAGAAATAAAATAATATTGTATTTTATTATTTTCAATTTTCATAATAACTGCACACAGAGAAACCTACAATTTCCATCACATCATTATGTGTTTGAAAAGGAAGGTTTTAAAAAAAGGGGGTTCACCAGTTCTTATTTATGGATCTGAGCCTTGGACACTTAACAAAACAGCAGTGCAGAGACTTCAGACCATTCAACAAATTATGAAGAAATGCATGTTAGGAATAACAACAAGAAAGAATTTAATCAGCCATTTAAGCTATTGTGTGCTTTTTTACGAGTGTTAAATAATAAATGAGTACTTTCACTTCCAACACAAGATATAGTATTTAGGAAAGAATAAAATGAATCCACTTATTCAATCCAACCCAAATGCTTATATATGGGCAAATCTTAAGTACTGTAAGTGAAAGTGTGAGGATGGACTACTCACTTTAAACCAATGTTTACGATATCTGAATGAATGACATCGACAAAATTATCTACAATTTACTAGACGTCACTCACAAATGAAACTTTTAAACATATGTAAATAAACATTTATTTTTAGCGCTGTTTCTAATTGTAATAAATTTAATCAGCCATTTAAGCTATTGTGTGCTTTTTTTACAAGTGTTAAATAATAAATGAGTGGATTCATTTTATTCTTTCCTAAATACTATATCTTGTGTTGGAAGTGGAAGTACTCATTTATTATTTAACACTCGTAAAAAAGCGCACAATAGCTTAAATGGCTGATTAAATTTATTACAATTAGAAACAGCGCTAAAAATAAATGTTTATTTACATATGTTTAAAAGTTTCATTTGTGAGTGAAGTCTAGTAAATTCTAGATAATTTTGTTGATGTCATTCATTCAGATATCGTAAACAGTGGTTTAAAGTGAATAGTCCATCCTCACACTTTCACTTACAGTACTTAAGATTTGCCCATATATAAGCATTTGGGTTGGATTGAATAAGTGGATTCATTTTATTCTTTCCTAAATACTATATCTTGTGTTGGAAGTGGAAGTACTCATTTATTATTTAACACTCGTAAAAAAGCGCACAATAGATTAAATGGCTGATTAAATTTATTACAATTAGAAACAGTGCTAAAAATAAATGTTTATTAACAAGAAAGAATGGAAATTGATATATGTGGATGACAGAAGATGTTACTGACATTATTGAAAGAATTAGGAAACTAATGTGGAGTTGGGTTGGACATATATGGAAGAGATGATAATAGATGGGTAGTTGAAATCTTAACCTGGATTCCAAGAGGTTGTAAAAGACCTAGAAAAAAACTGCATGTGAGATGGATGGATAAAATAAGGAAATGTGCCGGGGTCATATACAGGAGGCTAGAGATTGTAAAAGATGCAATAGATTGATAATGATTGAAAATGATGATGATGAATAAAAGCCAACATTGAATTTCTATTTCCTCTATGCCATTATTTTCATCTGCATAAAGTTGACCTATTCTAGGAATGGCACAGAGATGATTGTGGCCATTGTGTATAGCTCTATCAGTGGATGACACAGTACAGCCAATTGGAAAAGTCTATCTTGTTCAATATTGAAGTAATTTTTCATGTAAAGAATTCAATTTAGTCATAATAATACTTAATATTAGGTTATCAAAAATCCATGACAGGCTAAAGAATAATATGTGAAATATTGACCCAGAGTTATGGTAGAGGCTGCTTGCTGGGAAATATAATAACTGGTTCATATTTTCTCCCCCTCCCCCAAATATCTAGATACACTAATAAATTTTCTTGCAACTCAATAATATTCCATTAGGAATTTGGAGCAATGTTCTAAGCAAACACTTCTAGAAAAACAGAATGAATAATATAAACTCACTAAATGGCCATCATGATCTCTCAACTCGACTCCATTGGATTATTTCTTACACGGTACCTAAATTCAGTTTAACCAAATGGTTTGTTGTTCAGGAGTTCATACAAAGTTTGAGCACCAGGAGTGATGGAGCAAAGTCTGATTATTTATCTTGAGCCCCAGAATCTTCCATTCTACCATTACTCATGCAGGGTATCTTAAAACAATCACTAACAATTCAAAAGAATAATGTAACATCAGTATGCAAAACAATAAGAATAAATCATATTTGCTTAGAAATGTGTTTGTCTTGCATCAAGCAAAGAAAAGCATTAAAAAAAAAAAAAGAAAATTGATTAGAACATCTATTATAATTTCTAGGTAATTAATAACAAAATTTACAAGCGCAGTTTTTGTTAGTAATTTGACATACACTGTTTAATCATGTTACTCTAACTCACCGATGTTATAGTATGCAAGACACCCTCAAATCTAAATGCAAGACAGACTTTTAAAAGATAAGAACAGCCATCTTATCTTTGTATCTAAATTACCTTCTGATTAAGAATTTCTAATGAAAACTACACTTATAAATTATGTTATTAAATTGATTCTAACATCATCTAATATTTAACAGTCATAAATTTGAAAATTTTAGTGGGTTTAACAGTAAATTAGTAATGTAATGGATGTAAAGTTATGAAGCTTAAATGTTCAAGCTTTTATTCTAAAATTCATTAGATTGGCCTATATAATTATATTTAGGTACAAAGATAAGATGACCATTCTTATCTTTTAAAAATTTTCATCTTGTGTTTGGGTTTGAGAGTGTCCTGCACCTCACAATAACATCAGTGAGTTAGTGATATGATTAAACAGCGCATTTTGAAGGCTGATTACTTTCTGGTTAAAAAATTCTAACTAATTAAATAAAATTGTCATTTCATAAATAACTCTCCATTAAATTTTTTTATATTTTCTGTTATAAACTACATACAAATCACACTTATGACTCGACAATTAAACAAAACTTAATTTTGTTTAGAAAAAAAAAGGTAATAAAGCTTGCAACTGTTGATTTACTTAGTTATTTGATACTTAGATGAAGCCCTGCATCATTTGATGTTGTAATCAAGTGGTAAATTCCGGAACTTAAGATCCACCTGATTGCAGCTTACTTCTGTTACTTTAGAAACTCCCAAAAAAAAATAAGCTATTTGATCATTATCATAATTAGACTACTTTCACAAATCGATGTAAATTATGTTAAATTCTCTTTCTAAAGAGATTGAGTAGTAGTCAAGCATTGATGGTCGAGTGGTTAGCACAGCTGCCTTACAAGCAGTTGTCCCAGGTTCACTTCCCGGCTGATGCTTTGACACATGAAAAAAAAAAAGATTGAGTGTATGAGTTAACAGAATACTACAATCAAGTGGCAATTCTTCATCATCATCATCATACTTAAAGTCGCTTCTAATTCATCTTGATACAACATATTCTAGGATCTCAATATTTAGATTTGTTATTGTAACAGTCAGAAAACGTGTGATTCGTAAACATAGTGCAGAATTTGACCACCACACAGAACAGCAGCACCATCGAGGTAGCGAAGCCACCCGTGTTACTGAGTTCGAACATAGTTTATCAGTTCCACAATACAATCCACGAAACAACGCGTCTGATGCAACATTAGTAAATATTTCTTTAGGCACGGTGGTCAGGGATATGCAAGAGATTCATGATTTTATTCTCGAGTTAGCCAATAATCAAACTAATATTAATTAAACATTCATATTTACATAATCGAGGAAATATTATATAGAATGGGTATCGAATAAATGAAACGTAACTGCAGACGTATAGTTTAAAATTATTTATTCACACATTTTAATAAGAAAATCATTTACTAATAATATTTGATGGATTCAAAGATTCATTAGCGGGATTTGCAATACTATTATATTTTAAAGAATACATTTATTTATTTAGACATTATTTTATATTGAGGACTTCAGTAGCGGTATTTCCGATACTGTAATGTTTACAAAAGGAATATATTTATTTGTTTCGACCTTATTTTATCTTGAGGACCTCAGTAACGGTATTTATGATACTGTAATGTTTACAAAAGGAATTCATTTATTTGAACGCGTAATCTAGCTACCTAAAATTCTCGAGTAAGTATTTCTAATGCATGCCTTGGGGAATTTATACCTTTGCAATGCAAGAGTCTAAAGTAAGATTTAAGAGTAGCGGCGGACATATATTTATTTAATTAAAATATTTATTTTATGACTAAGGGCAAACATTTATTTGAGAGTGAATTATGAAGATAATGCATAGGTGGAGTGATATATAGAATAATAAAATTAAGTAAAGGAACACGTGGTACGCTTTAGAAAGGCGATATGGAATGGCAGTATATTGAAACTGCAATGCCGCAAATGAGTTTATAAGACTGTCGGGCAAGTCTCTGCCTCAGCCCGATGAAGTAAGGTGTCACATAAGCATAACCAGGGACAAGCGGTCCGTATCGCAATTTTCTGGCTGGCTGCATGACGGGTCAAATCCTACGGGAGCATTTATTATGTCCGCTTGTGTAGGACGACTGGGGTTAATTTCAACCCTGAAGAATCCGGAATATTTACGGCAGAATAGATCATCGCGTCTTTAAAGCATAACACATGTATAAGTATAAACGATTATGATAAGATTTAAATAGATTTCTAATTTGGCCCTACATTATCAACATTTACTAAAGAACGTTGGTGACTCTCAAAGAAATGTAATTTTCTGGAATTATTCATGATGATTTAATAAATACAAAGCATATATAAATTGGGAATTATTATAACTAATACGTCAGCCAGTTGCGAAGTAGTAGACCCCTGCATTACAATAAATGATGCATTGAATGCATGTCGATTTATATGAAAGTTAAGTTAGTTATGAAAGCAAATATTAATGAAAAATTTGACATGCATTCATTGTTCCAAGCGATCATAGATTTAAACTTTGAAAATTGAGACAATTATGAGCATGCAATAATTAAATAATAACTATAGATAAAATGTAGATTTGAGAAATACGCACCCAAGAAAGATAGAGTGAGGTAAGCTAGATTATTAGAGAAATTTACACATTAAATTAATTATTCAATTTTAGTTATACAAATGATAGTTTTTACATTTTATAATTTAGATAAGTAATATGAAGAAGTGCTATAGCATATTATTAGAGTACTCTAGAGTTTGAACACAGACAGGTACCTGTTTTATAAGAAGTTTTCTGATTCCATTAGTTTAGCAGCAAAAAGTTCACGAGTGGCAATTCTTTCTTGTATTTAGATATTTCATTTACTTTCACAGCAGCAGCAGCTTTCTCATTTATTTCAGGCAGCAGATCTTCATGGTGAATTTATGACAGGCAATGGAAAGTTCGGCATCCGATAGGCCATCTCCCGATGGAGAATAATCTAGGTGCTTTTACTCGGTCATACCTTGGCAGGAACAATTTATTTTTATATTTTGGAGACTCTCAGTGATCGAGAGCAAAGCTAAAGTTTAAGTGAATGTCTCCAGCAAGTCTAAGATGGCCTCTTTTTTTATCTTGATCTTTCACATTTTTGTTAAGGTATTTTTAGGTTCTACTTAATCTGCCCTGAGGATAATCAATGCATTTTGTTGGTTTTAATTAAAGAAAGCTGCCGTTCTATTGTTTACATTTTACATTTACTAATTACATTTTGGGGGATTTTTCTTTAATTAATCTATTATCTATCACTGACCGATGCTTTTAAATTTCAAAGACAAAAAGGGAACATAAGATTATTTTAACTTTTAATTAAATATTACATCAGATTTTTTTAGAATTATTATTAACGAAATTTAAACAAAGCAATAAATACGAACTTTATAATCCAAAATAAATGATTAAAATTATACAAAATTATATAACTAAAAGAAATCTAAATTATATTATTTTATCCCCATTTATTGCCTTTAATTTGAGATCGAAATGTGTGTGTGTTTATGCTGAATTCTACATATATTTATACATTTTTAATATTGCTACACACATAATTCAATACCAAAAAGTTTAAATTTGGGCGGGATAAACCGGTCAGTGAGAGACGACAGAAAAAGATGAAACTTAAGATTCAAATACGAATCTTACTGTTTCATTATATAGTTTATTTTAAGATGATAATGTTTTTTATAATTATAATTTTAGAATAAATTTAAGGGTTATCAATAGGAAAAAAAACTCAAAATTTACTAAATTTTGACAAAGGAATAAATATAATAATGGGCTTGATACCCATGGGACTATGATGCTCTCCCCTCCCCTACCAGTAGGAAAAGATACTTTACATTACAATCATATTTATACAATCAGTATGTTGGCACTCATGTGTACAAGATCAGATTAATCTGGGATTTTTGCTCACTAATAAAATACTCAATGGCCAACCAACATTGGATAGCTAGATGGACACATTTCAAAATCTTGAATCAGAAATGGAATATTCTTTATAAATAACATAATGCATTTAGAGGATCAATTCTAAACTCCAACCTTTTGGTTAAAATTATTAGTTCAACACTGGCTTCACATTTATATCATGTTTATCTAGCTTATGCATATGTTGACAACTTTGTTTTCCACTATTACTAAACTTAATCTTCAAGTTCTTCATTTTATATGTATTTATCATTCTCATATCCTTTTATTTTGCTTTTGCTTGTCCTATTTATTTTAGTCTTATATTGTACTATTAATATCTACAGTGGACAGTAATGAGACAGAATAATTTTGATGGCAGGTAATCATAGCCCTATTAAAAATTACAACATATCAAATAACACTACTAGAGAAAATGCCCATGAATTACTTCCATGTATTAGACTAAAAAATTTTTGAATCAGTAGAAGGTTATTTATATTAACGTCAGGATATTTACCAATGGTTCTTACTAACCTAAATTCTATTTTGCAAATATTTCAACACCCTCTAGACAAATGCACTGAAATGTAAGTTCAAGGCACATGTCCTACAAAATGAATGTGAAGATGTTTAAAACAATAATCACACAAGTACCATTTCTTATGATTACATAAGTTGTCACCACAATAATAAACTCTCCATGCAGTAGTACTAACCAGTGCAAACTATAGTAATCAATGGATTGCAAGGTTTGTGCATAAAATCCCCATTGGATGAGTAGGCACTAGATAGGGATGTCATGCACAAACCTTCTTACATCCACTGATTACTATGGCTTGCACTGGGTGGCATTACTGTATGGAGAGGTTGCTACTGTTTTTAGGATGTTTAAAACTGAAGAAATTCAAAAGGTAGCACACCAATATTTATGAGTCACAATTTGCAAGATATAAATCATGCAGATAATTTGAAGAAAAAAAACATTTTGTATCATATATTAATTCAAAACATTAATGAATTAATAAATCTATATAAATAAAAATGTAAAGGTCTGTTTGTTCAAAATCTTAAATCTCTGAAAGTTCTTCACCGATTGTTTTGAAATTTTGACACAACATTGCATTCAAATATGCGCTCTTTTTATATACCTACCATTTATATATCTACTATTATATAGATGTCACACTTGTGACAGATAACTTTGTGAGTATAGTTTTTTTTTTTCATAGTTTTTCATTTCGTTTTTACCTCTGCAATTTAGTGATATCAAAAGAAGTAATTGGTTGAAAAAGTATTTCCCAATATTCAAACCAATTATAAGAATCATGATTAACTGAGTGAATGGGCTATTCTAATGAGCAATGTTATAGAAGCAACAATATTGACAGGACCTTTCAATGGTTAAGATGTCTTCATTCTCGCATTCCTACGATTCCAACGGACATGCTATTTCAATTTAAGAGATTGCAATTCCCAATTCGATTGGTGTTTGTAATCACCATTAACAAAGCTCAAGGCTAATCTTTAGAATTGTGCGGTTTAGATCTAGACACGGATTGCTTCTCACATGGACAATTATATGTTGCATGTTCTAGAGTTGGCAAACCAGACAATCTCTATATCTGCACAGACAATGGAACAACAAAAAATATTGTATACCCACAAGCATTGTGAAATTAAACATATTAGAAACGTGCACTTTCTCTTTTCTTTCTTTTCCATTTAACCAGACTGAGCCACAGCAACGTGTGGCCGGGTACGGCTAGTAAATAAATAAAACCCCGAATTTTGATCTACTGCACAGATCTAATAAGCAGTCAATTAAAGTTCATGAAAATGCCTTCATATAGATAGTCAGGATATGTACTGACACACACAGCAAGCTAGAGTAATCAATGGATGCCAGAAGATGTGCATAAAATCCCTATCTAGTGCCTACTCATCGAATATCGCCAGACTAGTTTCTGGCTTGTGGCCTTTGTCAGTAAGGAGCCTTGGATCTGAGAGCACTGCACCAAAATTTTAGGATCTAATGCAATCCTCCAGCAGCCATCTTTTATCTCCATTTAACTACAAAACTATGAGTCATAAACTGAAAACACCTTAATGTTTTCAATTCAAGCCCATTAGCCTACATATAGTGAGTTTTGCTTGTTTTAAAACAGTTATACACAAGCATAAGAAGTGGTGGTCATGTGATGGTTATTGGCTTAAAACGAATCCTGCCTAATAGGATAGTGGTAGCTATGGTTATTAAAGAACCAAAGACACCAAAATGTATGAGTGCTGAACTGAGTTCAGACCTATATGACTATATAGGCTAAAGGGCTTGAATTGAAAACATTAAGGTGTTTTCAGTTTTGCAGTTAAATGGAGATAAAAGATGGCTGCTGGAGGGTTGCATTAGATCCTAAGATCTAGGTGCAGTGCTCTCAGATCCAAGGCTCTTCACTGAAGAAGGCCACAAGCCAGAAACTAGTCTGGGGATATTGGATAAGTAGGCACTAGATAGGGATTTTATGCACAAGCCTTCTGGCATCCATTGATTACTCTAGCTTGCTGTGTGTGGCAATACGTATAGTGAGTTTTGCCTGTTTTAAAACAGTTATACACAAGCACAAAAAGTGGTGGTCATGTGATGTTTATTGACTACTAATTCAAATTTTTTTATCTTAAAACATTTTTACTTCACATAGATATTAAATAATTTAATTTTTTCAATAGTAAAACAAACTTCTTTAGTTGTAGGCCTACAATAATTAAAAATACTGGCAATTAGTCCTTAGAGATCAAGAATACTGGGGGAAAAATGAATTTTTGCAGTTTGATGCTTATGTTATTTATCAGAATTGTTCCACCCTGTTACATTTTTATAATTTTAAATTAAATTTCTAATATGTTTTCTCTTCATAAATAATTTTTTTAAAAGCTAAATAAAGAAACAGCTATTTTTTAGCCTACTGCAATTAAAAACACTGCATAGGGATCCTTAGTAAAAATGTATTTATGCAGATTTTTAAAGCTATTCATTTATGAATACATTTTTATGCAATTGAAAACTTTTTTTAACAACTTGATTTAATATAACGATTTTTACGAATCACATCCCCACATATTTAGAACAAGAAGTTGGTTGATTTTACTCCCACTTACTTAATATGCCTTTATAATAAGTTTTACATTTTATGACCGCCCACATCAAAAATAGTTATTGGAATTTATATGTGGAATAAGTAATGACTGATAATCAATATATATATGATAATTAAATGTGCGTGCATACGTACACATTTATGTGTAAGGTTTCTACTTACCTATATCTATACAGTCATATATATATGATAATTAAGTGTACATACGTATACATTTAATTAATGTAAAATAATACACATACAGAGTTTAAATATACAATTTTAATAATGCCGAGTATACTTTCGATGCTTTCATGTCATATTCATGGTCAGTCTGCTAAGAACATTAACTTTTTGTTGATTTGAATACTATTACTTTTTTGTTTCATTACCTTTTCATTTTAGGTAATGAACCATACCTCTTTCATTATGCATTTGCGATCATTTCTCTCTTCACATGCTAATTTAATAACACTCACGTTATAATAGGCACAATAATATATTAGATACAATGATATTAAACTAGTATTCTATTATAATAGTATACTAGTACAATAATATTATTAAAATTTTATATTTAAACTCTGTATGAGTATTATTTTACATTAATATCTAGCATGGCAGAATATGGAAAAATATACATCTAATGTAAGATTTCTGCCCATTGGCTGCACAATTTTGTCAATATTTTTTTGATTGATTATTAAGGTTTATCTGTCTAATTCTTTTTTATTATTATTATTAAAGAAGTTATATATATACAACTATAGTATGATTCTTTTTATCTTACAATTGATAAATCATTTTTTACAAGTAAATTAAATTAGTTTAGTCCTAATCCTAATAACAGACTTCTCGTCGAGCGGCAATATTTGTGATCCGAAGGTACATCGTACCTTCAGGTTGCAAGTAATGTCGGTACACGCTGTATATGTTTGAATGTCATTATTTGTAAACTAATAAGTGATAGCTATATTAGATTATTCTGAGCAAGAGGCTCTTCGTCGAGCGGCATAAGTTGGGCCCAAGTGTCTCCATAGAGATGCTCAGGTGCCAGAAGACAGTCCCTGTTCTTTATTCTATGAATAATGTTCTTGCATATTGTCCATGGGTGAGCACCATCCTGTTTAAATATGAAAAGGTTTCTTGCTAACCATACAGCGTGAAATAAGAAGACAGCCATTCTTATCTTGATGAATTTGCCACTCGTTATAACATCATTAATTGATATGATAATCCTATCAGCAGGCAACACCCTATCTGTGATATTCTGACTCACTAGTTTCAAGAAAGAACAATGAGAGAAAATATGCCTGATGGTCTCATCATCGGCTTTGCACAGACCGCATGTTGCTTCAATCCTGGAATGCCCTCTGTTATTCACCAAAAAATGGTTCATCGGGAGCAACAGTAGATTAAACTTTATTATGAAATCTATATACTTAGCCTCTATACTACAATGTCTTGGATTTTTTAATTAGCAATTTTGTGGTTATTTTGAGCTCTATGGGTAGTTCGGGAATGACCGGATTCATATCTGTCTAATTCTTTGTAATCATTTTTATAAGGTGCATAGATTGTTATTTATAAGATAATGATATTTGGTTTTATTTCTTTATCTTTGATCTTTTGAAAGTGATCATCTTTTAGGGTAGTTTGAAATAATGATTTTGCTTATTTTCTATTCGTTCCAAATGCTATTTGAATTCATGAGAGTACAAAAAGATTAACCATTCTTTTACTGAATTAAGTGTTAGATTGTTATTCATTCATTGTGATTCACTTTGACTTAGTTTATTGTTTTCAATCTGTTACAAATGACGCTATAATCCACGGGCACTATTAAATTAAGATTGTTTTTCCTTCTTTCATCAGTAATGACTATTTTATTCAATTACAAATAGTGTACAACTTCAGAGTATATTTTTATTCAGTTACAAATGGTGACCAATGACTGGGCTACATTTTCATTCCAGTTGTCATCCATATTTATTCAGTTACAATATATATGTACAAAATGTTCATATCGTCCTATCAAACATTTTTTGAGCATGCCCTCTGTGAATAAATATAAAGACCAAACTTCAAACAGCATGGCATGATATTCTTTTGAGCCTTTCTGTTTGAAGTTTAGCTTTATATTTATTGACAGGGGTGCTGCTAATAAAAAAAGATATTTGAGAGGGTGATTTGATCATTTTGGATTTAAATTTCCAGCTGGTGATATGCACTGGAATATTTTCTTATATAATATTTAAATAGATGTACATTGTCTACACCAAACTTAAAGTAATTATACAGGACTTGAATTCAGATTTTCAAGCTTCCTACAGCTATCCAATCCATCTTAGATAACCAATACCCATGACCACATACATGTAAAAAAGATAAATGATCTCCAATATACATATTTTGTGCTGAACCAGCATTCATCAGTTACTGTAGATCACCATTTCCAACATGTATATACATCAGTGCTCAGTTGATATTAAGATAGCAAATCTTCAAACTTTAAAGGAAAATCAGTCTTTTCCACTCTCCAACTCTTCAAACATTCATAGCATTAAAAATTCGAAAATGGAATACTCAAAGCCTTTGTTGATGTCAACGTTAGTGTAATACCCATGTTAAACTTAAGTTTATCTGTCCCCTCACACACAGGACCTTAATATGACCATTTAATTACACAGAAGAGGACTGGGCAGAATTTGTAATATTTAAATACTTGTACATTATACTAAACTTAATGTAATTATAAAGGGTTTGAACTCAGACTTTCAAGCTTCCTACAGTTATCCAATCCATCTTATCATGACCATATACATATAAAAAAGATATCTCCAACAGACATATTTTGTGATGAACTTATACTCATCAGTTGGTCCAGATCACCATCTCCAACGCACATATATAATCACTGCTCAGTTTATATATAGCAAATCTTGGAGATTATTTATCTTATTCACATGTATATGGCCATGTGTATTGATTGTATAAGATGGATTGGACAGCTGTAAAATGCTTGAAAGCCTGAGTTCAAACCCTTATAATTACATTACATTTAGTACAGACTAATGTATTTAAATATTACATGTTCAGTCTACATTCTGCCCACCCCTCTTCTGTATAACTAAATGAACATATTAAGGTCCTATGTGTGAGGGGACAGATTGACTTAAGATCAACATGAGCATGGCAACAATATTGGCATCAACAAGGCTTTGACTATTCCATCCTTGGATTTTCAATGATATGGATGGCTGAAGAGATGGAGCGTGAAGAAGATTGAAATTTGTCCATTAACATTTGAAGATTTGCTATCTTTATATAAACTGAGCACTGATTGTATATATGTGTTGGGAATGGAGATCTGGACCAACTGAGAAGTACTGGTTCAGCATGAAATATAGGTATTGGAGATCATTTATCTTTTTTACATGTATGTGACCATGTGTGTTGTTTGTATAAGATGGATTGGATAGCTATAAGAAGCTTGCAATCCTGAGTTCAAGTCCCTTATAATTACATTCAGTTTAGTATAGACAATGTACATGTATTTAAATATTATATATTCAATCTGTATTCTGCCTATCCCTCTTCTGTATAAATTAATGGACATATGAAGGTCCTATGTGTGAGGGGATTGATTGACTTAAGGTTAACATGGGTATGAAAACAATATTGGCATCAACAAGGGCTTTGAGTATTATATCCTTGGATTTTTAATGATATGAATGGCTGAAAGGTTGAGAGTGGAGAATATTGAAGCTTGTCCATTAAAATTTGAAGATTTGCTATATTAATATAAACTGAGCACGATTGTATATAAGTGTTGGAAATGGTGATCTGGACCAACTGATAAGGGCTGGTTCAGCACAAAATATATATTGGAGATCATTTATCTTTTTCATGTGTATGTGGTCAACTTTATTAGCTGTATAAGATGGATTTAATAGCTGTAGGGAGCTTAAAAACGCTGAGTTCAAGTTCCTTATAAATATATACACAAATGTGCTGTCAATAGAATACTTCATTGGTATACATATATAATATACATCTTATTAGAATCATTCATTGATAGGTAAATAAATGTTCAAATTGATTTTTTGATAATAGTTTTATTACGTTCTTTAAAAATTAGAATTAAAATGATGTATAAAATCTCTTCCATGTGATAGTTCATGTCATTGGTAATCAAAAAATAAAACACATCCTCTGATCATATATATTTCTTCCCTAACAAAGCAAAAAAAAATAATTCTGTGGACAAATTATTATAAGAATATTAAAAGCAATATTGATAAATTCTCATTTTTAAGAGTAACTACTTTCCCAGACTGCTGACATATTTGCATTTTACTTTTTATAATAGCAATTTCGTTTTTTTATAAAAGTCACGCCTGAGTGGCAAATGTACCAAAAGCTTAAAGAATAAGTAGATCCATTCTATTCTTGATTTTTTTATAATTTATTTTTTCATCATCCAAGAGAGAGTGATTAAACCTTTTTACTTACAAATAAATACAGTGAGCTATACTAACTATACGTATCCAAATCAAAAAACCGTTTATAATTTACCTAAGAAAGCCCTCTTTACAGATGAAGTTTCAGTTTTAGAAAAAAGTTTTAATTTTACTTTAACACCTTCTCGGATACCTTTTGAGAAAATTGTTTGTAATGTTGAATCAGCTCTCGATAAAATAGATTCTTCATTGGCTGATTTCGCTAGGGTTGAGATTTGCAATATTTTTAAAAAAGCTAAGCTTCCTAAAAATAATATTTCAGAGAAAGAAAGACAAGCATTAAATAATATAAAATCGGACAAATCAATTGTTGTACTTCCAGCTGATAAAGGTAATGCCACAGTTGGTATAGATCGTGACATTTACCATAATAAAATTTTAGATTTGCTTAATGATAAAACTTATAAACTATCAAAAAGAGATCATACTACGTATTTGGAAAAAATAACAAAGGCCATTATTGAAACAGAAATAAAAGATAAAATAATCCCTCGTGAAAAATCATGTATCTGTCCAAAATTTTATGGACTTCTAAAAATTCACAAACCAGATACCCCCCTCCGTCCAATAGTAAGCGCAATAGGCTCTCCAACTCATATTTTAGCTAGATATTTATCGGATTTCATTAAACTTACAATCCCATCTATTAAATCATATATTAAAAACTCTTTTCATTTTATTTCTGTTTTAAAAAATTTTTAAATTAATGCTAACGACATTCTTCAGTTTTGATGTCGTGTCTTTGTTTACAAACATTCCAATTGATGAAGCTTTAAATGTAATTTCAAAATGTTGCAGTTTATCAGACCATATTATTGCTTTGATTAAACATTGTCTCTTGAACACATATTTTGTATACAATGGACAGAATTACAGACACGTTTTTGGTACTCCTATGGGCTCACCTATCTCAGGAGTAATAACTGATTTATTAATGGAAAATATAGAAACTCGGGCTTTAGAATCATCATCTTTAAAACCTCTCATTTGGCTCAGATACATAGATGACATTTTTGTCATATGGTAACATGGAAAAAAATAAATTAGATGATTTTTTCTTAAATTTTAAATAATATACATCCTCATATTAAATTTACAATGGAGACAGAGTCTATGGAAAACTCCCTTTTCTTGATGTTCTAATCACCAGAACACCAAATAGTTTATCTTTTTTTATTTACAGAAAGAATACATAGACGGACAGATATTTACATTTACATTCTCATCATCACTCAACTCAGATAGTTTCTTAGCCAAAACTCTTTTAAATAGAGCAATTAACCTTTCAGATAAGTCACATCTGAAAGAAGAAATAAATCATATTAATAGTGTTTTATTAGCAAATAGTTATAATTATAAATTTATAAAAAAAGGCCTTATTTCAAGCCCAAAATAGGAAACAAAAAGATGATAAATCAGCTATTAAGATTTGTGTTCCATATGTAAAATGAACTACAGACAGTATTGGATGTATATTAAAACGCTATAATATAGATACAGCATTTTCTAATCATCAAAAGATCAGCAATATAATAACCAAGCCAAAGAATTCAATCCCTCTTGAATCTCATGGTGTTTATCAAATCTCATGTGAAAATTGTAAAGCTTTTTACATAGGTATGAGTAATCGTCACATCAGTGTCAGGAGAGATGACCATGCTAATGCAGTTAAACAACATTCATCATCATCAACACTCTCACTCCACACTATAGATTCAGGTCATAAAATTGATTTTTCTAGTACCAGGATCATATCCAGATGTGATAATCTCTACCAGTGCAAAATTAGAGAAGCCATTGAGATGCTTAAAAGGCCAGATTTTATCAATAAGTGAGATGATACAAGCAAACTTCCTCCTATTTGGAAAGATTTTTTTAAAAACATTCTTAATTTAATATTTTTGCTATTGGTGGAACTTTAACGTTTTTTCAAATCAGTGATTGTAGCGCCTCTACAACCATCTTTCTACCTTTTATCACCCAGTGGATGACTTGTGTGATCAAGTCAAAACGTATATATCAATATTTAATTTTTTTAACACGGATGAACCCGCAAAATATGTCTTTTATATATATATATATCAAGTGTACATATGTACATTTCATAATATGTTGGACTATTTCCATTATCTATCATTAAACGATGAATATATATAAAAAATTTATTTAAACTTTTTAAATACGAACAACTTGTTAATAATAACATGTAATAGATAACACAGGTTAGTAATTACACAACATTTCAGTAGTATTATTCTCAGGTGGTTAGAGAGTTGCCTTAAAATTTAATATTCAGAACCTAAATGAGTAATTTCAACTCCTATGCTAAACTGTCACTGGTCAGATCAGCAACATCTATGGAGAATACTACTACTCAAAACGTGTAATTACTAAACTGTGCTGTCTATTTGTGTGTTATTACTAATAAGTTGTTTGTATTTGAAAAGTGTAAAGAAAGTTTTAAAATGTTTCTATCATTCAACATTTAATGATAGATGATGGATGTAGTCCCATCATATTATATCTAATATACCATCATCACAAACCTTCAGGCAATATTCAGAAGTTAATATAATATATATAGGGGGTTTGAACTCACACTTTCAAACGACCATCAACCATCCATGCTATCTCATATCACTGATACACTTGATCACACCCATGTCGAAAAGATAAATAATCGCCAGTATGTGTATTTTGTGCTAAACCAGCACTCATCAGTTGGTCCAGATTATCATTTCCACACACATACAATCAAAGCTCAGCTTATAATAAGATAGACCATCTTCATACTTTAATAGACAGGCTTCAAACCACTCCACCCCACAACTCTTCAGCTATCCATTTCATTAAAAATCTGATGATGGAATGCTCAAAGCCCACCTTAGTGCCAACCTTCTCAAAATACGTATATTGGTGATTATTTATCTTTTCGACATGTGTGTGATCAAGTGTTACAGTGGTATGAGATAGCATGGATGGTTGAGGGTCGTTTGAAAGTCTGAGTTCAAACCCCCTACACATTACATATATAAGTGCAGGAATGAAAATCTGAGTTCAAACCCCTTACACATTACATATATAAGTGCAGGTATGAAAAAGCCTGTAGTGCAGAAACAAGTTAATATAATAAATTTGTTTAAATAATCAAAAAGCAATATATTAATTTATAAAAATAAATCCCTGACAGACTGATTATTAATTTTCATTCTGTTACTAAAAGTAATTTACTCTAAAAATTGAACAGTAAATGTATAGTGACATAATTTTTATAATTATAATAAAATTTAAGGATAAAATTAAGCTGCAAACTACATATTTTGGTCCAAGCTCCCTTACATATAAACGTATATAGTGTATAATAGCTCACATTTTGTTAACAAACATTAATTAGCATAGAATACATATTGTTTATTGAACTTAATTTGCGCAGAACTTTTCAATGTGCACATATAAATATATGTATATTGTCTATACTAAATTTAATGTAATTAGAAGGGATTTGAACCTAGACTTTCAAGGTCCCTACAGCTATCCCCTCCATCTTATACAATTGATATACATGACCACATACATATGAAATATATATATAACACTTTTTTAAATGTATTGTATGCATTCATAAAGATTATAGTATAATATAGTTATTAATAATATATTGAAGTAAAACGTTTATATATACTTTACTGAGTGTGTGTGTGTTCACTCATGGATTCACTGAAGCAATAAGAATAAGAAAAAAAATTAACTATTATACTTTTTTTTATTTTGAAGATAACAAGAATAACAAAATGTGTGGACATTCCTCACTACTAATTACACTCTAAGCAATATTCTTTTATTTTAAGTTTTTTTTTTTTTTTCTCTCATAGAAATATATTGATGATTTTATTAGCAATTAAAATATCTTTAATTAATTTGATATTTTAAGTCAATACCAACTATTAATTTGTTTTAAAAATTTTTAAATCCTTTACCATTAGTCTCAGAAAATATTTTATGATGCAAAATATTACATATCAAATTTGAAAAGGGTAATAAAAGATGAATAAAATCTATGTGCTTTCAAAATAAACCAAAGAAATTGTATTTATATGATTGTGAACTGCGCTGGAAGATGGAAAAACAACTACCAGCATATTGTAAAATTTATTTGCAAATTTTATTATTTTTTTAAACATGTTTGCATGTGGTACTCAGAGAACAAAACGGCTGCTTGAATTTCATAAAATTTGTTTATAAACCAATTAAGCGTATGTCACGCTTGAATGTGAAGCTATAATAATATACAGGAATTAATATACGCTAAGCGCTTTCGAGGTCCTTTACCTCATATTCATAGCGATGCTGTGAGCTGCGAAATGTAAAAAATGGAGCGGGAGAAGTGGTATGCAAAGCATATGCAAATGGGCTAAATAGTCCAGCGTTTAGAGATGTCGAAGCAGGTGTCACGTCTATTGATAGAGTTGTTATTGCTATTGATGTAGTACGCTTCTCTGATCTTCCGCTTAATGTCGTTTTTCTCGATACAGACTATTTTAGGGTGGGAAGGTTCAAATAAATGTCCAGTCTTCTTGGAATGTTCTAAAAATGTTGATGAGTTATCGTTGTTTTTCATAGCTCTATTATAAATTAAATTATCGAATGAGAAGATTTAAAATTATATAATAAAATTTGTGTATTTTAAAGGGTTCTTTTTTGTTTGTTTGTTTATTTACATTCTTGCTTGTTTATATTTTTCTTTGGATAATGTATAATTAAAATCTTATGTTTAGGTATAGCAAAAATTCACAACACTATATTTAGATATTTAAGTCTGATTTTTTTTCCAATTTTTTTTCAAAAATCATATATATTTTCTTCATTCTTAAAAATGAAATGTTGAAAATAAATAGGAAATTAAAATTATAATAAAAATCTTATTTTTTGACATTTTTCAAAATGGAAAATATCTTTGAAAAGAGAATTTTATACAGAATTGAATAACATACTATGCACAATTACATGGTTTGAATCATTTTACTACAAAATTATGTTAAACTTGCAATTTGAGAATATTTGAAAAAAAGACAGAAGAACAAGTACGTCAAGTTGGGTATGGAACTAGGTAAAGAAATTATAAATATTCAAAGAAAACATGCCTATATGTTTGAAAAGAAACTTATTTTATTAATTCTTATGTATGTATTTGAGACACAGACACTTAACAACAGAGCAATACAAATAATTCACACCACACAATGAAGGATAGTAGGATATACATTGAGAATTACAAAAAGAAATAAAAAATGAAATATATGAATGAGAAATGAAGCTGGGACAGACATGCTGCTAAAAGATATGACAACAGAGGGCGATTGAAGTCTTAAATCGAAGTCCAAAAAATGTTAAAAGACCTAGAATGATACTATATATGAGATGAATGGCTGGAATAATGAAGTTTGATAAAGTGATGTGGAGGAAAAAACTACAGATGAGAGAAATAAGATGAATGATGAAGAGCAGTAGATTTCTAATAACTGAAAATGGTGGTAATATATAAATATATAAGAAATATATTATATATTTCCTCATATCTATGATTTCATCATTCCTGTTTTAAAAAGTATTGTATGTAAATTCTTAAATTTTAATTATTGCATACACAAATGTTTTTGTGAATCATCTCTCATCCAGTCATCCTTATTTTCATCTTCCACCATTAATTATATGGTTCTCCCTCTCTCTCACCCTCTCCCTTCCTCTCTCTCAATTTCACTCCATCTATCTTTCTACCTCTTGCTTTATCTATACTGACCAACCAAGACGTATTATTTTTCTTTCTATTTTTCTAATAACTACATTATTATTCATGTATAAATGTAAACCCTTTTCAAATTAAATTATAAGTGTGTATATAGATTTCACTATATTTCAGGGTTTCAGATTTCCATAGATAGTCTTGGATCAAATAGCAGCAGGCAAGGGGAGAGGGGAGCTATTTATAATTTATATCAATTTTAAAAAATAGCAAAGAAATTACTAAAAATAAGGTGGGCTTTGAGCGTTCCATCATCAGATTTTCAATGAAATGGACGACTGAAGAGTTGTGGGGGGTGGAGTGGTTTGAAGCCTGTCCATTAAAGTATGAAGATTGGCTATCTTAATATAAGCTGAGCTTTTATTGTATATATGTGTGGAGATGATAATCTGGACCAACTGATGAGTGCTGGTTTAGCATGAAATACGGATATTGGTGATTATTTATCTTTTCGACATGTGTGCAATCAAGTGTATCAGCGGTATGAGATAGCATGGATGGTTGAGGGTCGTGTAAAAGTCTGAGTTCAAATCCCCTATATATTACATATAGAAGTGCAGGTATGAAAAGCCTGTACTGTAGAAAAAAAAAATTCATATTTTAAAAATAATTTTGTAAAATATGCGGAACCTGCACCTTATGTCCATAGACAATTCATGAAGAATTATCTCATAATAATACTATTATTACAAATAAAAATCTAGAAATAAAACTATATAGATTTGCACTTCCATCATAATAAAATAAATTTTTAAAAGGAGATAATCTTCTCTTTCCTGCCTAAGTGTCAAAAATGAATAAATTCTCGAGCCATATTAAAGAAGGCAATGCACTAAAGACTCAAATGTTAAAAATTTACACGAATGTGGTTTCAAAATTCAAGATCTAAAATATAAACTAACAGTAGAATGCTTTCAACCTAATAATATTTCCAAATATAAATTATTCAAACGTTTAAACTCGGTCTAAATATATTCATGCACGCGCATTCAGAATTAGATGTTTGTATTATACACATATAAATGCCCACATGTACAAAGAATTGTTTGTGATACATATATATGCTGAAAAATATATATAAAAAACACACACACTAAAACTTTTTATAAAGTTGTGCATTTCATCACAACACTTCAAATAGTGGCTTATTATTTTGGCAACAGTATTCTTCTAATAGAGAAGTTTGCTGTCACGTAAATCATTACACTAAACTAATATTTTAATAAAAAGTGAAAGGAAAATTATAATATACTTAATCGAACACATAGCTTCTTGTATTGATATTGATGTTCAGACATTCTCCAGGAAAATAGTCTTTTGGGAGGCCTACAACATAGTGCATAGTACCAGTCAAGTTCATTTTTCTCCATCTATTCTTAAAGTCACTAATAAACAAGTAATCAAAAAATTCAAATTCTGGTACCTAGAGAGAGAAAATATCTTGATTTCGTTATTAAAATTAATTTGGAGGTTCTCCCTACTAGTCATTTCTTATCGCAGAGAAGATCCTTTACTAACATTGATCCAATTTGCTCTCTTTGTCATCAGACTGAAGAAATAATACACCATTTTGTAATCCAGTGTTCTGCTTTTCTCACAAATAGAAACATCATTGAGTTAATTATTAAATCTCATATTTCTTCTAGTGTGACTATTATTGATAGAATAAAAAGAGGCCTTTTTCTTTAATTAGAACCGCTACTTTCCTTATGTACAACTCCTTGTTTCCTAAGTTACCATCTTTGCTTCAACCCTACATCTAAGAAATTACGATCACTGTTTTCCAATAAAATCTCAAAAATTAAAAACAGAGATCAGGCACTGCCCCCCCCCCCAACATTGTTAATGCTATATGGAGTCTGGTTACCCTTCCAACACCATTATAATATTTTATTTTATGTCAATGCTATGTATGTAAATAATGTATTATAATCTATAAACCTAGTACTTGTCTATTCCATGTTACTAACTGAATTCAAATTAAATTTTCCATAAACGTAGATAAAAAAAATTTTTAACACAATAAAAATCTGTTTTAAAAGTATACTTAATATAGGTTTTTTGTACATATTGTATTATTATCATAACTGGTTTTAGTTTATTATATATATAAAAAAGATAGATGTTGTTATGTATGCACATATATGCTGGGTTTGGAAAAGGGGAGATTTAGATATAAAGGCCATGAAGTTGACAAAGATTATGTTGTGTAAATGGGATGGAGCAGGATAAAGAAGAATATATGAAAAGAGAAGGTAAACTGGCTAATGGATTTCTCTGGGCATGGTAGCTGAGAGATTCCTGACTTCAAAAAAGGAGAAGTCATAGCGCATCTCATTTCAACATATCATAAAGTGGCTAACAGGTTTCTCTGGGCATTGTGGCTGAGAGATTCCTGACTCCATATAAGGAGGTCACCATGCATTATATTATATTGAAGCTTTAAAATAGTTCCATTATTTTGAAAAGGACAATATATATATATATGAAAAAAAGTTTCTCTATTATTTTTATTATATATACAATTAATACTGTTATACAAAGATATTTTATTTGACATTGTGTTTTATTTGTTCAGTAGTAAATTCTTATTTCTCTCACCAGTTATGCAACCTAATGCAAATTCTAGTAAACAACAGAAGCTGCATTGTAGTGCTTAAAAAATCCCTATCAGTTCTGCTCTTTTCAGTATCTATTGATTACTAAAGCTTACACTAGGTGGCATTACGTAAGCTGAGGTCATGTGATGATTTATTATTTTTACTTCATTTATTTATTCTTTTTAATATCTGAACATGTGTATCTTGCTTTTTTCTGTATTTAATACCTCTTGAAAAATTACAAAATGCATTATGTACAGGATGTTCAAGAAGTTACCCTCTCTCACCATAAGCAATTTATTAAAATGTGATATTATAAAATGAGTTTTTCATCATAAAGGCATAACTTCATTACTTTGGTCATATGATGTGGATGTGTAGTAAAAGGTTTTCTAAGAAAAAAATATTCTGTGAATTTTATGAGAGACTCAGATGCCACTTTTTGTATAAACTTGGTGCAGTAATAGAAGAGCAAATTCTAGAGTTCAATATCCATAGATTGGGTCCAGATCTGTCACTTCTGGTGCTCAAAATTTTTACAAACATCTGAGCAGTAAACTATTTGATTATTTAATGACCCTCTAAAAAAATGTACTGATTGCTTTCACAGGAAGCGATACTAAAAGACAATGGAAAACTATAATTAAGTCAAGGTTCAAACCCTTCAAAGGTATACCTTGCTACAGAAATTTAAAAAAAGCACTACAAGAATAAAGACTGACCAAAACAACTGCATATGTGGATGTATTTATGTTCATGAATTGGCTTGTGTATTATCACAAGAGTCATCTGTATTTGTTTTCATCAATCTCTTCATCCACCACTTCTTTATGGAACTAAAATAGCTCATTTATGAATGGCTACTGCTAATTTGCTCTATTTTTATCCATAATTTTATTTACTATACTTATTTTGTAATCACTTTTAATTTGTGTAATTGTAAATCCATTACAAAAAAAATCAAGTCAGATGTCACATGATCTAATTTAATAAGCTTGTTAAGAGCTTATTTTGCGAGCTCTATATATAACATTTGTAAATCCATTAAACATAAAAAATCTGTACACTCACAAAAAAAGATTTATTTCATTACATTCCTTGAAAGAAAATACTGTTATACCATTCCAGAAAAAAAAATGTTTTAAAGCAGTGGTCTTCAACCTTTTCACACCTGCGGACCGGTAAAAGTAAGGATAAGATTTCGCAGACCAGCAGAAGTTTACAGATAAATTTTTATTTGGGGTGGGGGTGGGGTGGGGTGAGAAATACGTTGTCAACACTGAGATAAAAGATAGACACCAAAGTTATTTTTTGTTTGTTTTTATTTTTAAAAAAAGGTAACAGAAATTGGTTTTAAAAATAAAAGTTTTAGTATTTTAATGGTATACAAATAAAGCCAAAAAAAATATTGCCTTATAGGCCAAAAAAAAGTGGGCGTATTTTTAAACAAAAAAAAAAAAGAAAACGGAACTTGAAAAAGTCAAAAGTTTTGATCTTACTATATTTTGGGGTGGTGGGGGTGTATTGAGAAATACTTTGCAAAAGTTAGAAACAGAACTTATTTTTTGGTTTTTATTTTTAAAAAAAGGTAATAAAAATTGATTTCCAAAATAAAAAGTTAATGCCAAAAAAAAAAAATAGCCTTATAGCCAAAAAAAACCACTAAAAATGAACTATTAAAAGAGAGAGTAGAAAAAATTTAAGAGATCAAAAAAAGTCACGTTACATTTTATTGTTTTAACAACGCTGACAAGTAGCCGTGATTGGCTATCAAAAGACAACTGGAGTTTGTGTAATAAAAAACTTTCTACCCCCCCCCCATAAACATCTGTGATAAATAGAAAAACAAATTAATTTATGTATGATTGATTAGATTTTGTGGTATTTTTGTTCTGTTTCTTTTTTTTTTAATAAATGTGATGAAAAAATAAATAAAAATTGTTCATATTAATTAAAAGTTTAAAATCTTATTTTGTTATTATACACTTTCTTGCAGTCTAGCTGCGGACCGACAGACAACTTTTGCGGCCCGGTGGTTGAAGACCACTGTTTTAAAGGCATAGTTGGTCTACCTAAGCTCAGAGCATATTGACGGGGGGGGGGATTTCCATAGCTAGGTGTGAAGGGTAGTTTCTTTCCACTTTACATATATATATAATAATAATTGGTATATTATTAATTATAATTATATATTTGTATACTTAGAGCAGTAACTTTTGTTTTTTTAATGGAAGTATTTTATTCTGTAACCTTGCAGTTTTGGGTTTACATATTTTTTCTTGTTAGAGTTTCTAATGAAGATGATATCAAAACTTTGCAAAGACTGTGCTGCACCTTATAGGGCACACAGCTAAATTTGCCTGATATATTTTGTATAAAAATATACTTTTGTTTTTCAGGTGTATTATAATTAGAAATTTAAGTTGTAATTTCACTCCTTGTTGAATAAGATAAAAAAATTAACACATTTTATTTGTTTGTTTATTATAAGTCTGTAATCAATATTTGATAAATTTTATCAGGTAGGAGTTGTTAAAATAAGAACTTTTGTCAGTTATTATAAAGAAATGAAAATTTACTGCTTAGAATTTCATTCTGCAAATAGTGAATTTGTTCTTGTTATTATTACCATTAGCAACATAAATGAAGTTGTTAAAAACCTGTTTCCTACTAATATGCCATATTGACTTTTATGCATTTGTTCGAAGATTCAACTTTCACAATATTAAATTCCACAATATTAATATTAATATCATACTCTCCAAAAAGCCAACGCATCATAAAAAACAGCAAAGCTAAGAAAATATAATTATTATCGTAATATAAAAAGTTAATTAAAATTGGAATAGTCAAAATAAGAGTCATAGATCACATGACCCTATCTCTTAAGCTTGTAAGTTATAAACAATGAGAATTGCGAATTCCTCTACAAGCTTTGTGCTTAGCCAGAGCCAGCACTTAAAATATCTCTGTCAGGAACTCCTGACCATGGTTTCGTGCTTTGGCACTCCTCAGAGAGGTGTCAGGGTAGGTTCAGACATTAGATGTAAAAATACCAACCCAAAGCTAAGCACTTATCTAAAAGTTATCTATTGAGTGGAAAATCTGAAATTTTCAGACATCTATTTATGTCTTCAAACCCAGCTATCCAACTCAAATAGCTATATGGGGCTGATAGATCTTCAGCCATACCATATATTAGTAGTTATTTTAAATTTATTCTATTACTATAAAGCACAGAAAATCTTGAAATTGTTAGAATGGAAGTCGGACTCCTATAATGCGCTATTACTTTAAATATTATAAATCTCTGCGCACTCATACATCAGTAAGAGTTTAAAAAATTTAAAGTGAAGCTCTTAAGTTTAGAATGCATTTCTATAAATACACCAACTTCAAAATTTGATTATAACATCAGACACGCAATAGATTCAAGACCTGATTTAGGTCAGTGAAAGTTGGTGTATTTATAAAAATGCACTCTAAACTTAAGTGATTCACTTAAGTTTTTTAAACTTTTACTGACGTGTGAGTGCACAGGGATTTATAATATTTAAAGTAATAGCGCATTATCAGAGTTTGGCTTCCATTCTCATTCTAACAATTTAAATTTATTCATAAATTGTAAATATTAGTATGTACACTTTAAAATTATGCTTTTTAAAAATTAAATTATTCTATGCAAAAGTTTATTAAAATTACATAGTAACTTACCAATCATTATTAATAAGAGTTTTTTTTGTAAAAATTATAAGGTTTCGTTACTTCATTCGAACCCTCTTCCTAAGCAGAAAGCATCCATTCAGAAGTGGAAGAGAGAGATATTATTTCTTTTCTAACAAACTTTTATTCAAGTATTTTCTTGTTAATAACATTGATAAGATAGCAGGATGAATATACATTATTATCAGAATTTGGTCAATTTATATATTTGTGTGCATGCCCAAACATATACCGTATATATATTTATCCCCATTTTTTTTTTTTTTACAAAATGATTATTGTCCATTAAAGTATGTAGATTGGCTATCTTAATATAAGCTGAGCATTGATTGTATATATGTGTGGAGATGATAATCTGGACCAACTGATGAGTGCTGTTTGAGCACGAAATACGACTATTGGTGATTATTTAGCTTTACGACATGTGTGCGATCAAGTGTGTCAGCAGCATGAGATAGCATGGATAGTTGAGGGGCACATGAAAGTCTGAGTTCCAACTCCCTATGTATTACATATTGGAATGCAGGTATGGAAAAGCCTGTATTGTAGAAAAAAAATCATATATTAAACTGATTAAAAAATTTATGTATATGGTACCGATAGACTTACTTTTATTTTTATAATCAAAAATAGCTTTAATTTATGGAGAATAAATTTGAAATAATGTATTGAGATAATAATCCATTGTAAACATATTTATTAACTCGTTTAACAATTTTCGCACAAATTTGATGCTTTTTTTTTTCTCTATATATATCAAATATAAGTTTTATAAGTCATATCGCTATTTTGAAAATTTTATCTACGGACATGGCATATCGTATGCATGTGTAACATATGCCATTTTTGCCATTTTGACTAAAAGACAGATTCTCTTCACTTTAACCACTAAACGCTGATAAAATATGATTGGAGATACCTTTAGTAATAGTAAATGGGATATGAAAATATGATTCACTATATATAAAAATATTGTTACAAAAGTTGTAAAAGTAATGGAATAATTTAAAGTGCTAAGGAGTCAGTAACAAAATTATGGTCAAGTTATAAACAACTGCCAATGTACCATCACTGTCAGAAATATCTCCTTGAAATGCTGGATGGTATTAATTGGGATCATGAATCAAGCAGTCTATAGTTATCTTAGTGCTAACATGTTTTACTGGTGAATATTGTGACTCTTTCCAGAGAAAGTTCTCACCCTAATATTCAATTAAAATATTACCATGAAAAGTTACTGGCAAACCTCATCTGTTCCTTTGCAATGGCTTTCCATTCTTTCACTATTCATTTACCTCAAATATCAATTAAAACAGAAGTTGCTTTACAAAAACATAAAAAAATTATTAAATAAGTCAGCCTTAAAATATTTTAAGATATACCTTTACTATTTAAGATGTCTCAAATGTTCAAACAAGAATTTCTTCAAAGAGCACAAAAGGGTTGCTAGCCACACCTTCCAACCGGCTTCAGCCACAATAATGTGCACAGAGCACAATGATGCAAAATGAAAGTAAAGGAATCTTGTTTTATCACAGGTGATCCCAAAGAAATTTACTGAAGAGATGCCTGCTTTACTATCTCCAAAAAGTGGCCCATTTAAACATTATTGAATAGATTTGCATACATTACTGTGGCATTCACTAATTACTAGGGAAAAGAGCTATGAATATGGGAACATAGAATTCCCAAAAGTGCTTAGCTTATCCGTTGTTATGTATAGCTTCATTAATTGTGTATAAAACACAAGCTTAGTATTAATTTTTATTATTATAAAAAATGAACATTTTATGATGTTCTAAACAAACAGTATAGTAAGTTAACTTTGATTTTCATAGATATCACCAAAATCTTGTCAACAGATTCAGATTTTTCCAGAATCATTGCACCCATCTGCTTCATAAATAGAATTTGACAGCTAATTACCTAATTATGGCCAAATATAAATTTATGAACTCCATAAGCAGTAATGGTCGGATTTCTGGTTACAGTGGCAGAATTGAAGAATTAAGTCATTAGTTAATCTACTTCCTGGTTGAAATGTCTAAAGTTTCTTTTATAATGTTTTACTAATAGTTAAGCCATCCTATGTGTTTTAACACAATGGTAGGGTGGCAGATTCTGGAACATGGGATCCTAGGATCAATTTCAATGGTGGTACCTCCACACTACAACTTTTTATTAACTCTCGAGCAATAAAGACATTAGATTATTGATAGTGAAGTTATCTTAAGAAAACCATATCTGAATAAATAGATCTTTAACATACTTCACAAAAATTGAGCCAGTACTATTATTTTTAAACTAATTATGTGGTAACAAGTTTATGAATGTATTGTTACAATATTATTATTTGAATACAAGTATAATATATATATATATATTTAAGCTAGATATAATTAGAGGAAAACCATATCTGAATAAATAGATCTTTAACATACTTCACAAAAATTGAGCCAGTACTATTATTTTTAAACTAATTATGTGGTAACAAGTTTATGAATGTATTGTTACAATATTATTATTTGAATACAAGTATAATATATATATATATATATATTTAAGCTAGATATAATTAGAGGAGATTTGAATCCAAACTTTCAGGCTCTCTTTGGTCATCCACTCCATCCTTTATAAGATGACCACATACATGTGAAAAGAATAAATGATATCAATTATACATATTTTGTGGTGAACTAGTACTCATCAATTGGTCTAGATCATCATCTCCAAGACATATATAATCAGGGCTCAGTATATAGTAAGGTAACAAATTTTCAAACTTTAATGAACAGGCTTCAATTTTCTCCACACTCCTAATCTTCAGCCATCCCTGTTATTTAAAATCTGATAATGGAATGCTCAAAGTGCCTGTTGATGCCAATATTGTTAAAATAGTGATGATGTTGACCTTATGTCATTCTGATTCCTCATATATAGGACCTTAATATGTCCATTTAAATACTCAGAAGAGGGATGGGCAGAATACAGGCTGAATATGCAATTTTCAAATATAAGTATATTGTCTATACTAAACTTAATGTAATTAGAAGGGTCTTAAACTCTCAACTTTCAAGCTCTTTATAGCCAGTTATTTACTCCATCTCATACAATTTACTCCATCTCATACAATTGATACATACCACATACATGTGAAAATGATCTCCAATATATGTATTTTGTGCTGTACCAACACTCATCAGATAGTCCAGATCATCATTTCCCACACACACATATATAATCAATGCTCAGTTATCTTCTAACTTCAATGGACAGGCTCCAATCTGCTTCAACCTCCTACTCTTCAACCATCAATATCACCAAAAATCTGATGATGGGATGCTGAAAACCCTTGATGATTGCCATTATTTATTGTCTTATCCATGTTGGCCCTGTCACTCTGACACCTATTGTCATACCCAAGTTGGGTTGGCCTTAAGTCACTCATGTGAGGAGTCAGAGTGACTTAAGTTCAATATGGATATGACAATAATATTGATATCAACAAGAGCTTTTGGCATTCCATTATTCAGATTTTTCAATGATATGGATGGCTGAAGAGTTGGAGGGTGAAGTAGATTGAAGCTTATCCGTTAAAGTTTGAAGATTTGCTATCTTAATATGAACAGAGCACGGATTATAAATATGTGTGTGGAAGATGATGATCCGGACGAACTGATGAATGCTGGTTCTGCATAAAATACGTATATTGGAGATCATTTATCTTTTCCTCATGTATGTGGTTATGTGTACCGGTTATATAGAATGGAGTGAATGACTGAAGAGAGCTTGAAAGTCTGGGTTCAAATCCCCTCTAATTAAATATTATTATTTAAAACTTTATATGCTCTTAATTGTTTTTAACATTTAAGTTATTTCTGATATAACAAACAGACGGTATAATATGAAAAGATACCTGAAGTGATATTAATGGGAAAGTTGATTATTTGTTTTTATATTTAGTATAAAAGTTTTATGAACATTTTTTTTTTTTTTTAAGTGTCATAGCATCGGCCGGGACGCGAACCCGCAACCCGGGCAACTGCCTGCAAGTGCAAGGCAGTCGCGCTGACCTCTCGACCACCAATGCAAGACAGACACATTTTTTTTTTTTTAAAAAAATGTATTTCTATTATACTTATTAGTTTTATTGATCGGATCTATTTCTTTTTCCTAGTTACACCTATTAAATAAATGTTTTACAGAAATTTTAAGTATTGTTTTTAAACTTAAAAAAAAAGAGAGTAGATTTTGTAATTTGAGAATATTCTTTCGGTAAGATCAAGTTTAAAATTACATGCTAAGTGATTTTCAATGCCTTTACATTTTGGGCGTAATATTTGTTTTTGTTTTTTTTTAAATATATATTACTTGATCTTATGTTTGTAGGAAGTTGATTTAATTTTTATAAAATCAAGCGATATATAATATAAATTATTTAATTGCTTTTATTTTTTTAAACAATTCATATTGATTTTATTTAAGTATAGAGAATTTGATCTCAGATTTTCAAGCATCCTTCAACTATCCACACTATCTCATACAACTGATACACATGACCACATACATGTAGAAAAGGTAATCAATCACCAATAAATGTATTTCATGCTAAACCAGCACTCATCAATGGTCCAGATTATCATCTCCCACACATATATGTAATCAGTGCTCAGTTTATATTAAGATAGCGAATCTTCCTACTTTAATGGACAGGCTTCAATCTACTCCAACCTCCAACTTTCCAGCCATCCATATCATTGAAAATCTGATGATGAAAACCCAAATCCCATGCTGATGCCAATATTATTGCCATACCCATGTTGACCTCAAGTCTTTCTGATATATGTGTGAGAGATGATAATCTGGACCAACTGATAAGTACTGGTTTAGCGTGAAATACGGGTATTTGTGATTATTTACCTTTTCTATATGTGTGTGGTCATGTGTATCAGTTGTATGAGATAGTGTGGATAGTTGAAGGGTGCTTGAAAATCTGAGTTCAAATCCCCTATACTTACAATTAGACTCCCAGGTTTCTGAAGAGTGTCTGGGAGTTTTCAAATATTTATTGATCTTATTTGTAAATGTTTTTTGTATTAAGATCAAACAAAGTTTTAATTCCCTATATATTTATTACAATTTGATATGCAAGTGTCAAACTTTCTGCGCTCACAGCTTTGTCGTTAGCCACTTCAGATAAATATAGTTATGATAATCTTTCATCATTTATTAGAGTAGAGATTACCATATATCATTTCTAATCCAAATATGGATTTTAAACCTCACTTAATGACATATTTGTAGTTTTTTCTTGCCATTAAAATATTTCATTATTTTCAGTTTTGGACTGATGTAATTAAACATAGAAAAACTGTTCAATAATTGTATTATTTATGGGTCTTTATAATTATTGTATATAGAATTTAATCCTTAATTTATTGTATTGAGGTGAGATTTATGCTCTTGAACTTTCTGGATGGGATACTATGGAGTCCATTATCGTAAAATCTTTGTTGGATTGGATATAGGAAATGAATGAATAGCAAATCTTGGAAGAGGCAGACCTTTCTTACATCATACTGTTTTTATTGGAAGATTTGGCTGAGGATAGAATATGATGAATAACCACAATGAGACAGTATTAACATTTTATAGAAAGAAAAGTTTATTGAGGATAGAAATGTGATGGATAGTCATAATTAGACCATATTGAAATCTTGTAGAAAGAAAAAGTTTACAGCAGAAAAAGCTAGAGAACCGCATTGCAAAATACCAAATAAACTGAATATGGTTGAAAATGTTTATAAGTGGACATACTTGTGGTTCACAATGTTTATATAGTCATCACAAAATTCATATCTAAGGAAATTTTGTTAATTTTTATCTTAAAATTTTGAAGCTGAATGATCGTACTCATTTGTGAGTACTGTTTTTGCTGATTGGAATTTAATATTAGACAGTGAAACATTAATTAGATGTGAATGAGGCATTTACATCTACTTAAGGTAGTCTGCTTTATGAACAAACCAAGAGTCTGCTAAAAACAGAATACAAAAATTTGATATAGTTTATTTAGGGCTACGACTCATATTTACATTTGCTAATTAGATTTTTTTGGAATGAGAAAGGTAAATATTTAAAAATAGATAACTGTGGTGTTTATGCTAAAATATTTAAAAAATACTATTATCACCAGAGTTTGAATATAGGATTATGTACTCTTCGATAAATGACTTCACCAATAAAACTATTGGCTTAATGTTAAAGCAAAATTTTTGTGTAAACAAGAAACTCATTATATAATAATTACTTAATGTGAATACTAACACATTGCTAATAAATTAGAATCAATGTTATTTGAAAGGGCCTGTGGTAGATGCAATAAGGGAAGTAAAAGTAGTGATTTAAAGAAGTAAAATGGTTCATTTATTTCAGCAAGTACAAGTTGCCCAATCTACCTAAGAGTAGCAAAATGGTGATCATGTGATGTTTTAATGGCTTAGTACCAATCTACCTAGTAATTTAAAGGATCTTATACAGTTTATAGATTAGTCTTACCAAAAAACATCAGATTATAACAAGGAAATAACCAATAAAAGGGAGTAATTGCCATCAATTAGATACAGCAAAAAGAAGAGTCATATATCATAGAGGTCTTACCCCTCAAGCACTGATTTCCAATATATAACATCTCACAGTTAATAATTTGAATATATATGTGCAAATGTCAAAGTATAACCACTAACCCATACAAATTTTCTCAAGAGGCAAGGTAACTGTGAGGTAAATTCTCAATCCTGTTATCTATGAGTGTATCATTTTGTACTAACAACCTCATAGATGTTGTGAGAGATTTATTTAATGATTAATATTAATAAGTTTAACAAAAGCTTAAAATATTGTAACTGGTTTGACTAAATTAATACATAATAGTAATAATGCAAAATTGAAGCAGCTTACCAGAATACTGGAATCTGGTACTTATATGTGATGAAAATATCAAGAGGGAAATTACTGCTAATTTTATATATGTATTAATTTTATAGAGATATTTACATTGTATAAAAAAATTATCATTTAACATTTCAGTAATTGTCTGATAAAAGGCATTAGTGTTAGGATTAGGACTGAAAAATAGATCATTTTTCTTTTTTAAATTGTTTCACATAAAGTGCAGCATTAATTAATCAAGATATGATCTTATGGTAGATATGTAAGCATGTATTCATTTAATTAATGTGTATATAAATGTGTTGTGTATAATCACATTATATAAATGACTACACAGTGTGAAATCAGTGAGGTCACTGACTCATTCCCTGCAAATTGCCTGCAGCGCCATCTCTGAATCAGTGCATATATTGGGTCATAGTTTAGCTACTTTCCACAAAAATGTGACAGTCTGTTTTATATTTTAACCTATGATGGAGTAATACAATAACATTAAATTTTGTTTAAATTGGGAAGAACTGCTATTTGAATTTACTACACTTTAATTGTAATAAATCATAAATAGTGTGTTAAAATGCAGCTGAAGAGAACTGATTGCAAACATTGAAGCAGGTCTTATATGCAACCCATATAAAGACAAATTAATTTTGAAGCTTGTTGGGTATACCCAGCACAATCCTTTAGGATTCTCAGATCCCAACTGGAATACAAACATCAATATTGCTAAACAATTTCTTTCTAATAAGGCCTTAATTTTCTTGAAAAAAGATAAAGGCAACACATTTGTTATTATGAACAAGCCTGAATTCTTACACAAAATGCATGCAATTAAGTAATTTAAAATTCTCTCCAAAATTCCCACCTTCAATATAAAATGTAACAAAGACAAATTCACTAAGAGAGAATATTATAAAGTATACCCCTCTGTGGCCACCCCTCTTGCATATTTGTCAATGCTAAGATTCATAAACAGACACTTCCCTCAGACTCATGCTGGATTTTTGGGGCTCCATTACTTTGAACCAGGCAAAATGATTAACCAATAGATGACTGAACATTTAGGATTCGGTGCCTATATCATTAAGTCTTCCTTTGACTTCATAGTCACTATCAAGCACTCCAAAATCAACTTGTCATAAAAAATATCTTCACTGGATGTCATAGAACTGTATCGTTCAAATCAAAAATGAATTAGCTACACAAAACAATTCTCATCATGTACAGACTTTATTATAGCATTCCTCTTTTGATTCAACAACAATAGCATAGCTACATTTAATGGCCAATATTACAAAATGTCTGATGGTTGGCCCATGGGTCTCCCTCCCACAGAATCATTTCCAGCTTATACTTCAAACATTTTTTAAACATAGTCGTACTACCATATATTGAACACACATCAGACTTTGCTGCATGGGTGACATTTTGATCACAGGACCAAAACTGGCTATTCAAAATATCAAAGCAAATCTCCAAAGTCAGTCAGTGCTACAACTCTCAGTAGAATGGGAAGACTCACATCAATAGGCTAAACACCTTTAATCTACTAATACACCATTACACAGCCTGCATTGATTATTCCATGTACATTAAACCAATAGAAATCCATGTCTTCATGCATCTATAATCGATTATACTTTGTTCTCACAAACTAGCTGGCCTCTCATCATTTCTATTTAGAAATTATTCCCTATGGAAAAGTGAATCCACCTGAAAAGCTAACATAGAATTATATATCAAAAATCTCACTTCTGTTGGATTTAAACATTTATTTTTAAATAAGAAAATAAAGCAATACCTACACTCACCAAAACTCAATATTTCCCCCCACTTACTGCCTCACTTTTCACACACACACCCATTTAACCAACAGACTCTTGAGCAACTCAGGAAATACTTGAACCTGATCTCACCCTTGCACCGTATATGAAATGCAGTGCTCCCAGACAGGATGCAAATTTATTTATTATGGGGAATCCTGGACATCTATCCATTATGAGTGTCGCAGCACCAATATGCACACAAAAAAGCCGTAGCCAAGCCAGAGTGTAGCTCAGTCTTTTTAGAACATCAGAAATCCACAGGACATTTCTTCATCCCATCTTCTGCAGCTATTCTATATATAGAGAGAGATAACTCCAGGCAGAAGACCAGAGAGGCATGCTATATAGATAACTCTGCATACTTGATCAACTATAAAGATTCATACTTCCTTTCTCCAGATAATGGACTGTGGTTCTAACAACACGTCTATTTTACATAAACTTAAAATCCTCTGTTATATATACAAATCGGCTATGAATATGAGAGCAGTAAAATAAGATCTCGAAAACCCTTAACCTTAGTTTTGTTTTTCCAATTCACAAACTTCTCTTCAGCTGCATCTTAGCACACAGTTCAATTGATAAGTGTCGAATGCGCTGTCCTCCCAACTTTGACACATTTGAGTAGTCAGTCATTCATATTAGAAATCCAATAATGAATAATATTTCTGTAGTAGAATTTTTACTACACACTCTCACACAAAATAAGGGCTGATTTCTATCTGCTTTTATCACCTTGTGGAAGGTTATAATCATAAACATATGACCAAGGACATGTGAAACAGCTCTAAGATCCCCCAAATGCCCATTTTGTATTGGAGCAGCACTCATCTGTTGACCCAGACCACAATCTCTTACATATGTCTTTATCATTGTTTAGTATATATAGGTAGAAAATTACTATAGTTTAATTAATTATAAAACTGCGGAGAAAACCAGTCACTGTCTGCATAAATGTGGTAGTTTATATATGTGTGTGTGTTTGTTCAAAGTTACATTGTTCGTAAATGTAAATTACATGGAAGCAGCTCCCTTATCAGCATCAAGAATCTTCAATACGCTGTCAAGGCAACCTTTGCCTTGACAACATTACCATGACAACAGATTAAAGATTCATAATATAGATAAGAGCAGATTCCTTTCTTGTGATTTATACATTCATATTATATAAATGAACTTTTTTTTCAAATTTGGACTTTTTTTTATTAATACGTAATATTTCAATGTCATAAAACCATATTGTGCGATTCTAAGGGTTAAAGGAGAAAGTTTATCTGGTGAATTAAGATTCTTAGAAAACCCCTAGCACTCACATAGGGGAAACATTAAACTTTCTTTCTAGCCTCTTGAGAAAATGTAGAAGTAGCTGGGTAAAATGCTGTAGAATTACCGATTTTATGAGAAGTATTACTTGGTTGGGCAAAGTCTCTTCTGTAACGGCTTGATTGCCCTATTCAAATACCATTTTAACGAGAAAATAGCGGATTTTCTTTCTTTTTTTAAAAAAAGGGAGTGGGGGGAGATCAAGGATTGAAATGTTGATCTTTTTTAGGAATAGGCTGCGTCAAATTCACATTAAAGTCTCAATTCAATTTCTAAAGAATTTAATAACTTTATATATGTTAACGATTTTTTTTCAATATGTTATTTTAGTTTCGTATATATCTATATTTTATCAATTTCACACGATAATATAATCCTCGTTTTTCTTCCTGCATAAGATTGAATTCAGATCAGTGGAAAATGATTATTTTTATTTATAGCTTTGAACATTTTAGTAAACATTATTATGGAGGGGGGCATCACGGTTAGAAAAATATAATTTTATGCTTTGCTAATCTGTATGTAGTTAATGGATAAAGAAAAAAAAAGTTTTTGAAATATACGTAGCAATGGAAACTTTTAAAAGTAAAAAATCAGTTGCGATTTTCTTTATTTGCAAAATGAAACGTTCTACATTCAGTATGTTATATATTTAATAAATTAAGACGTCATTAATAAAGTTCTTTGTCATAAGTATTTATTGTTTTTCTATTTAAAATGACTCATTAATTTTAACACAATGTTTAATTCATTCTTTCCGTATTTGTTTTATTATATGAATCATTTCGTTTCCTATCTTTATGTACATCTTATATATAAAATCCCTAAATGTCCGTAACGCAATCACGTGATATTCAATTTAAACATTTCTTTGTTAGAGGGCTATTTTTCATGGGGGGGGGGGATATTATTTGCTCCACCATTAGTAAATTTTAATCGTTTTTTTACTGAAGTATTTTATGTAAAGGATGTCATTTGTTAAAGCAACATTAAAAAAATATTATGACAGCCTGGAAAGGCCAGGTACATTTCTGGATCTAAAAAAATATCCTATTGGAATACAACTTTTTCAAGGAAACTATGTTCTGGGAAAATGTGCATTTGATTACAGTACAGAACTGAATAGGTATAGTATCTAAATCACAAATAAAATGTGATTGCAATACATAAATTCATGTTTGAAATGTGATATTTAGTGGGGGGGGGGGAGGAAGAAATGCTATAGTAATATATTTACATTTTGTTTTGTGTAGTTTGATATCGCAGTGCAGTTTATGATCCACAGTAATTCCATGCATGATTGAAATTTGTTAAAGCAACCAATTAATTATGATGGCCTTTCCATGGGCTGGGTACATGTGCTGGTTATATTATAATATCTTTTCTACATTCAATCATATTTTGTAGTCATTTTCAAAGAAATATTATTTTTACTTTTTTTTATTATAAACTTTTAAAACTGATTTTTCTATATATTTTGTCTAACTCAGTAGTTTAAATAAGATATACAGAAAAATAGGATGTAAAAAAGTTAAGTAATAGAAAAGTAAAACTAGTACATATAATGATATGAAGGTAAATATAAAAAGAAGGGATGACCTTGAAAATGACCATAAAATACCATTTAAGATCTATATTATATAATGTACATAAAGATATAAAAAGAAATAGTTAATAAAACAAGATTTGGAAAGAATAAAATGTGTGGAGTATTTTACAAATTGTTATTTGTTTTAATTGCTTTAACACATTCAAAGGCAAAGTATTTCATCTCCTTGAAATAACTTTTTGTAATTATGTTAGCTATTTATATAACTGTTATTTTATCTCTTTAATGGCAAGTACACTATCAAATCTTTTGAATGTGTTGACAGAATCAAAGATGTAGAAATTGGAAACCAAAATCAACTTACATATCTAGAAAACAATCTATGGAAAAAAAGAAGCTGTATTAAAATTGGATTATAATCGTAAACAAATTGACTTTATCATGTAATGCCTTAATGGGATTAATAACTATATAACAGCCCTCTCTAACAGAAAACATTATAAAATGGATGGATTGACAGATGGACTATGAGATTGGTCACAAGTTGCATACTATGCAGCATCACATTAACAAAAGTCAAAGATGTTGTTCCAAAGTATTTTGAATAGACACCAGACCTGTTATACATATAATACATGGACAACAGTCTTGTTTATGTCACAGATGGGAAAATTAATGAAATAAAGCAAGAAATAGCATAGAAGTTATCATTACAGATGACCATCAAATGTAAAGATATGCTAAAGTTTCTGGATTTACTTGTTCAGTGAGATGGCTGTCAGTTGAACAACAAAATGATAGTCAAACCTTAAGTCCTGACTTATTAATGACTATCATACATAAATATGCATGTTTTAAAACTTTTCCACAATGAAATCACAACCAGTGCAAATTTGAATCTGACCCGAAAACCAACATTGAAACAATGATATTGGATACAAATATAGAGTGCTCATTATGATGGTTAAAATGTTTTAGTCAAAAATTAGAAACAGACCCACACTAAGTGAAGAAGAACCCTGGCTTTCACTTTCTTATATACCTGGGATACTTCATAGCATATGTAAGATTTGCACAAAAACACAAAGTTAGCTTTCACATCCCTCCCACCATTACTACTTAATAAACAACACCAATAATAGGTTGCCCTCAGAGCAGTCTCTTCAGGTGATGTAGAAGATAACATGCAATCATAGAAATTGCAGGACTGTTTATTTTGGTGAATCGTGAGTAGATATTACAACGAGGGTTGCCCAAAACAGATATTAATATATTAGGGATAAAACCATTGCTGAAGTTACATTCATATTTTTAAAACATGAAACCAAGCATGGCCATACATTTGAGCCACCAGGGGCCAGTGTCATCTGTTCTGAAAGAAATGGTACAAAAGGCAAAGTCAAAGAGGCTTGGCATGTCACCAATATCAGAATGCTGTAAATAAGAGAGTCCTGCATCCCTCTTTCAAAAAAGTGGATTCTATAAATTTATTCATTTACATTGTTTATTGGCACACTGAAAAATTCTCTATCTAGATAAATTATGTAATTTGCTTTATGTATTTCTGCTTTGATTATGACTATAAGCTAGTTGAAAGCTTGATAAGCGTACTATGTTAAATGACTTAAGCATATTATGTTAAAAAGAATAAATAAGCTCTTTTTAGTACACTTAATGACAGTGTTTATTTTTGAATTACAATTGCTATAAGGAAAGTTAAAATATTATACTGGAATTAAAAATTTGTTTTATATGTGATTTTTTTTATTTTTAATTAATATATTATGAAATTCTAGATGTTTGGAATTAGATATGTCAGAAATCTAATGACTTTCAAGTTGAATATATTGTTTTATAAAATATCTCAAATTATGATTCCCATTCTGGATATTTAGCCAAGAATCAGCACTTGAATAATTATGGCATAAAAAAATGGGCTTTTTATGAGGTTCCAAACATTTTTTTTTTCCAGATCCAACAGTAAAGCTAATTATATTTGATCATCTTAGTCATTGTCAGATTCATATTAACAGATTCCTGGCAGTATATTGTTATACTCACCTGCTTCATAAATGAAATTTGATAACCACTGACCTATGTAGATAAATACAAACCATGAACCACATGATTAATGGGTTGGGACAATGTAATACTTTCATATCTGTAAGAATCCAGGTATTAAACGTTTAGGTTAGATATCAACACTGTTTTTTTTATCTATATCTATAGACAGGATCAGATCTATTTATACATAGACAAATTTAAACAATTATCTATGGGGCCCAAAATAAGTTTGTTTTTTAAAGTTTTATAAATATATATTTTTTTAAATACATGATAGCACATTGAAATTTGGGAAATAAATATGAACACCTCTGAAATCTTTTCTATTATTGCCCACCAAGTAATGCTATGTTGCATTAATTTTACACTGAATATTGTTTTTGCTGAAAAAAAAGACAAGATACAAATTGCAATTTTATATCTTACTGGTAGCAAATCTATATGCCATTGCTACAATCTGGGTTCAGATTTAAACTGAGAAAAATAGAAATTTTTTAAAACTATGTTAGAATGGGGAGTTTAGCCAATTTAACTCACCATCCGATATTGGTCAGTAAATGGATATCTAGCTATTTGTAACTAAAATTAATATGAAAATAAAGAAGTGCTTAAGCCCTCATTGCTCAACATTTGGAAAACTTGAAGAGAACTGGTATTCTATGCAAGGTTATTGTAATGATCTTTTCTAGGGTTGTTGTCTATTTAAAATAAAAAAATAAAAAAACTTTTATTGTAAATAGAAATATAATAAATACAACTACTTGGATTTTAAAAATATTTCTCCCGATTGACAGGAGAATGGGTGTCAATTTTATAGTGCATGTGTGAGGAGTAATTTCCTTTCACAAGCAGATAGTTATCTAACTCCAATTTGTTTATGCCTATTTCTATTACGTATACTTATTCTTAACAATTATTGATTCTAGAAATGATTTTACTTTTTTATTTTTAAGTGGTAAACTTTTACAAAATATTGATGACTCCAATTTTTAATTAAGACTGCTGAGTATCTAAAATTTCTTCATGGTTAATTGAAAATTAATTATTTTAATAACGAATTGAATTTATATAATTAAATTGTTACAACAATTACTAACCTATCAATATAATATATAGGGTACATGAGCACAGATCCACCATTCTCCACTCTATCTAATAACACCGATACACTCAAGCACATATATGCTGAAAAGATAAATAATCACCATATATGTGCTTGAGGGTATCGGTGTTATTAGATAGAGTGGAGAGTGGTGGATCGTGTGAAAGTCTGTGCTCATATACCCTATATATTACATATATAGACATAGGTATTAATAAGCTTGTGTTTCAGTTATAACCTATCAATATGTATATAAAAATACTGCGACAGAAAATAAAGAATAAAATTAACTTTAAAAAACAAAAACAAGTATACTTTAAATGTCTTAGCATCATAATCATACATATATGGTATAACATTAGTATTTGTCAAAAAAAAAAAAAAAAATTAGAAATTAAAACAGACAAAACTCTAGATGCAGTGCTCTCAGATGCAAGGCTCCTCACTGATGAAAGCCGCAAGCTAGAAACTAGTCTGGGAATATTGGATGAGTAAGCACTAGATAGGGATTTATGTGCAGGGCTTCTGGCATCCATTGATTACTCTGGCTTGCACTGAGTGGTACTACTGTATGGAGAGTTTTGCCTGTTTTAATAACAGTTATGAGCTAGCATAAGAAATGGTGATCATGTGATGTTTAGTAGTTTAATATTTAGAGATATGATTAAAATGAATTTTCAAAAAAGTTAACAAGTATGATTCGTTCTGGAAATAAAAAATAACTAAACTAAACAATAAAAAAGGAGAAAAGCAAAACATAAAAAAAAACTTTTTATGTTTTAAAATATAAAATAGATTATATCAAAATATAAAAAGAAAAAACTCAGAATGTAGAATCAACATATATATTAGTCAAGGCATCTAGATGTAATAAATGAATGTCATTCTAAAAAATGAAAACACAAACCATAATATAAATAATTACAAGATGTAATAAAATATACCACTCTCTTCTGAATTTTTTAAAGCAATTTTTCTCTTTCAACCAACTTAGGGCCTTCATCAGAAATCTGATATGAAAATGAGCAACTATGACATGCTAAAATATTAATTCAATACAATTGAATATTATCGTAACAAATTGTTGAAAAGTGAGGTCCGGTTCCTAATAGGATTAATAAAGGTGAATATCATGGAATGATTTTTAGATATGAGAATTAACCACAAGCTATGCCCAATCTTATATGTTAAATAATGGCTCATTAAATGTTTCTGATATGAACTCTTCTCTGCCACTTGTCTATACTCTTTCACTGTACATCTATTTTCATTTTTCTTTCCATATTATCATCACCAATCACTCAGCCTGGTATAGGATCCAATCATCAAGAGTCTCTCATGCTATGATTTATATTTCAGCATGAATAACAATAATGACATCATAGCTTTAGTACAATCACATTTTTATTCTTTAACTTAATCTTCAGGAATTCTGCTTCCAGTGTGTAAGCATGTAAAATCCTCAATGCTGAAAAATTTATAATGATAGGTTCAACAATGTCACTTGTGATCTGATTCAAGATATTGCAATCAATAATGAATCATTTTGGAACTGGATTTGAGAGATGATAGTGAATGGATTGTCTGGATTATCCTATTTAGGAACTGTCCTGCCTTCCACCTTCTTTAACAAAAGCTATTAACAACAGTACTAACTTGAAAAGTTTGGATCATATGTAAATTTGGATATATCATAAGGACAATATCTATCTTTAACACAAATAAAGCAAAAGAATAATCATATGGTTAGTTGCCTGAGAGGCCATGTACCATTTAATAGCCTCAAGTAATATTTTGCCCTCATTTAACTAAGCTGAGGGTTTTTTTTTACTTTTACCAACTTAGAATTAATTCAAGAATCTTTAGTCCTTAAGTTTGCTGCTTCATGATTGAGCTAAACTGCACAGGTAAAAACAAAACAAAAAAAAATGGACATTTTATGAAGGTAATATTAAGATTTTTTTTATTTAAAAAATTGGGACATAATTTTATACCCCAAAATGTATATACACTAAGATTTAAATATAAGAAGGTATTTTTAAAATGAATATATATATATTCATTATGACTGATATTTGTCTGTCAAGAATATTTAACATTTTTTTTTTTCTATATGTCAAAGCATCGGCCGAGAAGGGAACCCGCGACAACTGTCTGCAAGCAACTGCTTGCTTGCAAGGCAGCTGCGCTGACTTCCCGACTACCAACACTTGACTGTTTAAGATTTTTTTTTCTGAGAGAAAGATTTGTTAAATATGAAAGGAAACGATGACAGATGTGAGTACACATATCATCATCAATAACAACAGAAGTCACTCCCATATGAATACAGCCTCTCTAACTCCAGTAACAAATCAAAAAGACAAAACAACATATTATGATGACTGAGACAAAGCTGTCTATATACCACAAATATGTTGACTTAAAAAACTTAATATTCTACTAAGTTATTTCTTTAATATTCTGTGAAGCTATTTTTTAACTTGCTCTGAAGAAATTTTTCCTTTCTAAAATATGTCAACACCATATTTCATTTAAATAGTACTGCTTAAACATACAATTTTTGCCAAGCTGAACTCCTGTCTCAAATCCAATTCCAACCTGACTCAAAAGTGGTAAACTAGTCGTTAAATAGCTCACTACAAAACAAAGGCATCTATAACAGCTCCCAATAAAGGAACAGAAAAGAAATATACATGACTCGCCAAGTTTTCCAATATCTGAGTGATGAATGCGGGTGGTTTTCCATCCTTATTTTATCCTTTATTTAATCATCCTGTGTGGTGTGGCACAGTAGTAAATCATCCAGTTTGGAATCGGGAAGTCCCAGAATCGATTCTGTTGCACGCTCAAACTTATAAACTTCCGAGTAATAAAGCCGTTAGCTTTTTAAAAAAAACTAGATATGTATTAAGTGATCAATATTTGATAGTGACTTGGATTGGTTGTGGGCATTCTTACTTGAAAAGGAAAAAAAAATATTGTATACAGTTTTGGATTTAAATTCAATTAAAGGATATAAACAGCAGATGGATTTACTATAGCAATAAGTCTTTTGTACATATGCAGTATATAAGTGTCACATAAATATACTTTTTTTCTATATATATATATTGTTTGCCTGTAAAATATTTTTTTTAAAAAAGGAACTAATTAACATCTAATTAAATTTTGTTAATCAGCAATTTTAAATTGAAAGAATTTTTGTTAAAAGCTTAAGAAAAAAAAAAGAGTGAATAATTATCCACAAAGCTTGATTTCAAAAAGAAATTTCATTACCAATAAGTATAAACAGACATAGAAATAAACACAAAGGTGTTTATTTTTAAAACCATAAAACTATCTTTAAGGCAAACGAAAGCACATAAAAATTACACACTCTTTAGAAAAATTCTAATTGGACTCTTATTTTTAAAATTTCAAAATGTGAAATGGAGTTTTCCATAAACAATTTGAGGGTTAAAAAACTAAATAAAATTTGCCGATCTTTCTTTAATAATTTTAAATTAGATAAGCAAAATATTAAAAAACAGCTTTTGGAAATACTGTATCTAGTGACAGATATCTCAATCTATTATTAACTGATGATTAAAAAAAAAAAAATAGACATCGTATTAAGATAATAAACATATATTAAAGTAACTCTTGTTTATTTTCAAGGCAAATTACATGTATTGCTAAAAATATTTATCAAAAACAAAAAAACCACACTTTTTTTTTATTCTCTGTTATATATTTGTTACACATATGTTAACTTTATGACTCCAGATACGACTTTTATGTATATGGGTAAGATGCAATTTTTGCAATAACATTAGATTACATAATAATAATAAAAAAAGATGTATTTCATAAAGTTAACATAAATAAAAAAAGTATAAGTTTTGCTTTCCGAATTATATAAGTGGGTGTATTTCTAATATCAACGCAAATATTAAAGTTTTTACATATAGTATTGTCTAACACACATTTGAACGTTATATATATTATAATCATTATCATAAATTAAAAATTTAAATACCTGAATAGTTTTAATTTTAATTACTCATAAATTGTTAAATGTTGCTATTTAACTTATTTTGCATAAAATTATAATTAAATTTAACATGTAATACAATTTATCATGGATATTTCTAGCAACTTTTTTAAAAATCAGAACATATTTCATTTTTAATTTAAAGTATAAAGCGAAAATATATATTTGGGGGGGGGGGGACATCTTTCATTCCTAACAAAATAAATATTAGCTCATGTAATAATGTTTCAAATATTTATTTAATAACAACATTGACATATATAGGCTGACAAAGCAAATTATATCTAAAACTGAAGTTGGAAATTTACACACACAGACACATGCATACACACAAATTTACTTTATTATATATAGATTATTTAAATGTTTATTACAAAGTTAAAATAAAAAAAATACCAAAGAATTTGTTTGCTTTGTGAAGTACAAAATCAATCTGTTTAGTAAATATCTTACACTAAATAATTGGATTGATTAACCATCCATGCTCTCTGACTTAAGTATTCAATACAATCTTCTCTGTATACAAAGAGAGAGAGAGAACCAATAAAAAAGTGAATTCATTTTCTTCTTATCGTATTGTCAAATATTGACGTGGGTAGATGTATTCTTTACTATAACAGCATTTACTATTTAAGGTGGTTGCATTTAACATTATATATTGTAACGGTCATATCTGTACATTTGCGCAACAAAATCCAGTTTTTAGTAAATTATCCTAAGGCTGATCGAAGTGAGGTTGTTGAGACCTCAAACCCAATCTCAGTGCCAGCAGTAGAACAACAGTGGTACATGAGACTAACATTCAATTAGATTAACTAACACATTTCTTAAAGTATAGCTATATAGAGATCTGACCCACAAATATATATCAATAAATCTGGTTGTGATTCTTAAATAGTAAAGATAATTAATAATTGGTTTATGAGCAAAAAATGAGACACTAAGCATAAACTATAATATAAGCCAAATTTAAAAAAATAAAATAAAATAAAACAATGTGAAATGCAATAAGTGAAATTATCTCCTCACAGGTGAGAATGAGATTATGTTAAACATAGTATGTGGAATTATCCCACTCGCAGGTGAGAATGACATGACGTTAAATGCAATACGTGGAATTATCTCACTCACAGGTAAGTATGTGAATTTTATCTCACTTGCAGGTGAAGATGATATTAGGAGTTACAAGCTGTTCAAGTGAATATTTATTATTACAATTTTGAATGTTTATTCACTTTTAATTCATGATCAACTATGCTTTAATTATGCTAAGCTATAGAGTAGTAGATTTGCACTTGTTAGTTTGCAGAGATGATATGAATTACTAATATCATTTTAATAAGCTAAACATTTCTCTAAACAGATAATAGATTTATAAAACTAGATTCGAGTTCAGATCAAAGCTGAAATATTTAATTATGGGAAGGTTGAACTGGTGGCTAGCAGTATGACTTCAGATACTATGGCATTTATACAAATATATAATCTGAGTTGTGCATCTCGAATGCGCTTGATCATGGGATTCATTACCGAGTAATCAGTTCCCGAGAACTACACCCATTGCTGTGAATAAGAAGAGACATTTAGTCTGGGTGATCAGAACAGCTAATAAAATATCTGGATTCTTGGGCTCCAGTCTTGAATAAAGATAATGGGGTGGCCCTTAAAACCAAAGCCCATTTTAAAAAGAGAGCTGTCCGAACTAATAAAATGGGTGACCTTCAACCAAGCCTTTAATATAATAAATACAGCAAAAATATAGGTACGTATGTGCTTCCCAAGAGACATTCACCCCGCTGACATCATTACATAACTACAATTCAGATGCAAAACATTAGTTTCATTCCATGAAACCACCATGAGCCAGTTCATAAAATAGCATTTATAATTATGCTACCAAAGGAATATATGGAATCTAGTCTGTTAACCCTTTAACTTCTAATTATATTATTGGTTGTATGAGGTAAAAATCAAATCTTTTAATTGGCCAACTCACAAACTGAAGACAAAGCCTATTGTTAAAACATATTCGCCTATAATATTAAATTCAACTCAGATACGTTTATAAAAAGTATATTACTAATTTTTCAGGTTATGAAAGAGAATGAAAGTTCTTTCAAAAATAAATTGCTATTTATTTATTATAAAATATATTCAATTTCGGCAAATATAAAGCGAATATCTAAACAAAAAAGTGCTGTCGCAAACGCTTTTTTTCAATTTTACGTTATGGAAAAGTAAAGATTTCTTTTTGCTAAATCTTAAATATTTTTACTAAAATCTTCAATATTTTTCGAAAATAATTTTGTTTTTTTAGTATATTTTTTAAAAAACTATTTTAATTTCTCATTTTATATTTTTTTAATACTTAAATTACATTCGAAATGAAAATCTCAGCGTTTTTCTTTATTTTCTTTGATCAGGCGGTTTCTTTGTTCTTTCCAGCCAATCAGAATGTCTTTTTCGGCTGAGAGCCAGCTGACAGCCAATCTCCGACAAGGTTCTTCTTTGTTTAGTTTTAAATGCGGTTTTTTTGATTTTTTACTTGTAAAATAATTCGGAAGAGGGCACCATCTTACAGAACTTTTAAAAACCTAATCAATAACTGTCAAACGAATATTCTACCATTAAAACTAGCAGAATTAGAGTGACGTCAGATGTCGATGAGATGCCTCGTAAGAGGCGGTTAAAGAATTAAGCTATCTATATAGGCATTTATTAAAAAGTTAAGGAGGACTACAGCATTTTGGGGGACATTAAAAGATTAAACATGAATACTACGCTGTATTTTATACTCTCTGCTAAATATTAATAAAATAGTTTATTTAAAGCAAATCTATCTTTAAGCATTTGTAACGGCTTAGTTATATATATACCTGGGACTCGTTTTATGCAGATTATTTTAATGCGATTTTGAAGTTAAGCGATTCATGTTTCTTCTTAATATTTTTCATATTTCACTATATTTATTATATATCAAGAAATTTAAATTATTAATAACTTATTTTGACTTGAAATACTTTTTTTTTTTTTCAAAATATAATGTTATATTAGCAGCTAACATGAATATGGCCTGAAGCTGTATTTAGAATAAATAACTAATGAGTAAATAATAATAATAGATTTATACTTACATATAAAAATATCGCAATAAATATTCAAAAATTTTAAACTTTTAAAACATATTTTGTTACATATAACAGAAATAAGTAATGTAGATTTTTAAAATAAATAACGAAGATTTTATTGATTTTATAAACTGAAAATAATATTTCTAATGATAATGTACAATCTTTTTCTTTTGATTGCGATCCTCATTATTTTAATATAAAAACAAAATGTGAACATTTAAATTTTATTTCAATAGTAAAAATCAGTTGTCAACAGAAAATCATTAACACAGCACAAGACTGAAATTGGCATTAGTTGTGTAAATGGGATGGAGAGAATATGGTAAAAATTAGAGTGGGGAATGGAAAATAAAGTGGCTAACAAGTTTCTCTGGGCATAATTTCTGAGAGATTCTTGACTTCATTCAATAAGAAGCTACATCACATCACATCGCCGAATCTGATTTCTTACCAGTTTACAAATGAACCGCACATTCGAAAATAGCGATAATGATTAAAATATTATGAAAAAATGTCAAATTAAATACTGTAGTTAATAAAAAAAAAGGAAAAAAGTTTGTCTTGTACCAATTTTTTTCAAATATTTGTTACTTTTTATTAGTCATACTTTATTTCCTTATTTTTTTAATGTGAATTTTAAAGTAATTTTTCATTGTTGCTTTGCTTTTATGCGAATTCTGAAAATTAAAAGTTCCTATTCCCCATTTTTCAAGGTAAGATAAGTCTATTTTTGTGCGTTTTTTTTAATGCGGGTTTTCTGTGGAACCTATCTACTGCATAAAACGAGACCCAGGTGTATAGAATAAATGTTATATTTACTCTTTTCAGAAAGGAGTTTAGTATGAGTGTTAATAAACACAGTTTAACAATCATGAGAACATCTAATCATTTCTCACTAATTATTTTATGTTAGCAAACTCTGTTCTGTAAAACATAGCATAAACCAATACATAATTTAACAAATATTGGCATAGATTTAATTTAAAAGAAAATTAATAACTAGTAAATTATTTATTCACAAACGTTAAATCTAGAATTTGGCTATACATTCTCATAGTTTAAGTTAAATTAAGCAAGACTTACAAATTAAAAGATAAACAAAATAAAAATTACATTAAGTTTAATTTTATAACTTAATATTTGGAGATTTACTTCTTCATTGGATTGGATATTTAAAATCAGTGAATAATGTGAAGTCCACTATTGTAAAATCACTTCTTCATTCGATTGGATATTTAAAATCAATGAATAATGTGAAGTCCACTATTGAAAAATCACTTCATTGGATTGGATATTTAAAATCAATGAATAATGTGAAGTCCACTATTGTAAAATCACTTCTTCATTGGATTGGATATTTAAAATCAATGAATAATGTGAAGTCCACTATTGAAAAATCACTTCATTGGATTGGATATTTAAAATCAATGAATAATGCAGAGTCCACTATTGTAAAATTACTTCTTTAATGCATTGGATATTTAAAATCAATGAATAATGCGAAGTCCACTATTGGAAAATCATTTCTTCATTGGATTGGATATTTAACATCAATGAATAATGCAGAGTCCACTATTGTAAAATCATTTCTTTATTGGATTGGATTTTCAAAATCAATGAATAATGCAATATTTTCTAAAAAGATGATATATCATGAAACTGAGCATGGTTTTATATGGCATTTAGACTTCCATTGAGAAGATATGGTGAAGAATAGAACTATAATTAGACATGGTTTTGAAGTATTTTAGAAAGAAAAGTTGTTTGAAGAAATTAAAAGACAACTTTATAAAATATCGAGTAATTAGAAAAATGGACTAGCATGTTATATATGTGGACATATATGTGTTCACAGATTAATGAGTACTTCCTCTCCCTCTTTTCTTCCTTAGAATTGGCCATACTTATTTATGAGCAGCTGTTCTTTATTATTGTTGTTATATTATTTATTTGTTGTTAGAAGCTAAACACGATAAAAAAATATAAATGCAACATTTTTTTGCATGTATTCATTTGAAAATATTATCTTTATACAGTAATAAAAAAAAATATTTTGATGGTTTATTTCTCAGAAGTTCATAAAAAGTTTGAGTTTTGAAAAGGTAAGGACTGGCTGCGATTTATGGATCTTGAGTTCAGATACTTGCACTGCCTCCAGTCCATGTAAATTAATGATTATTACAAATATGGACCATCTTACGCTAGCAAAAACTGCATCTTTGAATCATTTGCCCTTTTTATGTACGCTTATCAGTCTGGAGATTGAAAGTTTTATAGAATATAGAATATTCAAGATGTGGATTGGGAAGTTGTTAAATTTTTTAACTCTTCTTTGTGCGCATATTTTGGGAAATCGTTAAATTATATGGTTTTGGTTTGTGGTTGTCCATAACTAAATAACTCATCGGCGTTTAAATTCCACTAGTGATGCAGTTGGTAGGAATTCTGTAACATTTAGGAAATCATATTTTAAATTCCATTGTACCCGGAAAAAAACCTTGAATGTTTATGAAGTCCTTTTTTTTTCATAAGTTGTTTGAAATGGTTTTAGTCTAGGGTCCAAGAAGGTGATATTAATTCTGAGGCATGTCGTAGATAGTCTTACTAGAACTCCAATGAGGAACTAGAATATCGCTACTGATTCTAAACACACGTACGTACACACACTCTTAGACAGTAAACATTTACATATGCAGGAAAAAAAATCACTCATAAGAAACTCGACAAAAATATGCCACATCACAGTATTAGAGTAATAATTTAAGGGTCTTAGCATTCCATTCTAAGCCTAATCCGTTAAAAACATTAATTTTCAGTTGTTTAACAGACTTATCTATTTGATCTGTTAAGAAGCAGTCGGAAGATTATTTAAATCTGTTTGTCTAATAATAACATAAGATTTCATTTTAATAGATGACATCTGCCTTTAAAAAAAGAAAAGAAAATCGTAAAATGTTTTGACTGTCTTAATACTTAAACCCCAGGGAGAGTCTTTAAAAAAATCAATGTGATAAGAGTAAAAAAAAAAAACCGATTTCAGATAAGCTAACAGTTATTATTGTAAAGGATAAAACATTTGATTAGTTTCAACAAACCCAATCAAAGGATTGGGAGATAAATAAAAACATCGTTTTTTACATTAAATATAATCTAAGAATCTATTTACCTCTGCATATGCCCATGTGACATGTCTCTTTGTCTTAGTTTTTATTTTTTCAATTTTTAATATTTTTTTTAATCAATAATATTGTCTTAGTTTTTATATTTTCAATTTTTAATATATTTTTTTTTATCTATATATCTCTCATCTCAACCCTACCACATCGCAACCATCCGTCAGTAGCTGTCAGAGCAGTGTTTTCCACACTTTGTCAGTTAGATATAAAAAACGTGGAATGCCTTCACATATATATATTTAAATTTTCCATTCTACAACACATTCTATTAGAGAAAAAGTAATTTCCTATATATGGGAAATAGTATTTATCATATTGTTGTTGTTTTTTTATTAAGGAAAAAAAATGCAGGTGACTGGTCGCCCGCTATATGATGTAAATACATTTGTTTAAAGAAATCTTGAGATCATACCACAGTCAATAACCCTAGTCTTGTCCATTGATTCATAAGCGTCTTTGAATTTCCAAGTCTTTTAATTCACAGATCCTTAGAACTTCATCCACGTTGCCATATCTTTGTTTTTAGACCACAATTTAAGATTTATTTATTTTTGTTTTAATTTTAAAAGATTATGATTTTTAAAAAATATAAAAAGACGAAATGAAAAATTCAGTTATTTTGTCTATTGAAAATTATATTTGTGAAAAATGTTATTTCAGTGGTCCTGTACTTCTGTAAATGATTCCTTCCGTACTTTTTTTTTTTTTTTGGGGGGGGGGATTTATACATAAGTCAGATTTCTCTTTAAGTGGATATTTGGGGCGGGGAACCTTTTTAAAATAGAAAGCTGCCTTCATCTTAGGAAGAAAAATGATGGAGAGGAAAAAAATATAATGAAAATGACATTATTAATATTTTGTGAGCTCTATTTCAAATGTCTTTAATATATTCTAATGTGGGGATTGGCAACTTTTTTTTTGTCTGCCGCCTATATTTGTACACAAAATAATTTGTAATAATATATTAGTAGATAGATACGTAACAATACAAAGTGTGAAACAAATTTAAACCAATTTGAAAAAATAAAATGATGTAATTTGTTTTGAACTTGAAAATTTAGTCTTGCATTGGTGGTCGAGAGGTCAGCGCGACTGCCTTGCACTTGCAGGCAGTTGCCCGGGTTGCGAGTTTGTATCCCGGCCGATGCTATGACACTTTAAAAAAAAAAAACTTGAAAATATTAATTAATTTATTTAAGGCACAAAGAAATTAGTGGATCCCTGAAGCTGATGTTACATAATTTGATATACCAAGTTGGTGCTCTTTTAAGTACGCGATGTCCGCCATTTTGGATTTCAATATTTTACGTCTTGCTTTTTTTCTTCTTCAAATTAGTCATGTGCCCCGAGTTCTAAATGTTTTGCATTTTCACGTACTTTTTTATAACTTACATGTGTCAGATGATGTTTTTGGTCATTTTTGAAATTCAAAATGGCGGAGATCATGTACTAAAAGGGCACCACCAAGGGGCATATTCTATGAGAGGCGTGAGCAATTTTGCAAAAAAAAAAATTAAATGCCTGTTGTGCATCTATAGTAATTTACGTTTTTTCTTTTAACATCAGACAAATACTCACTGCACATCTGAAAGTTTTAAATACCCACTAGTGGGCAGTAGGGACTATTTTGATGACCCATGCTCTAAAGTAAAAGAGATAAACTTGTAATATTTATAGACATGATATGTTAAAATTCTGGCACTTAAGGTTTGGTACTCAATTTTTTTATAAACTCCTGGGTAATAAAGCCATATGTATTTTTTTTAGTACTGTAAATTTGTCTCTAGCGCATATATATATTTGGGTATACTAATAATTTTAATCGCACAAATAATTTTATTGCTAATTAAATATGTAATGTTTAGAAATATAAACACTTCATGGAACCATCACATCTCAACATATTACTGGGATACATTGCAAGCAGATTCTAAAGAACCATTTGAAAACAAATCTGCAAATATGATTACCCTTTTGTATCTCCTTTTATCAGACAAATTGGATTGGTACTGATAAACGAAAGGGTAAACATAGTTGTAGTTCTTTAGAATCTGCTTGCAATTTGTCCTAGTAACATATTTGAATGTTATTGTTCCATGAAGTAATTACCTTGGGGATATATATCTCTATGAAATAAGTGGATGTTTATTTATTTTATCAAATTCATTCCAAACTTTCGTGACTGTGAGGTCATACATTAAAATCTTTATTTTTGAGTAACCTCCGTAACTTAAATGCCTGCATATTTAGTTTTAAATTTATGTCAGCATTCCACCTTAATTTATTATTACCACATGTAAAACATATTTACAACCAATGTTATCCTTATCAAAATTTTAAAAGTACTTAACAAGTCATCATTCATATTTAAGGCAAGTAATTGGTAAATTAATTTAGTAAATATAACTAACCCGAGTAGAAAAATCATACCAAAAATAAAGGATATACTATGGAGATTTCAAAAATCAATAAATGATGAATATATGAAGCAATAGTAAAAAAACTGGGGCCCTTGTGCAATATTTTTAATTCTTCTAGGCTTACAGGTAATTAAATTTCTTAATTCAGTTCAATTATTTAATAACTTATTAAGGAAAAAATGTTTTAAATTTAATTTTACATCTAATTTAAAATTATTTCACAACACACTAACCCTAACCATTTGTGGTGGTACTTTTCACTTCCAAATTTAAAAAAAAAAAAAAGAATTAATAGCTTAAGAACATCCTGGGCAAAACTGTTCATGTGAAAATCAGATTTTTTTCTAAGTAAAGATCTGAGCTACAAAGTAGCTGTGGGACTTACACAGAATCCCCACCAAATACTTATCAGAAATTTTATTCTAAATAATACATTTCCAGGAACGAAATATTTGCTTACATTTTTTTCCTCAAAATTATTTTGTCGAACATGTGTAATTTCTTAAATTTAAAAAAATACTAACAACTCTATTCTAAATGCAATGTTAATTTTAAAAATTTGAGTACATTTTAATGCCAAATGTGATGAACAGTTAACACATGGCTAGAATTATTGCCACTTTTTCATCATTCCTTTTTTGCCGTTTAATTTTTTGAAATATGATAAAAATTTTGGCATCTTCCTTCGACAGAACAAGCCATAATTATTCTAACTTTGTGAATTATTCTAGCATTTTAGGGTTTCATCATAATTTTGCTGGCCATGTTTGTGACAGCAAAATGCTGTACATTTCTCCAGTGGAAGTGAGGGGGGTGGTAGGGTGTTTGCAGTGGCAAAACACCTCCCCCAACTGGAGAAATGTCACAGCCAGCAAAATTATTATGAAAACCTAAAGTAATCAGGTGGACTTTTATAACTTCTTTAACATTTCAATAAATAAAATAAAAGAATATTGAATACAATCAGCCATAACCAGATATTGGAAGCCTTTGAAAATGGATGAATTAAAATAAAACAGCTGGCAAGCTTCAAGTAACGATTGTATGTAAGTAGCATAGCTGCTATTTCAGTCCATGAACAATTTTTTGTTATAATTGATTACATCAATCTTTTCAATTAGCACGTGATAAAAATGATTTTCTTCTTCCACCTGAATCATCTACATGAATGAATGTTCATGAACTTAAATTAAATCTTGATTTTAAAATGGCATCCAAAGTTTGTAAATAATGTTAGCATTTATATTCCCGGCCACGCAATTATAAATGTTCTTTTATTAATTAACTTTTTTCAATTAACACATGATATAAATATGCTTTTCTGCTTAAAATGACTCTAAACAAAAAGTTAAAGCATGGCTTACATCTAATAACACCCCTGTCATAAACCGAAGGAAGTATGCATCTCTCTTTCCAAAAAGTGGACTCCCTAACCCATTTTGCATAAATTTAAATATTTATTGCACACATTTCCATTATGCTCATTCAACTCACTGGCTATGACTATGAGAAGATAAAACTAGTTGAAAGTGATCAGCTATTAATCTTATTATCTGTAATTAGCTTCACCAATACCTGCATTTTAGTACATTTAGACATATATCTTGCAAATTAGGAAGTGATGCAATTTGTAAGAGTCAAAGCCTGCTGTTTGTATTCTTTTGGTTTTAAACATCTATATTCATTTCAGAATGTCCACCCAAAGTTGATAGTTCAGAAACCATGCCTCGGGTCTATGGAAAAGAATCTTGGTAATAAAGAAATATAGATATATAGATATTGTGAGGTTTGGCTGCTGGAGGAAAAAATGTAAAAGAATTAACTGAACAGTTATGATGCCTGACATTTAACATGATGTTTTTTGTTGACAAAACTGAGAACTAATGAATATTAACTTAATAAAAAAAGTCTGAAGATGTCAGTAATTCCAATAGCCAGTAAAAATCAAATAATTTTACTCCCATATCCAAGCATTGATGAAATTAGCCCTTTGTAATACAGATTAGGGCTGTTGGCAAAATTACTTAACAGAAAAATTTTGGAATAACAAAATATATGATTTTTTACATAATTTTTTAAATATTTCTAATTGTTTTTATCCAGTAATTATATAACAATTATTTAAAAACAAATGCATGTAAAAACTTAGATTTTATTCACATGATTATCACAAAGGAAAAACTCTCCATACAGTAGCGCCACTCAGTGTAAGCCAGAGCAATCATAGATGCAGGAAGGTTTGAGCATAAGATCTCTATCTAGTGCCTACTAATCCAATATCCCCAAAGTAGTTTTTAGCTTGTGGCTTTTATCAGTGAAGAGCATTGGATCTGAGATTACTGCATCTAGATATCTTGGATCTGAGGATCTGAGATTACTGCATCTAGATATCTTGGATCTGAGATCACTGCAGCTATATCTTAGGATCCAGTGTAACCCCCCAGCAGCTACCTTTTACATTTCTAGCTAACTATAAAGCTTTGAGTCCAAAATAAAAACAACAATAATGTTTTCAAGCTAAGCTCATTAGTCTGTACAGTTGTACAGATCTGAACTAAGTTCAGAATGCTGATCATGTGATGTATGATGATTGTCAGTTGAAAGCATGCTTAGCCCTACAGTATTGTTAATAGGATTAAAGCTTTACTCTTAATTCAGTTTTTGTATTTGTATATATATAATATAAATTAATAAATTTGACTGTAATGTTAACAAAGAAACCTATACGGACGTTTGCAGAACCAATCACAGACAGCTTACTGATGCTACAGTAGGATCTTTTGAGATATTCTGAAAATTATAAATTCAAATTTTAATATTTTGTAATAGAGTTTTGTAGATTAATGAAACTTTCGGATTTACTGGTGCCCATTTTAAAAATAAATTTCGGTTGACAATGATTTCATTAATTTTTCTTGACTTGGACATTTGAACTTCGTTTCTTTCTACCATGCAATGAAGAAAAAGTTTTTATTACCCACTCCTACTTTTTTAATTTTATGTAAAATTATTACTTTTTAAAAGGTTTTTTTTAATGTGTAAGCTTGAATTCTAAAAAATCCAAGTCCAATTTATTGAGTTTTAGTATAGAATAAAGGTTTTATACTGAAATCAAATCGCCATCATGACCAACAATAAAGATGTCAATCTATCCAGAAAGTTAATAGTTCCAAAATAGATTAGTGATGAAAATCTGCAGAAAAGCAAAGGAAAAAATGAATAAACAATAAAATAATTTGACAAATAATGAATACTAAAAACATTACAGTAAATAAAATAACAAGACAAATAGAACAGTATAGACATATACAGAAGGTAGTCAAAATAAGATCATAGATCACATAACCCTATTCTCTTAAGCTTGTAAGTTATAAACAATAAGGATTGCCAATTCCTCAACAAGCTTTGTAATAAATGCTTAGCCAGAAAAAGCATTTAAAATATCCTTGTCAGGAATCCCTCCCCCCAACCCCTGACCATGGTTTCGTGCTTTGGCACTCCTCAGAGAGGTTCCAGGGTAAGTTCAGACACTTGATCTAAAAATACCAACCCAAAGCCAGCATTTATCTAAAAGTTATCCAGTGAGTTGAAAATCTGAAATTTTCAGACACCTACACATCTTCAAACCCAGCTATCCAACTCAAATAGCTATATGGGGCTGATGGATCTTCAGCCATATCATATATTAGTAATCTTAGCAATATAACATCGCATAAGACTTAAGGCAGAGACCATAAATAGTCAAAATATGAGTCATAGATCACATGACCCTATTCTCTTAAGCTTGTAAGTTATAAACAATGAGGATTGTCAATTCCTCAACAAGCTTTGTGATAAATGCTTAGCCAGAGAAAGATGTCTCAAGAAAGATTATCAAAATAAATAGGACACCATCAAAAAAAGAAATGGGTGTCCTAAAAGATATTGGCAAAACAGATAGAAAAGTAAAGGAAAAAAAGTAGGATTTATGAACTAACTGAATCAGAAGTATAGATCATTATAGAATGATACAAAGTATGATGGCTACATTCAGATTTAAGTGGCTCACTTTCCAAATAATGAGCTACAAATTTTAAGCTTTTCTTTATTTAAATAAGGAGTATGGCTGAAATAATATAACTGTGGAGCATTAAAATTTCATCATCATTTTCAACCATTAGTGATACATTGCTGGATGAAGGTCTCTTCAAGTTCAATCCATTTTTCCAATCTCTAGTTTCTCTTCTCCACACCACCCTAGCACATTTCCTTATTTCATCAATCCATCTCAAATGTGGTCTCTTTCATAGTCTTCTCCACACCACCCCAGCACATTTCCTTATTTCATCAATCCATCTCAGACGTGGTCTCTTTCATGGTCTTTTACAATGGAATTCAGTTTAAAAGTTCAGCTGTCCATCTATTATCATTTCTTTTAGCAATAATGTTCAGGCCAGCTCCACTTCAGTCTTTTAATTCTTTCAACGATGACAGTAACATCTGTTTGTTTTCTCACCCATGTATTTTGTTTTTGATCTCTTCTAGTTACTACTAACATACATCTCTCCATACTTTGCTGTGTAGTCTGAAGTCTCTGTATTAAGTATTGAAGTCTCAGATCTATAAGTAAGAACTGTTAACACATATTTATTAAAAACCTTCCTTTTCAAACACATTGGCATATTTAATAAGTTATTTTTACCAAAAGATCTTAATAAAACTAAAATAGATCCTAGAATATCATCAGTATATTTAGAATACAAGGGGATATTTTGTCATGCTTTTAAGTGCAAAGAAATACAGACAATTTATACTGAATATAAGGATCAGAAACTTGAAATGAAAAAGGCATAATTCATAATGTTAAACTTACTATGGGGAAAAAAAATCAAACAGTTCAGTTGAATTCATTTTGGAACATAAGCATCTAACTATATAATTTTACATTTCCATTGTAATTGTTTGATCTAGCAAGAGCCTTTGACAAAGTAATCAGCAATCAAAAACACATTAAGGTGATACTCAATAATTTCAATGTTCTCTTTGGGTACACAGTCTTAGTATTGCCTTTAATTTTTACAGGGCTAATTCTTGATATGGAACAAATCTTTGCTGTCTCGAAGGTCACTTACCAATAATTGCTAATCACAGAAAACATTACAGAATGCATGAGTTACTACTGCAATTACTTACTACAATTACTTCTACTACTAACAACAATAATAGTAGTAATAACTATCATAATGGTAAATTGCTCAAATCATATGAAATTCAAGCACCTAACTGTTCAACCTGAGTGTAACAAGTTTATTCAAATATCAAAACCGCGATTTTTTTTTTCTTTGCAAATTGATCCATAAACCTTTAATCCTCAATTCCATCACTGTCCTACCGAGCTAAACTGCACGGGTCATTCACTAATTCTAAAATACTGAGCATTCACAACACACAAATATTTATAACAATTATAACTTATTTTAAACTTAGAATGGCAAATATCTCATTTATAAATTTTGTTTCTCTAAAATCACAGAACTTCGAGTAAAAATTTGAATTATGCTTTAAAATCTCTTGACAATTTGAGTATAAAAATAACAAATTTGTATACATTAAACTACATATTTCACATTTAAATGTGATATTTCCCATTACTTTAAGTGTATTAGCTTGTAAGACGCTGGCTACATTTTCCACGAAGTTAATAAAGATGCAAATTCTGTTAATATTGTCGGCACAGAGTTAATATTGAGCAAAAGTGACACTTAGAGGGTGCGCTTTAAAAAACAAAACATGTGGGACTTCCCTATAATTTCATATAACTCTTTTTTCCCCTGCATAATTTTAAAATCCTAAAAAAAAAAAAAAAATACTATAATGATTTCTTACTTTCTACAAAACCGTAATCAATATATTCTCCAATTATTTTGCTTTCTTGAAAAAGTTCTTGTCCGTCATAATTATGCGCTTCATTCTCTTACTATGGGTACTGATCATTATCATCATCAAACATAAGTCAACTATCAATCACTAATTATTATAAGCATTGAAGCACCTTCTTTAAAATCAGCATTGAAAACCATCATACGAATTAATTAGTACAAATTTATTAATGCAATCATATAAATATTAAATTAATACAACCAAATATAAGAATGCGAGAACAAACAGATGATACTAACATCATTGAAAGAATGAAGAGACTGAAATGAAGTTGGATTAGACATATTGTTAGAAGAGAAAATAGCAGATGGGCTGTTGAATCTTAAATCGGACTCCAAAAGACTGTAAAAGACCTAGAAAGCGATCACGTGTAAGATGGATGGATAAAGAAGTGTGCTGGGGTGAAAACAAGCTAGAGATCAGAGATGGGTTGAGCTTTGGCACACCTTAATCCCGTAGTGGATCAATGATGGCTGATACTGGTGATGGCATGTAATTAATGGAGTAAACTACTCTCCCTTCAGGTGATGAATAAATAACACTCCCTTTTATAAGATAGAATGCATCTTGAATAATGAACATGAGTGACATAAAATGTCTTATTTGTCAGGAAGGTTATTCATTTCATACCCTGTCTGGTTAAGTGCAGTAGTAGAATTTCAAACTCTGGAGTGTAAGATTTTCAGATCTATCCCAGTCTAGGCATTTCCAGTGTCCGAACTTCTTATGAGCTCTCAAGTAATAAAGCCATTCAATTATTTTTTTGGAAATCCCGTCTATTCTTGGCCCCCTGTCAACAGCTCTCATTTGTCCATAATCTGATCATGTGTTCATAAATATAAACAGATGTCAACTTCTTTTTCTGCCTGCGGTTCGACAATTTGGTGTTAAAATGCAAATATTTAGTACTACCATAACTTATTATTACTTTTTCATTTACCATTGTCAAACTTCCTCCACTCACAACTTTGACGTCATCCATTTCTGATAAATACACTAATGATTATTACTAATCATTTTCGAAACTAGAGATTATCTCTAGCACAGATATAAACTTTAAACCTCAGTTAAAGATTAATATATCTGATTTTTTTTAATTTTACACACACGGAGTTATTCACATTTCTCTGTCCCGTATGTAATATCATTATAGATATAATAAACATCTCCATACTTCCCCATCCTTCTTAAATACATATAAATAAAGATATAATAAAAGACAAATGACCCCCAAGATGCATTTCATGCTGAACCAGCACTCATCAGTTGGCCCAGGTCACAATCTCTCATATACATCTTTATTATATGCAAAGTATTTATCTTGAATAAATTGTTACGTTTTCATTTACCATTGTCAAACTTCCTCCACTCACAACTTTGACGCCATCCATTTCAGATAAATACATTAATGATTATTACTAATCAATTTCGAAACTAGAGATTATCTCTAGCACAGATATAAACTTTAAACCTCAGTTAAAGATTAATATATCTGATTTTTTTTAATTTTACACACACGGAGTTATTCACATTTCTCTGTCCCGTATGTAATATCTTTATAGAAATAATAAACACCTCCATACTTCCCCATTCTTTTTAAATTCATATAAATAAAGATACAATAAAAGACACTTGACCCCCAAGATGCATTTCGTGCTGAACCAGCACTCATCAGTTGGCCCAGGTCACTATCTCTCATATATATCTTTATTATACGCAAAGTATTTATCTTGAATAAATTGTTACGTTTTCATTTACCATTGTCAAACTCCTTCCACTCACAACTTTGACGCCATCCATTTCTGATAAATATACTAATGATTATCCTATAAATTAACTTATTTCAACATGGTTGTATGCAGATTATACTGTTACATTTGCATGGATTATTTCCAGTGTATTCATATGCTTATCAAGCTGTTACATCTTGCATGCATTATTGCCTGTGTTCCATTAAATCCATGTATACTGCATAGTGGTGTGTCCATTTTTCATATAGAATTACACTTGCAGTAAAAAATGTATTACATGCAATATTGGAGTCGAGTCTTGCTCAAATTTATTTACATCTAATTCAAAGTGTATTATGAGAACAGGGCTTTGAGATGTAGTGGGCTGGCACATCTGCTTGCCATATCCATGATTTTGAGATAGATGAATTTCAGAAACTTTTCTGGTCACAGGCCAGCATAATATTTTTTTGCAGTCAATCCATTGCCAACTTAGCTAATAATTAAATTAGTGGTTAGCAAATGGGTATCTATCATGGTTTATAGTATGAATGCCCAGATTAGTCAGATTTTTTTACTCCTTTTCTTTTTAACCCTTTTTCAATTCTTGATTAATACAGCAAAGCTTCCAATCAGCAACTGACCCCTAGAGCTCATGAAACCACCATGAAATCTCCATAATCATGAACAATTATAATTGATAGATAATGCAAAATTGTATACAAGTAATGGCCGGGGATCAATGATCGTTACTGATCAGATATTAGAGTGAAGTGAAAGTCTGAGCATATCCATCCAAATAAGTCCCAAATGATAAACAAGTAATATATATCCCCCCCCCCCAAAATTAAATCTTACTTTATCTGCTAGATCTGCTTACAGTAAAACAATATCCATAATTAATCAAATTTTTTTATTCCTTTATCCAGGTTTCAGATATTCCAAAAAGTTTTCGTCAACATTTGTAATTCTTTGGCAATAATATATGTAAAGGATTATAAAATGTCTATCCAAACCAGTTGCAGATATTAAAAATAAACTGAACAGAATCAAAAATACTTTTATAATGATAATTTATCATCACTCTTGATTCTTATTACAAATCATCCAGCTTGATTAAAATGATCATCCCACTTGATTCTTACCATTCCTCTTATCAGGGTCAACTCTCTTAATTCTTATCACCATCCCTTTTCATTTTAATCATCCCATTTGAATCTTGTCAACATTCTTCTTGATTCTTAAAGTCATTCAGTATGACTTTTCTCACTGTGGCTTTTAGTTCTATCATCAATTGACTTGATACTATATATCTCTCTTGATTCAACAACTCTCCCCATACTTATCATAAATACTGATTCTTAATTCTTAACATCATCCACCTCTATTTTTATCACCCTTCTTCTTGATTCTTAGCATCATTCCTATTGACTTTTACCATCTGTTTTGATTCTTATTATCATCCTTCTTGACTTTTATTATTATTTCTTTTCATTCTTACCATCATCGATACTACTATGATCTCTCTTGATTCTTATTATCATCCATATTAATTTTTATCGTAATCGCTCTTGACTTATCATGTCTTATGATTCTTATTATCATCCATCTTGATTCTTTCATCATCTATCTTAATTTTAGTCACCATAATTTTGAATCATCATAACTCCTAATTAATTATGATCAAGATCTTTCTCGATACTTATCATCATCACTCCTGTCTCTTACTATAATACCTCTTGACTCTTATTGTTATCTGTAGATTCTTATTGTCATCCCTTTTGAATCCTATTATCATCTTTTTTCACCCTTATTACTATGCATTTTAATTCTTCTCACTATTTGTCTCACTATGATTCCTATTAACTCATTATTATCCATCTTATTTTTTATTATCTTCCCTCTTGACTCTTATCAACATTCATACTGACTCTTATCATCATTCCTCTTGAGTCAGTATCAATATTCTTGGTTTTTCTCCTTCCTAATTCTTATCATCATCCTTCCCGTTTGCCAAAATATGCCTCCACTTAAGTCTTCAAGCTGGGAAGGTATAATAATAGAATCTATCAGCCCATTTAAATAATCAAATGATTTATTGTCTAGGAGTTCATGAGAAGTCCAATCATTGAAAGTGTCAGAATTGGGCCATGGTACAGAATTTTGAACTCCAGGATCTCCCATTCTACCCCTACATTATAGCATTATGAGAACTCAAAAAGCATGTCATATTAAATGCTTTATTGTTCAGTAATTCATAAGAAATTGAAACATCAGAAGTGATGCAGCTGGACTGTGATCCATGGACCTTGAGCCTTAGAGTCTGCGATTACAAACAAAGCATGCTGGGAACTTAGAAAGAATATAGTAATTAAACAGGAGTTCATAAGAATTTTAAGCATCAGAAGTGACAGAGTTGGGCTATGATCAATGGATCTTGAGCTCCAGAGACTGCCACTACAGTAAAGCATGTTGGGAATTCAGAAGAACATAGTAATTGAATGATTTATTATTCAGGAGTTCATAAAAAATTCAAGCATCAGCGGTGACAGATCGCGATGTGATTCGTGGATCTTGAGCTCCAGAAACTGTCACCCTACCACTGAAACTAAGCATTCTGGGAACTCAGAAAGAATATAGTAATTGAATGGCTTATTATGCAGGAGTTCATAAGAAGTGACAGAGATGGGCAGAGATCCATGGGCCTGGAGTTCCAGAGCCTGACACTCTACCACTGGAGCAAAGCATGCTGGGCACTCAGAGAGAATATAGTAATTGAATGGCTTAGGAGTTGATGAGAAATGACAGAGCTGGGCTGCGATCCACGGACCTTGAGCTCCAGAGTAAACTACTCTACTACTGCAGCAAAGCATGCTGGGAACTCAGAAAGAATATACAATTGAATGGCTTATTATGCAGGAGTTCATCAGAAGTGACAGAGCTGGGCTATGATCCATAGACCTTGAGCTCAAAAGTCTGTCACTGAAGCAAAGCATGCTGGGAACTCAGAAAGAATATAGTAATTGAATGGCTTATTATACAGGAGCTCAAAAGAAGTGACAGAGATGGGCAGAGATCCATGGGCCTGGAGTTCCAGAGCCTGACACTCTACCACTGGAGCAAAGCATGCTGGGCACTCAGAGAGAATATAGTAATTGAATGGCTTATTGGTCAGGAGTTCATCAGAAATGACAGAGCTGGGCTGTGATCCACGGACTTGAGCTCCAGAATAAACCACTCTACCACTGCAGCAAAGCATGTTGGGAATTCGGAAAGAATATAGTAATTGAATGGCTTATTATAATGGATGTTAAAAGAAGTCACAGAGATGGGTAGAGATTCATGGGCCTTGAGTTACCGGAGTCTGACACTCTACCACTGCAGCAAAGCATGCTGGGAACTCAGAGAGAGAATATAGTAATTGAATGGCTTATTAAGAGGAGCTCATCAGAAGTGACAGAGCTGGGCTGCGATCTCCAGTCTGCAATCCTACCAATGCACTTAATAATGTATGGAATCAATTCATATTAATAAAACTAAATCGACATACATTAATAAAGCAATATTAAAAAATAAGAATTCAATTTTTTATATCTATATTGCAAAGTATATTGCTTTTGTTTACATTTTTTTAATTTAACACTAAGTATAATCAATCCACATTGTTCGTTAACAACAGAAAAGGCAAACTAATGTTCAATCTCTTATTGTTACGCGTGAAAAGCTGCAACTGTTTACATAAGATTAAATTCTATTATAATACAAAAGGAATTAAAATCATAAATAAAAAATAAAAACAAACAAACAAACAAAAAAAGTTGTTAAAAAGCTATGCTGAAGAGAGAACGCGGTTGTATTTTCATTAAATTAATTTCAAACGAATCAATATTATCATTTAAGTCCAGATTTAAACATGACAGATCAGAGAATATTAAACAAAGGAGAAATCATTACACTATCTATTTACCTTAAAACTTTTTAGTAAATGTATTTAATCTAAATTTTTGTTTGTTTGTCAAGTTTGATGCGTCACAACAGTCTCAAATAATGATTTCAAAAAGTAAAAACCTTTCCCTTTAAAACAAAAAAAAATAAAAATCCAAACCATACACAATCACTATACCAACAAAAGGTAATATTTTGTTATATATATATAGGTTTAAAATAATATTGAAAAAGCCTTTTTAATAAATAGCCCATGACAGGGCAAAGTCCTTTCTAACAGCCTTTCAATAAAGGATGAGTTAAGAATAGTAGAGTACATTCATCGGGCTTGAACAATCATTGTTTTACCTTTAAATAAGATCAATTAGATACCCGTTTGCTGACCAATTTTGAATAGTTAGTTTGGATTAACTATAGATTCGCAAGCTGGGACAAAAAGTCCCTCTCTCAAAAAGAATTTCATTTGGGTTGGATTCAAACCTAGGTTATAACATACAGATACTTTACCTCTGCACCAATGTCTCATATATTAGGTATGAAAAGTTACAAGAGTGTTTGCAGAAGATTAAGCAAGCAGTATATTAACTTTATTGTGAGATGTATATGGGTAACAGCTGCAGGCAACTATCCAAGATAAGCATTTTTTTTTTATCTAAACATAATTATAATTACATTTGTCGATTATCATCAGGTCATATTTTCAATAGGTCATGTGATGTTCAAGAAGTGAAGTGTCAGCTTGAACACAGCAGCTTTTATCTGGAGAGAATGAGGAATTCTGGCTCTCGTTCTGACTTTCTTACCAATGTGCTAAATCACCTACTAAAGTTGATTGTACATTTAATATTGAAATATTATAAAAAAAATACTGTATTTCGGTTGATTATAATAATAATAATTACCTAGCTACCTACACCTGCATTCAGGCTGATGGGTTAACAGATGCAAACACATTTAAGATATACCAACAAAACATCACAACATTTTCTGTTCGTAATCAATAAAAATTATTAGCTAGAAACCAGCATATAGATGGAATTATGGTATTACCAACTAAATGTTCATTAATTACTCAAGCTTAAATAGAAGTATATGCTGAATATAAACAAATAATCATGTGATATTTTTCCAATATATGTAACTGTCCTAAGCAAGAAGTGATATGTAACTCAGGCATGAGATAATTAAAATATCACTGCTAATCAAGGGTCGGGTCTGTACAACTATGGATCACACATCACATGACTTTTCAGATGCTTCTAAGTTAATCATCTTCCTATTCTAAAGCCATCTACTGTAAGCTTGACAAATCAATGGTCAACAAATGAAATCTTACATTATTAGGCTGACCAGTTTCAGCTCTTGTCTTTATCAGAAAAAAAACTAGGATTCAAAGCTGGAATTAATGCTCTTATGTATGTAACAGCCACATTTTGTTCTTTTCCATTATTCAAACTAACAGCCAGACATTAACTAAATCTAAAGTTTCAAACCCAGAGGCTAACTCACTTCCATGGTACTACTGATCAGTTTCTATTTCAACTATACACCCCTTGTTATATTTTAGTTAATAAATTGACTATCAACAATTTCACATGACATTCCTATGCTTCTTCATATGTTACCAGATTTACTTGTCTTCACTTTACTCTTGAAACATTTACTGAAAGCTTAAATACAGTAAATAATTCTAACGTAAGAAGACAATTGCTCTTCTACTTAATTATACAACCATTGGTATATTTTAAATTACGCTTTACACAAGAAAGTGAAGCTTAATATTATTAGAAAAAGAATTATAAGGCTTAGCGCTTTCGGGGAACTTAGGACTCCATATTCATAGCCTATCTTGGGAGTGTCAGCTTACATTGAGATTTTAAGCAAAGCTTGGCAGTAATTTATGCAAAATTTATTCCATATAGACCATTTTCTGGAGATTGCAAAGCATGATTCTTTTCAGTTTATTTCATAGTTGTCATTTGCAATAAAGCAAGCCTCTTTTATTTTTCGTTTTGTATCATTACTGCCAAGCTTTGCTTAAAATCTCAATGTAAGCCGACACTCCCAAGATAGGCTATGAATATGGAGACCTAAGTTCCCCGAAAGTGCTAAGCCTTATAATTCTTTTTCTAATAATACTTTTTTGCATAAAGTGAAACACTTACCACTCGAAGGTGAAGTAAAAACAAGTTAATAAAAGTATTTGAACTTAGGATTTTCAGTCTACACATGATCACAGTATCAAATCCAACAAGGGCTCCATCACTGGTTTTTCAATGAAATGGATGGTTGGATAGTTGAAAGGGTGAGAAGATTGAAGCCTGGTCATTAAAGTTTAAGGAATTGTTATCTTAATGTAAGCTGAGCTCTGATTGTAAATGTGTGACAGATTATGATCTAGCCCAACTGATGAGTGCTGGTTCTGAGTGAAATACGTATATTGGAGGATTATCCATCCTTTTCACATGTATGTGTTCATGTGTATTGGTTGATTGAGATGGAGTGATGGATGAATATAGGTGGAAAATCCTAAGTTCAAATTCTTCTAGTTACACATATGAGACATTCAGTACACTGAATGAAATAGACTAATTATGTATGACAAAGAAATGGTAACTTTTTCTTTTGATAAAAAAAAAAATCAGAGTATTCCATAACCACAACTAGAAATTAAAATCTAACCTATTTTCAGTATATTATAGTTGTTGCAAAATACAATATCACTACAAGAAATATCACACAATAATAAATATACTTCCACCATGGCTAACAACACTAATGCTATAAACCGTGAAGAATCATGCCCCCCTCTCCAAAAAAAACACTCTAAATTTACATAAATTTGAATCCACCTATATATATTTCACCATTTTCCTATTTTGATTCTGCTATGAATACGAGAACACAATAAGCCCTTGAAAACGCAAAGTCATCATATTGTTTGTTACTATGCTCAACTTCTATGTTATTGCGTCCCAGCACACCTAAAACATATTACAATCAAAATATAATACATTTTTAAAACTAAATTTACAAATAATAGGTGAGACTCATATTAATTTTTTTTTTCTTTTACGATCACCAGCAGTAAACACTCTGTATATAAAACTAAATGTAATTTTTTTTTTTTTCATTTACATATTAAATAATTTGTACGCGAATTGTCTATACATTTAAAAATCTTATTTCCTATTCAGACTTACAAATGGTACTTGAATTTGTGCTTTAAATAATCTTTATCGGAGTAGTTCCAAGATATTTACCATATATTATACTGATTACATTAAAACATTTCCAAATATTTTAATTACCTTCAGAATTAAAAAAAAAAAAAAAACCTGAAAACTTGCGAATCCAGTTCAAATAACAGATAGAATATTTGAATGGTGAAGGTTCAATTATGGCATATACTTTGCCAAATTAGAGCCCAAACAAAATGATACTATTTGCATATGGACTTTCATTATTTAATTATTAACATGGATAATAGTTTTGCTAGTATAAAATCAATCTTAAACTATTATCTTAAATAACACTTACCTGTTGGCAAGGGTGCTTAGCATTGAAAAAGCATTAAAGGATAAATTTAACATTTTCAATCATTTCTCGGCATATGTAGCAGTATTAAAATTGCCTCTAATTTATTACAGTCCATTGTTTGTACCTTTCAAATGTTTTAATATAATCATCCAAGAAATACTATTTTATTAGTTAGAAACTGGATATATCTTTTTCTTTCCAAAGATTTATAATCTTTAATGAACGATATTTCTGCAGTGTAATTTTCACTACACCACTCTCACGCAAGGTAGGGAATGGTTTCTATCCACTTTTAACATCTTGTGGAGGGGTGTAATCATAAACATATGACCAAATTCATGTGAAAAAGATCTGTGATCCCCAAGATGCACATTTCATGCTGAACCAGCCCTCATCGGTTCCACAAGATGTTAAATGTTGGCAGAAACCAGTACCTACCTGTGTGAGAATAGAACACTACAGAAATATTATTCGTCATTGGATAATCTCTAGTCCAATGAATGACTAATAAAAATTATTAATATACTTTCATTAAGGAAGTACATTTGACATATCAATTAAACTATATTAATTTGTTATCTATATATATTCTGAACAATGATAAAGATATGTGTGAGATTGTGGTATAGTCCAATTGGTGAGTGCTGGTTCAGCATAAAATGTGCATCTTAGAGTGAATAGATCTTTCTCACATCTTTGGGCATATGTTTGTGATTACATCCCACCACAAGATGTTAAAAGCAGATAGAAACAAGTCCCTACTTTGCATGATAGTGGTACTACAGAAATATTATTCATTATTGGATAATCTCCTGTCTAATGAATGACTAATAAAAATTATTAATTTATTTATAATCTTTATTTTATTCTTTTTATCTATCCAATTCCCCAATCTGGTTTTAAATAGCACCTTTGTTCTTTCTTTCTCATATTTTTTCTTCTTCAAAAATTAGAAGAGTCATATTTATAAATGACAAATAATGAGTTTCAATTTGATTTCTTTGCTTTCATTATTTCTATATTTTTATTATGATACATAATAGTAGCCTAAAAACGATTTACTCGCTGACGAAGAAGCTTCCAAATAAACAAAACAAATTTCGCTTAAAACTATTAAATGGGCCAAGCGTATAATTAAACAAAAACTAATTAACTTCTTAGTTTAGTTCACTAATATTATTGTTACTAATATTTATAATTAAACTGATCATTACTATTCCTTCCTCTCGTTCTTTCTTGCCTTAGCCTCTTAAGTCACTTAGTTTTAACAAAAGACCTTCCTTGTTTTGACCTTCTCATGCTGTCAATCACCTTTAAGTACTAAGCATGTGACTATATGGTTAACCACATGATTTAGTCAAACAATGACCTACCTTTAAAAAAAAAAAAAAAAAAAATTTTTTTAGTGTGTTTGAAAATAGATATTCAACCCCAATTTTTTAGCATATTTGTTAAAGAAAATGTATTTATAAAACAGTTTTCTATAATTATATTTTTTTAAATTAAAACGGAAAATAAAAAATATATATTTTAAAGCATTTTATAAAAAATAAAAAGTTTTACAAATTTGCTATACTTGTTTTATCGGTAATATAATGAATGCCTATTATATATTATACCAGATGTATCTGGCCTACATAAAAGCATTGGTTACACTAACAATTCTTTTTTAAGATTTAATGTAAATTAAACAAAAGATTTTAATATTATATTAATAAATATGAGAAAGGTATTAATACATTTAATTTTATTAAAAGTTTTGTGTACCCGGTTGAAGTCTGGATAAACAACCCAACCTGTAAGACTGTCATTTCCAGCAAGGTATTAATAAAGCTAAATTAAAATTAATTTTTTTTTAATATACCTGATATATTTGATATGTGCATTTGACAGCATTATGTACAACTATAAAAATTACAGTTTACTAATGGCAGAATTCCTTACTTCAGTTAAAATATACTTTGTAATAAAAATTATGGATTCGCATAAAATATAAATTACTGATTATTAAATATAAAAGATGTAATTACTTCATTTGCATAAACATACATTAGCCAATTAGACAAGAAAAATAATAGGAATTTTATATATATATAGATATTCTAAAAAAATTAAAATAATTAATGATTTATTAAATATAATGAATTAATAATAAAAACTAACAATAATTAAAATTTAAAAATTTTTTACTTATGTATTTTTTGTCCAACATCATAAAAAAAGAAATGGAACAAAGATATCTGACAGAAGAAAAATATTTCCTGCTAAAAATAAAACATTTAAATCACAAATGTGATGTGGCTACTACTTTATCAAAGTTAGGAAACTCTCGGCCAATATGTCCAAGAAAAACTTGCTAGCCACTTTACCTTCCCTTTCCATTCCCCATCCTAAGTTTTCCCCATATTCTTCTCTATCTGCTCCATCCCATTTCCACAACATCATCTTTGTCCACTCCATGGCCTTTGTATCTATATCCTCTATTTTTCCAACCCCAGCATAATGACCAATAACCCATTTTCTGTATAATTACTTGGTGTATATTTATTCTCCCACAACTTCATTATTCATACCCTTTCTGCTTGTAAGAATTTACATATCTATTAGCAAATGCCTAATATTTTCCATGCCTTCCTTACATAATCCCCCACAGTTCTCCATTTATGTGTATATTCCCTTGTTGCTAATGATTCTGTTTGAGCCGTAAATAGTAAACTACTTTCTCCGCTATTAAATTAACCCACATTCAATATTCTGTTTACTTCTATATATATATTTAAGCTCTTTTTACTCTCCATATTAATTCTCCATCTCTACAGCTCCCTATTTTTTATTAATATTTTTTCTATTCCAGTCTTTGCCACTATTTTGGCTATTCTCTTACTATCCATAAATTGCAATCTACTGAACATTTTCATTTTGCTTTTTGCATCTCTCATATGAAAACTTGACTATCCTATTTCTCCTTAAATTGCCTCCTTTGCCATCCACACATTTGCATCTAATGAATGTGTTCCTACTTCTCTTTGTATTTTTCAAAAGGTGATGTAATATGATTAAGTGGTTCCATCTATTATAGAAAAATAACTAAAATTTAGAAATTCTTTTTTTTAAACGCATGTAAAAATTTAAAATCAAGTTATTATTAACAGAGATTTACGTTCTTACTGACAGAGGATGTTGACTTAAATTTCTATCTATTTTTTTTTGCTGTCCCTTTCTTCTGAGTTAGAGTGGGAGAATTCATTTACAAATAACTGCTTGTATTTAAATTAAAAAGCTATTGTCAATAGTTAAAATAACCATTATATGGTGATAATAATTCTTAATTAATTATTATCAGGGTTTTTTTTGTAAAAAATAAATATTCAATTTAAAAATTTAACTTATAAAAAATTTCACAATAGAATATAAAACTTTAAAAGAGTAATAATATTTTTTTGGAAAAAAAAATTGATTTAATTTTGCATCCATAGGGGGGCAAAATTCAGACCAATACATCCTATAGAAAATTTATTCCCAACATACATAAATATAGAACAAAGAAAATATACGAATAAATAGAACTAATTCACATTCCTTACTTATTTCTAAAATTAATGAGTGACATGGGCAGATAACAATATCCTAGTTTATTAAATCACGCAGTATACAGAACCTTTTTTTCTATTATCTGTCTCATTTTTAATCAAATTTTGTTTCATGAAAAACTTTAGATATAAAAATCAAGAAAGAAAACAATTTTAAGTTTTATGCTTGAAAGGAAGTATTTTTCCCTTCTTTGCCATATTAATTTGTTTTTTTAATAAAATATTTTACAGATCCGTGAACTTTTTTAACCATAAAGTTTTTATAAATTCGACTTCTATCAAGTTTGACAGATATAAAAACCGTCAATCAAAGAGTTTTACAGAGTTGCTAAGTATTTAGATTCTGAGATGGGAGGGGAGAGATTTTAATGTAGATAGTTTCTGTAAATAAATATTATGTCTATTTATAATATGTGCATATATGTATATATTTAATACACATTGCTATTCAGTTTATAATAAAGTCAATTTAATAATTAATTTACATATATGATGCAAGGTCTTCTACAATATATATATATAACTTTTTTTTGATCAAGGCAACTATTACATCAACTCACTAAATAATATTTCTGTAGTGTGGTTTTCACTACACCACTCTCATGCAAGGTGAAAATGGTTTCCGCTTTTAACACTTTGTGGAAGAATGTCATTATAGACATATGACCAAAGACGTGAAAAAGATCTTTATGATCCCCAAGATACACATTTCATGCTAAACCAGCACTTATCAATTGGCCCAGGCTACAATCTCATATATATCTTTATCATTGTTAAGTATATATCATCATCATCAACCATTATCAATCCACTTCAGGTTCAAGGTCTCTCCAAGTTCAAACCAACGCCGATCTTTAGCTTCTCTTCTCCACATCACCCAGCACACTTTCTTATTTCATCCATCCATTTCACATGTGGTCTTTTTCTGGGTCTTTTGCAATCTCTCGGAATCCAGTTTAAGATTTCAATTGTCCATTTATTATCTTCTTTTCTAGCAATATGTCCAGCCCAACTTCATTTCAGTGTTTTATTTTTTTCAATGAGGTTAATAACACCTGTTTGTTCTCTTACCCATATAGTGCATATAGATAGCAAAGTACTACAGTTTAATTGATGTGTTAAATGTGTTGTCCTCACAACTTTGACACAAATCACTTAATGAAAGTATATTAATAATTTATATTTGTCATTCATTAGTATAGAGATTACCCACTTGATGAATAATATTGTTCTATAGTTTAATTTTCACTACATCACTCTCACACAAAGTAGGGGTCGATTTCTATCGACTTTTAACACCTTGTGAAGGGATATAATTATGAACATATGACCAAAGACGTGAAAAAAATGTATAATCCCCAAAGTGCACATTTTGTGCTGAATCGGTACTCATCAGTTTTCCCAGATCACAATCTCTCATGTATATCTTTATCATTGTTCAGTATATATAGACAGCCAAGTTTAATTGATGAGTGTCAAACTAGAGTGGTGCAATAAAAATTACACTACAGAAATATTATTCACTATGTGGATAATCTCTAGACTAACGAATGGCTAATAAAAAATATTAATATAAATTTTCTACTTTGTGTAAAAGTAATGAAATTAAACTTTATTAAGCTGTTAACATGGGTATTAAGATGCAGGTGTTTGGAAACTTTAACTCACCTGATAGGTAGAAACTGTTCTCAAAATGTATGCACAGAAAGAGGGGGTGGATTAACAGTTGTGATAGAGGGGAATTAAGATGAAGGATTCACTGTTAAGAGCCAAAAAAAACTTCAAAATATGTGTAACAGGTATACTTTCCTAATGCCAATAGTGTATACCCATGTATATGCATTCCCATAATATTTATCTTCATAAGTTTTAATCTAACAGTCGCATATAATTTTTATTAGCTAGTATCCATTTAATAACTTTGAATAAATTACACAAAAAAACTATTCAAGGAAAAATCTACAAATAAGTTATAAACTGAAAAAGCACTATTAGTAGTAACAATGTTTTCTACATATACTAATAGATGGCAGCACATTACAATTTGACTGCATTATAAGTACATCACACATTCAGTGCTTTATTTCAGTAGTTATAATGGGGAAATGAAGAGCAATAGACTCTTACATGTATTTTGTGAGAAAAGATCATTCTATAATGGTGAAAAGTATTTGTTATGTCAAGCCTCTAATGACTTTCATCAGATGATAAGACTGAAAAAACGTTTACTTAAATAGTTAAGTCGACAAGTAAATGAACCCCATGTTGCCATTTTTCACAACTGGAAAGGCAATGAATAAATATACCAAAGTTCGTTAATATTAAGTCCCTAGAAGTGATTTGAACTCAAACTTTCAATCTTCCTACAGCTATCCACTCCATCTTATACACAATACATATGACCATATACATGTAAAAAAGATAAATGATGTCCAATGCATGTATTTTGTACTGAATCAGCACTCATCAGTTGGTCTCATCTCCCACACATATATATTAAGATAACAAATCTTCATATGTTAATGGACAGGATTCAATCCTTTCCACTCTCCAACTTTTTAGTTATCCATATCATTGAAAATCTGGCACTGAAACATTAAAACAAAAAACACATTTTTTTTTTTTTTTTTAGATTCAAACTATTTTACTTTTTATATGCTATTTTAAAGCATTTATTAATTGTGGTTCAGAATAAATTTTAACAGTTAATTTATAAATTGCAATATTAATAATAGTGAGGAGAAAAAAATTATTTAAGTAAAACACATATTTATTTATTTTTTATTTAAAAGCTTAAAAAGATTAGGTCATGTGATATATGGCTAATTTTTATTGACTATTCATAGTCTTTTGCTTTAAAGTCTTAAGCAATATTATATTGTTAAGGCTATTAATATATGGTTTGTCTGAAGATCTCTCAGCCCCATATAGCTATTTGAGTTGGGTAGCTGGGTTTGAAGACTAAAGGGGGCGAAATATTTCAGATTTTCCACTCAATATATAAATGCTGGCTTTGGGTTGGTATTTTTAGATCTAGGATCTGAAACTACCCTACCGCCTCACTGAGGAGTGCCAAAACATGAAACCATTGGTCTGAGGTTAGGGTCTGGTTTCCAGATAACATTTTAAAATACTTTCTCTTACTGGCATTTATCAATAAAGCTTGTTAAGCAATTAGCACAGCTCATTGTTTTTTTTATTTATTCATAAGCTTAAAAAGATTAGGTCATGTAATATATGACTTTAATTTTATTGACTGTGTATTTTATTTATTTAAAATGTAAATGTCAATTTTAAAAAAAACATTATTGTTTACCAAAAAAAAAAAAATTTTTAGTACAATAATTATTTTGTTAATTTAAAATCTAAAAAATTATTTCATAAAAAAAAAAAAGTAAATCTATACAAACCATAAGAATCATTTACAAAAAGGACATTTACATATCAATCTCAAAGGAGACCAGTCAACAAAATCAGAGGTTACATTTGTTATATATAAACAAAAAACAATTAATTTCATATCAATTACATTAAGACATTAGTTATCACCAGAAATTGAAGACATATAACTTCCCATTCCAGAAATCATAGTAGTGGCCCATTTACATTAATCTGATCATGTATATCACATATATGATGGTGTTAGTCAATTCAAACACATATAAGTTTGTTTAATTTATGAACATGTGGACAATGAATAAAACTATATTTGGCCATTTGGTCTATAGAGTTTTATCTTATCAAGTGAAGAGCATTTCCAATGTTTCTGTGTGAATTAATTTAACATTTTAAATATCGAGAGATTAATCATTATGAATCATATATGAAAACCATACACTTTACTTATAGATCATGAGGTTAGCCAATCCAATATAGGGATTGCATTGATAAAAATTACTTAAAAGCAGGTTTTCATAGAATACGTAAGACTGAAAATTACATGAAATATATCATAGATTCTTTACAGTAAACAAATTGGTTACCATTAAGCATTGTTAAAGCAGTCTTAATATATTTATTGGGTCATTGATTAAAACTGATCCGTTAATCAAATGAAAGCCCTTTCCTATTATTCATCAATTAGGTGGGTAACTTTATAATGGCACTTTCTAGTTCTTGGATCTCTTCCATATAAAGTTTATCTAGAATGTTTTAGGTAAATGGTTCATTAAATTTTCTCAGTATTTGTGGATTTACAACTTTATATTCTTTTCATCATCGGTACTACACTTTGTTTTAGGTTTATTAGAGACCAGGTCTGGTTGAACATCCAATTCTGAGAAAAATTTTGGTCTAATTCTTTAATTTCTTTTAGTAAGTATAAAGACATTTTCATCATGTCATATTCTTCTCCACTTTCGAAGATAGTCTTATTTCTCAATGGCCAAATGAAAAAATTTATAAATGTTGCCAATCTTATGACCCCAAAATGTCCACTCTTGAAAGCCTTAGTCAAATTTACACAAGCTGATTCTTTGTTTTTAATGAGAGATTTAAAAGTGTTTCTTATGCTATTCCAAATTTGACACTCCTCCAATATATGTGCCATTGTCTCATCACTATGCCTACATAGAGTGCATATAGGGTCCAGATTATAATTCCTTTTACTATGTAGGAAGTCAGCAGTAGGCAAGGCCCCAGCGATGAATTAATTATGTAAATCTCAATTAAAAAAATATTTTCAGTTATCATCACTATAAGTTACCAGAATAGAGAAGTAACACTGAAAGAGATAAACCAATATTCATAAAATTTAAAGCTAAGTCCAAAGAGTGTTCCTGCACTCAAAAAAAAAAATCACACTAAAGCACACATGAGAATAAAGATCAGAAACAAAAAACACAGCTAAAAAAAAAAAAAAAAGTTCTGTGAAATTAAAGAGCACATTCCGGATTTTAAAAAAGTTAAATTATAAAAACAAAAACGAATTATTGTTTTGTTCTTTGGATGTAGTTTCAGTCATACAATAGGGTTGTATTGAGTACCATAGGAACATCTCTTGCCTCCTATCAACAAACAGGCAGTAGTTGACTGAACTCGAACACAACTAATAGGAAAACATATAAACCTACTGATGAAATAAATTTCATAACTAATCAAAATAATTGAAATAAATTTGCACCAAAATAAAAAAAATTACATCAATATTGACCCAACACTGCAAACATACCCAACATTAATCAATTGGCACCCTACGCACTTGACTTCTGCCAATTCTACCATACGGTTATGTATAATAATACAAAAGTAAATCTAAGAAAGATTAAGAATTTAAAAGACAAAAGCATAGCTTTTAATATTTAAATAAAGCTAAGAAATGATTTTTAATCAGGAAAGAAGACATACAAGGATAAGCGGGTGTATATATTTCATGTTTTGTGTGTGTATGCATTCTATGTTCATGCTATAAATTTACATATATACAGATCTAAATATTAAATGGCGTAATATTTTTATAGATATATATATATAATTTATAACAGTAACAACTCTCTACAAAGAGTAACACCACCCAGTGCAAGTCAGAATAATTGATGGATGCCAGAAGGTTTGTGAATCAAATTTCCCTCTTTAGTGCCTACTCACTCAATACCCTCAAACTAATTTCTAACCTGTGACCTTCATCAGTGAAGAGCCCTGATCTGTGCACTAGATCTTTAGATCTATTGCAATCCCCCAGCTACCAGAAACCACCTATTTTTTTAATTAACTGTAAAGCTATGAACCCAAGCTGAAAACACATTGTTTTCAATCTAAAATAATTCACTTGTAGGGTCATACAGATCTGAACCCAGTTTATTATATTTTGATGTTTTGGGTTTTTTAATAATCATAGTGACCAACATTCTTATCACTATTTCTTATGCTTACAAAATCTGTTAAAATAATAGCAACTCTCTCCCTACAGTAAAATCACCCAGTTCAAACCATAGTAATTGATGGATGACTAGGCATTGGATGACTCATACTGGATGAGTAAACACTAGATAGGGATTTTGATGCACCAACCTTCTAGCATACATTGATTACTACAGCTTGCACTGGGTAGTATTTTTGTATAGAAAGCTACTGTTTTAGCAGATTTGCTAAATATAAGAAATGGTTATCACGTGATATATATATGTTATATATAGAGTAAGTTAAAAAAACAAACTCTTATGAAGCTTCAAAAATACCCTCAACCTCAGACCGCGGTTTCTGCCTCTAGCGTCATCAGTGAGGTGCTAGGGAATAAAAATACTAGAACTAGTCCAGCATTTTATCAATGCCTAACTATTGAGAAGAAAATCTGAAACTTTCAGACATTTAAATGTCCAAAAATCCAGCTATCTAACTCAAATAGCAGTATGGGACTGAAGTAAGTTCAGATACACCATATATTAATAGCTCTAGCAATATAAAATCGCCAAAGCATTAATAGCAAAAAACTAAAATTAAATTGATAAAAAATCAAGTCATGTGACCTAATTTTAATAAAGCTCCTATTTACAAATGTTATATATAGAGTAAGTTAAAAAAACAAACTCTTATGAAGCTTCAAAAATACCCTCAACCTCAGACCGCGGTTTCTGCCTCTAGCGTCATCAGTGAGGTGCTAGGGAATAAAAATACTAGAACTAGTCCAGCATTATATATATATATATAATTTAGATGGACAAAAACTATCTTTCACACATGTTCTATGAATAGTCAGCACTTCATGTCAAATATTTTTAAAAGTATAGATGGCTGAATATTGGTCTATTTAAGAGATAGACTCTAAGTATGGGTGGTCACATGTACTTTTAAAACATTTATTGGCATAGAGTGCAGAGTATGAGGAGTGCATGTGTGAAAACTAGTTTTCCTTCATTTAAACTACGTAGAGAGTTATAATTATTTATTAAGCACACAGGAAGTATATGTAAATACTTTTAAGACAGGCTGTAACCTGTATCAAATGTGACTTGAAATTTATAATAGTCAAGCAATATCTTCATTTTGCCGCTAGAGAGACATCTCAAACCACGACACAAGATAGCGACTTTTATAAAAATAAGAATAGCCGTCTTATCTTTAACCTAACTTTCCACTTATATAGGCCAATCTGAAGCATCTTGACTTGGGAGCATGAAGCGGTTGTTCTCTCCACTGTTTAAGTCCACTATTTCCTATACAAATTAACATTCATGAAATCTTGCGATTTACAACGAGTTAATATTATGATCTTTATACTGGAAATATATAAACTATTGTAGAGTTATAATTATTTATTAAGCACACAGGAAGTAGGTGTAAATATTTTTAAGACAGGCTATAACCTGTATCAAATGTGTCTTGTAATTTATAATAGTCAAGCAATACCTTTATTTTACTGCTTGTCTATTATAAATGTCAAGGCGCATTTGATACAGATTATAGCCTGTCTTAAAAATATATTTAAATTACATATGTAAAAATCTCTATCTATTACAAATAGAATACTATTATTATAAAACTCCAAATCATCATGGTGACCAAAAATCTGCAAAAGTTATGTCAAAACATGTTTTTTCCCATGCATCGTGAGTATCTAACATTTGCATAAATTGGCTCCCAATGTCACACAATATGCAAAAGCAAAAAATTTAGAACTCTACCTTGCAAGTTCATTTACTAGCCATGTAAAAACAGAAAAAAAATATGGTAATCACTTCTAATATTATGTCAGTCATAAGCTTAATGGAGCAAAAACGTGTTCAAAAAGTTGGGAAACCATGTGAAATTTTTATTTAAAAATGTTTTTGTCTATGCAATGATTCACAATTGTGCACAACAAATAAAAGTAAAAAAAATTGAAGACTGTAAACTAATAATTCATTTTTTAAAACGAAATCAAAAATAGATGGTAATAGTTATTAATGTTTCGTAACAGTTATCGTCAGCCAGCTTGACATAGCAAAAACTAATGCTCAAATTGTAGAGCTTTTATGAAAATGTGAGAATCATATCGTATTAGCTACTGATTCTTAGCCTTACAAGAGCAAAAAGGCGCAATTCTATGCCAGGTTACCAACAAAAAAATGAATTGCATAATATTTACCATTTTTACGATTGATTACAATATCTGCAAATGTAAAGTAAAATTGTTTTCATAATCAAATAATTTTTTTAATACTTTTTAAAATATTATTCACTAATAAATTATACTAATTGATCATATCTTTTAAAATAATATTTACTAATAAATTACCTAAAAAAAATAATCAAATGTTTTTCCTTGTGGACATTCATAAGAATTTGAAGTGCGGAAGTAATAAAGCTGAGTGGCAATCGATGGATTTAAGAGCTCCAAAATCTGCCACTCTTCACTGCGCGAATTAATGCAGGATTATTAGATTAGTCAATTAGTACAATTTTAATTTTTTTAATCAACTATCTTATTTTTAAACAAGAAAAAAATACTTTTTAAGCACACCCCTATTTTCTGTCTAATATCCAATAACTTATTACATAAAGCCACAATTTAAAAAATGGCATAAAAAAAAAAATGTACATATTTCATTACAGGATCTAATTTTCCACCCCGTAAACAATATATTTTTTTTTATAATCATGTAAATATATAAATTCATTTAACTATTGTTTATTTTTTAAGCAATATTCGCTCGTAAGTTACATTTAAAAATACAAATGAATTCCATTTTTAATTGCTCCGTCTTTAGCCATTATACATTATAATTACAAAGGATTCGAACTCAGACTTTCATACGACCCTCAACTCTCCATGCCATCTCATATTGCTGATCCACCAGCAATCATCAGTTGGTCCAGATTACTATCTCCACACATATATACAATCAGTGCTCAGCTTTATATTAAGATAGCCAATCTTCATACTTTAATGGGCAGGCTTCAAACAACTCTTCAGCCATCCATTTCATTGAAAATCTGATGGAATACGTATATTGGTGATTATTTATCTTTTCAACATGTGTATTATCAGGTGGGTCAGCAATATAAGATGGCATGGAAAGTTGAGGGTCGTATGAAAGTCTGAGTTCGAATCCCTTATATAGTACATTATATATGTGCAGGGGTGTGTAAACCGGTATAGTGTATTAATTTACATTACAATTATAAGTATAATTTGAATTACTATTCAGATGGTATATAATTTCTGAATTCAAAAAAGTACAGAGAACCATAAATTGTAAAATAACAATTAATTTACTTAAATTGATCTAAAATTTATAAAAATACTTGTAATAATAAAGAAATAATCATAACTTCCAAAAATCTGTAATTACAAATATTTGTCGCAAAAGTGATGTAAAATATTGAAATTAATGCATCAGGAATTCTTCATTAATTTATTTTTTTTAGGGTTATTTCTCATGTGACACTGGTACATCAACCATATATTAGAAAAACACGCATATTTTAGCATGTATCATTTTTTTGTCTAAAGTGAGAGTATTTGCAACCTACACCCAGGGCACATAATTATGCAATATGATGGCTATTTCCATACCCGTATAACCCAATTGGCATTGGAGTTCAAAATGCTGGGTGTTAATAGGCTTCCAGATTAATAGTTTGGGTGGCGTAACAAAAAAAAAAAACACTAAGAATATTAATTCTTTTACTGACAGTCCTTTTCCAAAGTGAGCATAACTATTTGGATCCAAAACAGGACATTTTTGAATCCAAGATGACACATTTTTTTCCTCCATATGTCATAGCATTGGCAGGGAGGCGAACCCACAACAACTGTCTGCAACCAACTTCTTGCTTGCAAGGCAGCTGTGCTGACCTCTCGGCTATAAAATGCATTTTTAAATAAACTAAAAAAGCTAGTGATAATAATGTAACATAAAAAACAGAAGAAAAAAACGCTTATAATATATTAAGTACCTAACAAATAAAAAATGAAAGCAATTTATTGATATTTTTCCATCAATGAAATTTTTTTATTCGACTACCATGAGAAACACTAAACTCGGTTCTGCATTTATTACACTTCATATCACTATCAGAAGCTTGTTTTTTTAATAAAATGATAGATTATAAACGTTTTCAATAAATGTGCACTTTGTCTTCGGCATGAGTTAAATAGATTTGTATTAATACATTATTTACTTATTTGATGGTTTATTAAGATATAAAAGATTACTGTACTACTCTACTATGCTATAATATTAGGTCTAGTGGATGCTGATTGATTGTGAAGGTGCCAATTCGTTGAGGTCAACATATCATATCAACATGAAACATTATGCAAAATTTTACTGGCTGTTAAAAAATGAAATAAACGCCCATCCTCTGAGTTTGGCTGTCTTGGTAGACTTTTTTACAGCCTCCTGATAATAAGGGTCATGATTAAGTTTTGTCCACCATGATTGTCAATAGCTATTTTTTAAAAAAATCATCCACCCAGACATTTCGGTTAAGAGTTATAAGACAACTGAGAAGGACCATAGTGTTTTTTGATCTTAAGTTTGCATGTAAACAACTAATAAATTTACCATGCTGGCTAATGCATGTTAGTGAGCAGCACATACATGTTCGTATATTATATCTATAATCATATATTAATAACAGCTGCAGAAAGGAGTTTGCTATTGACTGAAAGGAGACCCTTTGATTCCTCTTAGAGGCCTTAAAGGAACTGAGCAGGGCAAATTCCTAATGTCCAATCCATACATCCTTGTCGTTGCAGATGTTATTACTATGTGATTATTCATATAGTATATGAACATGGACGGGCTGCTCACCAACACACATTAGCCGGCATGGTGAGTTTATTGGCTTTTTACTTCTGAGTTTAAGATCAAGAAACACCATGGTCTTTCTTCTCAGTTGCCTGATAAGGCAGAATGAATGTTAGTGTAAATGATAAATATTTTTCCAAGATATATACAATTATGACAGACAAAAATAAATCATGGCCCTTATTCCCAGAAAGCTGTAAAGTCACCAATTAAGGCAGTGGTTGGTAGCCAAAGACCGAGGATGCTAAGAATCCCCTGAATGCGGATCCAGGCTGCCATTTGATGATGACTTTTTATTTAGGTATTTACAACTGCAGATCACTTTCAAGTGAAGGAAGATTGCATGAATTAGAAGAACTGTCTTATATTAAATGGGTCATTATTGGACTTTGTGAAGTTAAAAGAAAAGGTGAAGAGACAATTGATTTAAAAAGTGGACACGTACTCTATTATAAAGACACAAATATTGAAAATATAAGAGAAGTAGGATTCATTCTAAATAAAAAGTGGAAGAACAACATTGTGGAGAATGATGGTGTATCGGACAGAGTGGCAAGATTAGTTATACAATTTAATAGCAGATACCAAATGCAGATAATTCAGGTTTATGCCCCAACAAGTTCTCATAGTGATGAAGTAGTAGAAGATTTTTATATGGATGTACAAAAGGCTTTTGATCAGTGTAAACAACATTTTAAAATTGTTATGGGAGACTTTAATTCTAGAATTGGTAAACAAATGAAAGATGAAAGTGCTGAATGTAATTTTGGTTGTGGTAATAGAAATGAGAAAGGACATAGACTTGTGGAGTTTGCAGAAAAAAAAACTTTATATTATGAATTCTTTTTTTGAGAAAAATGTTAAAAGGAAATGGACATGGAAGCATCCAAATGAAGGTACAGCAGATATGGATTATATTTTGGCTAACAGAAAATACATATTTCAAGATTGTAATGTTCTTAATAAATTTAACACAGGAAGTGATCATCAATTAGTAAGGTGTAAGATACGTGTTAATGTAAAACTAGAGAGACAAAAATTATTAAGAAAAACAATATTTACAGTTGATATTCCTAATCTTCAGAAACATTCTAATGAATTTAAATTACAACTTACAAATTGGTTTCAAGTATTAGTAGATTTTGAATATGAAAATAACTGATGCACTTTTAAAAACTGCAACAAGGATAGCTGGTAGAAAAAGCAGCAATTGATGAATAAAATTTCTACTGAGACTAGAGAATTTATGAAGAAAAGAAGGAATATGAAAATATACAAAAATGATGCATTAAAAAAGGATTGAATATCTCGAATTTTGTAAAATGGTGCGGAAAAGAATTGAAAATGATATAAGAAAGTATAACTGTAAACTAGCAAGGAAAGCTGTAGAAGAGAATAAAAGTCTCAAGAATGTAAAACAACATTTTGGTATTGGTAGGAAATTTATATCTGCAATAAGAAAAAAAGATGGAATTATTACTAAAAAGAGAGATGACATCATGAAATTGGTAGAAGACTTTTATCAATAATTATATAGTAATAAAGAACAAGTACCTCCTATTTCTATTACATCTTCCAAATTGCCAAGAATTTTAAATGAAGAAGTAAGACATGCAATTAAATGTATGAAGAAAGGAAAGGCTCCAGGAAATGATGGAATCATAATTGATATATTAAAAGTAGGAGGTGAAGAAATAGAAACAATTTTAGCAAAGTTATATACCAAATGTCTAAATGATAAAGATGTACCGGAAGATTGGAAGAATGCAGTAATAATATTAATATTTAAAAAAGGTGATAAAGAAGATATTAGAAATTACAGATCTATCAGTCTTTTATCAGTTTTATACAAAATTTTTACCAAAATAATTACAGCTTGTCTACAGGGAACACTGGATTTCCGCCAACCAAAAGAACAAGCTGGATTTAAAAGTAGTTTTAGTACAGTAGATCATATCCAGATATTGAGAGAAGTTATAGAAAGGGCAAATGAATATGAGTTGCCATTATGCTTTGGATTTGTAGATTATGAAAAGGCATTTGATTCTATAAACATTTCTTCAGTGATTAAAGCATTGGATCATCAAGGTATAGATCCAGGATATTGTCATATGTTAAAGAATATTTATAAAAATGCAACAGCAACAATTAGATTACATAATGATACTGGGAAAGTCAACAGTGAGAAGGGTTTAAGACAGGGTGACTCCATATGTCCAAAACGTTTTACAGCAGTGCTGCAAGAAGTATTTTGTGGATTAAAATGGGAAGCTAAAGGAGTGAAAGTAAATGGAGATTATTTAAGTCATTTAGATTTTGCAGATGATGTTGTTGTTTTTGCAAATAATGCTTTAGAGCTGCAGGAAATGTTGCAGGAGTTATCAGAAGAAAGTATGACTAAAGATAAATGTTAAAAAGACTAAAGTGATGTTTAATGGAATTTCTCAAAATATGAAAATAAAGATTGATTATGATGAGTTAGAAAAAGTTAACAGTTACAAATACCTTGGTCAGATTATTAATACAGATGGAAACATAATGGATGAAATTGCTTTTAGTAGAAATAACTTGATACTAAAAGGAAATATGTCTATGTGTTTGAAAAGGAAGGTTTTTAATAAATGTGTTTTACCAGTTCTTATTTATGGATCTGAGACTTAGACACTTAATAGAAGAGCAATACAGAGACGTCATACCACTCAAAGAAGTATGGAGAGATGCATGTTGGGAGTAACAAGAAGAGATCAAAAGCGCAATATATGGGTAAGAGAACAAACAGGTGTTACTGATCTCATTGAAAAAATTAAAAGACTGAAGTGGAGTTGGGCTGGACATATTGCTAGAAGAGATGATAATAGATGGACAATTGAAATCTTAAACTGGATTCCACGAGATTGTAAAAGACACAGAAAGAGACCACATGTGAGATGGATGGATGAAATAAGAAAGTGTGCAGGGGTGATGTGGAGAAGAGAAGCTAAAGATCGGAGATGGATTGAACTTGGAGAGACCTTCATCCTGCAGTGGATTGATAATGGCTGATGATGATGATATCAATAACAGCTGTAATGACAAGAACTTATGAAATGTACTTTAGAGATTTGCCCTGTTCCTCGGTTCCATTAAGGCCTCAAAGCGAAATCAAAGAGTCTCCTTTCAGTTTATAGTAAATTCTTTCTGTAGTCGAGAAATTATAAAACCGTATTTCAACTCTGAGATTATTCGTCTACAAAATTTAAAGTTTGAAAAATTTAAGAAGGCTTTTACTGATGCAGATTCGTTAAAACTAAAACCTATAACACCTATTTAGAAAAACACACACAGATAGACATATAAAACTGCATAGTTATAGAAAATTTACCACCTGACTTTTTTATTACAAGAGAAAACGACTAATTTGACAAAAGCGTCGCTTTTTATATGAGCACATTATTAATGTCCAGCCGGGATCATTTTCAGCAAACCATTCAATTAGAAAATCCATTTGTTTTAAAACAAATTCAGAAATCTGACAGACATTTTTGTTTTAAAAGTTTCCTTTCAAATTTGTGTGTTTTGCTCTTATGAAACTCAAATTCCAATCGTAATAAAACAAAATGAATCCATATTAAATTTAAAATTTCTCAAAAGAATTTTACCTTAGAAAAACATTAGCAGGTAAATATAAAAGAGGAATTTTCTTTCACACTAATCGGCGATATATACCCAATTTTATATGTGAAAAGGCGTTAAGTTATAAAAATTAATTAGGTTTCAATTCGAGAGAGATAAAAAAAAATGGATATGCTCTATTCAGATTTAAGGTGTCTTTAACATAAAGCAGTCCCACAAACATTTCATACTGGTTGGTAAATGGGTATTTACCCATTCTTACTTCGGGAAATGTAAACATGCCCAAATCCTCACCCCTCTGAAATTGGTAAGCCAGGTTATGGTGCCTTTCTTTTCATAAGATATTTGGCTCTATAATGGATTATGTAAAGTCTGTCTTACTTATATATATATATATGAAAGGGAATATTTTCATAAAACTGCAGAATTCCCTCAATTGTTTAAATTATCATTATTCTAATGGTGTGGCTAAATCAAGCTAGCAGTAGCAATCAAACAAAGATAGTGCAGAATCCCTTAATTAAGAAAACCCTTTAAATCAAGTAATGTGGTAAAGTGTTGGTGGCCTAGTGGTTAGCATAGCTGCCTTCCAACCAGCTGGCTCAGGTTCGCTTCCAGGTCAACGCATTTGACGGATGAAAAAAAAAATCAAGTAGTGTAAACATAGTTTTTAAAGTCATCCGCATATACAATTATTTGTTTTTAAATTAGCACCATATCAATGTTTTAATACGATTAGATGGGTAACAGTTTAAATAAATTATATATTTTTAGAAGGCAATTATAAAACATCTATTTAAAATATAAATAATCAGATATACTCAGCCTATGGAAAAGTGAATGATTTAATATATTCACGCACTCATTCCAAGACACTTAAGATTAACCTGTACAAATGCATTTAGGTTTGAAAATAAAATGATCATTCTTATTTTCTCACAGCCTTTATCTTATGGCTGGAATGAGAGTATCCTCACATTTAACATTGCTGATTTAATACTATAGTTTGGTGCAAGTGAGGATGGATTATTACCTTCTAAATAGAATTACAATCTGACACTACATTTGGTAAAATTTCATTGATCTTTATGCTATTAAAGAAAATAAAGTTTTTTTCCTGAAAATAACTTCAATGTTTTCATATAATATTTTCATTATTTTTATAAGGTAGCTGAATTATACAAGGGGGGTGGGGTGGACCAAACATTACAATATTGTAATAACAAATTGCTTTTTCTATATTTAGGTGTTACAAATTGAATTCAAGGAATCTGGAAACTCTTGCAAAGTGATACATTTTACCCCCTGCATTGTTTTTTATTCATTACTTATAAATGGTAAAAAAATTGAAGTTGCATATTAAGAGATTGAGCGAATGTGACTGATGGATAAGCTGGGTCATGCTGAATTTAATTAAAAATTGTTTAGCACTCGGGGCTTTGTGCACTGACACATTGTCATGGTGACGCTTGCACTCCCCCATTAAGCCAAAAATGGGACATTTTTATTTTACTGCATCGCATAAACTTTTCATGTTTTGAAGGTCTTAAATCATTATGAACAAATTCTGAGTGAAGAATGCAATTTGCATCCAAAAAAATCAGCAGCATCTTAACACTTTCACTGACTATGGATATAGTGAATTTGACATGGCCATTAAACCATGCATAAGATTGTGTCTTCCCAGAGCAATCTGTATCAAGCATTACAACTGTTTTCCCTGCTATTTTTCCTAAAAGAAAACAGAATTTCATGTTGTTCCAATATTTCAGTCATTATAAAAATTGACAAATACATGAAATGCACTTTACAAAAAAAAATGTGGTATGTGGTGGAACCTTGCTTTCATATGATGATGTCATTTGAGAGATTGATGCGGAAAAGTCCTTGCAAGAGTTATCTAATAACAGAAGCATATACTATAACAGTGTGCCTAACAGATAATGATTTTGGTTAGTTTTGAGACCTCCTTGTGGTCTTCCTCATTGATCCAGCTTTACAATATGCCAAACAAGTCGTTGTCATATGGAACCCAGTCTTCACCCAGACAAATTCCTAGTTAAAAATACAAAATTATCAAAACATACATTCTGATAATATTAGAGGTGTTAGCCTAGACATACCAAGAATAGAGATGTGTTCTAAACTCTCAATATATTTAAATTAATAGTTGTTCATATATATATATTCAGGAATACACATTTATAATTTATATTTATTTTATATTTCAATTTAATGTATATTTTATTTTATATTACCTGGATTATTTTATTTTATTTAGATTCCATTTTATCAGATTTAATTTATTGCAGTTTTATTAGGTTTTGTTATATTTTATTTTATATTGCTTTATTAGTATATTTTTGCTAAGTTTATTGTTTACATTTTTATGGTATTATTTATGTAGTTATTTATTTTATCTGTCATTATATCATAACTCTGAAGAAGACTGCAGGACAGTCGAAATGTAAGATTGTGTATATATATGTACAATAAAAAGTTTTTTTTGTTTAAAAAAATGTTCAAAGTAGAGTGGATAAGTTGCAAATAACGCATTTGTTGTCTTCACAACTTATATCACAGCTCTGAAGAGGACTGCAGAACAGTTGAAATGTAAGATTGTGTGTATATATATGTGTATAATAGAAAGTTTTTTTTACTAAATGTTCAAAGTAGAGTGGACAAATTGCAAATAACACAGTTATTGTCTCCACAACTTACTAATTGTATTCAATGCTTTGGTTGCATCTTTGCATTGCATATACTTATATTCAAGCCAATGAATCTGTAATCAATGCATACATCATCATTCATTTTAAACAAAGGTGTGTGTGTCATCTAACATTCTCCAGCATGTGCCTAATAACAAATGACCACCTTGATTGTGAAGAGTTTTATACAGGTAAAAATGTAATGTAGTATCAGGTACTATTTTTTTTTTAATTCAGGCAGTGATCCCAACATTTCTTGAGTCCATAGGTGGATCACATCAACATTTTTGCCCACCCCTAAATTTAGGACAACAGTGTGCATTATGCTCATCTACTTCATAAATGAAAATTCAACAGACATTAACTTGGGTAGATGTCAACAAACACAGACCATGAACTACATAGTTAAGGACTGTCAAATTTATGGGCTAAGCCACTAATAATTCTATCTTCTAATTGGAATCTTTAGAAGTTTACGAAACTTTATTATTAAGTAAACTATCTAATATATAGGGTATATGAGCACAGACTTTCACATGACCCACCACTCTCCACTCTATCTCATAACACTGATACCCTTGAACACATATATGTCGAAAAGATAAATAATCACCAATATACGTTATTTCATGCTAAACCAGCGATCATCAGTTGGTCCAGATTATCATCTCTACATATATATTCAATAAGTGTTCAGATACATATATTAAGTTAGACAATCTTGATACTTTAATGGGCAGGCTGTCCATCCAATTGAAAATCTGATGATGGAATGCTCAAAGACCACCCTGAGGCCGAGATTCTAGTCACACCCATGTGGACCTAAGGTCAATCTGCCCCCTCATGTACAGGACAAGCTATCTAAAAAAAATCCATAAGCTAAATAAATAAATTATTTTCATTATTTCTAAAAACAGTTTAATAATAAAGCTAAAAAATAATTTTGGCACAAATTGTAGTCAAATTGAAAGTCACACATACAGTTTAATTAGCAATTTATATTTAATAATTTTTTAAAGGTTTTTAAAAAATCCATTATACGATTTAGAAAACTGTATTACAGTTTAGAAACTATTTTAAAATTTTTATTTCTATAAATTTAAATTGCAATCTTAATTTTAAAAAAAAAATACTTAAGATTATGTAACATTCTCTTTCTTGACAGAAATTTCTAATTTGGTACAAACGTAAAGCTAGGAAATTAGATCAAATTCAGTTTTCAGTTTGCAGATAAGCAATAAAACGATTTATATTTCTTTCTTTTAAAAAAAAATAAAAAGAGAAACGGGATCATCCTAAATATATACAAACCATGAACATATAAAAACGTAATTTTTTACAAGTTAAACATTACTTCGTAAAATTAATAATATAAATGGAACGGATAATAAGAATAATTAAATTTAGAGGATGTATAAAATAATAATGACAAGCTTTAGGAATACTTAAGAGATATTTATAAACTACACAAAAACAAATAATTTAATATCTAATATACAGGCTATATATATACCTGTACAAACAATGTAATATATAGGGTACAGATATATATATAGCCTGTATGTTAGATATTAAATAGTAGCTTGAATGCCAGCCCTCGTATATGTACTTAAATGGATTATGTCCTGTACATGAGGAGTCAGAATGACTTATGGTCAACCTGGGTGTGACGAGAATGTCGGCGTCGGTGTGGGCTTTGAGCATTCCCTCATCAGATTTCCAATAGGATGGACGGCTGAAGAGTTGGAGTGGATTGAAGCCTGTCCATCAAAGTATGAAGATTGGCTATAGAGGTCCCTACCTTCGTATTTTTCAGACGCTTATTTCTAAGGTTACAGTCTTAGTAAATTATTATATATATATGTGTGTGTGTAGAGATGATAATCTGGACCAACTGACGAGTGCTGGTTTAGCACGAAATACAAATATTGGTGATTATTTTTTTTTATTTTTTTTTCATGTGTCAAAGCATCCCGCGAACCCGGGACAACTGCTTATAAGGCAGCTGTGCTGACCACTCGTGTGGAGGTTGAGGGTCGTGTGAAAGTCTAAGCTCAAAATACTCTAAAAACAAATAATGTAAAATAAATATGTTCTTATAAAAGCTAATAACTTTAAATAAAATAAACAATATAAATATATTCTTAAAAAGATTAACACTTCCATTTTTCTTTTATCCACTAACCCTTCCCTTGCCCCTTTTTTAAAAATAATAATCAAATTAGTTACTTAGAAGGTCGTGTGATGTTCAAACCTTAAAGGTTAATGAGTTTTGATCTAGTTACCACTACATATTGTATCGATCATTGTACATCTGCATTTAAAGTGGACAGGACGTTTTAATCAAAATCAAATATAAAGTAATATTCCGCATATTATGAAATGTATTTATTTCTTTTAAAGATAATGGATACATTAATTAGACACTCTTATACTGACTATTCTCTACCCTCTTGTTTGCAGCAACAGTACATAACCTTTCATATGCTTTTGTGTGTTTCCAGAAAATATTATCATCACCCTATTTTAAAGCAGCGATATGCAACCTTTTTACACTCGCGACTCCACACTTACGTGATCCGTTATATGTTGTTACCATCCTATTATAAGCATATAAGGATAGTTACAATAAAAGTCGTTTTACCACATACAAATATATATCTTTAGATTATATTTCAGTACATACGATTTGATATACCTTTGAAAAACTGCATATTAACAAAAAATGTATAATACTTGTTTCTTAGTAGATCTGTTGATTTGTAGCAATTACAACTTTTCTAGCCTGTTTTAGAACATGTGTACATTCAAGAACATGACAGGCACAAAATAATGGATTGGGCAGTTTTCACATACTTTTTACTAGTGTTTAGGTTTTTGTTTTTTCAATTAAAAATTTATTATCCAATATGAGAACTTCTCAAAATTTTCATGACCCTCACAATTTTTCAACAACCCTTCAAGGAATCATGACTCACAGGTTGTCCACCTATATTATAAAGCCATAAACTATGATCTTGACTAATCATTGATTATAATGCTACAAAACCTGCATTTCCAGATGAAGTGGATTCTGACTCTTACTTTGATAATTGAAGATTAGGATTCAAATCTGGATCTAATGCACGTGTATTTAGCAGCCATGTTTTAAATATTTATGCTATTTAATCTAATATCCTCACATTTAAAACTATGAGTTCAAACTCAAGTTATAGTTGACATAGAACTGAGGTCTCAAAAATTTATAAAAACTGGCATGGTGTCAAATCTATGTAGCTGTGCAAGGGTGTTAGCCTAGATTTCAAGCCTTAAGATCTTTTTAAATTTCAGACTATTAGCTAGAATAGTGTAAAGTAGTTAAAAATGGCTGCTAGGTGCATAAGTGTATTAGTTTCAGCATGGAATCATAATGTCACTGATGAAGACAAAAAAATCAAAATGGTCAGTCTGAAAATGGGTATTTTATAGCATTTAATTGTCTGATATCTATTGATTACTCAAGCCTTCAGTAGGTGGCATTAGAATAGGTTGAGAACAATTTATTCTTAGTTTCATTTTCCAACCTCTATTTCATCCTCCTTATTAAATATTCTTAATTTCTTCGTTATTCTTTTTACTAATCTCAAATAATATGCCATACAATATTTCTTCTTCTTATTCTATAAAGAAACATCACTACTTGTTCCTATTTTCTACAAATTGGTTAGTCCTCATTTGGAAATATTCCACACCTTATATTCATATGTGCACATTTAATATGATACATGTGTTTGAATTGTTTCATAATGTGCTGTCCACTATTACTTTACATAATACTTTGCTTCCTTATTGTTATCATCTAGTATCAACTTCTATATTATCTTATTTTGATATCACTTTAATGTTTACTAAGCATATTCCTTTTCTCCATTTTTTAATTAAGAAGTGATTTCTTTTTCTATTCATTCCTTAACAATGTATATGCTGACCAATTATATACTGTTAACAATAAATTCAGATTAGATCTGAATACATCTTTTGCAACAATATACTAAAACACAATCCTCAGCCCATGCAATTTAGATGTAGCTTTAAACCTTAGCCTAGCTTATTTTATTCATCAGCGCAAATACTAGACTGCAAATAATTTCTGAAAATAACTTCTTTTGGAAGCTGAACCTAGCTGAGGTTTTCTTACAACTACATTATAGATAGTCTTCTTGACACTGTGATTTTCTATTAGTGAATACAGTATCCCTAATGCAAAAAAGGGTACGCAATAAACTTTTGGATATTCAATTAAATATTAAAGGCAGACTCAAATCTAATCTTAATGTCTTTCTCAGAAAATAAGTAAACAGTTACAAAGGAGATCCGAATTTTTAATAAATCAAAATATGCAAATAGTTTATACTTTGTGGCTAATTATGAATCAAAATATATAAAATGTGCTAACACGCACAAGCACACAAAGCTAAAAACAAATAAAGAAAATTATATTATTTTAATATCTATTCATTAAATGGCTAAGCACTTTCAAGGTTCAAAGCCCTCATAATCATAGCCGTATTACAAAATATAATAAATTGACACGGAGTGATGCAAATTTATGCAAATGAAATTATTACGCATTCCATTTCTTGGATATTTTGTAGCAAGTCTTTTCTATTGATGGCGTTGCCATCTCTAGATATAAATAAAGCTTCTTTTATCTTTCTTTTTAGATCGTGCCGCTCTCTGCATACCACAACTGGATTTCCCGGTTGACAATCGTGTCCAGCTGAAGCGCGGTGCTGTGTAAAAACTGAACTATGAGCAGTATCCACCAAAGCTTTATTATAAGAATAAGTGTGTTGAGATAGCCTAGTGGACAGAGAGGCTCTAGTCTCACCATAATATGATGATCTACAAAATTTTTCAGGGCAGACAATATTATAGACCCTCTAAGGCATCAGCGAGGGTGGTAGGCATCCTTGGTATTATTAATTAGTTTGTTAGAGTTAGGAGGTGTGTGAAAACATAACTGGTATTTATTATTGAAAATATTATAAAAACATTTATGCATATTAGGCAGTTAAGGGAGTAGGAGTCTTTGCTTGTCAATGTTAGGGACTTGATCATTTATTTTAGCAAAAAACTGTTTTATCCTCCTGTCGATTACATTCATATCAAAACCAACTTTTATTAGGTCGTCCCTATATGATGTGAGGTTAGCTGTTTCATCTGCCTCAAATTTACACAGGTGCATATTTCTATACAAAAACGAGGTTAAACCAGAGAGTTTGTGGTTAGTTGGTGAATTGGAAAGAGGGTGGGAGTGTCCTTTAACATCAAGGGGCTTGATTAGCATCTTATAATTAATGTGTGTGTTCTCACTGCATATGTAGGTCCAGGTATTTAACTTGTTTATGGGCATTTTCATTCTCCATGTTAAACGTATGCCCTGTAGTGTTTTGAAGTTCATTTTTTATTTGTAAAATAATCAAAATATAATTTCACATCTAAAATTTGTCTCAAATTGAAATCCCTTTCCGGAAGCTCACCCAAATCTTTTATCAAACAATTTTAAGAATTAAGACATAAAAATGAATTTCTCATGGGATTCTAATTTTTTCTTTTTTTATAGATCCAATAACTGGAGTATCATTAACATATTCAGGACAATTTATGGTGATGCACTCGTCTGTTTCATAAATGGAATTTAAAAGCCTCTGACTTATGTAAATGTGATAAACTTTAAGCTATAAAGATAATGATCATCAAGATTATCAAAATAGTGGCAGAATTATAAAGCTACAAATTTTATCTCCTAGTTGGAATCTTTACAGTTTCCTTTATAATATTTTATTATAGTCAAGCTGTCTTAAAAAAAAAAAATTACGCTAAATAAATAAATTTACAATAATTATAGTATTTTTGATATACAAGCATAATTCATATACCTGGAGTTTAAATGTAATTATAGGGGATTTGAACACAGACTTTCAAGCTCCTTCAGCTATCCACTCTACCTCATACAACCGAGACACATAACCACATACATATGTAAAAGATAAATGCTCTCCAATATATGTATTCCATACTAAACCAGTACTTATCAGTTGGTCCAGATCATAATTGTTATATATTGGACTATTTCCATTATATTATTTTATAAAAATGTATACCTTATTTATATATTTTTAATTACATTTTTAATTCTTTCTCATTTTACTTTTTTCCCCACCCACAGCTAATGAGAATTTGAGTTAACATCAACATTATAATCTTAATGTTAAAATCTTGATTTAATGTTAAGAATCAATAAACTGAATTTGATTTGTTACAATTTTTTATCCTTTCGACTGTACCAAACTGTTATGTTTATATGTGATTGTATATATAAACACAAACGTGTGTAAATACCTTTTATACTATATTTATTAATAACACATAAATAGATGTATACTTTCGTATTTACAATATTTTTTACAATGGCTATACTATGCCCACTACCATTGATCAGGTACAACTCCTAGTTCTAGGATGTACTACGGAAAAGGGGACTGCAAATGCCCTTATAAAGTTTCCTATTACTTCTAGATGTATCTTGGCAGACAGCCTCATCTGATGACACTTCTGGCTGTACTATGACAGTTTGCCTCACGTCAGTGTTTGGTTCTAGCAGATTTCACTCCTGAATGGGGATTTGCCTCATTGTATCAATGTTTAACTTAACTGCTATTGTCTGGAGAATGGAAATTCTGTCTTTCGGATCTGTCAGTAATTCTCTGAGAACACAAATGGAGAACGTATAGTCTACAGCTTAGATTTGACAGTAGTTCTCTGAACCTATCTTCAAAAAGACTGACTATTTAGTGCCAGATCACCATCCTTAATGGAAACATTGGATGTAGTACCTATTGCTCCATTCTTGCCATTGATTTATGTGTTATCTATCTGTACATGCATAGATTCATGATAAAGACTGCTCAATCCGATCTAAATAATATGGAGTCTGGATTAGTCCATTATTTAAAGGCAAAGTGTGATATGATAATTTACAAATAATAAAAAAAAATTTTAAAAATCATATTTGAACTTTCCAAATAGAAGAAAAATACAAAAATAAGAAATTCATAATAAAAACTATGACTTTATGTTTACTGCTTCTTTACTCTATTGTAAAAAAAGAATTAATGAAATATTTGTTAATCTATTCCAAACTTTAAATCTGAACAAATAATTATGAAGTCATAAGAAATCTATAAAATATTTGACTGAAACTGATAATTGTATCTATATTTATTAAATTATCACAAAAATTCATAATCACCACTGTTTGGCAGAATGTCCACTAGTTTTTGCTGCTTCCACTATAACTTCAAGTCTCTTAGCTTGTATTTTTAAAAGTCAAATATATTTCAAAAAGACCTAACTAGGAACATAAATATATTTTATTCTTAATAGTTTTAATGAAAATATTTTGTAAAAATAATTATAAATAATTAAATACATTATGAAATTATGCACACACACACACACACCCCATTTTTTTAAAGAATAGATCAGGTGGTTCTTAATATTCATATTTAAAAAATCAACCAATCAGCAGCCTCTAGAATTTTGTCAGGCTCTTTCATTATATTCTGTAAGCCATTCTTAGTGTGTAATATTTATTTACTAGTTACAAACAAAATCTGAAGATGTCACTAATCCATGGAACAGTTTAATTAAACTTTTTAGCACAAAATGATTATAAATAGCTGTAAAAATGGCTTTAAACAGGGATTTATTGATGTAGCACAGTAGCGCCATCACAGCATTCCATAAGAAACTGAAGTAACTAACCAAATACATAGATCAGTAAATAGCAATGTTTCAAATGGTATTTTCTCCTCTTCTCTTTAGATGTTAATGCCCTAATCTGTGACAACTAGTAATGGGAATTGAAATGGCGTTCTTTAAAGTCATGAATATTAAATTTACAGTGAGATTCTAACCAGTAAAGCTCTTCTGTGAAAATTTACAGTAAGTAAATCCTTTATCTATTTTCATATAATTTTTTATCTATCTTAACTGTCTTTTTTGACATTTCTTTCTATAAATCATTCATTCACAGAACTATTCATACAAAGGTTCTTCACAAATTGTTTATGAAATAATTTCTTCTCTATTGTTTCATCCGTCTATATATCTTTTACCAATAAATAATTTCTCACTGTTTAAATCTTCTCAAGGATAAGCAATAATTCTACCTTTTATGCCTCATTTTCTGTGTTAAACTTGGGCAGGTAGTTCTTATCTACAAGACTTTATTCAATTCCTATAAGCTAAAAAAATAACCAAATATCAAATTTTTCTGTAAATCTAAGATACAAATTTCATAGTTTTCATTCAAATAACTATTTCTTTTTACAATTCGTTGTGTGCATGTGTGTTGCGGATTAAAAATTCTAATTAAATATTCTTACAGGCAAACAAAACTATTTTATAAATAATTTATTTTTAGAAAAGTTACAATATATATATATATACTGTAATGATAAAAATATTTTTTAGGTTGTTCTAGTCAGAAATATCTCAATGGATCAAGTTTGAATCCAATATCATGATATACGCAATATGTATAAAATCTTCCATGTCCAATAAGTCCAACTATATAGTTGTAGATGTAAGAATATCCCTACACATATCTGTGAATCTTATAAATCATGGTTCAAATCTATATCATTAAATTCAATTACATGGCTGATGGTGGTGGTTTTATATAATATTTGCCCTAAAGTATTTTATGTGCTTTCCTGTTTCTATTGAAAGAAATTCCAGGTGCCAAACCTCTTCAAAAGAGAACATTTATTTAGAATTATGTAAGATTAACAATCATCACCATTTACAAATCATTACCGTAATACCCCAACACATCCCCTCAGTGGTTCGCATGTTCTCAGAATTGTAGATATTTTTATGAACCAGCATATGTGTGTGTGTTGAAGTTATAATATTTAAACTTATGAAAAACAAACAAAATGGATTAATAAAACAAGGATAACCTTTTATTAATAAAACAAAACGTATATAGTTTGGTATAGCTTTACAATAATAATTCCACATATAGATCTCAAATCGAGCCCATAACAAATACAATCTTAATTAATAGTTCAGATATTTCATTTATTTCTCATTTAATAGTTTCACACGTAGATATAAAATCAATCATATATCATTAATATATTTTTAACAAACAGTTCTTATATTTTAGTTTTACTTCTGGCAATTCAGTATATATATATATGAAAACATTACACCTCATTTAATATATTTCAGTTCCGACATAATATACATAAATCAAATGTAAATCTATATCACAATATTTCATTTCTTTCAATCTTTGTAAGTTTAAAGTCTCTTTTGAATATTATAGAATAATTAGCTTAATATCTTAACAGTAAAATATATGTAACAGTCGTTTTCGTAAATTTTCTTAAATAAATATTTCTTCCCTTCACACACTGGATATGTAAATTAGCTTTATATTAGTATGTAGTGCATATATAATACATGTAAGTTTGTGTAGTCCAATTCTTTCCTTTTACTGGCAGATTATAAGGGGTAGAGATCTAATTTGATGCGCAGCATTGTTATTTATTGGTTTGAATTGCATACTCAGGCTTTTCCGACTGACTGTTCTTGCCCAGCCCTCCATGGCAAAAGATTCCCTACTATAATAAAACATTCTGGTAGCACCGATTATAAGTGTTGCAATTTCGATTAACAGCTGGGCAAACTCTTCTTGGCAAGGCTTACTTCAACTCTTTTAACATTATAGGTGTCCTTAGCTATCGCCGGTACCTTAATGTAGAATATTCTACTATCTTAGACCCTAGAAAAAAATATTCCATTGTATATTTGAACAAAAAAATAAATAGCTGTTAGCTTTCTTTTCTTTATCTACTATACAGTACAATAAATAAATTCTTTGCCAATTTTTATTATTTTATTTATAATAAGAAAAATGTAAACTTACCAATTAAACAAGTAATATGTCTAAATGCGCAAAGGCTAAACTCTCCATACATTAGCACCACTCAGTGCAAACCAGAGTAATTAATGGATACAAGAAGGTTTGTGCATACATTCCCTATCTAGTGCCTACTCATCCAATATCCCTAGCATAGTTTCTAGCTTGTGGTTTTCATCGGCGAGGAGCCTTGGATCTGAGAGCACTGGTCAAGCTAATTACAGATTCCCTCTCTCCAAAAAAATGGACTCTCTAACTCACTTTGCATAAATTTAAATATTTATCGCACACACTTTCCATTGTGCTCATTCAACTCACTGGCTATGATTATGAGAAGATAAAACTTCTCGAAAGCGCTCAGCCATTAATCTTATTATCTGTATTAGCTTCGCCAATAACTGCGTTTTAGCACATTTAGATATATTTTATTTATAATTAATAAAGTATTGTTAATTCATAATTCTTTTTCCGGGATTTAAACTCACTATTCTACTTTCTATAGGAATTGATAAAATTTTATTTATAACATGATTCGAAATAGGTCAAACCAAAAAGATTTTAAAATGCCATTTCATTTACGAACTGCGCATTTTCACTTTCTTTACCATATATATGTATGTGTATACACACACGTTATTCTTCAAATCTGATTATGTAGCAATAACTGCTTTGCTACTAGGGTTATAATACAAATATATTATATGTGCATCCTAGATTAAATACAATATATCTTTTGTAAATCACTTCTTACCATCACAATTATTTTAAAAAAATGTTTTATTCAATTTAAGCTTACATCTCAATATTAAATGAACAGAAAGTGGACGAATACATGCAAAGCTCATTAAAGTGTATAGAAAGTTAGAAAAGAAACAAAACTATTTATAATACCTTTGTGTAAAATTTTAAAAGAATTACCTTGCCTAATTTTGGTCCAGTGCTAGAGTGACAAATTCTGGAGCTCAAAGGCCATGGATTAAGATTTAAACCATCATTTCCAATGCTTAAACTTTTTATAAACTCCTGAGATATAAACAATTCTATTACTTTTTTGCTCAAAATTTTGTGGCAAGCCAACTATATCGCTAATAAAAGCAAAAAAAAAAGCCATATTTAAAAAACAGTTGCTTTGGAAGATGTGATGTTCAAGCACCAAAAATCCAGAATGAGTTTCAATTCGCAAATCTTTACCTCTAGAATCTGTCGTTCTATTAATGAACTACACATTGTGCGATTTTTTTTTTTTTAAATGTATTCATTATTATAAAAAATTCCTTTCTTAGAATTATTTTTCTATCCAAACTACACGTATTAAAACCACAGTGTTCGGGTCAACATTAATGAAAATGCGCAACAGTCAGAGTTTCATTCAGGAAAAAATATCTTAGAAAAAACTTATATCATATGTAATATAAACTGTATTTATATATTACATATTCAGCCTGTATTCTGTCCATCCCTCTTCTGTGTATTTAAATGGACATATTAAGGTCCTATATATGTGGAATCAGAATGACTTTAAACCAACATGGGTATGATAACAAAATTAGTAAGCAAGGGCTTTGAACATGCCATTATCAGATTTTCGATGATATGGACAGTTGAAGAGTTGGAAAGTGGAGAAGTCTGAAGCCTGTCTATTAAAGTTTGAAGATCTTAATATAAACTAAGCACTGATTATATATATGTAAGGGAGATGATGATATGAACTAATTGATAAGTGCTTATATTGTAGGTCATTTATCTTTTTCGCATGTGTGTGGCCGTGTGTATCGGTTGTATAAGATGGAATGGATGACAAAAAGGTAGCTTGAAAGTCTGAATTCAAATCCTCTATAATAACATATAGACTCATATATTAACTTATACCGATCTTGCCCGCACTGTTGTGTCATCTGTATTGTTGATATAAAATTATAATTTATTGCCTGTAAATGTATAAATTTCAATAAACACGGCCCGTAGGCACATATTTGTACAGTAGATATCTTATTACTTTTTCTTTTCTCTACAGATAAAAAGAAAGACTTCAAAAATATAATGGCAATTTATTTAGAACCAATCATTGTCTTCCATCAAATTTCTATTTCCTGCCAATAATATAAAAGGTCAAAATATCGAAGTGTAAAATCTGCAATATTTTAAGAAAATTTGCTGGTGAAAGATGTCAATCCGACAAGAAAATAAAGCAAATAAATAATTTTTTTCACTTTACCCATTTATATATAAACGAATATCCGGATATGTATGAAAACCAAAATTGCGACAATTGTGGGTTTCCTCCAGATTTATAGGGATTTTACAGAAACGATGAGTTTCAGAAATTCCGTTTCGTTTTTCCTTACAATTTCTTTACATAATTTAATAGACTGTACAGGCTTACACATACCTGCACATATATAATGTAATATATAGGGAATTCAAACTCAGACTTTCTATAGGGGATTCGAACTCAGACTTTCACACGACCCTCAACTCTCCATGCCATCTCATATTGCTGACCCGCCAGATCACACATGTTGAAAAGATAAATAATCACCAATATACGTATTTCATGTTAAATCAACAATCATCAGTTGATTACAGTAGATTTTACAAATGGTATAAAATAAAAATCCTACCTGTAAGTATAATTTTTCTACCTATAGGTTGGACAAAATAATGTAAGCATATTAGTAGTATATTTTGGTATATATTTCATATTTCCAGTGTTATTTTTTTTTATTGGTGTTATTTTTTAAAAAATTTCCACTTTATTTTTTAATATTTCGTTCTATTCAGTGAAGATATTAATATAATATATATATATATATATAGCAAACGTAATTAATAATAATAAAAACAAATAAACGAAACCTCTTCTTCATTTGAAGTAAACCTGAATGAAATTTATAATCGGTTTTTTTAACACATATTTGTTAAAATAATATTTTTAAAAAAAACATAAACAAATATATGTAGGGCTCCAGAAAATGTATTTTTATTAAAAAAAACCACTTCCAATCTTGGTTTACTGGTACACAAGTACTTATATTTTTAACATGAATTACACAAACAGAAAAACACATACCTGTATAATGTTTTATTTTCTTTTATAGATAAAAACCATAAAAAGTGCTAAAAGTCCTACAAGGTGACTGATTTAAAAGCAAGAGTGTTGATACGTGATTGCTTGAAACAGTGATGATTATAATTGAAGAATAATCTAATGTTTCAGTATATAGTATGTCCTAATAAACAGATTAATGCTTCTTTGTCCAAATGGCATGCAGTCAATGCATCTGTTACAAAGTAACACTTCCTTTTCAAATACATAGGTATATTTCATTTTAATATAAAGTTGAAAAAGAAATATGTGTATGTGTTCGAAAAAAAAAGGTTTTTAGTAAATGTATAACTGCTTATTACTTGGGGATGTGAGATGTAGACAATTAACAAAAGAGCAATAGAAAAACTTCAGACCACTCAATAAAGTATGGAGAGATGCATGTTAGTAGTAACAAGAACAGATCGAAAACAAAATATGAGAGAAAAATCATTGACTGAATTAAGAGAGTGAAATCGAGTTGGGCTGGATGTATTGCTAGAAGAAATGATAATAGATAAATAGTTGAGACTTTAAATCGAATTCCAAGAGATTGTAAAAGACCTAGAAAGAGACCATGTGTTAGATGAATAGATAAAATAAGGAAGTGTGCCATGGTGATGTGGACAGGCTAAAGATCAGAGATGGATTGAACTTGGAGAGATTTTCATCCTGCAGTGGATTGATAATCATTGAAAGTGATGATGATCAACACACTTTAGCTGTTCACCCTAAAAATTTTAAAGTGCTAGCATAACTGGTTCATACATTTTGATATGAAATGTCACACTGGGTTTCATCACAAATCGTATTCAATGCTCTGCCTGCAGTCTTGCAAATCATTTCAAAATGTTTTGATGACTCAAGAATCACTGCTATATAAAGTTTACATCATTTCAAATGTTTCAAGCGACAGTTTTGTCCAATTTAAAGCAAAAAAACAAATTTAATATCAGTACATTATTCCATCTGGATTAAAATATAAAACACGTCATATTTCGTGCCACAAATGATGATCCAGACGCAGCATTTTAAAGTTTTTGCGATGAATACGTATACTATCACATTATGCAAAATATACTGATTCACAAATAGGGCTGCAGACTGTTTGAAGAGAGAACCAGATGATAAATAATCTGTAGGATAACTTTCACCCAGTATTTAAAGATGAGTAAATAAAACACACCAAAATCAATAAGCATGTGAGCCTGCATTACTAAGTGGAACTGGAAAACATGATGAAAAATTGTAGACCAACGAACATCAAGCAATATTGGAATATATTGCTAACAAGATCAATATACATCTGGCCACTTCAGCATTCTAAAAATATTCTGTTGTGAGCCTCCTAGGAAAAATATTTTCTGGTCAGCTGAGATTTCAAAGACCTTGATATATAAAACAAATATCACAATACCAACACAGTAAAGTTATGAGCATATGAGCCAGACTATAGACATTTGGTCATCTGGTTGATTCATTTTTCTCCAAACAAATGGAAATATTTATACCTGGCTATCACAGAAGAGCATAACAACATAAATGTGTAGTGGAAGAACTGTCATAATTTGGGTGAACCTATTGTTCAAACATTATATATCATAGAAGATATTAGATCCATACCATAACAAAAGCACTTTTACAAACCCTAAGACATTTTCTGTGATAATAAATCTAAAATGTATATAATTCTTCAATTGTATACCGGTTTAAGAAAAAATGAAAATGGTGAACGTATCCAATTTAAATATTGTCAATTCCCTATGGACAAGTCTTGAACAACCAGTGAAAAATCAATATTCTGCAATGACATATGTCTCAAAGAACTTGAAATTTTTTTTCTTCATAAAAAGTAGCTTAATCTTTCTCCAAGATACCCCTTGAATCTTATAAAAATGAGTCTTACCTTAAACTTTAGCGATTCTTTCTGAAAATAGAGGCGCAAGAAAAGGTTACCTTAATTCTGTCAAACCTCTGTATCTATATTAATGAAATAAGAATTTCCAATATTTACACAGGTTTTTAATGTCTTGTTATCATTCTGTGCTCTTTAAAGTCAGAAGTAAGAAAGAGGCTCATAAATTGCTTTGTTTGGGGTTTACCTTAGGTGAGTACCTTACGTGAGCAGAGACTTAAGACAATAAAAACATTTGAACAATAGAAAATATTTAAAATTCTAGAAAGGTGAATGGAAGGAATGGAAAGATAACTTGGAATGGCATAAAAACATCATTGAAAAAAAATAAAAATACAAAAAATAACTGAAATGAACAGATTCTTAAAGGTATAAAAAAAATCTGAAGGTCATATTATAAATGTGGTAGGTAAAAATAAAAAATACAGATAAAAAAACTTATTGGTGGATGATATATTTTAAAAAAGGTAGTTATGAATTTGTTTTAAAAATATAATAAGTTATAGAGCAATTGGGTAGAAGTAACTTGAGTTGATGAGGAAAACCTTGGCAAAAGAATAATGATCAATTGATCATCATCATCAATTTACCATGAAAAATACATATTGGCTAAAACCTTGAGATATATTGAATAATAATAACTAATTCTTTGTTTTATATATGCTAAAACAATAGCAGTTTTCAATTTGAGCGCCATCTATAATAAGCTTGAATAATTGGAATAGCAGATGGTAGTGCATAAAGACAAAAGCCCAGAAACCGGTAGATAATAGGGGATTTAAGTACTGTTTTTTCTGGTAGTTACTGATTTACTTGAGTTTACACCAGATGGCACTTGTGCAGAGAACAGTTTTTTTAACATATAACCAGTGAATTAAGAGAATAATTATCACTAACATTCCTAGCTATGACAAAAAGGTGCCTACAATTAATAATAATTACGTATATTAAAATTTATAGTTACTGACACAAAATCCAGATCTCTATGATTTATAAAGCAGATTGCCATGGTTTTAAAATCGTGGGTATTTTGCATTTTAAGCCTTCACATTAAATAATAAGAAAGAACTAAAGGTATTTTCCATTTGCATAACTGTATTAGGGTCAACTTTGAATCACAAGCATCAATGATAAAGGAACTATCTAGTGATAACTGAATATTTGAACTTACAATAAGATGGTACTAACAACATTTTGACATATAATATTGTGTTATGGATATAAATACTATAATTCAGAGTATCAAAAACGAGATAAACAATGACTTTAAAATATACTTATAAACATTCATTTCACCAATACATGTTTTAATACATTAATAAAGATGTGAAAAAAAGGAAATGATACACTTCATGCTGGACCGAAGTGCTTCAGTTGGCCCAGGCCACATTCTCTCAATCTTCATGACCTTTGCTCAGTATTCGTCAATCTCAAATTGGAATAGTTTAATTTAAAGTTGCCATATTTCCTACACTGATGTCTGGGGATATATTGAAATTTTTGAATCCTTAGATTAAATTATAATTTGATGCTAATAAATATTAAGCAAATATAGTGAAAACATGAGATGTTGTGACCTGGGCCAAGTGAAAAATTGATAGCATGAAATGCATTATGGGGATCAACTATCTTTTTCAGATCTCTTCTTTAATGTGATTGAAATATATGTGATGAAAGCGTATAAATATATTTTAAAATATAATATGGGAAAAAAGTGGATTGGAGGTAAATTAATTTTAATAGTAAGATAATTTCTAGGCCAAAAATGTAATTAGTAATAATCATTACGATATATCTGGAATAAAGAGTATTATAGTTGTGAGTACAGAAACATCATATGATTACTTTTTCTTTTTATACTTACTTAAGTTGTTATAATGTGGCAATCCCCCCCCACCACACAATAATGCCACCTAGTGCAATGTTAAATGGTTATGTATCAGAGTCCCTGTCCAAAACTTACCAATCCAATATTCCCAGACTTGTTTCTAGCTTATGGCTTTCGTCAGTCAGGAACTTTGTACTTAGAAGCAATATACCTGGATCTTTGGATTCAATGCGTCACCTCTGCAGCACCCACCTTATAACTTTATTTTAATTATAAGGCTATGAGCACAAACTGAACCATGCTAATGTTTTCAATCCAAGTTAATCTGCCTGTTTATTCATATACATCTGAAACCAGTCCAGTATCTATAGTTTTAAAAAACCATGGTCACCTTTAACTCTTGGCTAGGATTGGTATTAATCCACTATAGCATCATATGATCACCTTTTTCCTTTAAGTTTATACAAGTTGTTAAAACAGTAGCATAATTTTTTCCTCAAATAAGATCTAGTAATCAATAGATGCTAGAAGAATGTGGGCATAATCGCAATCGAGTGTTTTCCAATCCAATATCCCCAGACTAGTTTCTAGCTTATGACTTTCATCAGTGAGGAGCTTTGGGTCTAGGAACAATGCACTACCCAACCATAACCCAAAATAAAGGCAATGATGATGTTTTTTTTTTAAAAAAAAATCAACAAAATATATAGATACTATACCGGTCATTTCTTCATTTTGTCTTTTGATAACCGAGAATGCCACTAGGTCACTAACTACCTAGAAAATTTAATTTATGGTGATCCCAAAGTTAACAATGATGATAAATGTTACCAGCTAGACCCAGGGAGAGAAAGAGATCTTTAACATTGTTCAGACAATTGAGAAAAAAACACATAGACAAACGTTAGCCAAAAATATTTATAAATAATTTTAAATTTTTTAGAATTAGTCAAACAAAATATGAAAATTTGGCCTAGATTTCTCCAGCGGATTTATCAGAGAGTGTACAAGAGTATTGTAACATTAAACACCCTGGCAGATAAGTTTGTTTTCTCACCTAAGAATTGAAAGGGATTTATAATGTCTTCCTTCTAGCAATTTATACAAACAAATTCCAGTTTTCTTTTATTTAAAGATTTCAAAAGAGAACAATCTTGCACAGAAGTCAGTGAACAGCAGGCAAGCTTTCCTTAGCCTGGAAAAGGAATATCAGGACATAAGAACAAATGCCTGCAAACCCTCAAGAAAAGGCCATGTTTAAGACCCCCATGACCGACTCCAACAAAAGAAAAAGAAAAAATTACAATTTTACATAAAGAAGAAAACAAAATCTCCAAGATTTATGAAAAACAGAACAATACACTCGATAAATCACTAGCCAAAAGATTTACAGTCTTCAGGAAGCAAACTCAGATTGACTAAATTAATTACAATGAAAGAATAAAGGACAGGTTTTAAAAAGAAAATTACTAATATCTGCCCAAGCATTTATCAAAGGTTAGTAATGTAAAAGAGAAAAACACTAAGCATATAAAATATAATTTGCAATAAACTCTCGGATAAATAAATTTAAAATATGAAATCTTAAAACTAAGACATCAATACAGGTAATAATAAAAAAAATACATAATAAAATAATTAATGATTTTTAAATGATTATGCATAAGATTATAAAGACAGATTTCTCATTTAAATTAAGCTGAGACTTTAACATAGAGATTTAAACAAGAGATTTAAGTCTTGGTTATGATATGAATGGTGAGTTTACCTTATATGCATAATGTTCTGTCCTGCAGATTTCTTCCAGCAGGATGCGCAAAGTTCAGTCCACATAGGTTCATTTTGAAAATTTTGATTTTCATTTATCTGTTTGGGAGTTTGGAGGTAATCTTTTAGGATCAGTTCTGAACTAGGCTTTTAGGTCATGTTTTTGAAGGCACAATTATGTAGCTCCAGGGTTCATCTTTGGATTGATTTAGCACTGCATGTTGTTAAGAAGATTTCTTATGGCAAGTATTTTTGGCATGGTGAATGGATGGTAACTACTAGCAAGGCAAATAGTAGTCAGTAATTTTCTATTCACAAAAATATAGTATCACAGTTGTGATATAAGACACAAACAGCAATCTTGAAAATATAACGCATCCACTATACATGATTAGTGAATATAAGAGCACAGCAATCTGAATAAGAATCACAATACGAATCCGAATAAGAATAACAAGCTGAATAAACCAGTCAAAACCCCAGGATTATTTATGTGAAAAGTTTTGACCAGGATTAATCTCTATCTCCTGCTTAATCTTAATTTTTTAAAAAATAAATAACAGCTTTTAAAATAAATTACGATCAATAAACTAAAAAAAAACTGATCACAATCAATTCTTTCTTCTTTTTTTTAAATTAAAGTGTTTTTACATTTCTATCTATAATTGAGTAACATATGTTATGGTACTTACTCTTAATACATTAAAAAAAAATACAAGCTGTTTTTTTAATACAATTTTCTTTTTAAAAACTTTAAAATTGACATTCTAATTTTGAATTTTCTGATGATGCTTTTGAGTGAATAAAGCACCCAGTTCAATCCTAAACTGGTTTCAGATCTCAATGATCATAAAGGCAAATTATCTTGGACTGAAAACATTACTCTGTTTTCAGAATGGGATCATAGTCTTATAGTTATTTAAAAAAGCATAACATGGATGCTGAAAGAGTGATGCATTAAGTTCAAGGATCCAGGTGCACTGCTCCTAGACCCAAATAATCTCTCACTGATGAAAGGCATAAGCTAGAAACTGGTTTGGCGATATTGGATTGGAAAGCCCTGGATAGGGATTATGGTGCACACAATCTTTTAGCATCTACTGATTATTAGAGCTTGCATTAGGTGGCACTATTCTGTGGGGGGGAAAATTTACTAACTTTAAATTAAATTACAATGATGTAACTTGAAAATTATTAAAGTTTAAACGTCTAATATGTATTATATCCATAGCACAATGCAATGCCCAAATAAAAAAATCTAAAAATGTTATAAAGATAAATGATAATTAACCATTTACTGTATAAGGTATGGGTTAGTTTAACAAATGAAAATCACAATAGCTGAAAATACAGGTATAAATAAAAAGAAAAATATTTATTACTGAAATACTTACTTATTACATTTTTTTCTCTCCCTAACAAGAGTGCTAATAAAAGATTTCAAAATATCTCCTCACAAGTTGGCTACTGTTACAATTGTATATATTTCGCTCATCGTATAAGATCATCTATTTTACAATTCATTGCATATAAGTGTAGAGATGATAATCTGGACAAACTGATGATTTCTGGTTTAGCATGAAATACGTATATTGGTGATTATTTATCTTTTCAACATATATGTGTTTAAGTGTATCAGTGTTATTAGATAGAGTGGAGAGTGGTGGGTTGTGTGAAAGTCTGTGCTCATATACCCTATATATTACATATATAGACACAGATATATAATAAGCCTGTGTTTCAGTTATTACATTGCAGAGATGTCAGCCTACCGTTGCATATGTATTAAATGGATTATGCCCTGTACATGTGGGGTTCAGATTGACGTTAGATCAACCTGGATGTGACAAGAATCTCAGCCTCAGAGTGGCCTTTGAGCGTTCCATCATCAGATTTTCAATTGGATGGATGGTTGAAGAGTTGGAGTGTGGAGTAGATTGAAGCCTGTCCATTAAAGTATGAATATTGTCTATCTTAATATATATTTGAGCACTTATAGTATATATGTGTAGAGATGATAATCTGGACCAACTGATAATTGCTAGTTTAGCATGAAATATGTATATTGGTGATTATTTATCTTTTCGACATATATCCCAGTGTTATGAGATAGAGTGGAGAGTGGTGGGTCGTGTGAAAGTCTGTGCTCCTATACCCTATATATTACATATATTGATACAGGTATATAATAAGTCTGTATTCAGTTAATACTTTCTTAAGAAGATGAAAAATATCATCAGGTAATTAACAAACCAATAAGGCTCCAAAAATGATCAAACATTATTAAGATTGATCTATTTAGAATCTTAACAGACGGCTTTAAATCCACCTAACTTTTATTAAAACGCCATTAGAGAGTGAAAAAAAAGAATGAAAACCATAAATTAATAAAGATGTCTTTCTTTCTGCAGATAATAATTTTAGTCAACGGTATTAAATAACAGCTTGAAGTTGGTTGTGTTTACTTTTAAGAAAGAAACGAGAATGGTTTAAAACCTGTATTTTAACTAATTGCATATTCGTAAAACTACTTTGGAAGTGTTTACCCCATTTATATAGATCAGCTGATTCTTTGGTTAAAAAGTTTAGAATAACAACAGATGAGTAATAGTCTAAAACAAAATAAAACTTTACTCAGTAATGAAAGAAGATTGAAAAATGATAAAAATACAAAAGTTTTATATCTGCGCACATCTCTTTTCTCTCTGCAGTTTTTCACTCTAGTTCATCTAGTATAAGCATGACTAATAGTGATTACAAAATCCATGCAAAATCCTTAGTCTTAGTATTTAAACCCCACCCATGCACTAATTAACAGATTTTACCTTTGTTAACGAAACTTGGGATATATACTTGGAGCATAAAGACATGTACACAGCAACAACTTTTATTCCACTTTACCATTCAAAATAAAAACTTGAAAATTAAATCAGCCTAAGGTTTTGAACAAAGGCAATCTGCTTGAACAGTTATTCTGAATCTAGTTTAATAACTATCTATTTTAGTACCCTTCAGTTCTTTATTCACTGCAGGTACCTTTCTCCCTCTGTTGAGGAATGGTAACAATAACAAACACTAAACTTCCATCTTAAAACTGGTCAAGGAAGTTGACTTGGGATCGAAACTTTAGGATAATTTTAATTTCAAGTTTTTGACTCTATAGGCAAAATTAAGTTATAATATAGTTGCTGAACACACGTCTATATGCCTTCCAATTTTGAATCGCAACTCTCACTGACAAAGGCAAAAGTTTTGAATGGGGATTTAAAGTACTAAAGATAGGAATTTTATATGCATTTAGTAATCATCGATTACTCAAGCTTACGCTAGATGGCATTAGCTGTCTTATAGTGATCGAGCTGGGAGTTTGGTGATTTGTTGCTACTAAGTACGAGAGAGACATAAAGCCAAAGCTATGAACTCAAAAAACTAGCGTTAAGATCTCTTCAACAATCACATATATATATATTATAATCAGAGCACTGATATTTATATGACTAACGCAAATAAACTTAATATCTTTATTAGTAGTAATTTAGTTAAATTTTATACTTATTTTCATTAATTTTTGCACATAATATAATTATATCAATGAAATATGTGTACACCTGGGTCTCTTTTTACGTGGACTTATTTAACACGATTTTGAAGTTACGCGATTCGTGTTTCACCGGAAGTCGAACTCCGATATTGCGCTATTTCTTTAAATAATAAATTTTTCGCACTTACGTTACATTGAAAGTAATAGCACATTATTGGAATTCGACTTTCAACTTAGTAATTTCAATATTTTCAGTGCTTTATAATAGTAAGATTTTATGCAATAATGAAATTAAAATCATGATTTCCACATTTAATGTATACACACATTAAATTTTACAAGATTATAATGTAAATTTGTTTAAACATTGTGCGTGTTAATTTTGCATTTTAAATCACATTCTGTTTTTGCTTTTTAAAAAAGAACGTAATCAATTATTAATCATTTAGTGTCCGCAAGTTTATTTTTAAAAGGTGAGTAATAGCAGTGGGCACAATTAAAATTGAAAATTAAAGACAAAAATAAAAATTTAATTTTTAGTTGTTAGTTTCATAAACAATTAATAAAATCATTGTCTCAAAGATTAATTACTAATTACGTTGTCACCAGAAAACCACTGTCACAACATGACTGTGTTTTTGGAAAATAGCTATAATAATTAAAACGTGTATAAAAAAAATGTAAATTACTGTACTGTAAATTATGCATAAAAATATATTATTTTGAATAAAATTAAATATTATAGTTAAAAAAAGTTTGTCTTGTATCAATTTTTTTTAAATTTGAAATTTTTTATTAGTCATATTTTATTTCCTTATTTTTTTTTTTGCGCGAATTTTAAAGTAATTTTACGTTGGTGCTTTGCTTTTACGTGAATTTTGAAAAATCACAGACTGCATCCCCCCCTTTTCAATGTAAGTTACGTCTATTTTTGCGCGATTTCATTTTCTGAGGAACCTATCTATCGTGTAAAATGAGACCCAGGTGTATATTTAAATATATGTTTCTGCTGCATCTAAACTTATTACACATTAAAAAAAGACATATGCTTTTTTTTTCTAATAAATTTTAACCTTTTTTTTTTTTTACTTTTATATGATAATAACCACCCTTTTTTTTTAAAAAAAAAAAAAATTAATTAATTACTTATTTGCAAAATAATGTTTTATAATAAATATGGCAAAAATTAATTTTATTTCATCCCAAACTCTAGCTAAAGTGAAGGCTATGTATAATAAAAATCCTATGATTTGAGTCTTGATAAGTTTATAATTATATATAATTGAGTTTAATCCAACCTGAAAAAAATATCTAAACGCCAAGATGGTAGAACTATAATGTTTTCCTGAAGGTTTGTGTATGGTGTTCTAGTTGTATTTGGACTATTTCCATCATCTAATATGGCTCAGTTGGTTAGAGTGTTACCTTAAAATTTGATAATCAAGAATCTAAGGATCCAGGTTTGAAACCCATGCTAGTACTGCCACTAGTCAGGCCATCAACACCTGAAGAAGAGGGGAGAATAATACCTCTCAAAACATTGTGCATATATTAATCTGTTTGCTGTGATATTACTAACAGTTGGTGGAGTTGTGGCTGTGATATTACTAACAGTCGGTGCATATACTAACCTGTTTGCTGTGATATTACTAACAGTTGAATGTATTTGGAATATTTAAATAAAATTAAACTTTTCTTAAGACATTCAACACACATATTAGATGATGGAAATAGTTCAATATAAAAATACAAAGTAGAACTATAAGTTTCTAAGAAAACACTTGATAAAACAAAAATGAATTTTTAATTTGTCTAAAAAATAGTACTAACAAAAGCTCCTTTTAAAAGAAATTATAATTATTTCCCTATCTGCCCTACATATGGAATGTCTCTCATCACACCCAGGCCACAATTATAATGGACAATGATGATAACTGTCCAGCATGCAGTTATGGAAAAATCTGAACTCTATGAATGTATAAATTCTCTTGACTCTGTAACCCCTCAGAAAACTATGGTCTATGGGCTGCATTCTGCCCATGTAATGCCATGTTATTCGGAATGAAAACATTATAATCAAAAAAAAAAAGGAAATAGACCATTATTTTTTGATCTTGTTTAATCAACAAATAATTAAATAATATTCGCAACCAGAAAGTGAAACTAAAATAAACTCTACATACTAGTGCAAAACGGGTTAATTTTCATTTTTGTCTAGTAAAGACATAAAAATCATCTTATTTTTTTTATCAAAAAATGAATAACATATTTTTATAAAGCTGTCAAGCGTTGTTAGCTGAGAGGTCAGCACAGCCGCCTTGCAGCAAGCAGTTGGTTGCAGACAGTTGTTGCGGGTTCGCCTCCCGGCCGATACTATGACATATGGAAAAAAAATAGATTAAAGCTGAATGAATGGAATATTTTATAAAAAAGGTAAGATAATGGAAAGAAAATTATTTTTTACAAAAAAATTTTAAAATTGTATCTACAGATAGCAGAAAATATTGGAATTAAGCATCAAGATCTTAATTATTTTTTAAATTCATAAAAGTATTCAAAAATATTAAAAGTTTTCATACAATTTCATAAACTTTAGTCTCTTTCAAGTAATTTGATTGTAACACCTCTAGTGATTAAATTGGTCTGCAGGGACTCTTAAAATTTGCTATCGGATCCACCGAAGACAAAGATTGCCAACCCCTGCTGTAATCTGATAAACTGTTCCACCATGCATGTGAAGATATATACTTCTTTTCTTACATACAAGTACTGCATACAATAAATAAAGTTTTAAAAAAAATATTAATAAAAAAAGCCTATCCAATATCTTGGTAAAGACTGCCATTTTCTTAAGTTGATTTACGGCTACAATTTCAATATTCACATTGTGTATGGTTCAAAATACATAATTTGTTGCTGGTTTAGCATAAAATATGTATATTGCTGATTATTTATCTTTTCAACATTGCGTGATCAGATGGGGTATGGAGAGTTGAGGGTCATGTGAAAGTCTGAGTTCGAATCCCATATATATTACATTATATGTGCAGGTGCATGTAAGCCTGTACAGTGTATTAAATTAAATACATTTATAAAAAATTATTACACATGGAACAAGAGAAGTGAAGTTAAATTAATCCACAAGTGTTAATTAAAAAACAGATATACACCTACGTCTCGTTTTATGCGGTTAGATAGGTTCTGCAAAAAAACATGCATAAAAGAAATCGCACAAAAATAGACTTAACTTACATTTAAAATGTGGGATATGTTCCATAATTTTTGAAAATTGCATAAAAGCAAAGCAACAAGGTAAAATTACTTTAAAATTTGCATTAAAAAAATAAGGAAATAAAGTATGACTAATAAAAAAATTGATACAAGACAAACCTTTTTTATTTTTTTTATTAACTATTTAATTTTATTCAAAACAATATGTTTTTATGTATAATTTATTTTACATTTTTTTTCAAACATATTTTAATCATTATCGCTTTTTGACAATATGCGGATATATTTGAGAAATGATAAAAAATCAGATTTGTCACAAGAGGAAATGCAATTAGTGGCAATGTCAGTATCGTGCTGTGTACATCACTGAAAATTTTCATTCAGGCTTCAAGTTGCTCTAAAAAAAAGGTTATTATCATAGTGAGTTTATGGTCTTTTTAAAGCTTAAAACATAACATAAGGTGCTGATTTGTTGCTGCTCATTTTGAACCAAAGGGAGCGCTTGACATTCAAAATGAAAATGTATATTTTAGAGTATTTTTCCTGTTTACATATTATAAATTATTTTGATAAAATCTGCTGAAAATATAATTATTTTAGTAAAATAGTTAAGATTTTAGTAAAAATTCTTTCTTTTACACAAAAGTAAATTGAGAAAGAAATCAATGACGTACACAGCATTTTCTAATAGGTTACGAACGTTCTTTTTAGATTCTCCGCTATATAATATTTTTATAATTATAAATAGAAATTTATTTTTGAAAAAACTTGCGTCCACTTTCATAATCTGACAAATTATTAATTTGCTTTTTACAAACGAATCTAATATTAAAAGATGAATATATTTTTACTACTGATTCTGTAATTGAACCAATCAAAAGTTTAAAAATTTAATTCACTCAGCCAATAAAAAAATTTTCAATCTAAAAGTTAATGTTTTTCTGTCAATAATGTAATCGGTGATTAAGCTTTGAGATGATGATTTTACTAACTGTTTATGAATCTCGCAATATCCTGACATACAACTACGTATTTAGCTTTCGTTGGAATTTAAGAGTTCATTCATAATTCGTGTCTTTAACAAGAAAATGATTGTCCAATTGATTAGAAAGTTGAAGACTTTCTTGAATCATTTTTGCTGTGAAACGAACAGGTTCCAATTTTGTTTCATTATCTTTTTCTAAATCTTCTACAGTATCTAAATACCTTTTTCCAACAGGCATTTAAAGTATGTAAAATATAATGTGTGTATATAAAATGGGGAAATCCCGATTTTAAGTGAAATATGAACTTCTTTATCGCATAAAAGAAAACCGCATAAAAAGATATTAAGAAGAAACATGAATCGCATAACTTCAAAATCACATTTTAAAAAATCCGCATAAAATACTAAGGTTTAAAGTTTATATGTAGGCTAAGGACAATCTCTAGTTTAATAAATGATTAGTGGTAATCATTAACATATTTATCTGGAGTGGATCATGTCAAAGTTGTGGCAAAAGTAAATTTGGCACTTGTAACACTTTTTTGTTAAAGATTATGTTATAACAAAACATCGTATAACTTTCTCTGCTTACATTCAACAAATGGATTTAGGAACAGCAATTAATTCTACTTTTTTCCTACTTGAGAGCCAACTATTCTATGCTTGAGAAATTAAAGAAGGCTAGGTGGTACCTTTATATCCACATCTGTCACAATATTAGCTTTCATCAATGAAAAACTGAATGTAGAAATCCAAAGCTGTGGAAGAGGATAACAGCCGAAAATTATTAGAAAAAGGATAAATAACTATCACATAGTATCTATTGATTTTTCAAGCTTGCAATAGATAGTTCTGACGAAATGACAGTAGAGTAAATTAATGATCCAATGATATCATCATCAACCCATCCATTGCAGGATGAAGGTCTCTCCAAGTTCAAACCATCTTCTCCGATCTTTAGCTTCTCTTCTACACATCACACCTGCACATATTTCTTATTTCATCCATTCATCTCACATGTGGTCTCTTTCTGGGTCTTTTACAACCTCATGAAATCCAGTTTAAGATTTCAATTGTACGTCTATTATCATCTCTTCCAGCAATATTCCCAGCCAACTCCACTTGTCTTTTAATTTTTTCAATAAGGTCAATAACACCTGTTTGTTCTCTTACCCATATGTTGCATAAGAGACTAAATAAGTGTTATTCTTATATATTATAGATCATCCCTTCTAACTATAAGCTACAGCACTAACTGATCAATAAGCAAGCACACAATACTTTTAATGGTCATTCCCCAGAAGTAGTGAATAAAGATTACATTACAAAGATAATGACCTTACCAACCAGAGATGACAAATTATAATTCTTCATGTGGCTTACCACATGAAAATTGCAAATGTAAATTTAAATGCTAAAAATTTCTGAATTTATTTACAATGTAAAAAAGGCAAAGAAAAAATAATTCAGTTCAATTGATTTAAATAGATCTTTTACATTCAAAAACTCAATTTGATAACTTAAGTAGATTTTGGGCATGATATGCCATTTATGACTAAAATGAATTAATCCTGACATAAATAGTCCTGTGACATTTAGCATAAAAGGAATAGGCTGAAAATACTTTCAGAAGAATTTATAATAGCCAATCAGTTGAATTCATAAATGGGATCCCAAGAGACTGTAAAAGACAGAGATCATATAAAATGAATGGATGAAACAATGAAGTTTTCTGGTGTATTGCAAAGAATAGACCTTAGAAATCAGAAAAACTGGTTTAAACTTGGAGAGACATTCATCATTCAATGGAATGAATATGTTTGAAAATGGTGGCAAAGTTTAAGATAATGGTAGGCTTGCTGAAACTTACCGAATTTTACACCTAAGAAAAAGTGACCAATATTGCTACTCAGTAAATTGAATTAAATCATTGTAGTGGGCCATCAGTTAAGAGTTTGAATATCAAGTGATATCCTAAAAATCATACAATCATTTTCTCTTCTGCATAATAAAATTAAAAGTAATCAAATCACATGTCACTCAAGAGGATATTATAAAAGGTTCAAATACCAGGAGTGACAACCATACAATGGTCCATTGACCTTTATCTCTTGAGTCTATCATTTTTCCACTGCACTACACGAAGTAAGGTAATATATGCAATATAGACCAAGAGTAGTGGAACAACTCAGGAGTAAATATGCATCAATTTCCATCTGAGGCAAGTAAACCATCAATTCCATTTGGAAAATTAAATATATCTACTGTGTTCAGTTTACATTGGTGCATAACTATCACATGATCTCCACAGCAACATCATCAATAATATACACATAATAAAATACTGTGTTTGATTCTCTGATTGGTTTTTGGCAATGACAGGGTGACAGAATATGGGGCTTAAAGTCCAAGTGTTATGCCATACTTTGTCACTTCTGGCCCTCAACTTCGTAAATTCCCAAACAAAAAAGCCAACTGATTATTTAGTATTACCAACACCTTTGAACACATCACAATATAATATATGATCTGAACATTGCTACTTCTGTTACAGTTTACAGTTACATGGAGTGTCCAATAACAAAGTGACTGATTATCTCTTTCCCAGCTAGTAGCAGTGCCATCTCTAAGCCAACATATTTGTAATGTAGCATCACAGTTCCGCTACAAGAATTTTAGTGTGCTAAAGTGCCTGGATCGTCAGTTACAACATAAAATGTAACCATGTGATGTGTGCCTTCATTCAATCGTGGTCTTCCTGCTACTATAAAATCTTATTAACCACTTGAAAACTTTCTTGCGACTACTGCCAATACACAAATTGAAGCATTTCAAACCTTTCCATAGTAGCATTTAAGGTCAGCGTTATATAAAACACGGTATCATATTTGACGTCATTATTCGTGGCCCAGACATCTAGCACTTTAATTAGAATATCTATGGGGACCAGTTAATCTAAAGATAACGCATGCATTGCTTCAGAGATGGCGCTGTAGGCAGTTTGGAGAAGGAAGTAATAATCTTTTCGCTGGAAACACGCCATATATGTGCGTGCACACACAAATTCATAAAGGTTTTTAAATTATTTGACACAATTCAAACCAATGAGCTTGTTAACTTGTTAAACTAATAAAGATAATCAGTTATTTTTTTCTTTCCATCAAAAATGTAATATCCCTGTTAATGTTATTTTTTGAGAAAAGTGACAGAAAGTTCTATTTTATTAAAATGAATTATGGTGGTTAATGCCGTATCTTTATAAACAGAGCAAAAAAGATTTATAACTGTTGTGAGGATTATATGGGACACTTCCCCGATTTCTGATAGCTTCTGGAATATAAATGGCATCGCTGAGTTTTTAATTCATCAGTATTCTAAAGCCAGACCCATCAATCTTTTTTAACTCGTGGCATAACAGGGGAAGGCAAAAACCATAAAAGCCAAACCAAGCTTATGACTAATTCAAAACTGCTTAACCATTGAAAAAATTAAAAGCTCACATACAATTTTTTAACATATATAAATAAATATTAAAGCTTTGTATATATGTATTAATACAAACCTTATAAGTTCGTCAATACAGTACACCATTTAGTCACTTTAGGGTCACTGTCATATTTAGTCTATAGATCCCCTGCACCATCGCAGATAATGAATTACAAAATCTAAACTTAATCATCAATATTATATTAACTATTTCATTCTTGGTTCTAAAAATGCTACGAAAAATGGCACTGCTTGCTCCATTTTATTAACTGTGGCACCAGTTATCATCTATGCAGGAGAAGTCTCTAATCCAATTACTCCAACAGTTCTACCAACAAATTTTCTTATTTCATCCATCTCACATATAATTTTTAAAAAAAATATTTTACAATCTTTTAGAATTCAATTTAAGATCTTCAATTAGCTATCTATTATCATCTCTTTTAACAAAATATCCAGTCCAGATCCAATTCAATCTCTTATTTTTGACAATCTCAACAATACCTGTAATATCCTGCTTACACATTTACTCCTAATGTATATTTATTTACATCTTCTTGAGTGCTCAGAAGTTTTTATAGCGTTGTCCACGACTCATATCCATAAGTAAGAACTGATAAAACACATTGAAAACCTTTTCACACACATTGACATATTTCTGTTACTAACAAGTTATTTCTACCAAAGCATTCCATCCAAATTTAATCCTAGGAATAATTTTATCCATTATGTTTCTATCTGCAATAATAAACTGACAAAGATAATCATAATTGTTAAGTCCTTGTAATCCATGATTATCAATGTTTGTTTGTTTTTGTGTGTGTGTATTTATCAATTACTATATTATATTAATAATAACCATTCATTCATTCTGGTTCTATGAACTTTAACAGTTAATAATGAAAAAAAATTAATTTATATTTTCGAATTTTGTTTATTATATATAGATGGCAAGTATAATCAAGGAAATAATAAAATTTTAATTCATTGATCTGACACTGGATAAAGAGATTTTTTTTATGACATCCATATCAAAAGAAAAAGATAAGTTTTAATTTAGTTCATTTTTTAAATATGTTTTTAAAAATAGTTTTTGTATATAAAATAATATAACTCTCTAACAGGTCGACATTTTCTATTGTTAGCCCTGGTGGTAATTTTTGTTACTGTTCAACATTTGATTTTCATATTGAACCTTTATTCTATGTTAGAATTCAATAAGAAATATAAGTTTACAAAAAAAAAAAAAAAAATCTTTAAAAAATCATATATGAATTTTGCAAAAATTAAAAAAACAACATTGAAAACAAATAACTTTTTCATTGTTCAATGGTGGACAGAACAACCAAGCAAATAACTCTAGAAAATCAGCAAAATCTTCATTGTCTGAAATTTATTTTTAAAACAGGACTGATAAATATGATAAATCTATAAAATTCTGCTTTAAAATTATTTATAATTTTTAGAATATCTCAAAAGATACTACTTCTGTGTCAGTAAAGGCAATAATGATCAGGTTCACAAAACATGGTCCTTGTACTTGGTTACTATTATGCTAGAATTTGTTAAATTCTATTTTTAAAATTAAACATATTTGAATAAAATATAAGTGTAATTATATATACTTTCATTATACATTTAATCAGCCATTCAAGCTATTGTGCACTTTTTACAAGTGTTAAATAATAAATGAACACTTTCACTCCCAACACAAGATATAATATTTAGGAAAGAATAAAATGAATCCACTTATTCTATCCAACCCAAATGCTTATATATGGGCAAATCTTAAATGCTGTAAGAAAGCGTGAGGATAAACCACTCACTTTAAACCACTGTTTATGATATCTGAATAAATGACGTCGATGAAATTATCTAGAATTTACTAGATGTCACTCACAAATGAAACTTTAAACATATGTAAATAAACATTTATTTTAGCGCTGCTTCTAATTGTAATACATTTAATCAGCCATTCAAGCTATTGTGTGCTTTTTTACGAGTGTTAAATAATAAATAAGCACTTTCACTCCCAACACAAGATATAGTATTTAGGAAAGAATAAAATGAATCCACTTATTCTATCCAACCCAAATGCTTATATATGGGCAAATCTTAAGTACTCTAAGTGAAAGCGTGAGGATAGACCACTCACTTTAAACCACTGTTTATGATATCTGAATGAATGACATAGACGAAATTATCTAGAATTTACTAGACGTCACTCACACTTGAAACTTTAAACATATGTAAATAAACATTTATTTTTAGCGCTGTTTCTAATTGTAATACATTTAATCAGCCATTCAAGCTATTGTGAGCTTTTTACGAGTGTTAAATAATAAATGAGTACTTTCACTTCCAACATAAGATATAGTATTTATGAAAAAATAAAATGAACCACTTATTCTTTCCTAAATACTATATCTTATGTTGGAAGTGAAAGTGCTCATTTATTATTTAACACTCGTAAAAAGCTCACAATAGCTTGAATGGCTGATTAAATGCATTACAATTAGAAACAGCACTAAAATAAATGTTTATTTACATACTTTTGTTGTTTAATAATTATTATACAATTCTCATGTAATATTCATGAATCTTTAATAAACTATGCAAAAAAAATCAACTTTTTTATGATTGTGAAAATTTTCTCAAAGTAATTTTGCAAATGCTCTTGGAACCAAAGAACAAAAAATGAAATCTATTCATATGAGGCTGGACTAAATTACTTTGAATCTCTCTCCAGATTTGTTTTTTTCTAGTTAATACATTATTAATATTACATTAATTTCATTTTCTAGCACCAAACGAGCATGTAAATGGGAAAAATAATGTTACAAATTGCGTAGAAGGGTGATATAAAGTGGAAAATCCATCAGTGCCTTCTGCAAAGAAAACCCATACATAATACATCGGATATGGAAATAATATAGTTAATGTTCTTACAAATTAAATCCAAACTGAAAGCTATATGTATACAAAATTAAAACTAACATTTTAAGCCTCACTTTAATTATGTTTTTAATAGAAGAAACGTGTCTATCCTCATATATAATTGCCATCAGACTTGTGGCAAATACTTGAAGATAATAAGAATATTAAATCAGAAGCCAAGAGGTCAGCGCAGCAGTCTTGCAAGCACGCAGTTGTTTGCAGACAGTTGTTGCGGGTTCGCCTCCAGGCCGATGCTATGACATATGAAAAAAAAAAGATGGAATTAAAACTATATATGAAAAAGACTTATGACGGAAGAGATAGCAGGTAATTTTGAAACTGATAAAGCCATGAGTTATCAACAGATTTCACTGCCTTGAATCGTATCATCAACGAAGAAAAGATCCAGAAATCAAAAGATTCTAGAGGCCTTTATATGTGGAAATATTTTGAAAAATAAAAGTCACAGTTCTTCAAACTATACTATTTTCTGTGACTCTTTATAAATATAAAGGCTGAAAAAGAATAAAAATAGAAAATATATTAATGCTAAGATCTATAACGCTTGTGAAGATTTTAAAATATTACAGACTGCAAAAACAACAATCATACAGATATTAGATCATATTCAACTTGAACTTTTACTTGGATTAATGTTTAGGACTTAATACAATTGATGAAAAGAATTCAGTTGAAACTAACCCTTTGAGTCTCATAGCATTATAATTCCAAATTCAGATTTGATTATTATATTGTAATGGTCAAAAATGCACAGCTAACATGGTAATTGCATGCAGCTCCATAATTCCAATGTCACATGATCAAAAACTTTATCTTTTTATATCCGACTAGACTCAGTTAGATGCAAGAGATTCTTATCATATTTTAATTACCATTATTAATTGCAATAAATAACAAATGCTAGAATGAAAAATTATGATTTATTCACATATATATATATATATAATGACAAAAATTAGGTAACATTGGTCTATTGGTCTTTTACCAGGGATTGATTTTAGAATAACATCACTTAATGATCTATTGTTTTATTTAATGGCCCTGGTAGTTTGACAAAAAATTAATGATTAGATATTCATTGCTTTATTATGCATGGACAATATATCACCCTACGCATCTTAATTGTCTTTGGACAGATCCAGACTTGTGGCACAGACTAACTGTAACTACTAATATTTATTAATATAACCAGTTTTAAGACTAGGATATGCTAAAAATCATTTAGTAAACTATACTATTAAAAGTACTAGAGTAACGTAAATCTTTCATGCCGTAATGCTTGGAAAACAAATACTGAGTGACTTGAATAAGGTAAAAAATATCACGAGCTGGATAATGTTTAACATCCGTTTAATACTAATCAAATAATATCACCAAATTCCCAGGTAGGAATCATGCATCTAGCTGCCATTAGTGACTGAATCTTAAGAACTAATTGGTAGGAATGAGCGTCTACCTGATAAATAATGAGAATAAGAAGTATAAGTGGCAACAACATCTGCATTACACTTACTTATGAACAATCAAAGAATATACAAAACATATAATATACAGTAGGAATGTGCATCTACCGAATAAATACAGCTCAAATTAAATGGCCAAGCATGAGTGGCAATAAAATCATTTGCATCATACTTGTATCTGGACAATAAAAACTTCATATATCCAAAACAGCCACAAATAATAGTATATTAGCTTAAGAAAATTTAAAACTCACAAAATATCCTTACCCAAACCTGTGAGGGTATTTTGCTTAAAACTGTTTACTTTTATAGCTATGAAACTATGCAGCTCTTTATTCTATCCAGAGGCCACTAATCCGCATTATTTACATTAATGGTTATTCTAATTCTTAATACAATGAAGGCTAGTGGAAATGATCATTATTAAGTCTTTTAGAATAATTAACAAAACAATATAAAAATTTTAGCGAATGGCAACAGGTTGCAATAATTGGCCACTTGTTTTGTTATAAACCTTTCTCCTAATGTTACACCAACTGAACCATGACCTTAGCAAATCACCATTCGGATTTCTATATATATATTACATAAAATAAATCACAACAAATTTCAGTAGAAATGAAATATACAAACATAGGAATTAAATATCTAATGATAATGAAATGAATTCATAATAGTATAAAATCAAAGTTCATACAAATTACCCTTTTCATTGTTAATAGTTCATACTCTGAATTCAGGTATCTGTAGATTTTTGTGGCAAAATGCATATATCATAGCTATGTTTTCTGGTATTCTGTGAAGCTTTTGGATCATTCTTGCTGACTGACATGGTCTTCCTTAAGACTTCGAGATCATTCTTGCTGACTGGGATGGTCTTGATCATTCTTGCTAACTGACATGGTCTTCCTTAATACTTCTGATCATACTTGCTGACATGGTCTTCCTTAATACTTCTGGATCATTCTTGCTAACTGACATGGTCTCCCTTAATACTTCTGGATCATTCTTGTTGACTGATATGGTCTTCCTTAATACTTCTGGATCATTCTTACTGACTGATATTGTCTTCCTTAATATTTCTGGATCATTCTTGCTGACTGACATGGTCTTCCTTAATGGTTCTGGATCATTCTTACTGACGGACATGGTCTTCCTTAATACTTCTGGATCACTCTTGCTGACTGACATGGTATTCCTTAATACTTCTGGATCATTCTTGCTGACTGACATGGTCTTCCTTAATACTGCTGGATCATTCTGACTGACTGACATGGTCATCCTTAATATTTCTGGATCATTCTTGCTAACTGGCATGGTCTTCCTTAATACTTCTGGATCATTCTTGCTGACTGACATGGTCTTCCTTAATACTTCTGGATTATTCTGACTGACTGACATGGTCTTCCTTAATATTTCTGGATCATTCTTGCTAACTGGCATGGTCTTCCTTAATATTTCTGGATCATTCTTGCTAACTGACATGGTCTTCCTTAATACCTCTGGCTCATTCTTGCTGACTGACATGGTCTTCCTTAATACTTCTGGATCATTCTTACTGACTGACATTGTCTTCCTTAATATTTCTGGATCATTCTTGCTGACTGACATGGTCTTCCTTAATGCTTCTGGATCATTCTTACTGACTGACATGATCATTCTTGCTGACTGACATGGTCTTCCTTAATACTTCTGGATCATTCTGACTGACTGACATGGTCTTCCTTAGTATTTCTGGATCATTCTTGCTGACTCCAATGGTCTTCCTTAATGCTTCTGGATCATTCTTACTGACTGACATGGTTTTCCTTAATACTTCTGGATCACTCTTGCTGACTGACATGGTATTCCTTCATACTTCTGGATCATTCTTGCTGACTGACATGGTCTTCCTTAATACTTCTGGATCATTCTTGCTAACTGGCATGGTCTTCCTAAATACACATTTCTATTTTCTTCAATAGGCAGCACCTGATGGTGTTTCCCTCACTGAATGGGGCTGGTCTCTTTCCCAAAGCTATAGATTTTTTTGAAGTTAGACATCATATAGTTTGTATATAATTTGGACACAATGATCTCTGTAATAGTTGTTCAATACATTATGACAATTTCTCTACTTCATGAGGGAACTAAACTCACACTCTGCCAACTTGGCCAGAGTGGAGCAGATGGCTGGCTTCTCTACTCTGTCATTATATTTTAACATTGCTTCTGATGGTCAAGTAAGGAAGAATGAATAAATAAATAATAATACAGAATCAAAGCACAATCATAAGCATAACCAAGGCATACTGAATGGATCTTCTGAAAGATCCCTCGTTTATAGTTCACTCAGCTGCCTTATTAAATTTTCATTGTGTTTCGATTTCAATATCCATCCATTGGTTTCAAATTAGTCCTACACTTCGCTGTGGGTTCATGGTGTACTGATCAATTACCAACTTTACAAAATTAGCTTCAAAAAGGGATTAAACAAAATAAAAGATGTTTTGACTAAACAACATACGGCATTTATCTCCTAATTAGCGGATCGGTTTATCTAGAATTTATTATTTGTATAAAAATAATATCATTTCCACCCACCTAATTATAAAATATCTTTACAATTGTTAATTAATAAAATATTTAAATTATTTAAATCGATTTAGATTTAATGAGGCCTAATATATTTTGTCTGTGCATATACTTATATATTTTCTGCCTATATATTTTCTGCCTAGTAAAATATTGAAAAATCTTTCATTTCAAAATTCCTAACAAATTTTTTAAATTATATAAGTGAAACGCATATATATCACTTCAATATATACTTATAACTTACATTTATCTGCTCTCAATCATAGTATAACAAATTTAAAACTATAACACCTTAAATAGCCTGACACAGGTTAAATCCTTAGAATCTTTTTTGAGCAGTCATTGTTCACTGAATTAGTTAAATGAGGTTTGGTAAAGGTTTTTTATAGTTTTCCTTTTTTACTTTATTTAATTTTATATAGCGCTATGCCTACAATTGTATTACATTCAAATATCAGCCTTTCAAGCTAATTGTGCATGGGCTTTTTGCGAGTGTAGCGCATGCACAATTAGCTTGAAAGGCTGATATTTGAATGTAATACAATTGTAGGCATAGCACTATATAAAAATAAATGCTTATTTACATATGATTAAGTTTCAGTTAGAGTGATGTTTAGTAAATTCTAGACAATTTCACCACCGTCATTCATTCAGACACCGTAAATAGTAATTTAAAGTGAGTGGTCTATCCTCACGCTTTCCTTGCCAGTACTTCAGATTTGCTCATATATAAGCATTTGAGTTGTAGGAATAAGTGGATTCATTTTATTCCTGCATAAATACTATATCTTGTATTGGAAAGGAAAGTATTCATTTATTATTAACATTCGCAAAAAGCTCATGCACAATTAGCTTGAAAGGCTGATATTTGAATGCAATTAATTAGCTAAGAAAAAAGTTAGACACCCATTTACCAACCAACATTAGATGCAATGCATTTTAAAGAAAAATCTTATTAAAGTTTTATTTTGGAATTTTTGATTATCTTAAAATTTCTGTTTACAATCCCAGGTTTGAATTCTAGCACATTGTCACAGCAGAGAATAACATTTCGGGCAAAATACATTTTCAATTGAATTAAACAATAATGAACATATATTTACATATTTTTAAAAATTCCCTTTTCTACTCATAACTGCTTTAAAATCATTTATTCTGATTTTAAAAAAAGCTTTTTTTTAATCTTATTTATTGATTCTAGCTTAAAATCTATCAATACTTTGTTTTATTTAGCATAGTAATTGAACATGTTTGTGTTTTACTTATTGATTCCGGCTTCTGTTTATCAAAGATGTCAACTTTTCCAATACATTGATTTTTACGTTGTTTTGTTTAATGAAAAGCTGCTTATTTCCATCAAAGATACTGAAGTCTTATATATACTTGGTAGCGAAGAGAAGATCTTGGAAAACCCAGTTGGACTGTAACAAGGACGTACGTGTTTTTTTTAACTGTTGAAAATAAAAACTTTTTATTATCAAAAGGTTAATTTTCAAAAAAAAGTTTTATCTTAATTGACTTGACTTTTATTTTTCATAAACCATGGACTTTATCATTTAACTTTTACAAAATTAAAATACGTAGAAAAGATTTAAAACACACTACAGAATGGTACTCGGGGGGTCATGTGATGTTCAAGCCTCTTTACAGTACTACCATATTAAATTAAACTGAATAGAAAAAACTTAATAAAAAAAAATTCCTTAAACATTATAAATTTTCATTACATTATCTTCATAAGGTGACGAAGGATTATTTTTAAAAGCAAAATTTATAAATAATTGCATGTAATTATTGGGGATTTGAAAACGGACTTTCTAGCGCCCTTCAACTATCCAACTCTATGTCATACAACCGATACACATGGACCATACACATGTGAAAGATTAATGATCTCCAATACTTTATTACGTGCTAAACCAGCACTCATCAGTTGGTCCAGATCATCATTTCCCACGTACATATATAATCAATGTTTGGTTTATATTAAGATAGAAAATCTTCATACTTAATGGACAAGTTTCAATCTACCACACTTCTCAGCCATTCATATCATTGAAAATCTGATGATGGAATGCTCAAAGCCCTTGCTGATGTCAATATTATTGTCATATCCGTATTGATTTTAAGTCACTCTGACACCTCATATATATGAACTAAGAGTGATAGGCAGAATATAATATTTAAATACAAGTATATTATCTATACTAAACTTAATGTAATTAGAAGAGATTTGAACTCAAACTTTCAAGCTCCCTACAGCTATCCACTCCATCTCATACAACAGAAACACATGACCACACACATGTGAATAAGATTTATGATCTCCAATATACATATTTCATGCTGAACCAGCACTCATCAGTTGGTCCAGATCATCATCCCCCACACATATATAATCAGTGCTCGGTTTTTATATTCAGATAGCAAATCTTCAAACTTTAATGGACAGCACTGAAGATCTGGACCAACTAATGATTGCTGGTTCCACACAAAATATGTATATTGGAGATCATTTATCTTTTTCACACGTGTGGTCATGTGTATCAGTTGTATGAGATAGAGTCTTCAAATCCCCTATAATTACATCTAAACTCCAAGTATATAAATTATAAAACAAGCAAAACTCACTATATGCATTGCCACACACAGCAAGCTAGAGTAATCGATGAATGCCAGAAGGCTTTTGCATAAAATTCCATCTAGTGCCCACTCATCCAAAATCCGCAGACTAGTTTCTGGCTTGTGGCCTTTGTCAGTGAAGAGCCTTGGATCTGAAAGCACTGCACCTAGATCTTAAGATCTAATGCAACCCTCCAGCAAAACTATTAGTCTTAAATTGAAAACACCTTCATGTTTTCAATCCAAACCCATTAGCTTATATAGTCACATGGGTCTGAACTCAGTTCAGTACCCATACATTTTGGTGTCTTTGGTTCTTTAATAACCATAGCCAACACCATCCTATTAGGCAGGATTGGTTTTAAGCCAATAAACATCACATGACCATCACCTCTTACGCTTGTGTATAACTGTTTTAAAACAGGCAAAACTCACTATACATATTGCCACCCACAGCAAGCTAGAGTAATCAATGGATGCCAGAAAGCTTGTGCATCCATTGATTACTCTAGTTTGCTGTGGATGACAATATGTATAGTGACTTTTGCCTGTTTTAAAACAGTTATACACAAGCATAAGAAGTGGTGGTCATGTGATGTTTATATAAATTATACTTTTATTCAAATAATTGAATGATTTATTGGTTTGGAAGTTACACACTATGCTGTGATTCATAGACTTGGATTCCAGATTCGGCCACTACACCAAGTCATCATCATCATTTTAACTATTATTGAATAATTGCATGTATGTGGGTGGTGATTCCACTAACAAAGAGGTAGAAGATGTATTTAATTAACACCAAAAATAAACAACTACTGTAACATATATATACTTCCAAGATGAAATGCTCTACTTACAGAAGAGATAGATAAAAGAAATTATTATCTACAATTTCATTTATTTTGAAAAAAATAGTAAAACTCATTTAGATAATAAAAAAATTATTATTAAAAAATGGACTGTTAAATGCATAAAGATATATAGATATTATAATAAAACTTATGCATAGTGAGATTAAATCTAACTAAACAGTAAATAACTTTATCTTTCCTATTGCATTGCCAAATCCATATAATATGTTCTTTATGAATTTTACAATGCTTTTTATACAACCTAGTATAACTGTTTCAATTGCCCCAGCAATCTTCTTCAGAACTCTAACATAATACAACTGTCGTATTAGGCTGTAAAAAAAGCATTGTAAAAGTAATAAAGAACATAGATGATAATAATATTAAACAGTAAATAATTAAATAATCAAAGAGTTTATTGACCAGGGGGGTTCATAAAAAGTTTGAGAGCTGGACCATGATTCATTAATCTGAAATGCTAATCTGTCAATTTATCCCTGCACCAAACAATGGAGGATGTTAATTAGTTAACAGGAATAACAAAATATTTAACAAATTTGAAGTAAAGTCGTGTTACTAAAATAATGGTATAAAAATAATATTTTTTTTTTTAAAAAATTGCATAACATATTAAGAAAAGTTATATGACAATAGAATGGAAGAAGAATACCAATGACTAAATAGGTATTTAATGTGACCATGGCGTACTCCTATGTTGACATAATTAGGTTTCAAGATCCTCATGAATACCTGAAATCTAAAGATATTCCTGAATACTATTTACATTTTAAACACATATAAATATAATGTTGCTTTGTCTGACTCTTCACCGATAAAGTAAATGACAGAGACCATACTGGAGAAAGAGATTTAAATATACTATCACATGAAAATCACTGATTAATCAATCTTACTATAGGTGGCACTGGAGTAGAACAGTCAGCAAATAGATACATTTAACATAATTTATAAATTATAATTATTAAAACAACAAAAAAAAGTAAAAACATAAAATAATATACATTATATATTTTTAACAAACATTCATATAAACAAATTTAACAATATACTGTATACATATCTATATTTCAAATATTTTAAAAGATAATTAAATAAATCACAATATAAAATAAAATATTTTTATATAACAGCAATAATCATATATATATATATATAGAATGAAAATAATACAGAACAGCTTTTTCCAGTAAATATGTGTTTTTGCCCTTTTCAATATGATAGAATGAATTTCAACCTTCAATTGATAAATTTCTAGATATTAAAAATAATTTGTTCAGATTTTTAAAACAAACATCAAACAAAGATTTCCTTCATTTTGCAAATTGAATCTGCTCCACCTGAAATTTGATAACATGACAGCGCTTTGTTTTGATTAAAATCTAATTTTTAAAATAATTCTGAAAATCAAATGTGATTTTTTAAATTTTATTTAATTTCTAAATAAAATTATCTATCAAATGAGACCAAATTTATTATTCTGGTAAATAATAATGGTTTAACATTAAAGTGAAAGTTAAAAGCTTAAATCTAATGACAACAAAGAAATTTGTCAGAGTACATGGGGTTTAACTTCATATGCAACCCCAATTTACTCTTTAACTGCTATTTTTAATATTGTTTTGCCAATTTTATGGTCATTTTATAGAAAAAATGTACTGAATCTTGCGGCCACCTTCAGAATTTTTTTTACAACTAATAAATCAATAATATTCAAATTTAACACTATAACTATAATGCAAGTACCTGCCATCTAAGGCACTGATTGGTTGTTTCTTGTTCTCTTCACAAGAGTGGTTATCAATGATTTTAACAGTTCTATTTGTGTTTTGATTTTGGAAATGAAATCATATATTTTCTATTCTTTTTTTATACATTTATTATTTTTACCATAAAATATTTGTCAAATATTAATTATTTTCAATGAATAATTCAGATTCAAGTAGAAAATATTCATTTTTTACACAAAGACAAATTGGCAATGAAATCATTGACATATGGCTACAATTTGTAATTGAATGCCAAACATACATTTTACATTGACTGCTATAGATTATTTTCATCAATTATAAATAGAAATTGATTTTTAAAAAAGCTTTGTTTTCTTTAAAAAACTGACAAATTATTCATTTGTATTTTAGAAACTAAACTAAAACAAATATAATTTTAAAAGGCAAGTATATTTTTATTGCTGATTCTGTAATTGATCAATCAAGAGTTTAGAACTTTAATTCAACCTGCCAATAGAGATGAATACAGAGAGAATTAACTCTTGCTTGGTCAAAATAATAAAAAAATCAAAACTAACTTTGCAATATTTAATTTTCCATATCCTTTAGAAAACATCATATAATAATAAAATTAAAATATATTTTATATTTATTAAACAAAAAACAACTTTAGAAAACTATCTTCAAATAAACAAAGTATTTTTAGAAATTGACCAAACAAATCACTTTGACCTTTGAACTATAAAGCTTTATTTTTGCTGACATCTCTTGCCACCTAGTAATAAAAATGAAAACTAAAATACATAATCCTCACCATTCATTTAGAATTATTTATCATTAAATTCCAATATAGCGATTGGCATGCAGATGTTATATGAATTATATCATGATTAACAAATCCAGTTCCAACTATTATGAAGCTTCTTATTGAAAGGTTAATAAATTATCATTTAATTGCTATTAAATTAATACTCTAAATTTTTAAATCTTTTTGGAGTTCATTTTTGACATTGTGGTGGGTTTAAATCCAGTAAAAATTAATAAATCAGGAATTTGAGAATGAAAGATAATAACGACCAACCCTTAAACTATCAACAATTTCAATCTGTAGTCAAGGCAACCACCTTTAACAATAAAGGTGGTACCACCTTTATATATCATCTGATATGTTTATATAAACACTAAAGATTGCAACTTGATCAAGGAGTATGTACTGTAACAATCTTATATATAGTAAAGTCTGTATTTTATCACAGATTTAAAAATTACACAAGTAAAATAAATAAAACTTACTTTGATAAATTGTACTAAAAGTTTTCATCTGTTTTCATTTGTTAGCCAACTTTTCTAATGTTTGGTAATAAATTTTACTTTGAAACCAAACTTTTTTTTATTGTTCATGACGAACAGAAACAAAATAAATCGCTAAATAATGCTCCTCAAACAAACAAAACTGCTTATTTACATGGCAATCTTCAAAAGACGGTCTTTATAGCCAAATTCCTTTTATTTTCTGAGGTTAAACAATTTAATAACACAATAAAGCTTTGCTCCCTCTGCTTTAAAAGTAAGTTTTGACATATATATATATACTATGTATATTTCATATCAGGTTTACAACAAACTTAGCTTGGTTTTATCATCTAGAGATTTAATCTTTTATATTTAATAAACTGTTATCAATTCCGTTACATCTTTGTTTTAAATGTGCCTGTTTGTATATTCCCCACCTATTTTCTTAATTAAAAAAGTATGTATTAGCCATACTTATTTGCATATATATATATGACATAAAAGCAACCAACACTTATTAATACCAATAACCTTTATTCTGCTGTCATGGCAACCTTTCATTTATAAGAAATAGGAAATCCACCTTTTTCTTATAAATGAAAGACTGCCTTGACATCAGATTAAAGATTTTTGAAGGCAAGGAGAGTGTGCTGCGTTTATGTCGTATATATATTTGCACTTATGGATATAAACTGACATAGCTTTAATATTCATAACTATGATTTAAAAAAGAATGTTAATAGCTTTTTGATAAAACAAGACCTTTATTATTTTTAATTTTATCACTGTACTCTTCAGCTCAACTCCACCAATACTGATGTTATTCCCTCTGTGCAGAAACTCAAATCACCTTCTCTCATTATGCATATTCTTCATAAACAATCTTCATTTGGAGTGAGAGCTATCAAACAAATGGAACTCCATGACCACAGCATTTTAATATTTTTCACTGCACTACTAACTTACAAGGTGGGAACTGGTTTCTATCCAGTTTTAACAAACACTTTATGAAAGAATAAGCAATTATTGTGTTACAGGGATGAACTTTGTTATATTCAAAAAAACATAATTACATTAATCTATGTTAGGAGTAACAAGAAGAGATCGAAATCACAATATTTGGGTAAGAGAACAAACAGATGTTACTGACCTCATTGAAAAATTTAAAAGACTGGAGTTGGGCTGGACGTATTGCTAGTAGAGATGATAATAGATGGACAATTAAAACCTTAAACTGGATTCCAAGAATTATAAAAGACCCAGAAAGAGACCATGTGGGAGATGGAAGGATGAAATAAAGTGCGCAGGGGTGATGTGGAGAAGAAAAGCTAAAAGATCAGAGAAGGATGGAACTTGGAGAGACCTTCATCCTGCAGTGGATTGATAATGGTTGTTATTGTTGATGATGATGATGTGGAAATGGATATGGTTGCCATATTCTCCTATTTGATTTTACCAATCTGGGCAAAATACCCTGGAAAGTTTTAATCAGGCAAGATGTTGAAATCTTTCAGAAATAAGCATTCCATGCAAAAGAGATTAAAATAAGCATCACAAAACTCAAACAAAAAAAAAGATGATATATTATTTACTTAATGCAATAATTTATATAGCCACTACAAAGTCATCTTTAATTCCTTTGTGCTTCTTTATCTTTGTCTCTGTATTTTTCATTCTGTAATTTGATGATTACAATATATTAAAATCATAAATCACATCTTTGAAAAAAAGCAATACTTATATTTTAATATGTACATTTTTTAAATATTTCTTCCATTTATGCCAATGCAATATCAATGAATTCTTTCAGCTTATTGCAGTATTATGCACAAGATGTGATGTGATGTATTGTGGCTTCTCCTTAAACGAAGTCAAGAATACAACTATGCCCAGATAAACCTGTTAGTCACTTTGTTTTCCATTCCCCACTTTATTTTCCATTCCCCATTCTAAATTTTCCCATATTCTGCTCCATCCCATTTCCACAACATAATCTTTGTCAACTCTATAACCTTTATATCTAAATCCCCCTTATCTTTTCCCAAACCCAGCATAAAAACCAATAATTCACTTTCTATATAATCACTTTTTTCATATTTATTCTTCCATAACTTCATTATATGTACCCTTTCAGTTTTCAAGCATTTACATTCAATTAACAAATGCCTAATATTTTCTATTCCTTCCTTACATAATTTACAAAATAAATCGCCCATATTTTTCCATTTACATGTATATTCTCTTGTAGCTAAAGATCCCATTCAAGCCTTAAACAATAAACTACTTTCCTTACTATTATCATATATTAACTCACACCTAATATTCTGTTTATTTCTATATATATTTAAACTCTTTTTACTCTCCATACTATTTCTACATCTCTCTAACTCCCTATTCTTTATTAATAAATCTACTCTTTTATCCCATTTCTTACTACTATAACACTCAATAATCCTCTTAACACAATCATCCCATCTTTTGTATAAGAACAATCTTTCTCTCCGCTGGCAACACCTAGTGTGAGTTTAAACAATTCAGATTTATAAGATGGTAGGGTCATGTACCTCCATGCCTAGATTAGTTTCTGATTTTTGCAAAGACTATAATCTGTTATTCATATCATGCAATATTGTCTTCTAATTTTCTCTATGGCAAGCTTTTCTTTCTGAAAGATTGCATCACCTTGCCTCATGGCAGTACTCCATTGTACCTATTCTCAGTTACACAATAAAAATGGAGTCTACCTCTCCCAATAAAACCCGTATTCATATTTCTTTAATTTTACAAATGGTTTTTGTTGAATGTGAGAAAACTCGCGATAGAAAATTTGAAAAGAGTTATCTTATCTTTGTACCTAAATTCAATTATAGAGGCCAATCATAAATATCTTGGAACAAGAGTGTGAAGATTTTATATTCTTCACTTTACTTTTGTTTACTTTATTACACATATTAACACTAGTGAAACTTTGATATTTACTACCTGTTAATGTTCAGAGACATTAGAATTAAAGTAATTGACTAATAAATTTACTAGTGCAGTTTCAAACCATAATTCTAAACAGAAGGCAATCAATCCTTACACATGTGCTGTATTGTTATATTAAATCAATGTTGTTTTTGTTAAATTAACAGTTTGAAACTATGCTAGTGAATTTATTGGGAATTTACATTAATTCTAACATCTCTTGAATATCAACATGTAGTAATTGTAAGGAAATCAAGTCATATACCATGTGACTTAATTATTGTTATTGCCCTTAAGGCTTTGGCAATTTTATATTGCTAAATCTATTAATATATGGTCTATCTGAACTTAGTTCAGTCCCATATGGATATTTAAGTTAGATAGCTGGATTTGAAGACATATAGATATCTAAAAATTTCAGATTTTCTACTTAATAGTTAACCATTAGATAAAGTGCTGGGCTTGACTTGGTATTTTAAATCTAATGCTTGAATATCCAAGTGCCTCACTGATGAAAGCCAGAGCTAGAAACCGGTCTGAGGGTAGAAATATTCTGAAAAGTTTGTTAAGAGCTATTGGCATGCTCATTATATGTACAACATACAGTAAATATTAAAATTTTGTGAGTGTTAATATGTGTAATAGAGTAAATGGAAGTAATGTGAAGAATATAAAATTTGCAGCTATCATTCCATGATACTGAATAATGGCTTACATAATTGGAATTTAAGTACAAAAATACGATGGCCACTCTTATCTTTTCAAAGTCTGTATTTTGTGCCTCAGATAGAGTTTCCTCACATTCGACAAAAACAATATTGATTTAATATAATAGTCTAGCACATGTGTAGGGGTTGATTATTTTGTTTAGAATTGAAATAAACAACAACAAACCAGCTTTGAATTCTAAGCCCTCACTTATGAAGACAGAAGTCAGAAACTATAATAGCATTACATCATCTGGTATCAACTGATTAATCAACCTTACTGTAGATGGCTCCATAGTAAGATAAAGAGAACAGTTTATTAAACTAATCAAATATGATAATTATTGTATTTTTAAAATGTGGTTATACTTTTAATATATATATAAATTGAACACTATGAGTGACAGAAGTTAATAAATCATACTTTAAACTAAAAAAAAAAAAAAAATGGAAACAAAATATTTCTTTTTCTCTTTCATTTATTAAAGAAAAGAAAGCAAAAATGTATACTACTTGTAATATTAAAAGATTAAAAATTGTGACTCGAGCTAGCGATGAACTATCAAATTATCTTTTCTCCGAGATGAGGCTGCCGGTTTGTTGCGAGTTAATGGAGAGTGACAACCTGCCATGTGCCGGGATTTTGCCGACAAATCAAACTCATTTGATCAATGGCTGCTCACAGAATATTCAATCAAGATATATTAAAAGATGAAAAAAATATTAATATATATTTTTATTAAAAAAAGAGACAGAGGGAAAAAATAAAAAAAGGAAATATATAAATTATTTATGAATTTTCAGAAGAAAAAAAATGTTATGAGAAACTATACAAAAATCATTTCTAGCAAATATTCAATGTCTTTTAGCAGAAACGAACCCAACCAACATATTTTAGATACAAGCTTTTAAAATGTATTAATATTTCTAAACTGCATTAAAAAAAAAATTGAATCCTTGAAAATGAAATATTTTTTTATTAAAAGAATTTGCTATGTGCATGTATTAGCGTATGCAACAGTTTCAAAGATGTTTCTTTTTTATATATGTCAAAGCGTGGACCGGGAACCGAACCCGGGTCAGCTGCTTGGAAGCGCAGCTATGCTAACCGCTAGGCCACCAACGCTTGCCAACAATTTCTCACAGATTAACAGTAAAATCATCAAAAGTGAAAATATGACTTACTGCTGTCATACAGAGAAACAGTTAGAGATAAGAGCTAAAAAACATAATGCAATTAATAGAAGAGATGATAAATCTGCTTTATACATTAATTACATAACATATAAACATATAAAATAGATGCTACAAAAAATATTAAATCTTTAAATTACATTAGAGATCCAAAGAGAAGACAAATATATGAAACATATTATATTAAACATAACTTAAATAATTAAAACAGGCAAAACTCTCTACATGTACTGCCACTCAGTGGAAGCCAGAGAAATCAATGGATGCCAGAAGGCTTGTGCATAAAATCCCCGTTATTAACTTAAATAATTGTATGAATATTTACAAAACTTCAATAAAGTTAGTTAACTATTGGTCAATTGCAAATAACTGGAAAAATATATAAGACAATATATATATAGTAATATATAACATTATATAATGCACGTATAATCTGCTTTTTGTATTTTGTTATTGCTATTATTTTTATTTCCATTAAGAACACTAGATGGTGTTATATATATGTGTGTGTGTGTGAAATAATGAAGTTATGGAAGAATAAATATGAAAAAAGTGATTATACAAAAAGTGGATTATTGGTTTTTATGCTGGGATTGGAAAAAGATAAGGGGGATTTAGATATAAAAGCCATAGAGTTGACAAAGATTATGTTGTGGAAATGGGGATGAGGCAGAATATGGGAAAACTTAGATTGGGGAATGGAAAATAAAGTGGCTAACAGGTTTCTCCGGGCATAATTGTTGAGAGATTCTCGACTCCGTTTAAGAAGATACAGTACATCACATCACATGGTTACTATTAAAAATAGATTAACGTTTGAAAAGGGCATTAAATCACGTGCTGAAAAGGCTTTTTATGTATAATTATTTTTTAATATATTTATATTAGCTGTTGTACACGATTTTTATTATTTTTTATAATTAACAGTAAAAGAGAGGGCATTACAAGAATGTATAAACACACATCCCCCCCTAGATATTTATTTACCAACTAACATTGGATAATTATGGACTACTTATCTGAAACCAAATCTTAAGTTTGATTAGAAGCTGCAAAAATATTCAAGATATATATATATAAAAGAAAAGTAAGAACTATAATGAGTAAACGACTGCAAATAAATTTAATCCCTCATCCTGCTCTTTCAATTTAATTTTCATTTTGTACATAAATGGCAGGTCTAATCAATAAGCAGTAAGGGCAAGCTACAAGATGAGTGAGAAAGATGGTATAGTATGCAGAAGATTTGGATAAAGAATTTATATCAATATACTTATACAAAAGGTGGAATGAATGTGTTAGAAGAATTGTTGAATGTAATAGTTACAAGGAATGGGATAGAAGAATAGATGCATTAATAAAGAATAGGGAGTTGGAGAGATGGAGAACTAGTATGGAGAATAAAGAGTTTAAATATATATAGAAGTAAACAGAATGTTGGGTGAGAGTTAATAGCAAGGAAGATAGTTTACTATTTAAGGCTTGAACGGGATCTTTAGCAACAAGGGAATATGCACATAAATGGAAAAATATGGGTGATTTAGTCTGCAAGTTGTGTAAGGAAGGCATAAAAAATATTAGGCATCTGTTAATTGAATATAAATGCTTGTAAGTAGAAAAGGTTCAAATAATGAAGTTGTGGGAAAATAAATATAAACAAAGTGATTATATAGAAAAGTGAGTTCTTGGTTTTTATGCTGGGTTTGGAAAAAGATAAAGGGGATTTAGATATAAAGGTTATGAAGTTGACAAAGATTATGTTGTGGAAATAGGATGGAGCAGGATAGAGAAGACTAGGGAAAAACTTAGGGTGGAGAATGGAAAGAAAGGTAAAGTGGCTAACAAGTTTTTCTGGAAATGGTGGCTGAGAGATTCCTGACTCCGAAAAAAGAGCAGTTACAGTGCATCTCATCTCATCATCTCATAAATTTTATTTCATTTGGACTTAGAATACTATATTGGAAACTGCTCACATAATGTTTGTCAAAATAAAATATAGGCAAGTTTTAATTTAATTTGAACACTTAGTTTTACATTTCAAATATATTTTCATTTATTCATTAATGACGTTTTTATTAAAATAATATTTCCATATGTACTAATATATTACATCATATATGTGCAGGTGTGTGTAAGCCGGTACAGTGTATTAATTTACATATGTACTAATGTTTTTTTAAGATTAAAACTTGCCATGAGTAGGGGGGGGGGCAAACAGCAAAAATCAGAGTCTTAAACCATAATTTTCTTTTTTTTTTATTTCTCAATATAAATCAATGAGCTAATAAAATGTTTCCATTTTTAAAACGCTTTTACAAAGTTTTAAAATATCATAAACAACAATTTAACTTTCTTACAAATTAAATTCCAACTGATGACGACATACACACCAAATTAAAACTAATACTTTAAATCTCATTTTAAAACAATATCCTTACTTTTCTCTGAAAACATTAAATCTTATAGACATTCAGACTACACATTACTACATATGTTCAAATTCCAATATAACATTAAAAACTAATCAATTATTTTATAAGATACATGCTTCTGAGTTTGAACTGTTACCACTAGCTGCTTCTATGCTTTATCCCACAATTCAAATTCATACAGCAACTCTATTTATTTATAAATACCAAATATATGACATAGACTAGACGATAACATGGAGGTAAATAATATATGCAGAATTAAATATGTATATAGAAGAAGTATATAGAAAGATTAGGCTGAGTCATCAGTATGCACTACAAAACTGTGTATAAGTCTTATTGTATGAGGTTAAAAATGAGACTCTGTCTTTCTCCTGCAATATATTAACTAAATTTGTACAATTCAATATTTGATTATAACATCAGGGACACAATAGTCTCAAGTCCTGATATAAGCATAGTCAGTGAGAGTTGGTGTATATACAAATACGCTCTCAACTTAAGTCATTCACTTAAGTTTTTTTAATTCTTACTGGCGGGTGTGTGGAGATTTATAATATTTAAGAAAGCATTTTCAGAGGTTGACTTCCACTTTAATAAACCTAAATATAATAAATGAATTAATATATAAATTTATGGGGAAAAAATACAAATGCAAGAAATATTTTAAGATCTTCTATTGCCAAAATCAATTTCAGTAAGAAAGGAATACAACAAAATCATTTCCAACCCTGAAGTTTAACCCAATTAAGATTTCTCTCTCAGTGGTTGACTCAATGCCTGACCAGATGGGTCTCAAATGGAAAAAATTTCTTATTTGTTATAAAAAATGTCATCTATTCAAAAACCAAATGATAATGTTTTCACAACCATTAAGTGGAAAATATCAAAACTAACATAATAAACAATCTTATATTTTATTAAAAGATTTATATATATATATAATACAAATAAAATGTCTGTAAATTAAAAAACTATTGTATTAACAACAAAAATAATAAATATAGAGAACGGTAATAAACTATTATATACAGTCTTTCAATCTGCAGAAGTACTTTTGGTCAATTCCTTAACTTGCCTCAACTGCTGCTACATTAAAAAGAAAAATGGAAGCAAACATCATCAACACAAATCCCACGAATCAATCCCGAATTTTAATGTTAGCAACTTGTCTATTAATCAAATTCATTTTATTCTGTTTATTACAATTGCTCCTGAATTTTTCTTTTATTACGGTTTCTCTCTTCATGAAGAATCTTAACACTTTCAACATCAAACATAAATCATGAAAGGATGTATAAATATAAATTTAAGTTTGATATTGAAAGTGTTAAGATTCTTCATGAAGAGAGAACCCATAATAAAAGAACAATTAAAGAAGCAATTTTAATAAATAGAAATAAAATGAATTTAATTAATAGACAAGCTGCTAATATTAAACTTCGGGATTCATGGGATTTGAGTTGATGATATTTGCCTCCATTTTTTTTTTTTAATTTAACGGCAGTTGAGCCAGGTTAAGCTATGGATTGCAAGACTGTATATAATAGATTATTTCCATTATATTTATTATTTTTGTTATATATATATATATATATAATCAAAAATGGAAATAGGAGATATGAATTGGTTAGTGGGTTCACTTCCCGGCTGATGCTATGACACATGAGGAAAAAAGTAGAATGAATAGTAAAAGAGGATGAAGAATGAATGATAAGAATAAGTTAGAAGAATATAAAATAAAAGTTAAAGAAATCAGAGAAGTGATGGTTGGGAATGAATATAAAGACTGATGTAATGAAGTAGAAAAGGTAGCAAATAGGGTTTTAGGTGAGAATATTCAGAAGAATAAAAGTAATAGGAAGGTGAGAGTTAGTAAAAGTATAAAAGAGAGGTAAAAAGCATCCAGAGAATATAAAAGTGCTATTAAGAACAACAAAGAAAGTGAAAAAGAGGTTAATGTTAAATGGAAAAAGTATTGCTGGCTAAAACAGATAATTATAGAAAGAGAATGAAATTTAATAGTAAATTGTTGAAGGATATTAATAAAAGTGGAAGAGATGGGGGTAGAAAAATTTGGAAATACATTAAAAGAAGAAATGTAGAAGGAGAGAGAAATAGTATTACTAGATGGTGAGGGAATAGAGAATCGCTCTAGAGAGAAATTAGAGACAATCTTAAATAAGTATGTAATGGATATAGAAAAAATGTTAGATTGAAGGATAGAGTGATAACAAATATGAAAGCATACAGTAATGAAAATATTAGGTTTACAAAAAATGAGCTGAATGAGGCAGGGAAGAAATTTAAATACAGAAAGGTGAGGTTTAGATGCACATGCATCAGAGGTGGTGATGAATTTAGGAAATAGGGCAAAGTTAAATGTTTTAATAAGATGGCACAGAAGATTTTTCAGATAATTAGAGTAATACAAGAGTAAGGTTACTATTTAAAAGAAAGGGTAAGGATTATAGAAAGTTAAAAAATTATAGACCAATAGACGTAACATCAGAGTTATATAAAGTTTTCTCATATATGATCACTGGAAGGATTGTAAAATGGATGGAAGAAAATAATATAGTGGGAGAAATGCAAGAAGGTTTTTGATCAGATAGATGTATAGGAAATAGTTTATTGGTAGCTACACAACTTATAGATATGACTAGAAATACAGGTAGACAGTTATATATGGTTTTTATAGATATAGAGAGGGCATATGACAGAGTAAATAAATTATGGCTAAGTTTAGTAAATTTGGGAATGGATGAAGTTTTAGTGGATATCATTTATACGTCTATTGGAAGGTGATCATTATGAAAGTTAATAATCATTTATACGTCTATTGGAAGATGATCATCATGAAAGTTAATCATTTATGTCTATTGAAAGCTGATCATCATGATCTTGCAACAAATTTGATACATGCATGCACAAATTGTATTCTGGTGAAAATGTGTCCAAACTGGTTGGAATGCCACCTCTGAATCAACTTATATAAATATTTTAAGATACTATCATATTTGGTTTATGAGTTATCACAATGGGATAGTGATTTGTACTCTTGTTGATCATCATCAACACTCTCTCTGCCATCAAAAAAACCTTGCAAACCAATTTAAAATGTTCTTGTGATTCATAGTGCCGTTCACTGCCATATGCAGTTTGGTTCATTGCCAATATTTCAACAGCAGTTTTCCCCAATTTAAAAATAAACATTAATGTTAGTGTGTTGTTATATTGCAGGTTGTAGTATGAAGCACATACAATGTCACATTTCGCGTCAAACTTGTGATCCGGACACATTTGTCCCGTAATGGTTTTATGAATAGCTGAAATATGCTACTCTGTAACACGTGTTTATTTACAGGTCATGTTGCAGGTAGCTTAGGGAGGATCGGTCACCTTTGCATATCCTGTGTACATGTAAACTAATATAAAATTGTGATCAGGAAACGATTAACATATATTACACAAATCCATATTAGGCTTTGGGATGTATTGCAAAAATTAGAATGCTAAGCAAAACAACTCATAACAAGATTGCTGGCTGAGAAAACTTGGAACCAGGTTAAACTGGGGACAAGCCTTGCCTTGTGTACACCTTATATGCTAAATTAATTGATAAATTAGTATATGATTCAGAAAATTACAAAAGTCCAAAGAACTATTAAACCAGTATGATAAAACAAACAAAAAGAAGAAGATTTAGGTGGAACAGATTGAGAAAAGATTTGGAACACATAAGAAGGAAAGTGATAATCTCACAAGTGGGATACATTACAAACCAAGGATAAAGTATATATATAAATTTATAACAGAACTTTTTAACAATTAATGGTAAAATGGACAAAATCTTGACTGTGTCTTTTAATATCCAAACTTATATCCCTCAAATTCTCTTGAGACATGAATAAAGGTGTTTTGAAAGTAAAATCAGATTACAATAAAAAAATGTAAATAAGATTTTAAAAAATGGTAAGGGTATTTATGGACCAATTGTATGATTTTTATAAATGTAAAAAAAAAAAAACATACTTTGTTAAAATAATAATTGAATTATTTAATGCTCAGGAGTCCTTTATTAAGTTTGAACTCCAGAAATGATAAAGCAGGATGCAATCCACAGATCTTGACATCCAGAGGCCCCCAGTGTCCCTAAAGTAATTCTATTCCTAATGAGAGATTGAGTAAATGAGAATACTAAATGTGTCCAATAATTCTTATGATTAAAATCTATAATCATCAAAAATGCGGTCATTTTCCAGATCAAATCAATAAATTTTTTCATGTTCTTATGTCCAACATTTACATCCATGTTCAGAAATGTAAATTAAGACGAATTTATCAATAAAGATGTGGGGAAATGGTATGCAATGCATGTGTATGAAACATATGTCCTTTTACAGATCAAATCAATAATTTTATAATTTTGTATTTTCATGTTCTTATGTCAATATTTACAACCATGTTCAGAAATATAAAATAAGGTGGATTTGTCTGTCAGTAAAGATAGTGGGAAAATGGTATGCAACGCATGTGTATGAAACGTCATTTTGTAGATATTGTTGTTTTTTTTTAATGTTTTTAAAATGGTAGTAAATGGTGTCCTTTTTTTCTTTTTTAAGCTTTTTTTTTAAAATCGTTTTGATAGATAATATGGAAAATATAAGTTCAGAAATTTTATCATGATTCTAGCAGGTTCTTTCAAGATAAATAGAGTACTAATAATTACATTTTTCAGTATTAATTTATTGCGATTAAGTCAAATAATTTTTTTTTCTTTGAGAAAATGGAATGTCTAGCATAATCAGCATAAATTTGCATATCGTTAACCTATTAACAGTTAAGCTATAATTATGAAGGCTGGACCCTTCGAAAGCGCTAAGCTCGTTCGTTCTTATTTATCTATTTGGTAACAATATACAGCTTTGAGGGCAATTGCGCTACACACGCAAGCGAACTAGAATATTAATTTATGCTATATTGAAATGGATTGCCTTGATAAATTATTTCAAATTTATTCTTCAAAAAGTAAAACAATTTTATGTTATAAAAATAAAAGTATGTTTATCTGTAGTTTGCGGAAGAAATTGCCGTATAGATATGTATTTGCGTACGTGGATGTAAATTTATATATATGCATATATGAATAAATAGTCCAAAATGTAGTTAGCAATATATAGTTGCTCTTCTAACTTTTGTTAATATATATTTATTATTAAATAAATATTTGAAAATAAATTATTACGTAATCTAATATTTATTTTGCTATAAAAGAAACTTAAAATGGACGTCTTTATATTTTGTATTAAAAATGAAATAAAATGTACTGATTTTTACAAAAGAAGTGACTAGAAGTATAATCGATAAGTTGTCTGTTTTGTTTGTTTTTTTCATGTATCAAATGCGTTGACCGGGAAGCGAACTCACGCCAACTGCTTGCAGCTATGCTAACCACTAGGCCACCAACGCTAGACTATTTGTCTGTTATTTTAATGATAATCTATGTAAAACGGTTTAAAATTAATATTTAAAAAGTCCTATAGTAAAACTTACCTTCCAAAATTTAATCTATTTAAATTTCTGACAAATTTCTGTCGTTTCCACTTAGTGAGAGTTTTTGAAAATGTTTCACATTTCACTTCTGTATAAAATCTTTAAACTAAATTTATTTTTGAATAATCTAAAATATTTTAAGTTCTTTTTATTTTTTTATTTTATCCTAATTTTATCATATTTTGTCGACTTTATTGTTTCCTTTTAAGGTAAGATAGTCCATGAAGCATTTAATATTTTTATCTTTGTGAAAATTGCATTTTTCAAACAAATTCGTAAAAAGTCGATGTAGTATATATATATGATACCATTTCCAACCTTCTTATATACTTAACAATACTATTTTTTACACCCAAACTTTACTATTACAGTTTCGACTGTCCTGCAGTCATCATCAGAGATCTTTATAATGCTATTTCCACAAACCAAAATAGGATTATAAAGATCTCTGATGATGACTGCAAGACAAAGAAGGAAGAAGAAAATTGTAGTATATATGATAATATATAGGGTATATGAGCACAGACTTTCACATGACCCACCACTCACTATTCTATCTCATATCACTGATACACTTAAATACGTATATGTCGAAAAGATAAATAATTACCAATATATATGATAGTATAAAAGATGATTAGCATAAAATAGTTCTGACCTCTAACCTACTTCAGAGCAATTTCTATGTATTTATCTATTATTAATTAAAAATCCATAAATTGAACCTGAAAAAAAAAAAATATTTACAAATTAAATAAATTAATATGTACAATAAACCTATGAATTCAAACGTCTATCTTTTTATAGAGGAGATACCCAATATCTGCATATTCGGTTACCCATGATTTGAAAAGATGCACTATATAAAACAGAAAAAAATTTTAAAGTCTTAAATTTGAATTCTTAAATTTCCAAATGCATAACTACCTATATCACCGATACGATCATCACATGATCACCATTTATTGTCTGTTTTAACCACCTATACGAGCACATCTGTTATTTTCTCATCTTAGACAGCTAAATATGGTCACTATCACAATTTCCCCTTCTCCATATTCAATTAATCTATTCATTTACTATACTGAGTGTTTATTATAGTAAATAGAAGGATTTGAACTTAGGATTTTCAGACTATATTCATCCTTCACTCTATTTCAAATAGCCGATACACATAACCACATACATGTTAAAAAGATAAAGGACCGCTAGTTCTATACGAAATATACATATTTGGGATCATTTGTTTTTTTCACATGTATGTAGTCATATGTATGGGTCATTTGAGACAGATTAGAGGATAAATATAGTCTGAAAATCCTAAGATCGAATCCCTCTATTTACTTTCCCCATATTATATTGTCAATTTACAATTGGATTATTCTATCTTTTTATTATTTAGTTTTGTTGGTGCCTAAATATGTATATTTTTAAAAAAAATAAATTACTATAAATATATATTATATAAAAGAATTTGCAACCAAGTATACGGGGGGCTTGCATATATATATTCAACAAAAAATGATTATGCCTTAAATCTTTAAAATAGTCATCATATTCAAATTATAAATATTATTGCTACTCCTGCGGTTAAAAGTAAAAAAAAGAAATGAAGATCAAATTCCCTCTTTAATTGTTTTATCTTTTCAGTTTCTATCTTCAGTCTTTTTTTTTTTACATTTACTTAAGAAAGTAAGGGAGAACTCTTTTCAACGTCATCCCTCTCTTCATCTTTGTACTAAATGAAAAACAAGAACAGAGGAAAAACATCAAGTGGAAAAATTCTTCCCCACGATATGAGTGTTAAAAAAAAAGTAATTAAATTAAAGCAACAAATAAATAATACATGTTTCAGATCGAAACATTACTCGGACCGCCTCCCCTAAAAAAAGAGAGACAAATAATAATTTGAAGTTGTTGTTTTTTTCTTAAAGACAAAAAAAAAAAAATGAAAGAAATTCACTTTCTATTTATATATGTCAAGTTAATATTGAATTTATCGAGTACATTGAAATAAAAATAAATAACTAATAATAATTCAATCGAACAAACAAGTAATTTCAATTGGTCCCACAATGCGCCCCAAATAGCTTCATTCCCGAACAGACGTGGTTCTTGGGCGAAGCAATAATTTCCAAACGCACTTTAATATTTCAGTTTCTATCTTATTCATTTATTTTACAAATCCAAAATTTTGAAATTAAAAATGTTTTTTAAAAAATATATAGTATATTCCAGTTATAAAAATTTCTATACTTTATATATACAATATTATTGGTAAAGTGAGAAAAAGAGACTGCCTAGCAGTGAAAATTAACCCTCTTTTGTTCAAAGATAAGCTAATAATGCACTTTCGATACAATTTTCTTTTTATATAATTTAAGATAAAAATATAAATAATTTGCAATATATATTGTAACTTAACAGTAAGTATCTGCCTACTATATAAATTGGCGCCCTTGTACGGCAGATACGGTAAGACTCCAATACACCCCGACCGTTATAATATATACAAGCGTGATTGGGGTCATGTAAATATTATATAGATTTGCTGTCTTAATATAAACTGGGCTCTGATTGTATATATGTGTGGGAAGTGATCTGGACCAACTGATAAGGGCTGGTTCAGCACGAAATCATTTATCTTATTCAAATGTATGTGGTCATGTGTGTCAGTTGTATAAGATGGAGCGCATAGCTGTAGGAAGCTTGAAAGTCTGAATTCAAGTCCCTTATAATTACAATAAATTTAATATAGAGAATATATTTATATTTGAATATTATACATAATAATATATTTATATAACTTGTGTGTGCATGTTTATATATAAGTAATATATATATTGCTCGAGAAAAGATAGCAACGCAAAATATCAAATATTCAGAATAATGAACCATGTACATGTAGATAGATATATTTGTGGCTGTGAGCAACAAACGGTTATACTCGTTTATGCTTGTTATTAATGACTGTGTGCGTACTATACAAGTAATAGGTATTGTTTGTGTAGACCGTGTATTCGTTGATAATATGCGTTGCATTCATTATTCATAGATGCATATATATATAATATGCATTGTGTATTTAGGCGGATATACATATACGCAATTTATATAGTTTGCGTATAATATGTACTGCTCGTGAGTGCTTTGGTAAACATAGGCAATATGTAGTGTTTGGGTATGCGAGTGAATTTGCTCTGTCTCATTCCTTTACAACCTTGAAAAGAAATCAAAAAATATCCTTTCAGTTAACAGCGAATTCCGTTCTGCAACCATCGTCTCGTGTATACGTAGGTAAAACATATTGTTTGTATTCTTGTATATATAGGTAAAACGTATTGTTTGTATTCTTGTCAAGCGATGGTGGTTTAGCGGTTAGCGTAGCTGCCTTCCAAGCAGCCGGCCCGGGTTCACTTCCCGGTCAACGCTTTGACATATATATATATTTTTTAAAAAACTAATTGTTTGTATTCTTAAGTATATCTATGTGTGATATGTATTGTTTATGCATGTATCCGTGTGTATATGTAGGAAATAAATATTGTTCGGGAATACATATGTATATATATTGTTTAACAAATTTAATATTTTTAAGAGATAGTATAGATGTAAATTATTTGAAAAATGGAAACTCCGTTATATTAATTAAGTTTAAAACCACAGCCAAGCTGTATTAAAGTGCGACCTATCAGACCGGTTCCACAGGCTGATGGTAAGTAATAGCAAACTTGTTCAAGCTACTTGCAGATCAAAAATATGTGTTGTTTGTATATATAAAATAGATACGTATCAAGTGTATAACGACCACGTGGATAGCTATAATCCTACATGTTTATAAGAATATCAAAATATGTAAACATTTTTTTTTCCTCGCTATCTACAAAGAATAAACATAAACATTCGTTTTTTAGTTCGGAATTGTTTGTCTATATTTAAATTTTGAAAGAAGCGATTTCAACAAAAAAAAAAACTTCAAAGGAACTGATTCTACAATTTAAAAAATTCTGGATACCAACAATTTTAGAAATATACTAGAATAAGAAATACGACGCCATGCGGCCTTTTTCAAATTCATAAATTTAAGCACAATAAGAAAAATGCTAAGAAAAAAAAATATTGTTTTACATCAAAGATTAATTCCACCTTTTTTTTTTTTATATGTCAAAGCGAACAAAAATGACAATAATGAAAATATTATTTTAGATACAAATGCAACTAAAAATAATTAAATATTTTTTTTAAAAAACAAAAAGAAACTCATAAAAAATTTATTAAATTAGTTCTCGTATGCACATAAAATGAACTAAAATACACTTAATATAACTCTTTCTACAATTAAATTTTCTTCTCTAAATGATTCATTTATCATTATCATCAATTTCAACCAACATCGATCCATTGCAGGATAAACATCTTTCCAAGTTTAATCCAATTTCTTTGCTGCATAGTGTAAGACTTCATAACTCACTAGCAAACTTTCATAGTTCATTTATCCATCTCGCATGTGGTCTCTTCCTACTGTGGTCTCTTCCTACGTCTTTTAAAATCTCTTAGAATCCAGTTTAAAATTTCAACTATCTTCTATCATCTTTTCTGGCAATGTGTTCAGTCCAACTTCCATTTTCTCCCTCAATTCTTTCAATGGTGTCAAAAATACCAGCTTGTTTTCTCACGCCCATAATTTTCTTTTGTTTCCTTCTTATTAATCCCAACATACATCTCTCCATATTTCAATGTCACTGGATTGCTCTTCAGTCAAGTGTCCAAGTCTCAGATCCATAAGTAAGAATTGGTAAAACATACTTATTAAAAACCCTCTTTTTAAACATATGAGCATATGGAATTTTGATATTAAGTTATTTCTATGAAGAACCCCGAATTTATAATTAATTTCATCCACTGTTTCCATCTGCTTTAATCATCTGACCAAGATGTTTGTAGTTGTTAACTTCCCATTCATTAGTATCAATCTTTATTTTCTTTTTCTGAGAAAATCCACTGAACATTACTTTAATAACAGTTGATCATTATAAGCGTTGTGCCAATGTTTTGACTTATTTTTAATTGACATTAAAAAAAGTTTACATTTATATTAAGATATATTTGAAGCAAAAGCATGTCCAAACGCCATATAGTGTTCAAATTCTCACAACAATAATGCCTTTATTTGCGTTAACTTCTTTCTTCTCGATAACAGTTCAACCATGGGGGTAATCAATTTTCTGCTTACTCAACTTTACAGAAAGCTAAGAAAAACTTTATGCCCTATGCATGTGTGTTTTATAAGAGGTTATAGATCACTTTCTGAAGATTTTAGCAAAACAACAAAAAACATGGCACTACAACATATATCTGGTTTTAGTGAACGATATTTTTTTAAAAAAAAAACAACAAATTTTTAATATTGAAAGAAAAAATGTCCTTTAATATACCAAGACTTTTATAACAAATTTAATGAATTTAGGTATGTATAATTTATATTTATTATATTTTTAATTATAATTATACGATTATCATGATGTGCGGTTGAAAATGAGAAGGTAGGGACTTCTACAGGTCTTAACTACGAGCTTACGCATTAATGCGTAAGCTTGTGGTTAAAACCTGTAGAGGTCCCTACCTTCGCATTTTCAACTGCACATGCTTCAGGTTTATTGCCTTAGTAAATATTACTTGTAATCAATGTGCGTTAAATAAATTTATTATCATGATGCCAAAACTACTTTTAATTACTTATTTATTTTTATTGGAATAAGTAAGTTTATTAGTTACATTTTTAAATATTATCTTGTGGAAAAAAATAGGCCAAATAATAATATAAACAATAAATTTACTTTAATAAACATCAAAATAAACAATAAATTTACTTTTAATGTAACTGCATGCTATATAACTGGCATATGTGTGCAAATTTATCCAATTCAAATATCAATTTTGTTTTTTTTTTCTTTATCAACGGTTAGCAAGGCTACCTTCCAAGCAGCTGGCCTGGATTCACTTCCCGGACAACGCATTTGACATATGAAAAAAATATATATATTATTATTAAAATGAATATTTGAAAACAAATTATATTAAAAATAATTATCATTTTTCTAGGGAAGAAAAAAGACTCTTTAAATGAAATTGTACTCCCAAGTTCATGAATTCCCCTAGTTGTATGAAAGACTCAAATTCCTTAAAAAAAAACAAAACTGTTATTCAGAATGAATTATAGGTGTTATCTATAACTCATTCTTTTCATAAATAAATGGAGATTAGTTTAAAATTTTCAAAATATAAAGTTTAAGAATACATTTAAAATTAGTAAGTAATTAGAGGGATTTGAATAGGGATTTGAACTCAGCAACCTATATACATTACAACACACATGTAAAAAAGATATATGATTCCCAATATACTTATTTAATGCAAAACTAGCACTCATCGGTTCGGCCAGATCATTATTTCCTACACATATACATAATCAGTGCTCGTCTGCATGAAATATGTATATTGGGAATCGTGTATCTTTTTTTGAATGTGTGTGGTCAGGTGTATCAATTGCTTGAGATGGAGTGGAGAATAAATGGACTGAAAAATCCTGAATTCAAATCCCTCTTAATTATATATACAAGAAACATTCATACAGCCTTAGAATTAAAATTAAAAAGTTTAAAAAATATTGAAATTATCATTTTTTTATTTTTATTTTTTGATCAATATATTTTATTTGTTTTATTGTTTTTTACGGTACATTTGCTTTACGAGGTGTTTAATTTTAGTTTATTTTTATGACGTATTATTAAATTATTGTCAAAACTGCATCTTCAACAGATAAATAAAAAATTTAATGTTGCGTCACTAGGAAGAGAAATTAAAAGTAAATTTTTGGTGGAAAATAAAGATGTACTAATACTAATTAAATATTTTTTGAATAAAATGGAATTTTGAACCAACTGATTATTTTTATCACCATGGACATAAAATGTTATATATATATGCTAAAACCTAGTTATTTTAAACTCTAGTGTACCCAATCTGCCTATCATATTTATATGAGCTCATCTAATTTGTAAACAAGTCTTATCTCAAAGATTCAGGTTCTGCAAAGAAGAAAGTTATCAGTGATTATTACAAAAATAAGATCATCAATTGTGATGGATGCGCAATTGGTTTACAACTACAAAATCCAGGGCTACCCCCCATTTCTCTTTGACCTTTGTTATAGTGATATTCACAGATTACAGTAATGATATCGTGCCAATGCCTTTGGCCCACTTATGACCTCTCATAATTGATGACTTAAATGTACTAACAATTTGAATATAAGAGTACAACTGAAAAATGGACAACCACAAATGCATATACTCAAACACTAATAATATCTGCTGGCACAGAACCTTGCACTTTACAGAGGGGGGGGTTCACTAATTGCCTTCCCATGATGTCAGAGATTGACCATAAATACTTTGAATATACCAATGATTGGCCTCAATCAACAAGTAATATTTTTTACATCTACAAGAAATTAAAATATGTATAGCATAAGTATTGGTAGGTGCAGCTTGTAGTTTCAATTAATATATATATATATCATTTTCATCATTTTCAACATTATCGATCCACTCCAGGGTGAAAGTCTCTCCGATTCATCTTCTCTGATCTCCAGCCTCTCCTCTCCACCTCATCCCATCACATTTTCTTATTTCATCACTTCATCTGGTCTCTTTCTAGGTCTTTTTACAAACTCTTGTAATCCAGTTTAAGATTTCAACTGTTTATCTATTATCATCTCTTCTAACAATATGTCCAGCCCAACTCCACTTCAATCTCTTAATACTTTGAGTGATGTCAGTAACACCTGTTTATTTGGTTTTATATATATATGATCACTGAAGCCAATGTTTAAATAAACCAATAGAATGTCTGGTATATGCTTTCATGGTAATAATTTTTTTCTTCAGATTATTGATATTCTATTGTTTTATTTAAGCATTGATAGTAATAATATTAGTTATACATGATAACCAGTTAGCTGATGGCATTTATGGTTTAACTATATATATATGAAAACAAAAACAAGTTATAATCACGTAACTTGCTATCGCTTGTATTTATGATCAATAGATGGCGTTTTATCAAAACCACTGAACAAGCGTATATTTGTTTACATAAACATCAAAAGAGTCAGAATTAACTATCTCTTTTGTTTGCTCCACCTTCAGATCAGCTGATTTCAAGCTAATTTGCTATCATCAGTGAAGGATAGGGCTAGAAACTAGATGTAAACACTGACTCCAAGCATTTATGCAACAAGTTTCTATCAGTTTGCAAGCATGAATTTTTCAGACACGTAATGTCTTCAAACCCATCTATTGATCATAAATACAAGCGATAGCAAGTTACGTGATTATAACTTGTTTTTGTTTTTCATAAATGTACCTTTAAAGGTTTTTGCAATGATATATATTGCAGAGGCTTTGACTATGTGGTGAAACTGAACTGATATCAGACCCATGTAGTTATCTGGCTTATTAGGCTGGGTTTGAAGACATTACATGTCTGAAAAATTCATGCTTGCAAACTGATAGAAACTTGTTACATAAATGCTTGGAGTCAGTGTTTAGATCTAGTTTCTAGCCCTATCCTTCACTGATGATAGCAAATTAGCTTGAAATCAGCTGATCTGAAGGTGGAGCAAACGAAAGAGATAGTGAATTCTGATTCTTTTGACATTTATGTAAACAAATATACACTTGTTCGGTGGTTTTGGTAAAATGCCATCTATTGATCATATATATATGGGTAAAGGCTTGTGGTGTAATGCTATCAATGCCCACAAATTGGATTCAAATCTAAGTAAAATGAAAAAAAAATGTTAGACTCAAGAAAGGCTTAGGATTTCTCTTTCAAAAACCAAGACAATATCATTCAGATATCCAGTCATCTATTAGTCAGAAATGGGTATCTGATTATTACTTTGTATCATCAAAAAGTAAAACAAGAAAAAAAAAAATGTTATCAACCAACCAGTCATGAGCCAAATAATTAGTGTTTATTCTTTCATGATTCTTTGGAGAAAGGTAATGGATTAAACTTTTGTCCTTGGTAGGAATATTTAAAGATAGGACTATGAATATATACTGGAATTGGTAATAAAAAAAAACTAAAACAACATCATAGTAGTACTTTAGTTTGAACATTGTCACACAACACAGAAATAAATTAAAATTTTGTATCTATATAACTTTTTCTCCCTTTTCAAATCCTAAACATCATGATTGCCATTCTTTATGCTTACACAAGCTGTTTACACAGAGGCAAAATTCTCCATACACTATCACCACCAGTACAAGCCAAAGTAATTAATGGATGCAGGAAGGATTGTGTATACAATTCCTATCTAATGCTTACTCATTCAATATCTCCAGACTAGTTTCTAGCTTGTGGCTTTCATCAGGGAGGAGCCTTGGATGTGAGAGCATGTCACCCAGATTTTAGGACCTAGTGTAATCCCCCAGAAGCCACCTCTTACCTTATTAGCTACTAACTATAAAGTCTTGAGTACAAAATAAAAACCCAATAATGTTTTTTTTTCAAGTCAGGTTCATTAGCTTGTATAGTCATATAGATCTGAACTCAGTTGATCATCCATACTTTTTGATGTCTTGAGTTCTTTAATAACCAGTCAACATAATCCTATTGGGCACTAAACATCACATGATCACAATTCTTTATGCTGACACAGGCTATTTACACAGAGGCAAAACTCTCCATACAGTAGCACCACTTAGTGCAAGCCAGAGTAATCAATGGACAGAGAAAGGTTTGTACACAAAATCCCCATCTAATGTCTATTCATTCAATATCCCCAGACTAGTTTCTAGCTTGTGGCACTCATCAGAGAGAAGACTTGGATCTGAGAGCACTGAACCTATCTTAGGATCCAATGCAATCCTCCAGCAGCCACCTTTTACCTTATTAGCTAACAATAAAGCTTTGCATTCAAAATAAAAACCCAATAATGCTTTAAATTCAAGCTCATTAGCTTGTACAGTCATAGATCTGAACTCAGTTGATCATCCATATTTTTAGGAATCTTTGGTTATTTGATAACTACAGTCACCATAATCCTATTAGACACTAAACATCACATGATCACCATTCTTTATGCTTACACACGCTGCTTACACAAAGGCAAATACAGTAGCATCACTCAGTGCAAGCCAGAGTAATCAATAGATATAGGAAGGTTTGTTATCTAGTGCCTACTCATCCAATATCTCCAGACTAGTTTCTAGCTTGTGGATTTCATCAATGAGGAGTCTTGGATCTAAGAGCACTGCACCTAGATCTTTGGATGTAAGGCACTAGACAGGGATTTTATGCACAAACCTCCTCTGCTTACTGTGGCTTGCACTGAGTGGCACTATTATATGGAAAATTTTGCCTCTGTGTTTTTAAATCCTATAAAAGTGTTTCAAAATATCCCACTGAAAATATTACATCTCTCCCCCAAAAGCTAGGATAAAATATCTTAACCTATCTGGGTTTAAAAGAATTCATATATGATAGTGATCAGTTAGCTGAAAGGTCAGTGCCAACAACTGCTAAACTACTTAATGTTTTCAAAACCCAATCTTGAAAGTGTCCTTATATTGACTAAAGATGAGAGACAAAAAATATGGCAGAACCAATTGTGTTTAAAAATCAACACTTCCCAAGACAAAATATTGAACACACATAAAGTAACATAGTGAAAACATACTTTGGAATGCTCATAACTCCATAAGCAGGACATTTTTGCATGAGATAACAATTCAAACCACTGTGCTGAGAATGCAACTGAATGAAAATAATGACATTATATGAATCAACAATAGACAATGGGAAATTGGAAAAATATGACATGGTTAGTTGAATCACCGATTGCACTTTTTTCCAGTGAGGAAAAAATAGTGCTGATTGATAATTGCTCAAAAATGCTGATGTAGAGCAGTGAAAGACTTCTCTTGGACAAATCACAGGATTGAGTCATCATCGAAAAACGTTTGGACATGTGCAAAAGTAAGTTCAGTCCCACAGGGTGAACACTATTTTCAAACAAACATCACCATCCATGATAATAATAGCCTACATAGTAAAAATAATGATTTCAAAAATATTAAATAGAATGATACAAGTGTCCCAAGGCCTCACTAGCCACCTGATTAAAACTATGCGGATCATTCTCATCAACAAATGATCTTGATACTCTCGATCAATGATACTTCAAAGAACTTGAAGTAATCCTCCATAAAGATTAGCCAAATATTCATTCCCCATAGAATATGAGCTGCTCTTAATGTAGAAGGTCCTGGGTGATTCTAAAACCATTTAAATGTAGATACACAAAGATAAAATATCGTCTAAATAGTTCTAATCAAGACAGGGGCTTTCCCAAGAATCTTTCACAGAGAATACAAAAAAAAAAGGCACTCACCTAGTTTTACAATATCTGGGTGGAGACGTTTTTAAGCACTTCCCATCATTTAATCCACTAGCTAAGAAAAGCTTATTATTAAGCAATACTAGATGATTGGTGTGTTAATTCTGTACCAGCTATCTAAAAAAAAAAAAATCTAAAGATTAAGTGGAACCTAAAACCTTTTTTTCAGTTTACCGAATTCAAATTCAAACCCAGATTGTGAACATGGGATAGATGGGCACTCACTACATTATACGTCCTTTTATATAAATGCAATTTACAGTGGGAAAACTCTAATTACTAGCTTAGGCATTGGAAGTGGATGACTTGTAATAGACATCCTTAAAAACATTTTAGGTGCACCACTTTCATGGGGAAGGAAGAGATCCCATTCACATTGTTATTGTTATCCCAATGATGAAGTGCAAAACTGCCCTCTGTCATTGAGTAGAGATGGATAAGGATAAAATACAATAGAGAGAAGTATCAAATTCATTGCACATGCAGATTAAAGACAGAATTGCAAGATGTCAAATAAGCAAACCTAAAGGGCAGAGCTTGTGTTGTATATGGACATGGTTATCTTCCATGATTGGGTTGTACAGTCATTACAAAACTCATTTCTAAAGTGTTATCTTTTTAATCTCTTTCTTTCTTGTCTCGAGTTTCGATGACCATAGTTATAAGCGGCTGAAAATGGCAATGACGATGATCATTACTGCTCGAGAGTTGCTGGGATGGGATCCATGGATCTTGAGCTTTAATTTCTGCCACTTTACCACTATAACAAAGCATGCTGGGAAAGAATATATTCAAAAGTTCATAAGAAATTTACCATTAGAAAGTGACACAGCTGGGCTGCAATCCATGGACCTTGAGCTACCGAGTCTGCCACTGCAGCAAAGCATGCTGGGAATTCAGAAAGTCTATAATAATTAGATGCTTTATTACTCAGGAGTCCATAAGAAGTCCAAGCATCAGAAATGACATCCAATTTATGGACCTTAAGCTCCAGAGTCTGCCACTGCAGCAACGCATGCTGGGAACTCAGAAGGAATATAGCAATTGAATGGCTTACTATTCAAGAGTTCATCAAAAGTGACAGAGATGGGTGGCGATCCATGGGCCCTGAGCTCCAGAGTCTGCCACTCTACCGCTGCAGCAAAGCATGCTGGGAATGAATACAGTAATTGAATGCCTTATTTTTCAGTAGGTCATCAGAAGTGACAGAGCTGGGCTGCAATTCATGGACCTTGAGCTCCAGAGTCTACCACTGCACCAAAGCATGCTGGGAACTGAGAAAGTCTATAGTAATTGAATGGTTATTATTCAGGAACTCATAAGATGTTCAAGCATCAGAAATGACATGTGGACTGGATCCATGGGCCTTGAGCTCCAGATCTGTCACTGCAGCAAAGCATACTGGGATCTCCGAAGAACATAGTAATTGAATGGTTTATTATTCAGCAGTTCGGGCTACATCCATGGACCTTGAGTTCCAGATTCCATCATTCTACCACAGCAACAAATCATACTGGGAACTGAGAAAGACTATAGTAATTGAATGGCTTATTATTCATCAGAAGTAACAGAGCTGGGCTACGATCCACGAACCTTAAGCTCTAGAGATTGCCACTCCTGCAGCAAAGCATGATGGGAACTTAGAACATAGTAATTGAATGGTGTATTATTCAGGACTTCATCAGGAGTGACAGAGCTGGATTGTGATCCATGGACCTTCAGCTCCAGAGTATTCCACTCTACCACTGCAGCAAAGCATTCTGGGAACTCAGAAAGAATATAGTAATTGAATGGCTTATTATTCAGGATTTCATCAGAAGTGACAGAGCTGGACTGTGATCCATGGACATAGAGCTCCAGTCTGCCATTCTACCACTGCAGCAAAGCATGCTGGGAACGAATATAGTAACAGGTGGTCATCAGAAGTGACAGAGCTGGACTGTAATCCATGGTCCTTGAGCTACCACTGCAGCAAAGCATGCTGGGAACTAATTGAATGGCTTATTATTCAGAACTTCATCAGAAATGACAGAGCTGGGCTGCAATCCATGGCCCTTGAGCTCCAGAGTCTTCCACTCTACCACTGCAGCAAAGCATGCTGGAAACTCAAAGAATATAGTAAATGAATGGCTTATTATTCAGGATTGAAGTGACTGAGCTAGGCAGTGATCCATGGAACATGAGCACTAGTCTGTCCCTCTACTATTGAAGCAAAGTATGCTGGGAACTCAGAACGGATATAGCAAATTGAATGGCTAATTATTCATGATTTCATCAGAAGTGACAGAGTTGGGCAGTGATCCACAGACCTTGATCTCCAGAGTCTGCCACTGCAGCAAAGCATGCTGGGAATGAATATAATAATTGAGTGGCTTATTATTCAGATGGTCATCTGAAGTGACAGAGCTGGGCTGTAATCCATGGGTCTTGAGCTCCAGTCTGTGACTACAGCAAAGCATGCTGGGAACTCAGAAAGAATATAGTAATTGAATGGTTTATTATTCGGGAGTTTGAGTGACAGAACTAAGCTGTGATCCATGGGCCTTGAGCTCCAGTCTGCCACTCTACCACTGCAGTAAAGCATGCTGGGAACTCAGAAAGATTACAGTAATTGAATGGTTTATTATTTAGGAGTTCATATAAAATCCAAGCATTAAAAGTGAATGTGGGCTGTGATCCATGGACTTTGAACTCCAGAGATTGCCACTCTACAACTGTAGTAAACTAAGAAAGACAATACTCAAACGTTTATTGTCCATGAGTTTATAAGAAGTTTGAATGCCAGAGCAACTGATTTCAATCAACAAATCTTGAATTCCAGGTCCTGCCACTCTACGATGACCCTACACCATGCAAACCATACTTACTAATGTTAAGATTGCACTCACTACTGATACCTGAAATGAGTTCATAACAGAAGTCTGCGACACTCAACAGTATGTTATCACTACACACATCGCAGATGTTTCATCAATCATTAGTAATAAAAGGGTTAAATTTTTAATTGCGCAAAACTGATTAAAGAGGGCGCAGTTTTTTATTGCTTGAATATCTTAAATTGCTTTCAAACAAGAATACTAATAATAATAATCATAGAGACAATATATAAAAGCCACTAAGATGCCATCAAAATACTGAAGTGCTTTATAACCCGCATTCTGTTTCGATGATTTTACTCTCATCGAAAATTAGCGATCCCGGAATGAATTAACACTTATGATAAGAATACTTGAGCATAAGTGAAACTAACTTAATGATTTTCTCAGAAACTATTTAGTCTATTAACTATCATCATAAGATTACCTCCATTATTTAGTCTATTAACTATCATCATAAGATTACCTCCATTACTGTAATAATATAAACAACAGTTCAGAACAAGTTTTAACGATTGTTCAAGTAAATATTCGTGATAAAATATTTCCCCGTATTATCTCAACATTAACAATTTCCAGATAAAGTGTTTTCATTTATAATAATAAATCGGTCAGCAGAAATAACTTTTTCATAATAATCCGTTCCATGTATTTAAACCTCCCCTCCCCCCTTCAAAGATTACAAGTCTGAAACTCTAATACCAAAAGGCACATCATGAATATAAATATACCTACATAATTTATCGTTAAAAGCAGAGACAGTTGCAATCTTCTGCCACCTATCGAGCGTTTTGAAAACTAAACTTCAAACCAAGACATAAATTATTATTATATAAAAATTGCACTTGATAGAAAAACAAAAGACAGAAACATTTTGTAACAATAATACAATGAGAAGGAAAGTAGAAATAATTAAAGAGAGTGTTTTTTTTCTACTATAACAATCACTTGGAATTAATAATCATGATGGTAGTAAAAAATTAAAACGCTGTTGTTAAATTTAAAATGAATATGGAGAAAATTGTTTTATAACACATAGAGAACAAAAACTGAAAGTGTTTACGAAATTGTTAATATTTAAAATAGTGGTGGAGATATAAAAATATGGATATAGTAACAAAAATCGAGTTGTTCTTGAGGTAAGTCACAAAAACCATGTGTCGAAAATGAAAAGATCAAATCCAGTATTGTACATACAAACATGTAAATTTCATAGTACAATAATGGAGTCCATCTGCCATGCTGATAACCTGGATTCGAACTCAGATTGAATACAATTAAAAATTATTTCAGATTTGATTTTTCTTTAAGGTAGCAATCCATAGGCAACCTAAATAACTATCCTGTGTTAGTCAGTAAATGGTGTTTAGATATTCTTAAGTAGATAACAAAATTAAAAAACGCCCTTCAAACCTGTATAATTGAGTAATTGTTAAGCTTGGTGATTGGAGGTAGTGTAAAATCTTTGCTCTGCATTGAGCTATTTAAAGGCTGATTGTACTCTAACCTTCTCATATACAAACCAGCAAGTGGATGATAGTTAAACATACAAAATGCCCAAACCACAAAACAAACTTCTATGTATAATAATATATACACATTGTAACATTAAAAAAAAATTACGATATAAAATATGTATATATATATTAAGAACGAACATCTTTTCAAACGTAATACATAAATAACAGTAAATTCTTGCAGAAACCTTCCAATTCCAATAGGTTAAATAAGTCCCCATTAATCCAAGAATAATTTTCCAAATTATTTGGGTTTTTGTTAATGCGATACTACGGTCCACAGACCATCCTCTCTCATCAAGCATGTTGACCATCTCTCTTCGGCTTTAGATATCAAACATCAGAATACCCATGCCCATGTTGATGACATTAATTAAACCATTTCTCATACCAAATATTGATTGGTTGGTATCCATTGTTAACACCTTGTGGAAGAGTAAATAACCACAGGACTGCAGTGATATTATCTTTTTTTTTTCTTTCGTTATTTTTAATCATTCCTCTCATCATAATCACCATCAGTCCAGAAACTCAAATCACCATCTCATTCTATATATTATTTCATGAACAACTGTCACCGATCAGATGAGTTACAAATATCAAACACTCGAATCTTTGTCCCCTTGTTGACAGCTCAATTTCTCCCTTTCACCTCTCTCTCATCTACAGATTTCCCCATTTCAATGCATGTACTTCAATCCTAAAACAAAGATGCCTGAAATTAGTAAATTCTCCTGTGATGCGTTTTACACCAAGCCAGCACTCTTCAGTTGGCCAGGTCACAATCTCTCAATTGAAGAATGCTGGTAAGCATTACTGCACCTTGGGGATCACATTTTGCAAATGTCTATCTTAATGTGATTAAAATATATGTAGTGAAATAAAAAATTATAACATACTACACATCGGTAAAATTTGAATGCAGTGGACTTAATTATTCTGTATTTAATAATAGTATATGTATTCATCTTTTTTATTAATATTATTATTATCATTACAATGACAATTGATATCAAAACAGGCAAAACTCTCCATACAGTATTGCCACTCAGTGCAAGCCAGAGTGAGTGGGAATACTGTATGGAGAATTTTGCCTGTTTTAAAAAATAGTTATAAGCAAGCATAAGAAATGGTGATCATGTGATGTTTATTGGCTTAAAACCAATTCTGCCTAATAGGATAGTGATAGCTATGGTTATTAAAGAACCAAAGACACCAAAATGTATAGGTACTGAATTGAGTTCAGACCTATATGACTATATAAGCTAATAAGCTTGTGTTTTCAATTTAAGACTCAATAGTTTTGTAGTTAAGTAGAGATAAAAGGTGGCTGCTGGAGGGTTGCATTGGATCCTAGGATCTAGGTGCAAGGCTCTCAGATCCAAGGTTCCTCCCGGGCAAAGACCCCAAGCCAGAAACTAGTCTGGGGATATTGGATTAGTAGGCACTAGATGGGGATTTTATGCATAAGCCTTCTGCCATCAACTGATTACTCTGGCTTGCACTCAGTGGCAATACTGTATGGAGAGTTTTGCCTGTTTTAATAACAATTATAAGCAAGCATAAGAAATAGTGATCATGTGATGTTTATTGGATTAAAACCAATCCTGCCTAACAGGATAGTAATGGCTATGGTTATTAAAGAACCAGACACCAAAATGTATAGGTACTGAACTGAGTTCAGATCTATATGACTATATAAGCTAATGAGTTAGAATTGAAAATATTATTGTGTTTTCAATTTAAGACATAGTTTTATTTAAGTAGAGATTGGCTACTGGAGAGTTGCATTGGATCCTAAGATCTAGGTGCAGTGCTCTCAGATCCAAGGCTCCTCACTGACAAAGGCTACAAGCCAGAAACTAGTCTGTGAATATTGGATGAGTAGGCACTAGATGGGGATTTTATGCATAAGCCTTCTGGAATCCATTGATTACTCTGGCTTGCACTGAGTGGCAATACTGTATGGAAAGTTTTGCCTGTTTTAATAACAGTTATAAGCAAGCAGAAGAAATAGTGATCATGTGATGTTTATTGCGTTAAAAACAATTGATAACTTAAAAGAAGAATATGCCTAAATGATAAACTTTTACCAGATGGCTAGAATAATGCAGTGGTAATAGTAATAATTTTTTCCAAAAAATGATAAAGAAAATATTAGAAATTACAGATCCATTGATCTTCTATTAGCTCTATCCTAAAATCTTTACTCAGAAAATTATAACTCATCAATAATTAACTTTGAATTGAAACCAACCCCCACAATAGGTTGGATTTTAAAAAAGTTTAAGAACAATGAATCACATCCAATCATTGAGAGAACTTATAGAAAAGACCAATGAGTTTGGAAATGTTATTATAATAATTAACAAGACATACCCTAAAAATCATTTAAATGAACTTGCAAATACCACTTTTTCTTATAATAATGTCCAAACTATTTATCAAGAAATGACTGCTGACTATTATTGGGATTTAAAAAGTTTTACAGCAATGAAGCACATCCAAATATTGAGAGAACTTATAGAAATGACCAATGAGTTTGACAACATTATTATCATAATTCACACGACAGGTTCTCCAGGAATCATCTAAATAAACTTGCAAATAAAGTCCACCTTTTCTTATAATATTTATCAAGAAATGATCAATAATTATTTTAGTTTCTCTATGAATAGATTTATATTATCAGTAAGTTGATTCGCTGTAAGATATTTTATGGGTTTGTTAAGACCAACGAATATGAATTCTTGATTATGTTTTGTATTTACAGATAATGAAAAGACATTTGAGTCTATAAGCTTTTCCACCACTCTAATTAAAGTATAAGTGGCATGTCATCCATTTTTTTTAACAATGCATTTTCAGGGGCTCAGAGGCTTACAACCATGGTATAAACAATATGGCTGACTCTAAATTATTGTAGTCAATAATTATGTTTTTTTAAATTTCTTAAAACGCTAAAGAAGCATAGAAGTCCAAAGGATTGTAATTAAAAAAAAAAAAAAACAACATTTAGTAGACTATAATAAATAGACAGACTTTTCAGGCATGCACTACCCTGTAATTGTGAAAACATTCCACTGAAACACACAAAAATCCAAAGGATTGTAATTAACATTTTTTAAATGTAAATTCACTACACCGGCTAGTGTCAGGGTAGTCAAAAAGGATGTTTTGGAGCCTTATAACCATGTTCCTTTCCAAATATATAGGTACTTAGAAAATGTGCAACATTGCACCTCCGTTCACACGTAAAGTGTAATTTCATGCTCATTCTTACATACTTTTTAGGCAGACCCTATTCTGTAATTTTGAAAATATTCCACGCATCTTATTCTATTGATGAAATATTCTAAATTTTAATCATATTTCCAAAAATGATAGAATAAAAAAGGAGTTTAAAAAATCATCATGCGTAAAACAGTGTTAAAAAATTATGATACTTTTAGTTATCCCTAATTTTGATCAATTTCATTCACAATTCTAAATCAATTGTTAATTTTATGAAAATGCGAAAACATTTTTCAATAAATTTCATTTAGAACATTATGTTCAAACGTTAACATGTAGCCAACACTTAACACGTGATGCTAAAATCGTCATTTTTTTTAAACATTCAATTATAGTGGTTTTTTTTATAAATTCCCCTTTTTTTTTTTGCTCAATCAGTTTTTTCATATGATCAAAATTTGGAATCTGCTATCGTCAGAACACAATGCAGTGAAATATTTACGTTGTTTGCCTGCCATGACTAAAATTATTGTAATTTTTTTTAACATTGTTTTACATGTGATGATTTTTTTAGCATTCCTTCTTTACTGTATCATTTTTGGAAATATGATTAAAATTTGGAATATTTCTTCGAAAAAACAAAATGCAGTGGAATATGCGAATGGAGACACTCTGCCGCAAATGTTCTAAGCACCTATCTGTTTGGAAAGAAATGTGGTTATAAAGCTTCAAACCATCATTTGTGACTGTACTGACATTAGTTTACAGCTGGTGTAGTGAATTTAGATTTAAAAAATTCTAATTACAACCTTTTGGATGTTTGTGTGTTTCAGCAGAATATTTTCAAAATCACAAGATCAATGGCATATGTTTTTTAGCACCTATCTGTTTGGAAAGGAGCGGAGTTATAAGACTCCAAAATATTGTGACTACACTGACATCAGTTTACAACTGATGAAGTGAATTTACTTTTTAAAAATGTTAATTACAACTCTTTGGATTTTTGTATGTTTCAGTGGATTATTTCCAAAATTACGGGATAGTGCAAGCCCCAAAAGTGGCGTTTATCTATCCATTTGTTATAGTTTACTAAATGCTGTTTCTATTTCTTTATCATTTTAAGAAATAAAAAAATATATAATTATTGAATATGATAACTTAGAGTCAGCCATATTGTTTATACCATAAGCCCCTGAAAATGGATTATTTAAAAAAAAACAATGGCAAGCTTCTGCCAGGCAAACTACTTAAGTATCCTATTAGCTATGCAAAAAATACTAATTATTACAATTTGATTTACAAGGGTCAAACTTTCTGCACTCACAACTTTGAAACAGTCTGCTACAAATAAGTATATCAATGATTATTACTAATCATTTACTAAACTAGAGATTATCTCCTTAAATTTCAGTTAAAGATTAATATTTGATTTTAATTAAACATAAACCTGTGCGATATTCAACCTCATCCATGTGTAATACATATGAATAATTGTTATATATAGAGCTTGCAAATAAGCTCTTAACAAGCTTTGCAGAATATTCCCATCCAGATCGTTTTCTGCCACTGGCTGATTAAAAATACCAGAACAAACCCAGAACTTTATCTAATAGATAACTATAAATAGAAAATCTGAAATTTTCAGATATCTATGTCTTCCAATCCAGCCATCTAACTTAAACAGCCATATGGGACTGAACTGAGTTCAGATACACCATATATTAATAGCTTTGGCAATATAAAATCACCAAAGCCTTAATAGCAAAAAATTAAATTACAAAAAAATCAAGTCAGTTGTCACATGACCTAATTTAGCAAGCTTGTATTACAAATGTTACAAATAGAGCTCGCAAATAAGCTCTTAACAAGTTTTGCAGAATATCCCCAACCACTGACCGGTTTCTGCTACTGACTTCCTCAGTGACATGCTAGGATATTCTAGCATTAGATTAAAAATACTAGGACAAGCCCCGCACTTTATCTAATGGATAACTATTAAGTAGAAAATCTGAAATTTTCAGACATCCATGTCTTCCAATCTAGCTATCTAACTTAAATAGCCATATGGTGCTGAACTAAGTACATATGAAGAAAGACATTTGAAAAAGACAAATGACTCCTGAGATGCATTTCATGTTGAACCAGTCCTTTTAGTTGACCCAGATCACAATCTCTTACATGACTTCATCATTTGATCAATATTTACCAATTCTAAATTATTCCAATTTAATTATCAAACTTTTACATTCATCAATCTTGAGAATTATCCACTTCAGATAAATATGGTAACGATTATTGCTAATCACATATTAATCTAAAGATTATTGTATCATTCCTTACCCAGATAAAAAAAATTAAATTGAATTAAAGGTTAATATATCCATTTTTTAACAACATAAATTCATGGAATTATTCAACTTCATTCCACTTTTCCTATGTGTATTTTTTTTTAATATACCTAAAACTTTTGTTCCATAACAGATTCTTAAAACACATTAATAAAGACATTTGAAAAAAGTAAATGATCCTCAATGTCGATTTCACATTAAACCAGCACTCTTCAGCTGGCCCAAGTCACAATCTCTTTCATGTCATCATTTGTTGAGGATTTATTAATATAAAATTATTACAATTTGATTTGCAAGTGTGAAATTTATTGTCCTTACATCTTTCACACCATTGACTTCAGATAAACTCATTAATGATTATTATTAATTCCTTATTAGGGTACCAATCTTAGCCTGAATATAATCCTTAAGACTCAATTAACTATTAATTTATCTGTTTTTTCATGAAAACATCAGCACAAGAAATAATAATGATAATCAAAGGACTTTTTTGCTTGAGAGTTTGAGTGCTAAAAATGATTCCATAAATGCGAGAACTTTTGCTACCAGAGTCTGATGTTTTAACCACTGCACTAAATCATGGAATAATTTAATCTAATATTTCCCACCAATAAGTATACCTATTTAATCGATTAACTGTTACTCCATATATATAAATATAAAATAATAAATATAACAGTAATTAACTATTATATACAGTCTTTCAAGCAGCAGAAGTACTTTCAGTCAATTTCTTAACCGTCCTCAGTCTTTCAATCTGCAGAAGTACTTTCAGTTAATTCCTTAACCCTCCTCACAGTTTTTCAATCTGCAGAAGTACTTTCAGTTAATTCCTTAATGCTCCTCACAATCTTTCAATCTGCAGAAGTATTTCCAGTTAATTAACCCTCCTCAGAGGAGGATTAAGATATTAATTGAAAGTACTTCTGCAGATTATTACAACAGTTTTTTAATTAACGAACATTTTATTTGTGTTTATTGAAACGGAAACCTCCAATCCCTTTCCGTTTCACCATCAACCTAATGACCTACTCGTCTGAACTAGTTTCGAACCTATCTTAAATGTAGAAATGTCATATGTAAAAATGTTATATATAAGTTGAGCGGGAAAACTTTGCTACAATGGCCGCTTGAATGGCATCATCCATTTACTTATGAAAACACGCTATAATTAGACAGGTTTGATAAAATTATAGCGGAGAAATGCTCATAAATTATTATAAAATGTTTTATAAATTTTCAGTCAATTTTTAATTATATTCGCTATAATATTCGTATGTGGATGGATAATTTAAACCTTGGAATAGCGGCAAAATGATTTATATATATATATATTTAAGTTAAAATAAAAAATATATACTATAATGTAAAATGTTTTCTTTAAAATATATTTAACGGCTTTCTGATTTAATGTTTTACATATATAATTGAAACTAAAGTATTTTCTTTAAATTTGCTTTTTTTTAAACAAATAATTTGGTAAAAACAAATATGTTAAAAGTTATTTATTTCAGTAAAATAAAAATCCGTTTATAATTAAAAATGAAAATTTTGTGTAAACAAGAAATCAATTAGTGACGCACCCGGGTAAAAAGTAAAATCTAGTTTACTGATTGATTTTTGTTTGCACAAAAGACTTTATCATTAAATCAGAATACCGTTCTTTCTGCTAGGCCTTAACATTCTATAACACCTAAAAAGGAATTTAATTAATGAAACTGAATCAAATTATATAATTTATATGTTTTAATAATTTTTTAAAGTAAATTAAATATAACACCTCGGAGACGTTATCTGTTGCAGAAATTGGATTATATTATTTTATTTAATTAAAAGTCAATTGGTCCCGAGGCAAATGAAATTCCAAAAAGGTGTTAAGGTTTAGTGGAAATGGATAAATAGGCCTTATTTTAAGCGGGAAGATAGACTCCATCTTGTTGTTGAATAGCTGTTAATATCAGAAGTCAAAATTGTTTAATTTTACCATGTCTGGCTAAAGTCAGGCAAGAATTGCTGCAATTCCCGTGATGGAACGCCAAGTTCAATCCATCAAATGCCGAAGCAACAACCACACCAAATAAAAGATGTCATAAGCCGCTAAAAGAACTTGCCTTCGTTCCAACACCATTTTAAATCGTCTCGCAACTGAATAAGAACATGCCATAAGCTGCCAAAGAACTCACCTTTGTTCCAGCTCGAATATCTCCAGTTCAGCTATAGGAGAACTGTTTTAATATTATTTAAAATCGCAGAGCTCTGTGTGAATTTCAACAACAATCATTATTTCTTCAAAATCAGGTTAGCTAACCATATTATTGTAATTTCTTTCTAAATTATTTTCCAAATAATATTGTAAATTCTCTAAAATGAAATACTTTTGTAAACTTCTTTATTAATTCAATATTGTAAACTCTGTCTAAATCGTATTTGAAATCTATAAATGAAATATTTTTGCTAAATTTCTTTGTTAATTAATATTTTGCTATATAATTTAATCACTGCAGTTATATTTTGCTTTTCTTTTGCTTGTTTTTAATTATTGTTAATTATGCCTATGTTTCGAAACAGCGTGCATTTAATTACCAATATGTTTTTTTTAAAAAGATATCATTTAAAATCTCCATATTATTATTTATATAGCGTCATTTCGTGCGCTGTTTCGAAACCCAAATTCATATTTTTGTCATTTAGTAAATTAATTAATATAAATATAAAATGTGGCTTTTCAACCTTTATTTATTATGTTACTAAAGATTAAATTAGCCGGAAGTGCAATCATAAGTATATTTTTTTAGTTAAGTATTCGTAAGTCCCCTATTAAATATACTTTTCCCCCTTTTAAAAGTTGAGTAGTTATAGATAACTAAAGAGATTGAACGGGATAAAGTAAAGTTTGTAGCTATATATTCCTGTCAGTAGCATATCGTATTTCTCATGCTACAGAAGAGTTGGCTCTTTTGATCAAGCTGATGATCTAGTGTTCATTTAATATATGATCTTTAATTTATAATATCCTTCGGCTTGGCGGATGTGGGATTTATTAATATTTTCTCGTTGTGCTGTTCTTTTTGATATATATATATAAGATGGAGCCACGGCGTTGCCAGCACATCTTCTCTTATGGGTAGTGCAGTAGCGAAGTCTGAGCTACGGGCCAGAGTAGCACTAAGTCCCCCGCCTCTGAACCAAATAAAGGTTCCCCATTAGCAGCATGACGACCGGTTATTGGGTAAACCGTTGTTTGTCACAAAAACCCTAAAACTATTCTTCCATCCGCACCACTTTATTATTATACTTTACTTGTGCCTAGCATATTAGTAAAATCGTTATAGCCAACTCTTTCCTCCCTAATATGCAATCGTCGGCATTGAACCGAAGCATTCTTGAAAACCTGTTCGATCTTAAGCTATCTGGGATGCTTTATAAGCCCATAGTTAATATATAAATTGATTATAGTCAGATGTATTAAGTTTCACTCCAGACTTGGTTTGATTTTACGTAAAAGAGCCACTCGAACTGATTATCAAAGGACATAACAAATAAGTTAATGTAGTGATTAGTTGTATAGCAGGATATTTGGCTCCATTAAATCATAGCCACAAACCTATTTGCCAACATCAATTATTGTTCAAATAGTCTAGAGAATGTTACTTTATAAATGAAATGCCTGTGTGCATTTGCCAACAACAATTGTCAATAAATATATTTTAATTCATCATATATCAATTTCTGTCTCATTATTAAATCAATCCAATTCACTAATTGTCCATAAGTATTCATTAGTAAAGCCCCTATTATTTAAATATGTTAGATTTTATCCGTGGAATGTCTAGTATTTACGTTGTTTATATATATGTTTAGGTCCATGAGTCTTATTGTTTTCTCCGATTTGCTAGTGGGCCGGATGAAGAATTAAATCTCGTGTGCTACCATTGTTATGTTATCCATTGGGTGTTAGATCTGGTGCTTGGAGAGTGGGTTCGAATCCAGGCTGGTCCCTAACCTAAATCTCGGGCTTGACTGGGTTTGAAGTACATTTTGTGAGTTCCAGTTCGTGTTAGATGGATAAGCATGTTTTGACTGGCACAGTATATATATACAAATTATCTCTGTAACAGAAAACAGCTTTTAAATATTTCATTTCAAGTAAAAGAAAGTATTATAGCATGTTTCAAAGATGTTGAAAGAAAAGGTATTACTCAGTGGCCTGCTTTCAACTACCTGATACTATGAGTTATGGTGGTTTTGTTTTACACTCTAGGTACGAATAGCTAGACACCTATATACAGATCAAATACTGAATTACTGTCTAAATTCTCTATAAACTGGTTTCCCTATAGTAATAATTGTTTGCAATCAGAAAACTTTCAAAGATTCTCCTGGCCCAAGTTTGAACCTCAGATTCGGGATGTTACTATATTAACCATTACATCATAAGATCTTCACTTTAAATATATATGTGAAAGAGTTTGTAAATATAAGTTTTAAATATATAATATTTCTAGTTCATTATGAGTTTATGATATTTAACAAATAACAAAAATCTCTATGTATAGTAATCCTCTTAAAAGGAAAAAAAATAAGCTCATTAAACACTGGGAAATTATTAAATCTTAAAAAATAAAAAATACCGTTTTCATAACATTCATTATTATTAATTATAATCACAACAAAAAAAACATACCACGATTATGAATAAAATCAACACAAAGTTCATTAAAACTTCATAATACAATAGACTGTATTTTACTTGAAATAATTCCATCATTCAGTTTTTGATCATCAACACACAGGTTAATAACTAAAACAATACTTTAATTTGTATGATTCTCTTCTCTTTTCCGGGTATTAGGCACCTGGTCATTCATGGAACTAACAGACAAATTGAACCAGTGACCTTTAAATATACGAGTACTGAATTTAAGATACGACTCTAATCAACTAAGCTACTCTGTCAAGGGCCACCATCAGCAGAAATGTTATATACTTATCTATGACAGGTCTAGTGACTTCTCCATTTTTTATAAGACCAGGGTTTCAGAGTGGTTTTCAAACATTACGGAATATTACATTGCGTGTTATTACTAACAACTGTATGTATATAAAAAGTTTAAATAAAAATCCGAACTTTTCTAAGTGCATTTAACAATTAATATTAGGTGATGGAAATGGTCCAACATATAATTATAAATTATAAGAATAGACTATACATCTGCTGCTGACATTATTTACCTGAAATAATAAAATTCTTAAAAATCCTTTGCATAAAAGATGTTTGAAATAAGATGTCTGATGTAGTTTTGATGGTAAAAATAGCAGGATTCAAGGTAAGAAAATACACATGGAATATGATATCTGTATATGATATTAGTGGGAAAAAATGTTGGTGGCCTAGCAGTTAGCATAGCTGCCTTCCAAGCAGCTGGCCCGGGTTCACTTCCCAATCAATATTTTGACATATGAGAAAGAAAAAAACTCCATGTAATAAAAATAACTTGAGATGGAATTTGGTAGTCACATTACTAGGTAACTATCAATAGCTATAGACAGTCCTAAACTAAACTACTTCACTCTAAAACCCCTTTTCATCTCAAGTTTAGTATAGCAAAATAATTAACCTTAGGGCTGTCAATAGTAATTAATATCTACCTAACAAGGTTGTTACTAAACAGATAATCAGTTATTACATGGAAATATCCCCATTTTTTCCTGTGTTTTCACCAAAATGAATCCACAAAAATATTTTATCAAAGATCCGATTAAGAGTTTCTAACTGATTTAAATTGTTGGTACCTTTTAAAGTTAGTAGTAGCTTTAAAGACACATCAAACATGTGAAAAAGTTAAAAGCTGCTGTTTGCATTAAACTTCATAAGCAGTTAAACACTAAAACAGCCATTTGGATTTTCGAGCACTCATGTTACTAAGATATAGATTCCTTTTACAAAGGTATTGTGAATAAAAGAAAGTCTGTCACTGGTGTTAGGACAATAAATGTAATATTAATCTATGTGGGTTGGTGTTAGAAAAAAGGGTGTCAAGATCTGTGAATTGCGGCAAAGCTCCATTACATCGGGCACTTAAAACTTCTTACAAACTCAGAAGTAATAAAGACATTCAATTACTTTTTAAAATGTATTATTAGTTACTTTATTAAATAAAACATGCACACACTCCACTTTCCAGAATTATAAAATAAATGTAAAGTTTCATAAGCAGTATAGAAATTTAACAGCAAAAGTTTAACGATTGGCAAAAATATTTATTTAAGAATGACCAGTACATTAAAACTGCAACGGTTGCCCAATAATTTGTTGATTATGAATGCCTTTAGATTTATTTTCTCACCAAACATTGTAATGCACATTATTTTCCAAATCTTGTTTTTATTCTTAATCTGTATCAATAATTTCCATGCTTCAACTATATATTATGGTCATTTTCAAGGGTTTTACAAAAATAACTAAAATCAAGCTATAAAAAAAGTGTGAAATTAATATATCCCCTTATACATAAAATATATATTCAACATATCTAGCCATCCATCCATCCAACCTGTTATATATATATCATATGATGGAATTAGAATCCATTATGTTGCCTTAATAAAATACTTTAATAATTTATTCTAACATCTTGAAAAGGTTCATTTTGAACGAAAATCGATTCGATGTAATAAATTAAATATTTATTAATTCAATTGTAGTTGTCTATAATATTTGTTTATATTTTTATTAAAATATATATATATCCACTACAGGATGAAGGTCTCTCCAAGTTCAATCCATCTCCTCTGATCTTTAACTTCTCTTCTCCACATCACCCCTGCACACTTTCTTATTTCATCCATCTCACATGTGGTCTCTTTCTGGGTCTTTTACAATATATATATAACATACTTTCAGACCAATGTACAATTCTCACATTTAAAACCTGTTCTGGTAAGCTCTCTATATTACATATTTGTAAATACAAGCTCATAAAACCAATGTCATGCTGTATATGGATTGATTTATTGATTATTATAATAAAATCTTATATTTATTGTTATTACATAAGTTTTTAATTAATGGACATTTTATTTGTATTATATATCATGCGCATATACATAAATGCACAATTTACATTACATGTATCTAATTATCATACCTTTAGAATACCACCATAAATTATTAATAAAGTTAATAACAATAGAACTTTTTTCTTCCTTTACAAAATATGGTTCCAAAATTATTTTTCATATATAAAAAATCCAATAAAAATAATGTTATTTTTGAAGTATATATATGGATTCAAGAGAGTAAATAAAGTTTTTTTTTAAAAAAAAGAATATTTTTATTGGATTTTTTTATATATGAAAGGTATCTAATTATATGTAATTTTATTTTCTAATAAATGTAAATTCATAATTTATTAAAAAGTGAAAATTTGAACATTTTAATATATTTAATATATATATTTATGTATATGTTAAAAGCCTAGTGCTTTCTTGTTGGCTGGACTTGTTTAATTTTGAATTTGGAGTAATTTTAAACATTTACATATGTAAACATGTACAATATATAGTTAGCATAGCTGCCTTCCAAGTCAACGCATTTGACATATCAAAATATTTATATACATATTTAAACCTAGTCAATACTTAGACAATCCCAATATCAAAACAATTTCAAACTGTTGTCAAGGCAACCTTCTTTTAACAATAAAGGAAGAATCCCACCTTTATTTATGGTCCAATATATTTATATAGACACTAAAGATTGCAACTTGACCATAGATATTGAAATTATTGATACAAAGAAGTTTAAATAAATCTCCTTAAACAGGAATGATAAATATATGTGTAAGAAATTGAGATCCGGGCCAACTGATGAGTACTGGTTCAGCATGAAATGTGCATCTTGGAGATGATAGATCTTTTTCATGACTTTAGTCAATATCAATGATAACACTCCTAATAAAAATAATAGAGTCATTAGTCAAGGACAAAATATGGGAACAACTATATACTCACATATTAACACATCAATATGCATGCAAGGGCACATTCTCCATAGACATTGTACAGCACTTCCTATTACTAACAGAACATGTCAGACAGAGCAGAAAGTCAAAGCCCTTGGTCATACAACTAGATTTTTCATCAGCATTTGACTCAGTCATCCCGTCAAAGCTCTTCCAGACATTGCAAGAATACAATGTTCCATCAGTATACATTAGAATAATAGCCAACTTGATGTTAAATAGATCAATATGCACCATGCTAGATGAAAACTATCCCCAGGATTCAGACCACATCTTTCAATCCCCCAGGGCTCACCACACTCTGTTTTACAGTACATATCAATCTATTGTTAAAGGATATCGAACACAACTTGCCTGGTGTTTATGTTCTGGCCCTAAAACAACAAATCAAACATATATCATATGTTGACTTCCTACCAGATAGTATGTATCTTCAATTACTATTCAAAATTCTCAACAAACATGAAAAAAATTTAAATCTGCAGGATAATACCAACAAATCATCAATCTGGAAAATTAGATCTGGGAGTATCTTTCCATCAATATTTACAGCCAAACCTCAAAAATTCTTTGTTTTCTCTATGGCCAAATCCAAGTGCACCATGACCAAGGAAATACAAAATTCCAATACTAGAAAAAACCAAGAAAATGACTTGCTCTCAGCAAACTCATTGTCCCTTTCATGTAAAACTACCTTATTAAATATGCTTCTAATCATTAAACCTACCAAGACTTTTGAAAAGTCAATTAATACACTATGCTCAGAACTGTATTGGAGGGGCAGGATTTAAATGGTCCCAGTCTCCACTCTTTCTCTATGATGTACCTGCAGAAATCTATAACAGCGCTCCATGCTTATCACTAAAAGTAGGCCTTCCAAACACATCACCCACAGACACTCCATCACCAAACAGCAGTAAATGGATAAACGAAATTTGGACACATGTCAACAACTGTATAAACCTCAATCAGGCTGCATATGAAGCCAAAAGGTCATACAGGGAAGTGTACAAATTAAGAATTAACACTCCAGTTGCACTCCCAAGCAGAATTGGAATAAACAATAGAACTCTAATTAGAAAAGCAAAAAATTGGTTCATAGAACTGAAGTTTATTGATTTCATAATAAAGCCAAATCTTGATGTGTTACCCATCAGTCAGTTTCTAGTTTATAAAAGGGGCTTTACTAAAATAAACCCCTTCTGCCAGTTATGCTCCAGAGAGGAGGAATTAACCCATCACATCTTCCATAACTGCCCAACACTCAACTCAATAAAATTAACCATCAACAAGAAAGACCTGTTTGTTTGACGTACAAAGTGCAATACAAAAGATAATCTATTCAAACATCAGGCTAGCAATCTGCCTCTCTTTTACCCTCGGGTTATCCAGGTGTAAGCAGGTACTCACCAAATCCACAGCCAGTATCTGGGAGACTTTTAAATTAATAATAAAAGAAAATAAGCATCAGAGACAAAATGCTGGCACCTGATGGAGCAGGGTTAAACTAACACAAAATAGAAATCTACAGAATACTTCAGATGTTCCATATATGTAAGATTGCTTCAAGTATATCCCACTGTAATATTTCTTTCATATGTAACTCAATAAATGTTGTAACTATTGTCAATAAATAAATAATTTTTTTTTTTTTTTTTAAAAAAAAGTGGATAGAAAACATTCTCCACCTTGTGTGAGAGCAGTGTAATGAAAGTTACATTAAAGAAATATTATTATTAGGTAAATATAATCTGTTCTGAATGCAGACTAATAAATAGTCAATTATAACATTACAAGCTGCAATTATAATTTCAAAACTGCACCCAAAGTATTACTTAAGTAATATCTATATAGGGTATGGGAGCACATGACCCATCACTCTCCACACTATCTTATAACACATACACTTGAACACATATATGTTGAAAAGATAACTAATCATCAATATACGTATTTCATGCTAAAACAGCAATCATCAATTGGTCCAGTTTACCATCTCTACACATATATGCTATAAGTGCTCAGGTATATATGAAGATAGCCAAACCTCACACTTTAATCGACAGGCTTTAATCTACTCCACACTCCAACTCTTCAACCGTCCATCAAATTGAAAATCCGATGATGGAACGCTCAAAGGGCACCCTGAGGCCGAGATTATTGTCACACCCATGTTGACCTAAGGTCAATCTGACCCCTCAGGTACAGGACATGATCCATTTAATACATATACAAGGGATGGGCAGACATCTCTACTATGTAATAACTGAAACACACAGGCTTATACCCTATATATTACATATATAGACACAGGTATATAATAAGCCTGTGTGTTTCAGTTATTAAATAATAACTGTATTAATGCTCAAGGCTAAATGGGTTTAAAAGTTATCATTAAAATCAGTCAATTGTTAACATTGGGATTGTCTAAGTGTTGACTGATTTTAACGATTACTTTTAAACCCACTTAGCCTTGAACATTATTACACTTATTATTTAAATAATTCTTTGGGTGTAATTTGAAAATTATAACTGCATTTAATAATTCTATAATATTATTTATTTTTATTTACTGTTATCGCAAAGCACATATATATAAAAGACATATTTTGCGGGTTCATTCATGTTAAAATATTTTTAAAAATTGATATACTGACGTTTGAGTGATAAAAAGTAAAAAGACGGTTGTAGAGGCGCTACAATCACTGATTTGAAAAAAAAAACGTTAAAGTTCCACCAATAGCAAAAATGTTAAATTAAGAATGTTTTTTAAAAAAATCTTTCCAAATAGGAGGAAGTTTGCTTGTATCATCTTGCTTATTGATACAATGTGGCCTTTTAAGTATCTCAATAGCTTATCTAATTTTGCACTGGTAGAGATTATCACATCTGGATATGATCCTGGTACTAGAAAAATTAATTTTATGACCTGAATCCTTGGTATGGAGTGAGAGTGCTGATGATGATGAATGTTGTTTAACTGCATTAGCATGCTCATCTCTCCTAACACTGATGCGATGATTACTCATACCTATGTAAGAAGCCTGAGAGTGCTGATGATGATAAGTGTTGTTTAACTGCATTAGCATGCTCATCTCTCCTAACACTGATGCGATGATTACTCATACCTATGTAAGAAGCCTGAGAGTGCTGATGATGATGAATGTTGTTTAACTGCATTAACATGCTCATCTCTCCTAACACCGATGCGACGATTACTCATACCTATGTAAGAAGGCTTACAATTTTCACATGAGATTTGATAAACACCATGAAATTTAAGAGGGATTGAATCCTTAGGCTTGGTTATTATATTGCTGATCTTTTGATGAGTAGAAAATGCTGTATTTATATTATAGCATTTTAATATACGTCCAATACTGTCTGTAGTTCCTTTTACATATGGAACACAAATCCTAATAGCTGATTTATCATCTTTTTGTTTCCTATTTTGTCCATTTTGGGCTTGAAATAAGGCTTTTTTAATAAATTTATAATTATAACTATTTGCTAATAAAACACTGTTAATATGATTTACTTCTTCTTTCAGATGTGACTTATCTGAAAGGTTAATTGCTCTATTTAAAAGAGTTTTGGCTACAGAAACGATCTGAGTTGGGTGATGATGAGAATGGAAATGTAAATATCTGTCCGTGTGTGTATTCATTCTATAAATTGAAAAAGATAAACTATTTGGTGTTCTGGTGACTAAAACATCAAGAAAAGGGAGTTTTCCATTAGACTCTGTCTCCATTGTAAATCTAATTTGAGGATGCATATTATTTAAATGTAAGAAAAAATCATCTAATTTATTTTTTCCATGTTGCCATATGACAAAAATGTCATCTATGTATCTGAGCCAAATGAGGGGTTTTAAAGGGAATGATTCTAAAGCACAAGTTTCTATATTTTCCATGAATCAATCAGCTATTACTCCTGAGATAGGTGACCCCATAGGAGTACCAAAAACTTGTCTGTAATGCTGTCCATTATATACAAAATATGTGTTCAAGAGACAATGTTTAATCAAAGCAATAATATGGTTTGGCAAATTGCAACATTGTGAAATTACATTTAAAGCTTCATCAATTGGAATGTTTGAAAACAAAGACACGACATCAAAACTGACCAGAATGTCATTAGCATTAATTTATATATATATTGTAACAAAATAAATGAGTTCAAATAGAAATAACTAAGTAAAGGTTCAAAATATAACACTATCAAGAATTATAAGCAAATTATTATAGCAATGTATTATTACAGGTATATGGAAATCACGTGAAGTGAGTACACTAGTAATTCAATAAAATATAACTCAGGTATACAGACAGTAATCTTATCCCCTTTCATTTCTTGGTTTGATGTTAAGTGCATGTTTAAACAAATACTAAGTGAATATGGTCTAGCAGGGCGCCACTAGATTATCTGAATCTAGACATGGTTATATCCAATAACCTTTCACATGTACCGGGTTTGAATCCCTTCTTGGTACTTTATTTATAATAAAATGGAAGATTTTGCTTTTTGAGCCATATCACTATAAGCACTAATATTTAGGTAAAAGTAAAACATCTTTAAACCAAAGTGGAGTATATTAGACATAAATCATTTCTCAGATCTTAACATAACAAATGTGTTTTAATATTTTTATAAGTTCACTAGCTCAGATTATATATAACTAATTTAGGATGGCAATTCACTCATCCTTGCATGAAATAGATGATGGGATGTGGTTATAATAATACTAAGAGATCACTAAATATTATAAAATCAATATTTATTTATGGCCTTTAAACAGTTAAACAGCTCATTAATTAAAACGTTGATGATGATGATGATGATAATAATAACAATAATGACAAGGGTTTCAACTACAGCTCTAGGACTAAGCCTAAACATAAAACTAAATTTTTATAAAGAAATTCATAATTATTGCTTAATTTTAGCATATTTACTTATATCTTAAATAACCAATATTCAACCATTGATGATGATGAATAATCACACTTAACAAAGACTACACTTAATGAAATATATACGCCTCGTTTAATAAAACAAACTAATATTTATTACTACATTTCTAACGTATACATAAAAATTTCTAGATAAATATGAAAATTGACATGAATAATAATAATAATTGATTATATAACAATCCTCAGATTAATTTTAAGTTCTTCCCCCTTTCCCTTCAAATGTATTTTGTGTTAAGTTGGACGTCACATTAACCATGAAAAGTATTTCAAGACAAAAAATATTATCTGCTCATTAACACACATACTTAAAAAAATCCAACATGTAAATAGAATAAAAAAAAAATGTTAGTAAAATTGAAAGAGCAAGTTTTTAGAAAAGAGTCTTAAATTATTTTCTCCCCCTCCCTTCCAAGCGCTGAAATCTATACTGAACTTGAAACAAAATAATCTAATATTCTAATACTACTCATTATTCCACATTCACTTCCAATTATACACATATAAAAATATTATTATGTATGTGCGTGTTTTATCCCATGATAACAAAATATTATTTAAAACCAAAATAATAATATATTAAAACTAAAATCATAATACCATAAAAAAAAAAATTGTTTTACATCTTCATATTTCATAACTGTAAAATTAATAAACATATAATTTTGATACATTCAAGATCATTTATGAAGCTCAAAGTTATTATTAGTAAGACATTCTTGTTTTTAATCGATCTGAATAGTCTTTAAAAGTTCTTTAAATAAAATATACCACTTTATTGCTAAATGTTTATTAAGACTGATATCATAAAGAAAATAGATATAAAAAGTCATATTACCGATCTTTTGTTTGTAGCGAATTTCCAAGGGTTCAAACTTGTCTATATTTCTGCAGCTACTATGTGGGAACAATCTCTTTCTTGAGGTATATAACTATTTAATGATGATGACTCTATTGAGGTTATTTGCTTTAGTGGACAATTTGGAAATCATTATATTAATTTTTCTTCTTTTCCTGTCAAGCATGTGGATGAAATACAGCAGTTGTTTTCACATTTATAAATTTTCTTGAGTTTAAAATCAGTTGTTGTAACAATTAATTGGACTTGATGATTAATATTTATCAGTAGATTAATTCATCTTCTTTGAATGCAGGTGAATGCTTTCTTCCTTCTATAAAAAAAAACATCTTATTTCTCTGGTCAGTTGAAAGGTGTAGAATATTATTTTAGACACATCTTTTCTTTCCTATGTGATGTGCAGCTTCCCCAGATGGTCCAGAACCGATGGAATATACATATAATTTTTCTAGCCCGCCATCTCTTATATTTTCAACGTTCAATATTATAGTTTAATATCTGAATCAATCACAATAATCTTAATAAATCAAGACAGCTTTTTATATCCAATTTTTAGCTACCTTAACCAATCAGAGATAGCATCACTTGCTATTTTTGGACAAATTTGTTTTAATTAGATCTCTAATTTATTTTCAACTATATTATTTTTCAACTGAAAAGTTTAATCCTTTTTCCAGACACTTTTGTTTTAAAAAAAAAATAGACTCAATTCTTATTTCCTTTCTTTTGTTTTTTTCTTTCTTTTTAACATCCAGGTAACACTTCAAATCTTTGAGCTTCCTTCTTTAGATCTTGATAAGACAAATTTCAAAAATTATAGCTCCAAAGTGACAATCATTTACAAAAAAATTTACTACAAAGATCGATATCTGATTAAACAGATTTCCTCTTTTAACAAAAAAAATTGTACAAAAAAATAATTTAACAGATTTAATACTTCCTTTTCTTTCAATATTTAGGAAATGTAAAATTTTGTATGTAATGTACACACATCCTTCATTCTTTCAAATCATTCATAAACTAACCTTAAATACTATAATTGCTAGCTTAGTAATTATAACCCAATTATTTAATTAAATCTGTAACTTTTAAATCCCACTTATAATTAAAGAAAAGCAAAATAAAAGTATAGAATAAGACATTAAAATTGATCAAGCATAGGTTAGTTTTAAAGAAAGTTAAAATGTTTAATATTTGAAATAAAAAAAAAACAATTAAATAATTTACACATACATTGCCTATATGTATGCATTATAACTTTGCTTTTTAACAGAAAAATTAAATATTAACTAGTTTAAATGTGTGTATTACCTTTCTATCAACACACACACAAATAAAGCATATAATTGTTGTCCCATTCTTTCTGTTTAAAGCTTTTGAAATTGGACCTTGTAGGGTTTAAACTTGGATGCCCTACAACTTCCTTTATGGTTATATAAAATTGTGATGATGATTTTGTTTGACCTTTTCTACATGCACATTACTATAAATTTGGCTAGTGACCAAATTGTAATGGCACAATATATATATTATGGATTTCATATGCTAATGAAGTAAAGCTTTAACAATTGCACTTTGTAATGTAATACTTGACTATTTATTAGTCTGTATTCAGAACAAGTTATATTTACTTGTTTAAAGAGATTTATTTAAACTTCTCTGTATCAATAATTTCATTATTTGTGGTCAAATTGCAATCGTTAGTGTCATGGTGGACCATCACCTAAAGGTGGAATTCCACTTGTATTGATAAAAGTATGTTTCCTTGGCAACAGTTTGAGATTTGTTGATTGTTATTGATATTGGGATCATCTAAGTGTTGACTGGTTTTAATGATTATTTATAAACCCATTTATGTATGTATGTAAAATTAAAAGCATAAAGCTAAACTAATCAATAAATAATCAAAAGTACCCCATATTAACAACTCAACCAGACTAGCCAAGAAAATAAATTCTAAATCACTACCAATGGCTTCACTGCTACAAGCAGTCTTCTCAGGTGTAAAGAACTACAAAATAACATATTTAAACTAAATATTACCCACAATACCATTTATTTCTTATACACCCTTTATAATAAAAGAACTTTTAAATAAGTTAATTTCTTCAGAATCATAAATTTTTAATAATAAAGATTCTTTAATTGTTTTTTATTTCATTTCCCTCAAAGAAGATAGCCTTAGCTTCATCAAAATTGATAGTGTGGCCTGTACCTTTTTTGTGGAAGCAGAACTAAGATATTTATTTCTAACCCTACTTTTATGTACCTTTATTCTTTCATTTAAGCTCAAACTTCTCTGTCCTATATATGTCTTCTTACAAAAACAAGAGATAATATACACTACTCCAGGAACAAACCTCACCATATGGTAGTGCCGCTCAGTGCAAGCCAGAGATAATCAATAGATGCATGAAGGTTTGTGCATAAAATCCCTATCTAGTGCCTACTCATCCAATATCTCTAGGCTAGTTTCCAGTTTGTGGCTTTCATCAGTAAGAAGCTTTGGATCTGAGAGCACTGCACCTAATCTTAGGATCTAATGCAATCCTCCAGCAGCCACCTTTTACATTTTTAGCTAACTATAAAGGTTTGAGGCCAAATGAAAACACAATGTTTTCAAACTAAGTTCTATACAACTATATAAGCTAATGAGCTTAACTTGAAAACATTATGGGGTTTTCATTTGGACTCAAAGCTTTATAGTTAGCTAAAAAAAGCAAATGTGACTGCTAGAGGATTGCATTAGATTTTAAGATCTAGGTGCAGTGCTCTAAGATCCAAGGCTCCTCACTGATGAAAGTCACAAGCTAGAAACTATTCTATGGATATTGGATGAGTAGGCATTAGATAGGGATTTTATGCACAAGCCTTCTGGCATCCATTGATTACTCTGGCTTACACTGAGTGGCATTATTGTATGGAGAGATTTGCCTGTTTGAATAAGTTATGAGCAAGCATAAGAAATGGTGATCATGTGATGTTTAGTGGTTTAATACCAATCCTACCTAATAGGATAATGGTGGCAATGAGTATTAAAGAACCAAAGACATCAAAATGTATGGGTACTGAACTGAGTTTAGATTTATACGACTATATAAGCTAATGAGCTTGGATCGAAAATATTGCATTTTCAATTTTAGATTCGTAGTTCTGTAGTTAAGTAGAGATAAAAGGTGACTGCTGGAGGGTTGCATTAGATCCTAAGATCTAGATGTAGTGCTCTCAGGTCCAAAGCTCCTTGCTGACTAAAGCCACAAGCTAGAAACTAGTCTGGGGATATTGGATGAGTAGGCATTAGATAGGGATTTTATGCACAAGCCTTCTGGTATCCATTGATTACTCTGGCTTGCATTGAGTGGCACCACTGTATGGAGAGATTTGCTTGTTTTAATAACAGTTATGAGCAAGCATAAGAAATGGGGATCATGTGATGTTTAGTGGTTTTATGTTTAAAAAAACTGTATAAAAGTATATTAACGAAACAGAGGAATATTTAAATTAAAAAATTTTTACCACACTGAAAGAAATATATATATATATCAAATAGAAACAAAAAAGTAGCAGTACTGAAGACAAGTATTATAAATCTATTTTCCCCATTATATTGGTGCATGGAATGTGCAAACTTTATAAGATACAAACTCTTTCAAGACCAGAAATACACTGGTAGTTAAGAAGTTGTAAAGACTTAAAATGGACATTTGGAAAGGCAGATCAGTCAGTGACAGGAAAATGCATAGCATTGAATTTCAGTGACAGAAAATGTATAGTGTTGAATTTGGTGTAAAGTCTCATTTAGTATCTTCTACAATTGATGTTCTCATTATATCATTGAAAGGCTAATGGTGTTAAAACTCATCTTGCCCAATGATACTAATGCTCATTTTATTAGTATCTATGCTACAACCTTGAATTCAGAGAGTTCAAAAAAAGAGAACAGTATTATTAAAAGATCATTTTTTTCTTTTTGAAGACGTTACTGCACATACTGGTCAAAGTAGCAGAATGTGGCCAAAAGTTATTAAAAATGTTATTGGTACTATAAGTCAAATGATGTCTGCTGTAATTGAATTTTATACCCAATTGATGGATTGCTTTCACAAATCATTTTGGGCAAAAAAAACTGCTATAAAAACATGGCTGCATCCATGCTCAGAACAATGGAATTTAATAGATATACAGTATCATTAGAAATGATTGCAAGAGAAGATTATATTATGTGAGCGTTGAAACATCAGAGTGTTGGATACATCATAGATTAGTATCGTTCGAGATTTTAAAGTGATAGATGCATTAAAAAGTAGATCTCTAATTCAATCATATTCACAAGAAAAGTGATGTTTGTTCTTTAGAAGCATCTATTATGATGTACCAAATTTCCACAGTTGTTGACATTAAATTGCTAATTTGGATATTCAGGATTGTCATATTACTGAAGTGTGGAATTCTCCTATGGAGTGTGTTATGGATACAAGTAAACCTATTTTTGGGTTCACTAAAAAGGATCGTGGTCGTTTTTCTGATCATGATCGTATTAAATTGAATGTGGGGGTTTATAATAAATATCGACCTGACATCAGAAGTTTCATGACTGACGAGAAGTCGCGAAAATGATTGGTGCATTAAAACTGAAGATGCAGACATTTACTGATCATATTCATTCTAGATTTTCTTTCAATACACTGAAAGCAACATATGGACCTGAGGAATGCTATCACAGTCCTATTAAATTCAACAACGACATTCTTTTATATTTATGACAGTGATATTTAGAACAGGTGGAAGAGGTATGTTGACACTTTTATAAGTAATATGCAAAGTAGAGAAGTGGCATGAAGAACAAGAATGCATATTAGATCTGATGGAATCTGGCTATCCATTTCTTCTATTCAACAATCACAAATTCTTACTTATAATTTCATCTGATTAAGTAAATATCTTTGACATCATTTACAGGTAAATTTAACTTCAACAATAAGCATAAAAGAGGCTGAATTCTTTTTTAAAAAACATGAATGGCTTAATGTCACATCTATGTAGGTATGTAAATAAGTTAGTCTATGTTTGAAACCTTAGGTTGTTGTCCAGATAATTACTCTAAATAATATAAGGGAGAGATGGTGGTCATGTGATGTTTGTAAGGGTAAGAGATAACATAAATGCAATAGTTCAAGCACTGAATCCTTGTCTCACTGATGAAGGCAAAAAATTAGAAAGTGTCCATCTAGAGATGGCAATTTTTTATCACTGGACTACCTGATTAGGCAGAAAAATCACCATAAAAGACCATGAATGCATCTGTATCCAAAACAATAGTTAGAAACTAGAATACAAGGGAAGTTTATATTATGAGAGCACTTGAAAGCACAGAGAGAGAACATATGTTAGTGCATTTCAGGATTAAAATAATAATTGTGTTAAAAACTGAAGTCATATTCCAAACACATTCAACACAAGAAAATTTATTTTGTTCCTTAGATGTAGCACCTGTATATATTGAATTTTAACAGCCACTAAACATTAAGATTGCTACTTTGGATATTCACGGTTATCATATTACTGAGGCATGGAATTTTTTTGAGGAGTATGTTATGGATATAAGTAAATCTATTCAAGGGTTCACTAAATAAAAGATAGGTTTATAATGATCCTACTCTTAGTGATTTGATTAAAAGGAAACATACTATAAATTTGGATCATCAAAAAAATATGCAGATTTAATTAAAGACAGGGGTCCATTGGCTGTCAATAAATCTTTAAAATGATTGGTAATTAAAACTACAAAAGGAAATCCAAACATTTCTTATTGTAGTCATTCTTTTTTGATCTACTAAAACAATATATGAAAATAAGTATCATAACCTCATTAAATCCAACACTGGAACTTTCTTATACGATGACAATGATATTTTGAATATGTGGAAGGAGTATTTTGATTATCTTTTGAATATATTTTGAATATGTGGAAGGAGTATTTTGATTATCTTTTGAATAATGCTACAAGAACTGAGATGATTTTTAATACTATATCCATTTTAGCTACTCATTTAGATGTGGACAACCATATCTATTTTTGTGAAGTCAGAATAGCTCTTCGAAATCTTAAAAATGGAGAGGCTGAAGGTACTGATGAATTACCTGGGGGATTTTTAAATACATTTGTGATATGTTAGTTTCAAAAACACTGATTTTTTTCTTTAGGAATATATGGACTCATAAAGTTGTGCCATCTGCACCCAATGATATTTCTATTATTCCCATTTTTAAAAATAAAGAGAAATGACCAGAATGAAGTCATTTTCATGGAATATCATTATTGACTGCTGCCATAAAATTGCTGTCAAAAATTTTGTTGACTAAATTGCTTCCAGTCATAGAAGAATGGTTACCAAAAACTTTTTGTGGACATAAGGACCCAAGAAGCATTATAGAAATTATTTTTGTTGCCAGACAAAATAATGCAAAAAGTGATTTTATAAACATTTTTTATTGATCTGGTAAAGGCATTAGATTCAGTTAATTAAACAGGTACATGCCATTGTTTCTGAAATTAGTTAATTGTCCTGCAAACCTTATTTGTATTATACAGCACCTACATTTTGGAATGAGGTCGAAGTATAATTAATACAGATGGAAAATCTGAGACATTTAAAGTGAAAACTAGTGCTAAATATAGACTTGCTCCATTTTTGTCAGTTGACTTTGGAATTGTTTATAGGCAGCTTCTTAATGAAACAAACTTCAAGCTATGATACAGATTTGATGGTGGAAATTTTCACTTGATTAAAAGCAAAAACAAGCAGTTTATTTTCTTGGAATCCGGATTTATAGTTTGCTGTTGATTCTCCTAACCCCCCTCCACGTTCAAAAGATGATTTTCAGAATCTAACTTAATGTTTTGAATGCAATATTAAAGGACTTTGGTTTAATAACTAAATGCTCAAAAAACTTTTAACCAGTCAGTGAGAAAAAAAATCTTCAATATTCACATTGGTTGGATACCAACTTGAAAATGCAAACCAATTAATGTTGGTAGTTTTATAAATTAGAACGATAGACTTAAATGTTGATGTTCAACATAGACTCCAATGTGCTGTTATTATTTTTAATAAATTAAAAAAATAGCTAGCTATTTCAATTAAGTAATCTATATAGAGAGCTGTTATTTTAGCTGATTTATTGTATGGGAGAGAGACTTGGACACTTTATTAATGCATTATAAAAAATTCATTTAAAAATACAATGGCTAGATCTGAAAATCAAACAGTATGTGCTTTAACCAGGATGTGACAGTATGGAATCGATTATTGTAAAAGCCCATCTTCACTGGAATGGACATGTAAAAATGAATGAACAATGTAAGACTTCCTAAAAAGGCATTGTATAGTGACTTTGAGTATGGCTCCCCGGGGAAGGTAGATACCATCTAAAAAATAGGATTATCTCAAAAACAATCTAAAGAAGTATAATTTCGATTATTTTCATTGGGAAGATGTGGCGGTGAATAGAATGCGATGGAGAGCTGCAATTAGATATGATGAAGTATTTCAGAAAGAAAAGTTTTCTATTGAAAATATTAAAACAGAATCACAAAATATCAAACAGAAAAAAGGATTAGCATATTCTATATGTAAAAGAATTTGTGGTTCACAAATTGCTTTGTAATTACTGCAAAACTCATTTCTAAAATATACATTTCTTTACTTGGAGTTGGAATGTCCATATCGCATTTACTAGGGTCTGCTATAGGTATATGTATGCTTTACTTCTCTTAGTCTCTCTTCCATCACGTTTCCCCTTTTCTAATTATTAGTATTGTTTTCAAATAATATTAAACAATCTATTCCAATGAAAGGATATTGTTTTCAAACAATATGAAAATGATAAGAAATGCGACCATTTGCGTAAATGACCACTAGTAACTTTCCTATTTTTAGAACGTTGAGATAAATGTGTGTGGGTGAAGAGGGGGGAGGTGGTGTTAAAAAAGAACTAAAAGTTAAATCAATAAAATTTGCAATTCAAATGCATACAATTACTTTTTCACTTCCATTCTTTGGCCAATTGTAAACACTTCAGAATTTTCAAGTGATTTATATAGCTTCTTATATACAATCACTTTAAGGCAGAGTTGTCTGGTTGCCATGACAACAGTCGAAAAGGTGTTTTTCTGCTTTTTTGAGATTCTCTTTTGACAAGAAATATTCAGAGTAAATGATGCAAAAATAATATAATAAAATAAAAACACAACGCAAGTTTAAACAGTCAATAAAAAATGATACATTTACCTTAATTAAACAAAGGTAAACAGGAATCGCGTCTGTCTGTTAAAGGTAAAAGGGCGATAAACATTTCCGGAATTTATGGCTGTGTAAATATATGTTTCAAATATATCCACGCATCCTGATATTTATCTTTATGGAGATCCATGTAAATCAATTTGCACCATTGTGAATGATTATTGAGTAAAACGGCTTCTTAATAAAGTAAAGATTTCATTGAGGTTTATAATAATCTCTATTTTAAATAATTACATTACATATACATACACTTAACATACATATAACAGCTGTTTGTAAACCAATCCAAGAACAAACAAAACTGCTCTAACAATGAGTTTTACGATGATTATATAAATATCAATCGGTGAACTAAATCTCGTCCATATACAGAACATGCTGGTCCATTTATCTGTTTATTTAATATTTTGGTATACTGTCTTTTAATTCATCAGAAAACTTTTCTTCCCGAAATACTCCAACACCATGTGTAATTGTAACTCTCCCATGTATTCTATTCTCTGCCACATCTTTAAGATAATCCTTATAATATAAATGGAGACTACCTGTCCCAGAAAAACCATTCTCTAGTCCATCAAAAAGAGCTCTTTTACAAAGTCCTGGATTATTAATTCGTTTTACATGTCCAATCCAATAAGTGTGAATTTACATTAGTGGATTCTATAATTGATAAAATGTATTGACTGGTTTTATGATCTTGTCATTGTATAATTAAAAATTGTATGGGGCATCTTTACATGAAACTTTTATAATGCCTTAATTTTTAACAATCCTTCATTAGACTAAAGGTTATGTACTTAATGAATAATATTTCTGCAATATAAAATTTCCACTAGAGAAAGATTTTCTAATGCCTTTATATTTGCTTTGATAGGGTGTGTCCAAGTTTCATACCCATACAATAAATTTGATAAAATAACAGCTCTTTATACAGTTAACTTAGCTGCAGTAATTATTTCCATATGATGAAATAAACTATCTTTTAACTTCTTAAAGCAGCAGAATATTGGAATCTGTGTTTGAACTCAACCCCTAAGTCTACCTTTCTACTTATAAAAGTACCAACATATTTAAACTTATTTACATTCTCAAGTTGATATCCATTGAAGCTATTATTGACTGATAAAAATAAGATTTATTTGAAAATTAATTATTAAATTTTTGTAAACTATTTTTGAACTGGCAAAAAATAGTATATTCATCGACATACTGTAAATTCCAAATCCCCCCCCCCCCAAAAATGAAGTTTTTATTTTTACTTCAAATCAAGTCAGATTTAAAATACCACTATCAAACCTGTATCATATCTTAATTCCTGTCTGATTAAGCCACAAAAACAATTCCAAAGAACACTGCCATAAAATTTGGAAATAACGTTGGAGCATGGTTAATACCAGTTTTCACGTCAAAGGGCTCAGATTTTCCACATAATAGTAATAACATTTCCTCTCATTCCAACATGTAGAAACTGTATGATATGAATAAATTTTGGTGAACAACCAATTTCAAACAATGCCACAAATCCATCCTATTAACAGAATCAAATGCCTTGATTAAATCAATAAAGCAATATATAAATCTTCCCAACATTTTTCATGCATTGTCTGGCAACAAAACTCATATCTATAGTACTTCTTGATTCTCTAAACCACGGCCAGTCTCTAGAAACCATTCATCTCCAACAAAACCCTTGAAAGTACCTTAGTGTTAGTAAATAATAATAATATTCCAAGATAATGATGGAAACCTTGTCTATTTCCTTCATTTTTGAAAATTGGAACAATAGTAGCATTTTTAACATCAGGTAGCACAATTTTACGAGTATGTACCCTTGAAAAACAATCCAATATTTTGAAGCTAACATATTACCACCATATTTTAAAATGACCTCAGTATTCCATCAAGATCTGTATCTATCTCATTTTAAGATTAGGCATAGATGTTTTGACTTATATCATTAAAAGTTGTCATCTCAGTTCTTTTATTAATTATTCAAAAAATTATCCAATACTTCCACCTGTTCAAAATATCACTGTCATTATTTAAGACAATGCCATTGGCCCACTGACTATTAAGAAGTAAATGATTTCACTTCTCATTATTGAAAATTTATAATTTAAATAAAACTTAACCCTTTACTACCTTATCATTGTAATACTTTAAAACTGACCCACCCACTAATTTAAATTATGAAATACATTGTATAAATGTAAACAGGAATGCCAGAGACTTAACTCCCCACAAACCAGAGTCAATTGCCACCAGACCCATTAGCAAAAAAAAAAAGCCTCATTAAATTGACAAATATCAGATTTGTCATTTTTTAATGTGCCCCAATGAAAAGGATATGGCTTCGCTCTTCAAACTTCCCTGCAGCACATCTTTGACTTGACATGTGTTGATTTAGTGCCATAGTTTAGCTGTTTGCCACAAACTTTTAAGGCACTCATATATCTGGATTATGTGTTATAATGTGAAGTGTGATGGTGTGCTTTGTACCTTTGTAGTTGTCTTCAATGTTCTCCCTGCTATCATGAAGTCTTGGAAACCACTTGAAAACATTCATGGCTTCCACAACCATACACAGTTTGAATTTTTTCATATGTTTCAGTACAAATTTTGCTCAATTAAAAACCTAATTTAATAATGGCAGATGGATATGTAGAATAAGTTATTAAAAAAAGTCATATTTCATATCATAATTTAAGACAATGGCATCTTCAAATTTTTGGTGATGAATAGCTAAACTATGTCATTATGTAATACACAAACTGATTCAAAGATGGCACTGTAGGCATCTTGGAAAAAGAACCAATCACCTTTTCACTGGGACACACTGCATACATACTGTCAAGATTCAAAAAGAACTCTGTAACAATTATTTTAATATTACCGCCTAAAAATAGGTTATAACACATCATATAATTTATAAACTTCTCTACTGGTAAGACAGAAATAATGCAATTTTTTTCTCCCTTTTTTTTTTTTTTTGATGCAACGTAAACACATAATCAATGGAAGATGATTCCAAATTTATTTTGTATTTGGCTGTGTTGTAAGTTAATTCTCTCTTGTAAAACTAATTCTACATATTTATAGACAATCCTTAATTGAAGTCATTTTTTTCAGTGCACTTTTCACAATGCCTTTAGTTAATTTCTTGTGCAAGTTTTGACTGCCTGGCAGACATCTTCAGATATTCCTAATTGAAGTGATTTTTTTTATTTCTTATGCAAGTTTTGATTGCCTAGCAGGCATCTTCGGATAGTCCTGATTCAAGTCATGAACTTTTCTATTTCTTGTGCAAGTTTTGACTGCCTAGCAGATATCTTCAAATATATCCTATTCAAGTGGTGAATTTCTCTTTACAGTCTTGGATTTTTGTTTTCTGCAGAGTGAAATCTGCATCTATATACTCAAATGGCTTTAATATCTAGTTGCATTCTTGACTCTCAAATATTATGTTGAACCTTTGCACAATACCAGGAAACATCATCTTCCAGCAAGATGACAATGATCAATTGACATCAATATTGCATTATATTTTCCACCAATGTACACACCAGTTATAAAATAATAACAAAATGTAAGTAGACCAAAGAGGTGATACTTATCATGGATTTGGTATAAGACAATAAGTACAATCAATGGTTAAAAAGATGTTGCATAAGAATGATATTTCACAAGGGCAAAATCAACGTTCACTAGTTTTGAGCCTAAAAAATGTTTTACCTTCATTTTGCATTTTCTAAACTTCTGTTAATATAAATCTCCTTAATTGAATTAAATATTCTTGTAATGTAATCAATTGTGTAATTGAATATAGTGAACATCTATAAATTTTAACACAGGTATGACGATGAAGATCAAAGGTTGATTTCCTAAAATTGAAATATCAAAAACTGCACTGTGAAAGGATTAATCATCTAAAGTTTGTTTTCACTGTGTTAATGATAAATTTGTTATACTGCCACATGGTGAAGCACTATTATAAATATTCTGGATACACATCAACAACATATCTCCTTCAATTAAATTCACAATAGAATCAGAACAATAACAAAAATTGGCATTCTGTTCTTGTGAGAACAATAACAAAAATTGGGATTCTATTCTTGTCACAAGACTGATGACAAAATCAAAACAGGTTAAAAAACAACTACACGTACCAGAAAATACATAACATGCACATCCTAAAATACTATCAACACCCATAACATACACATCCTAAAATCCTATCAACGGTCTTGAATCTTCATCTATAAATAACCACTTGGATTTAGAAATGATAAAGGATCATCAAGCAATAACAATTTGAATAGTGAGACCAATTTATTAAAAGATATATTGGTGAAAAAAAGATTAATATGGTGTACTATTATAGTATCATCAGTATTTTTAGAACATCGAAGAATATTGGATCATGTTTTTAGATCTAAAGAACTACAGATGACTTGCAATGAACACAACAGGAAATGTAAAGTTAAAGAGGTACGCTTCAGAAAATCTAACAATTATTCAGTTGAGTGTGTTTTGTAACATAATGTGCTTAAATGTATAATTTTATATTTCCACTTTTAATATGAACATTAAGGAGCTCAGCACCGAACGTGCATTAAGGTGATATTTATTGTCTTCAATCCTTTCTCTGTGAACAGGGCAGAATTAATTTTACTATTACCATTTTAAATGATTTTTAAGTAAAAAGAATGAATTAATACTTTTGATGCAGATGTTAAAAGCAATCTTCAAGTTTCATGATACATTAGTTGATATATTCTACATCAAAAAAGGTTTAATAGTGAGAAAAATTGAAGTCCACACTTGTAAAAAATAAAAAATTATATTAAAAGCATAATACTCAAAAAATTAGAACCTAACGTAGAATCCAAATTATTCTTTTCTCATGTAGGGATGGTGAAAGTTATTCACACTGCGATCTTCATCTAAGAAGTGATAAACACTGATGTTTAAATAGGCTTAAATCTGTTTTCCTCTTTATTGGTTTCAATTAATAAATTCCCTGAAGTAAATGCTGCATTGATCCACATGTCTTTTCATTCGTACCTAAGTCATTGCATTCAAGTTATCAGTTATATAACTAATCTAGTAACGATATATCTGAAGATTTCTGACCTAGAAGGTAGCTATATTGAATTTTAAACTCCATTAGGTCCTAGTGTTCAACAAATCTATAACTAGCATCAAAATAGAGTTCCAATTGCTACAATTCACTGACAGTCATTCTAAAAACTCTCCTAAATTCTTCAAATATAAAAATAAGCTAAATTTTGAATAAAATCATGGCTAAAAGGACTGAGAATCAAACCAAAAACTTTGTCCATACTATTTTACTACTCGCCAGGGTAAAAGGCAAAACAGTCCTTGAAGGTGTATATATGCAAAGTTTTGAGATTAACTCATTTCAACTGTTTAAAAATATAATTGAATAGCCCTCTAGTGTCAGCAAATGACAATACATTTTTGAATTTAAAAAATATACCTCTTCAACTTCCTCCTTCATATATCACAACAATTGTCTACAATGCTTTTATCAGAAGAGATGAATTTTTATTCAATTAGAAATCTATTTCTAAATATTTTTAAACCTGATTGACATATATTTCTTGCAGGAATGAAATTTCTCCATTTTTAATGTGACATATGATGATTTAAATTCAAATATTATGTAATAAGTAATAATTTACAGCAATATATATATATGCAGTATCATACGTTCCAGATATATATATATATCAGGTTTAAAAATATTTAGAAATAGATTTCTAAATGAATAAAAAATTCATCTCTTCTAGCAAAAGCATTATAAATAATCCTAACTCATATATGAAGAAGGATAAAGCTAAAGAGGTAGCTTTTTAATTTTAAAAATGTATTGCCATTTGCTGCCACTAGAGGGCTCTTCAATCATATTCAAACAGTTGTAAAGAATTAATTTCAAAACTCTGCATATAAGTATTTGGCTCTGTAAATTATTTCTTATATATATCACACTGAAAGATAAAGCCTTCTCCAGCAGGCCCTCATAGAAGAGTAAACAAGAAGCAGTATTCATGAAACTTGCTAATTGCAAGATGCTGAGATTTTGAGCAGTTTCCCATTCTTGTTTCGTTTCATCTTCATTACCCATCTACCAGCTAATGTTAGATGATTAGCTGGTTTGGTCATGGGCCACTTACTGAAAAAAAAATACTATGCCTTGTGAAAAAAAAAAATATCTGGGATATGATTAAACCCACAAGGCAAGGGGGGTCATATGACATTCAAGTACTGGAAATGATAGATTGGAATTCAAGGCTGAAACTTTCAGCCCTTTTACTTTGCCACTATATTAAACAGTGCAAATGCACTTATTACTGAATATAATATTAAACAAAATAAACATAACAGCAAAATCTAACACATGACCTTAATCTTGTTATCACTCTCCATGTGAGCTGATGTGGGATGAATTTTCATGCACGCAAATATTTTTATAACAATTATATTATCATAAAATTATATCTGATGCTATGCAAAAGTAAAACATTATGATTCAAGCATCTTTTTCTCCTCTATCGATTCTTCAGTGGAATAACGTGACTACTCCAATCAGGAAACAGTCAAAAATAGCCATTACAGCAAACTGAATCTAAGTACCTGAGATGTTATATCATCTCATAACAAGTGTGAAAAAATTTAGTATAAATAAAAAAAAACAATTGAACCTTTTATTGCTTGGGCATTCAAAGAAATCAGAACACCAGTAGTGGCAAAACTGGACCATGATCATGGAACTCTGAGCTCCAGGATACATCCTTATACAATGGCACCAAAAGCAAACAGTCCTCTATGAACTTTAAAAAATTACCAGAACATTTATCCTCTCCAATATATCGGCAGTTTTACCTGATGCTTTTCAAGATCATGTGAACATTTTTCTCAGCAATTGCTTCAAAATGAATTAAATGTAACACATAACATGTTCCAGTTAATAGACTACCTAATGGAAAAATGTACAGCTTATCATTGAGCCAGGCTAGCAAATTTTTACTTGACCAATAGTAAATGTGAATAATTACTTATCAAGATCATTTAAGACAGTTTCTCCCTACACAGCGCTTTTATTCTTCATATGTATAATCATTAAATAAATGAATTAAAGCAATCCAATAAATAATGAATAATAAAAAACGTTATGAAAAACTTAAGAAACATGCAAGGATACATAATACGTAAAACCTAGATTTTAAAAATTTATATAGTATGCAGTCCTTGCTAATTAATCTAAAATGACCAAGAAGACAGCCTTAGAGGCGATAAAAAATGACTTGTTAACAAAAAATTGGAATTCACAGAGAAAAATGGCAGAAAGATATAAATCACAAACCTTTTAAAATAAAATAATTATGCATTTCATTGTTTAGGCGGTACAAATGGTAATCGGTCTCTAAAATGGCAGACTGATCTCAACAGATTGTAAAAAAAAAAAAACCAGTTCTATCAGCTGAAAAAACTGGGAAAGGATCCAGGAAATTCATTGCTTCTTAAACTGTCCACTTCAAACATATTCATATGCAGCAGTTTCAAATATTTATTTATTGTTGGGCCAATTAAAATCCTTTTCCCCAACTTTTTGTTGTTGTTGTTGTTGTTCCAAATGGAATCAATACAGAAATTCTGCCTAACAATGGTATCTTAAATACCCCTCTTTTTTTTTTTAAGAGTCATAGCATCGGCCGATACGCGAACCCGCAACCCGGGCAACTGCCTGCAAGTGCAAGGCAATCGCGATGACCTCTCGACCACCAATGCAAGCCTCATATTTTAAATATATACATTAAAGCAAAATGGAAGGCTACAAGGGTTAGTTGTAGAGCATCTGCATATCAGTTATAATTAGGGTTCAAATTCTGATTGAATTAAATTTGGAAAAAAAAAATTGATTATCGTATCAGGCTTACATTTTAGTTTCAGTGGCTAGACCATGGCCAATTCATCTAATCAACTAATACTTGGTCAGTAAATGGATATCTAGCTATTGACTAGAGGATAAAACAATGAGGGTAACTCACCCCATTACCCAAGGGTAATCGGCAGCTTAGCAGCAATGCCTTCTCCTTCAGTGTTTCCACTACAAGAGCTGCTCAAAAGACCTTGTTCCAAAGTGGGTTATTTAAAAGGTGTTTTACCTTTTTATAGACGGCAATAAATTGCACTTCATATATGTATTAAAAAAGCAATTTTAACGAACTTAATTTATTTTTAGATTAACCTTCAATTAAATTTATAAATAGTTCATACCCGCGAGAGCGTTCAAAAATGAAAAAGTATTTGAACTATTTAAATAATATTGGAAAATGAAAATTCAGGACAGTTAATTCATTAAGAAGCTGGATAATCCAACTATCGTAAAAAGGTGGGATTATTAGGCCAACATTCAAATCAACAACAACAACAACAAAAAAACTAATTTACTTAAAGATAATCTTCTGTCAAAGTTATTTAATAATATTTATGTATATGTGTGTGAATGACAGACATCTCAGTGAGTTACAGTGTGCGTGATATACGAAAATTTTTAAAACGATAAAATATAATGTAAGTTTTAAAAAAGCATTTAAATTGCCTACTGTAGGGAGGGGAGAGAGAATGTGGAAGAGAGATCACTCCAAAATTCCTCTGTAGACGATCGCTTGGAGAGAGAAATAATACTCACCGGGCTACTCAAATACTGTACAAGTGAAAACTTAGATTATTCTTTTTTGTTTAACCTCTAGTAATGAACGATTAGAGACCCATTTTCTTATGAATAATTGAGTAGTTTAGGTGAGTGGCCCATATGCTAGTTATCTAAAAAAAAATCATAAGCTAGGTCGAAACATAAATAAAAATTTTATGTAGATTTTTGAATCCCAACAGATAGCAATAATAGGTCACCATATTGGACAACTAAGAATACAGTGTTGTAAGTATATATAAACAAAATTTATTATTTTTATGGTTTTGTTTTTAAATCAGTGTATTGAATAAAAGACCCAGAAAGAGATCATGTATGAGCTTGATTTACGAAGTAAGGAAGTATGTTGGGATGATGTGGAGAAGCTAGAGATCGGAAATGAAATGAATTTGGAAATATCTTCACCCTATAATGCATCTATAATAGTTGGAAATGATGATGATACTCCATCTCAACTTCAACCTATTGCCAATCTGCTCTCCCTTTGCATGCATTTCACAATCTTTACTGATCAGGTGAGCTAGAAGTATCAACTATCTCAATCTTCTCATCCAGGTAAACCCATTACAGTTTTTTAATCTTACTCAAGAGAGGGACTGGATATCTATCCATTTTTATTACTTCTTTGGTCTTCTGGAAAGAATAATTGTTGCACTGCATAGATACCCAGTCCCACCTTGAGTAAAAATGGTGTAATTAAAAAAATATAATGGGTTTACGAGGATGAAGAGATTGAGATGATTCATACTTCTAGTTCACTTGGTAAGTTGTAGGGTGTGGTGGATTATTAAAGCATTTCTCATCCAACTCCACCAATATTTCAATCATCCAACAGTGTGCATGTTATGTTTATGGGTTTTTTTATTGTTGATGTTGTTAGTGGCTACATTTATCTATATATAATAATGAAGAATCTTAATGATATAGGGGGTTCATTAAAGTTTGTGATGTAATTCTAAAATTTGTGATGAAATTAAAACTGAGATATTATAAAAATTGCATTGATAAAAAAGTGGCAAGTAATGAAAGACTATTGTTATCCATGATCAAGTGGTATCATTTGAATGTATCCATGATCAAGTGGTATCATTTGAATGTATCCATGATCAAGTGGTATCATTTGAATGCATCCATGATCAAGTGATATCATTTGAATGTATCCATGATCAAGTGGTATCATTTGAATGTATCCATGATCAAGTGGTATCATTTGAATGTATCCATGATTAAGTGGTATCATTTGAATGTATCCATGATCAAGTGGTATCATTTGAATGTATCCATGATCAAGTGGTATCATTTGAATGTATCCATGATCAAGTGGTATCATTTGAATGTATCCATGATCAAGTGGTATCATTTGAATGTATCCATGATCAAGTGGTATCATAGTCGAATGTATCCATGATCAAGTGGTATCATTTGAATGTATCCATGATCAAGTGGTATCATTTGAATGTATCCATGATCAAGTGGTATCATTTGAATGTATCCATGATCAAGAGGTATCATTTGTATGTATCCATGATCAAGTGGTATCATTTGAATGTATCCATGATCAAGTGGTATCATTTGAATGTATCCATGATCAAGTGGTATCATTTGAATGTATCCATGATCAAGTGGTATCATTTGAATGCATCCATGATCGAGTGGTATCATTTGAATGTATCCATGATCAAGTGGTATCATTTGAATGCATCCATGATCAAGTGGTATCATTTGAATGTATCCATGATCAAGTGGTATCATTTGAATGCATCCATGATCGATTGGTATCATTTGAATGTATCTATGATCAAGTGGTATCATTTGAATGTATCCATGAGTTTTGTGACAACTATAAAAACTAATCTATAAACCAAATACATCCACATGTATAACATAGTGATTCTGAATATTTTACATATTGTGATGTTGTCTTTTAAATTCCTCAGCAGAAGACTTATCTTTCAGAAATACTTCAACCCATCGTCTAATTCTAATACTTTATTGAATTTTATTTTCCATGATATCTTCCCAATGAAAACAATTAACGTTTGCATTTCTTGAAAATATATTTGAAATAATCTTTATAACGTAAATGGATCTAACTCTCCAACAAAAAGCCATGCTCAAGTTAATCATAAAACATCTTTTCCGAAGATCTTGTGTTGTTACATTGATATAAAATCCACGTCATCCTTCTATAAATTAAGTTTGGCATAATATCAGCCTTATAAACAAATTTTTTAAAAAAATTGCAGCGGCATATTGAAATCAACACTGAACCTCAAAATCTAAACTAATCTTTCTACCATAAAGCTACCCAAAATATTTAAAAATATCTGAATTTGTTATATATAAAGAATGAAAGAACTGCTAAATTGATAATTTTCATTAAAAAAAAAGTGACACTTACATATTAGACTTGCTGCCTGTGTTTGCAATAGCAGCATCATGAAGCAATGGGGGGTGAAGATGTTTGCGATGGCAAAATGCTGTAGTTGTGGACTTTTTAATATGGCATACATCACGACTTTTAAAAATTAATTAAAAAGTAACGACTATGACATTCTCCCCATCAAAAACAGGCAAAAACTCTCCATACAGTAGTGCCACTCAGTGCAAGCTAGAGTAATCAATGGATTCCAGAAGGCTTGGGCATAAAATCCCCATCTAGTGTCTACTTATCCAATATCCCCAGACTAGTTTCTGGCTTGTGGCCTTCGTCAGTGAGGAGCTTTGGATCTGAGAGCACTACACCTAGATCTTAGGATCTAATGCAACCCTCCAGCAGCCACCTTTTATCTCCATTTAACTACAAAACTATGAGTCTTAAACTGAAAACACCTTAATGTTTTCAATCCAAGCCCATTAGCTTATATAGTCATATGGGTCTGAACTCAGTTCAGTACCCATACATTTTGGTGTCTTTTGTTCTTTAATAACCATAGCCACCACTATCCTATTAGGCAGGATTGGTTTTAAGCCAAAAACATCACATGATCACCACTTTTTATGCTTGTGTATAACTGTTGTTAAAACAAGCAAAACTCACTATATGTATTGCCACATACAGCAAGCTAGAGTAATCAATGGATGCCAGAAGGCTTGTGCATAAAATCCCCATCTAATGCCTAGTGGTCATGAGACATTCTGCCATCATAAAGACACACTCCACTGGAGAAAAATATGGCATTTTGCCATCGCAAACATAAACAGAGATCTAATACGTAAGTACCAAAAATAGATAACAAATGTTTTTAAATTTCAAAAACTTTTAGTTTTAACTTTAGAAAAACTTTATTATATCAATAAAAGGAAAATATAAAAATATATGTTTTCAATGTAAGCCAAAAAAAAAAAAACTATTATTAAAAACAGGATCGTATATTAAACTCCGAAATGGAAAAACATCTGCTGCTGTAACATGAAATTTATTACGATTTTTTGTTTATTTACATTTTTTTTAAATTAATTGACATTTTGCTTTTTACATAATGCATAAATGAATTAGAATCTATTGATACAATGCATATCCATTACTTCACTGCATTTTTAAAACTAAAAGCACAAAATGTCTTTAAAATCAGGTGATACAAATTAATGGATCTTATATTTGCAAAACTTATAATTGTTTATATATCACCCCCATATTTTAGAACTTCACTTGATATGTATACCAACAGAACATGTCTTTCCATTTTAACTTCACTAATCTAAAAGGGGAAGTCTGCAAATATATTTATAACTTCCCATTTCATCATATATATCTCGATCACATGAAAAATGTAGTGAAATGTAATATTATTATATAAGATATTACACATGTAAAAAAAGAGTGAACTACAGTTAAATACATTATGTCATGCAGTTATGTTTAATAACAATAGCTATAAGCATACATCTGAATTATAACTGATGTGATAATTTCTGTCCAAATAAATGATTATCAATAAGTATTAAGATATTTATCTGAGAAGAATAGTATCAAAGTTGGGATTGCGGAAAAATTTGGCACTTTTAGATTAAATCATAATAGAAAGAATATACCATTGAAAGCTATTATCTTGGTTCTTATATCATTATTATTCAAAGGATGATCAAAACACTTTCTCCACCTGCTTAAAATGTCATCCATATATATTATGTATGCAAGAATATGATCGAATAATTCAACATTATATCATTTTAATACTCGTTTATTTAATGTAACTGTTTTTTAATCTGTCAAGATTTTGTCACACAATTTTCACCCACTTCTCAGTTTTCAATCTAATTGAAACTCTGTGTGCATATGTATTCCCATTGACAATACAATTTTTTTTTAGCGTTTGTAAACAATTTTAGCAAAAAATTATTCAATTTTATATGTAACACTGATGCTAATGGTGCCTAGTGGCATTCTTTATAATTTAAAATTAAATTATTCGTTGAAAATGTATGCAATTTTGTTCACTAGATTCAAAATATAATTTATATAAATTAAATTAAGCTTGCAATTTTCAGTGCACCAAGCAATCTCAGCTTTCCAAATGTTTTAAATTAATTACACAACAACCAATAACAAAATTACTGAAATAAAAACTATTTGTCACTATATTTGTGGGAATGAAAATAAAAACAAAAATCAGAAATACTGCAACTGTGGCAATAACTATATATAAAACTAAAAAGTAAAAAATAATATATATGTCTTGATACAAAGATTTACACGGATTCCATATATAAAAGTCATATTTTGTGGGTTCATCCGTGTTAAAATATTTTAAAATACTGACGTTTCGACTTGGTAACACAAGTCATCCACTGAGTAATAAAAAGTAGAAAGACGGTTGTAGAGGCGCTACAATTAGAGAAGCCATTGAGATACTTAAAAGGCCACATTGTATCAATAAGCGAGATGATACAAGCAAACTTCCTCCTATTTGGAAAGATTTTTTTAAAAAACATTCTTAATTTAACATTTTTGCTATTGGTGGAACTTTAACGTTTTTTTCAAATCAGTGGTTTTAGCCCCTCTACAACTGACTTTCTACTTTTTACTACTCAGTGGATGACTTGTGTTACCAAGTTGAAACGTCAGTATTTCAAAATATTTTAACACTGTAAAGGTTAGCTTACAATGCACACATTCTTAAAAAGATCAAGCCTAGTTATTGAACCCAATCCATTTGGAATTTATATTAATAACGGGAAAGATTATTTGTTTGTTATTATTATTATTATTATTACATATATACATATAATACACAATAAATTATTTTATTATAAAATAAAATACAATCAATATTTTACAAAGTAATATTGTATATATATATATAAACTATTTGATTAAATAAACTGTAATGTATATTTTTTATTATTATTTAAAATTGTATACTAATTTATAGTTAAATGAATTTGGGATAGCCTGAAGTTAATTGGATGGACACACATGTGTGAAAATAAAACTAATTTTATTATTTTATTTTTTTTTATTTGTAATAAATGAAATGTATTTAAACAATACATATAAAAATCTAAATGAATTTAAACAATAGGCAGTTTAAAATATCAGCGTTCTCATTGTTTTATATAAAAATAGAAACTTTTTACAAATCGTTCTTCTTATCAAAAGAGATAGCAGCTACAACAATAGACAATGGTTTAAAGTAAAATTTGGAACGCTAAAATGGAGTTTTACTTTTTCTTTTATTTAAATTATAAACGTTTTTAAAAGTCAAATGCTGTAATTAAAAAGTTTACCAAATTCAGAGGAAAGAAAGTAACATAAGAAGTAAGAATAAGTGATAAATTCTTAAATAATTAAATCGTGTTTTAAAAGTTATTGGAGTAAATTTGAATATTTTAAATTTTTTTCAAAAAGAATAACGAGAATTAAGTCTGCTGAAATTGGAAAAGAAAAAAATAATGAAATAATTTTCTTGATATATATTTAAAGCCCTTCAATACAAATATGTGATTATAAATAATTATTAAATTGTACTTTAATATGAAAATGGGCTAGAGCAAAACATGCTATTGTGTGTTGTGATATTTCCTACCAGCTGCATTAAACCTCTATATCTATATATATTTCTACTTTATTGTAAACACACAAGAAGATGCCTGCAGTCCAAAGTAAACAAGGATTGGAATACTTTATGGTGAATCAAATGAGGATCAAGGTGTTTGCCATTAAACACAACTACAGGAGACGCCATTGTACCTATCTATCCTTGCTAAGGAAAATGATTTACTAAGTGAAACTGCTTTGAAGAACAACTTGCCTAAATATCAACTACTACTACTTCTATTATGATGATTTTTATGAACTTTGTTCCAATTACAATTTTTTTTTAAATCAAAGAATCAATATTGTAAATTTTTGTTTATTTATTTATTTATTTTTTAAATCTTGTTATCTATCTGTTGTATTTTCACACTCAAATGCTGAAGCCTCATTTTTCAGAATTAGCAAAGAAGAAAAGGGCAGATTATTCATTTTGATATTTTTATATTTTCATTGTAAATAAAGTTTAGGTTCACCCACCTTCACATCAGGCTATCCATATAAATATTGATGTAAGATTATCTGAATTTATTTTCATAGGTTAAATTACAACACTATACAGAATACATATTATATGTTTTATTTTGTGATTAACCTTGTACATATATTTTCTAGTATGTCTGACTAATCAACTAGTATCTGTCTCTATCATATATATAAATTGGGGAAACTTGTTAAATAGACTAACGTTTGTAAATATATAATTTAGCTAGCCAGCATCTCAATGACATTAAATAACTAAAGTTTATTTTTCTATATAATTATAATTTGTAGAGAATGAGGGACATAGGTTGATTTCTACCATGGGGTATAAGGGTTGGATTATAATAATCATTAATTAGTAAAATGGTAGAGGTTCACATGCGACACATGTATATATGATTATTATTATTTTTTATATTTTTTTTATCATTACTATTGTTGTTATACTTGATATTTATTATAGTTAATAAATGTTTGAGAGTTTGTATTATTCCGGTCTCTGGTTTATTGAGTTGTCCTGACATTCCACAGTTTACAAATAATTATACATGCACACACATCTATTTTTCTTATTATATAAAAGCTTGAAAATAAAACAAATATATAAATGCTAGTTGTAACCTATATATAGGTGCAGGTGTTGCTGTGTGTATCTGTTCATACCTGCTAAAGGAGTTAAAAGCAATATTCTCCCTGGGCTTGAATATTAGGGCATAACGGAATTTAAAAGGGGGAAAGAGGATGAACTAACCTAAATTGCATTTAATATTATTAAATAGGGATAGAGTGGTTAAGCATTTCATTGGGTTCTCATTAGCATTCTATCAGATGACCCGCAGTTTGAACATAGTTGGATGTAATTTTTTTTCCCTTCTAAGCCTGGTAGGTTTTTGCAGATTGTTTCATTAAGGGTAATAAATTAGAGCATATTAACTTATCCCCACACCGTATTGCTACACCTGCATAGTAGTACAGTCTGCAAGGTAGTTGACCATCCATTACATCTGATGTCATCAACTTTTGGAGCTAGTTGGCATCGTTCCGTCCGTTATATCTGGAACCAGCAACGTTTGGGGGCTCGATAGATAGGTGTATCATCACATAAATATTTTATGTAAGTTGGTCATACATTGTGATCGAACCAGCTGATTGTTGAATCTGATCTATATATCTAAATGGGAATCTTTCCGTCCATTATATCTGGCGACCAATGTGGATGCACGATGTGTTGTGGGACTACACACCGCTAAAGATCGAATTAGTGACTGGCGTGACTGGTATGATAGATATTAGGGGGTGTATAATGGGAATCTTTCCGTCCGTTATATCTGGCGCGCAACATGGTAGGCATAAAGATATTACCGTAGATAGAGGATAGTATTTACCAATAGTTATATATATCGTGCAACGTGGTAGGCATGAAGATATTACAGTTGATAGAGGTATTCAAGGGTATATCCAGTATGTTAGGTATGAATATCCTCTAATTGTAAAGGAAGTCCAGCCATTGGGCTGGCGTTTAAATTATTTTTAAAAAAATGTTAAAGCACATTTCATTTTATATTTTTCTATCAACATAAACCCAAATGAACTTATACACATGACAAACAGCTAGCACTTTCATCTAAAATAATAGTAATAGTGATAATAGATCACATAAACTTGAATCAATTTTCAATAAGAGACCTAAAGTATTGAGTGTAAATTGGAAATATAAAGGATTGGACAATAAACAGAGACCGATGATAAATAGTTAAGTGATTAATAAATGATAATAAAATAGTAGAGTTAGGCATGTCAAAGGACATAGGCTAAAAGTAGATCTATTAAAAAAAAGAGAGGTATGGATAAATGCAATGGTTGGGAGTTGCATGATGCACTGTGGCATGTGATTATTTATAGTTTCATAAATAAATAGTTTATAAATAGTTTACAAATAAATAAATATTTAATGATAACCAGAAGTGGTAAGCAATTAAGTAATATGGAATCAAAACATTTAGAGATAGGGAAAAATAGTAGTGACAGTGAGATGGTAGATGATACTACCAGTAATAAGGTAGAATCTGTGATGATTCAGATACCTGGGGGTCTATTCTGGAAGTTGAACAATCCCCACAAATGCAAGAAGGGAGTCAAACCGTTTCTCAAATTCAGATGATTTCCCCCAGGGAGATTACTCAAGTGCCTGAAGTAGGAGTAACTCAGGCTATTCAAGACTCTACAACATTGGCACAATTAATCCAAGTAATCATGGAGATGAGTGATATGAATAATATGAAAAGTGATTTAAATAGCAATATGGAGAATATGAAAAGTGATTTAAATCGCAATATGGAGAATATGAAAAGTGATTTAAATAGCAATATGGAGAATATGAAAAGTGATATAAATAGTAAGTTGGAAAATATGGCAATCAAGGCTGATATAAATAAAATAAAAGAAGAATTGAAGAAGGATGTGAATGATATGAAAGAACAAATGGAAACAAAAATTGATAATGTTGAAATTAAGCTGTCTGAAGATATGGGACAACTTTTCCTAAAATTAGAATATGTTCAAAACGATAATATTGAGCTGAAGCAAGGGATGTTGGAGATGAAGAATTAAATTGATGAAAAGAATACAAAATGCCAACAGCGAATAGATGATTTTAAATCCAGTGTCATGGAACAATTGAATGCAAAATATGATGAGGTATGCAGGAATCAATAAAATTTTAAGGAAGAAGTGCGTGAAAATCAACGGAGGCACCAAGCTAAAGTTCAGATGGAAATACAAATTATCCATATGGAGTTGGAGCAAAATTTTACCAAACAAAATATGGAGATAGAAACCTTAGGACAAAAACTAAAATGTTTAGATAAAACCATTACCCAGAGGTTTGGAATCACTGAATCCCAACTGAGTAAGGGTACATTAGTTGTTGAATCACAACAAACCCAGACTAATTCAAGTACTCAATATACTGAAATTAAGTTGAGAGAAAAGCAATTGAGTGATACTCTCAATATTGAAGTGATACAAAGATCACAAGGTTTCAAGATTGATTCAGAGTTAAATGATAAAGCCATACGAGTCGACACATCATACTCTGAAGATGTCTTGATAGAGTATATGAAAGAAAGTTCAATGATAAATGATTTGGACTCATATTTGAGATCATTGCGGCACATTCGTGTTTACCATCGAAACAAGAATAAAATGCTTTTCAGACATGATATTTGTGAGCATTATAGCAATAACAAGGATGGATTGTTACAAGTTCAAACAGCTTTCTTAGGAGAAAACTGTCACACTACAAATGCCATTGTTGAAGGCATTAAAGAAATTCGTGAATGTGATCGTCTTACTATGCGTTATGGAAATTAGAGTCTTTCCATAATCAACAAGATGATCAAAACATAGAAAATTATATGATGAGAATAGAGATGACCATGTTACAGTTCATTAAACAGAAAGGTTTTCAGTTCCACAAGTTATGTAACACATATGAAGGACCCTTCACATTTATGTGGCATATAAATGACAGTACTTAAAAGCAAAAGTACATAACAAGGGAAGGACTTCAAATGATGCAACTTTGGACACATACAATGGACTTTTTATCATGGATGAATTTTCAAGAGATGTATATATTTTTTAAGAAAAGAAATAAATGAATGAATAAATCAAATGGTGTATGTATACATGTATATATAATACAACTTATGATAGTATAGAAAAATGATAGGGTAAGACAGATAGACCAGATAATTAATTATATCAACTGGAGTGTGAATGAATCCACTGGATTCACACCCATTGAATTACATTTTAATCAATAAATTCCCATATTGTTCACTAAATATCAACCTATGACTAGATATAAACAAAGTAGTATGGAGGAAAATGTGCAGAAAGCATATCTTCGATTGGTAAGTAAGGCCAATAAAAGGAACAAAAATACGACTGGAACTTTTCATACTTTCAAAGTAGGAGATCAAGTTTTAATAAAAAAAAACCCTCATATTAGTAAGCAAATTGAAAATAAGTACAGTAAGTTTTACCATCTTTATGAAGGACCTTACACAATAGTTAAACAATTGAGTCCTAATGCATTTTGGTTGGATATGGAAAGACAAGTTAGGGGCACATATAATACCCGAATTATGAAACCATACTATGGACAATCTTAGTAATTGTCATACTCAACTGATGTATGGAAAAAAAAAATGAATGTTGATAAGTAAAAAAAAAAAATAGATATTATGAAGTTAGGTTAAAAACTATGATGATAGTATTCCCTAATGGATGCCAAAGCAAATATGAGGATACTTTAGAGCCACTTAATTTAAAAGAGTTTATTAACCACACTAAAAGATGGTTGCTCCAATCTTCTGTTAGTCCTCAAAGGAAATCCAATGACTCAATAGGAGCAGCATGGAGGATAACAAAAAAAAAAAATATGTGCTATCTGAAACAGAAACACATTTTTATTAGTGCGCTCAAAACATAACCATCATTAGTTGTTTTTTTTTAAAAAAAAACAACCTATGTTTGAACCCACCTTGCAAAGTATTTCATGAGAGTGAGTAGAGAAGAATAGAAAATAATTTGTGTAGTTGAGTGTAGAAAACAGTAGAATAAGGTTTCACTATCCTTCTTATATTTGTGTGAAAAAAAAAAACCCATCAAACTTCAAATGTGAACCTTGTGTAAGTGTTAAAATTTTCATAACAGATTAAAATTCTAACCCTGTAAGGAGAGGGGGGTTGTAAAGGGTAGCTTACAATGCACACATTCCTAAAAAGATCAAGCCTAGTTATTGAACCCAATCCATTTGGAATTTATATTAATAACAGGAAAGATTATTTGTTTGTTATTATTATTACATATACACATATAATACACAATAAATTATTTTATTATAAAATAAAATACGATCAATATTTTACAAAGTAATATTGTATATATATAAACTATTTGATTAAATAAACTGTAATGTATTTTTTTATTATTATTTAAAATTGTATATTAATTTATAGTTAAATGAATTTGGGATAGCCTGAAGTTAATTGGATGGACACACATGTATGAAAATAAAACTGATTTTATTATTTTTTTTTTTATTTGTAATAAATGAAATGTATTTAAACAATACATATAAAAATCTAAATGAATTTAAACAATAGGCAGTTTAAAATATCAGCGTTCTCAGTGTTTTATATAAAAATAGAAACTTTTTACAAATCGTTCTTCTTATCAAAAGAGATAGCAGCTACAACAATAGACAATCGTTTAAAGTAAAATTTGGAATGCTAAAATGTAGTTTTACTTTTTCTTTTATTTAAATTATAAACGTTTTTAAAAGTCAAATGCTGTAATTAAAAAGTTTACCAAATTCAGAGGAAAGGAAGTAACATAAGAAGTAAGAATAAGTGATAAATTCTTAAATAATTAAATCGTGTTTTAAAAGTTATTGGAGTAAATTTGAATATTTTAAATTTTTTTCAAAAAGAATAATGAGAATTAAGTCTGCTGAAATTGGAAAAGAAAAAAATAATGAAATACTTTTCTTAATATATATTTAAAGCGCTTCAATACAAATATATGATTATAATTCAACCGATGACGTTTTTGACTTACCGATTTCCCTTCCGGTAGACATCGACGTTTTTTGCATGACAACGATGTCATGGTAACCAAGTGACTGGCGTGATTAATCCATCAGAGAGTCAATTTTTTTTTTTCACCTGCGAGATTTAAAATTCGTAGAGAGGTTTGGGAAATTTTTTGATTTTTCTGTCTATTGCGATTTTGCTATCCACGGCATCACAGTTACTTTTTTGAGCTGTTAATTCGGGTAAAGTGTTTTATTTATCTGTTTATTTTAAATTTACAAAAATTTTTTGTTAATATTTCTACAATTCTCAAACTTACATTGAATTACGTTTAATGTGTAAATAATTTATTCTCCGGTAAAGTGTTTTTTATTTATCTGTTTATTTTAAATTTACAAAAATTTTTAGTTAATATTTCTACAATTCTGAAACTTACATTGAATTACGTTAAATTTACAAAAACTTTTTGTTAATATTTCTACATTACGTTTTTAATGTGTAAATAATTTGAAATAATTTTTTAAATCAATTTTGCAATATGCAGTATGTTTTAAAAATTACCAAATGCATGTAAAAGTGCAGCGTTTTCTGGATGCCATTAATATCAGATTTGCATTAGATCGCGTCTTTTTATTTAGGTGTTTATTTAAAATTTACAAAAAGTTTTTGTTAATATTTCTACAATTCTCAAACTTATTTACAAAAAATATTTGTTAATATTTATACAATTCTCAAACTTACATTGAATTACGTTTAATGTGTAAATAATTTTCAATAATTTTTTAAAACAAATTTGGAATATACATTACAGAATGCATGTGATAACAAGGACGCCATTAATGCCAGATTCGCATTAATTCGGGTAAAGTGTTTTATTTGTTTATTTTAAATTTACAAAAACTTTTTGTTAATATACATTTTTAATGTGTAAATAATTTGAAATAATTTTTTAAATCAATTTTGCAATATGCAGTACGTTTTTAAAATTACCAAATGCATGTAAAAATGCGGCGTTTTCTGGATGCCATTAATACCAGATTTGCATTAGATCGTGTCTTTTTTATTTAGGTGTTTATTTAAAATTTACAAAAAGTTTTTGTTAATATTTCTACAATTCTCAAACTTATTTACAAAAAATATTTGTTAATATTTCTACAATTCTCAAACTTACATTGAATTACGTTTTAATTTTATTTTTAATTTCTGAATTATATCATACAGCTATGAGAGTAATACAATGTCTGATATACGTGTACGCCGAGCCTGCAGCCCGACAAAAACATCCGGAGCCCCCCCCCGCCAATTCCAGCGCTACGCGCTGCTGTATTTTAAAATTGAGAATAATATTTTGACGCATGCATGTACATTTTTTTTTTTAGTATTTGCCTGACCTGCGTCAGATATTTTTCATTTTTGAATATTTTTTAGCATGTGACCTGGATAATTCAACCGATGATGTATTACCCTGAAGGCATATCAGTCTAATCTTGCGATTTTTAATGGACCGTGTTCACGTGATCTGCGGACACATTTTAGCGATTACATGTGTCCGCAGATCACTTGGAGACGTTATCTTAAAAATCGCAAGATTAGACTGATATGCCTTCAGGGTAATACGTCATCGGTTGAATTATACACAAGTACCTAAATAATTATTAAATTGTACTTTAATATGAAAATGGGCTAGAGCAAAACATGCTATTGTGTGTCGTGGTATTTCCTACCAGCTGCATTAAACCTCTATATCTATATATATATATTTTTTTTCTACTTTATTGTAAACACACAAGAAGATGCCTGCAGTCCAAAGTAAACAAGGATTGGAATACTTTATGGTAAATCAAATGAGAATCAAGGTGTTTGCCATTAAACACAACTACAGGAGACGCCATTGTACCTATCTATCCTTGCTAAGGAAAATGATTTACTAAGTGAAACTGCTTTGAAGAACAACTTGCCTAAATATCAACTACTACTACTTCTATTATGATGATTTTTATGAACTTTGTTCCAATTACAATTTTTTTTTTAAATCAAAGAATCAATATTGTAAATTTTTGTTTATTTATTTATTTATTTTTTAAATCTTGTTATCTATCTGTTGTATTTTCACACTCAGATGCTGAAGCCTCATTTTTTAGAATTAGCAAAGAAGAAAAGGGCAGATTATTCATTTTGATATTTTGATATTTTCATTGTAAATAAAGTTTAGGTTCACCCACCTTCACATCAGGCTATCCATATAAATATTGATGTAAGATTATCTGAATTTATTTTCATAGGTTAAATTACAACACTATACAGAATACATATTATATGTTTTATTTTGTGATTAACCTTGTACATATATTTTCTAGTATGTCTGACTAATCAACTAGTATCTGTCTCTATCATATATATATATAAATTGGGGAAACTTGTTAAATAGACTAATATTTGTAAATATATAATTTAGCTAGCCAGCATCTCAATGACATTAAATAACTAAAGTTTATTTTTCTATATAATTATGATTTGTAGAGAATGAGTGACATAGGTGGATTTCTACCATGGGGTATAAGGGTTGGATTGTAATAATCATTAATTAGTAAAATGGTAGAGGTTCACATGTGACACATGTACATATGATTATTATATTTTTTATATTTTTTTATCATTACTATTGTTGTTATACTTGATATTTATTATTGTTAATAAATGTTTGAGAGTTTGTATTATTCCAGTCTCTGGTTTATTGAGTTGTCCTGACATTCCACAGTTTACAAATAATTATACATGCACACACATCTATTTTTCTTATTATATAAAAGCTTGAAAATAAAACAAATATATAAATGCTAGTTGTAACCCATATATAGGTGCAGGTGTTGCTGTGTGTATCTGTTCATACCTGCTAAAGAAGTTAACAGCAATATTCTCTCTCGGCTTGAATATTAGGGCATAATGGAATTTAAAAGGGGGAAAGTGGATGAACTAACCTAAATTGCATTTAATATTATTAAATAGGGATAGAGTTAGTCAATTAAAGGGTATGCAATCATTGGTTAAGCATTTCATCAGGTTCTCATTAGCATTCTATCAGATGACCCACAGTTTGAACATAGTTGGATGTAATTTTTTTTTCCGTCTAAGCCTGGTAGGTTTTTGCAGATTGTTTCATTAAGGGTAATAAATTAGAGCATATTAACTTATCCCCACACCGTATTGCTACATCTGCATAGTAGTACAGTCTGCAAGGTAGTTGACCATCCATTACATCTGGTGTCATCAACTTTTGGGGCTAGTTGGCTCATTCCGTCCGTTACATCTGGCATCAGCAATGTTTGGGGGCTCGATAGATAGGTGTCTCATCACAAAAATATTTTATGTAAGTTGGTCATACATTGTGATCGAACCAGCTGATTGTTGAATCTGATCTATATATCTAAGTGGGAACCTTTCCGTCCGTTATATCTGGCGACCAACGTGGATGCACGATGTGTAGTGGGACTACACACCGCTAAAGATCGAATTAGTGACTGGCATGACTGGTATGATAGATATTAGGGGGGTGTATGATGGGAATCTTTCCGTCCGTTATAACATGGATGAACCCGCAAAATATGTCTTTTATATATATATAAATGCTTTTATTCACATGGACTAAAAAGTAAAAATTATTCTTTCTTCCACTGCTGTAGTATTTTTTATATTATATGACTAAAAATAAAACAATAGGGTGCTAATGTTTAGAAAAAAAGTCAAAGTATTTCTAAAAAAAAGTGACCCACACTTTCATTTTTCCATGCGTAATGTAAAAGACCCAGAAAGAGACCATATGTGAGATGGATGGATGAAATAAGAAAGGGTGCAGGGGTGGTGTGGAGAAGAGAGGCCAGAGAACAGAGAAGATGGATTGAACTTGGAGAGATCTTCATCCTGCAGTGGACTGACAAGGGTTGATAATGATGAAATGTGAAGAACATTGTGAAAGCAGGAAAAAGATTTTTTTCACATTTTACCGCATTTAAGTAAATAAATTTACGATATCATTGAAAGAATTAAAAGACTGAAGAGGAACTGGACTGGTCATATTGCTAGGAAAGGTGATAACAAATGGACAATTGAAGTTTAAAATTGGATCTTAAGAGACTGTAAGAGACCTAGAAACAGATTAGGTATGGGATGTATGGATGAAATAAAGAAGTTTGCTGTCAAATTGTCAAGAAGAGAGGCTAGAGATTGGAGAAACTGGATTAAATTTGAAGAGATCTCTCTCCTGTGGTGGATCAATGATACTTGAAAATGATGATGTAAATAATTGTTTTTCTATTTTGTATTCAAACTTATGCTTCTTTTCTAGCTTTACAAAAAAAAATTTAAAGTAATCATTACTAGTAATTAGACATACTGAAACCAATGATTATGGCTAGATATTGAGAAATGGGTAAATCTAAATTGAGCAAACTCATACCTCATTACTATACTTTAACCTACAGGTGCCAAACCTCATGCATTCACGCATTCAACATACTCATTTTTAGATTGACTATTAGACTATCATATCATGATTAGTCCAGATATAAAATTGTAAAATCTATTAAAGATTAATCTATCTATTCTTATCAAACACAACCACGTAGCAACATTAAATTTAATCCACTCCTATTTTTGTTTTCCCTACATAAGATCTTAGAGATACTAAAACTTCTATTCCATTCACATACATCAAACACATGAATAAAGACAACTAACCTTTTCACATATTTTTATCCACATGTTTAAAATGTGTGTGGTGAGATAGATATTTCAAATGAAGGGAACTTCAAAGTCTGAGTTCAAATCCTCTCTAATTTCATCTAGCTTAAGTACATATACTATACTTGTATTTAATTATTACAGATTCAACCTGTATTCTTCCCATCCCTCTTCTGTGTATTTAAATGGTCTTAAGATTCTGCATATGAAAGGTCAGAATGACTTATGAACAACATGGGTATGACAACAAAATTGGATGTGCCATCGTCAGATTTTCAATGATATGGATGGCTGAAGAGTTGAGAAGATTGAAACCTGTTCATTTAAAGTTTGAAGATTTGCTCACTTAATATAGGCCGAGCACTGATTTTATATATATATATGAGTGTGGGAGATAATGATACAGACAACTGGTGAGTGGTGGTTCAGCCCGAAATATATATAATGGAGACGATTCTTTTTCACATGTATGTAGTCATGGGTATTAGTTGTTTAAGATGGAGTGGATGAGGAAAACAGTTTTGCAGTCGGGGTTCAAATCCCCTCTAATCATATCTATAATTTGGTAAAAAATGATAGAACAGGTATAGCCTAAAAATAAACAAAGTATATTTACATGAATATTCATATATTCCTATATACATATACCGGAAAGTTTGGTGCATAAGGTTTGTCTTTCACTGATCCTCTTTAGAAGACGTTGGAGGTGGCTTTAGCCTGCATTACATTTACGTATTCTTAAATACATGGTCATGTAGTATGTAAATAATATGACGGATCTACTATTATTACACGTAAAATACTAAAATTTTTGAAAAATGTAGTCATGATAAATCAAATGTATACTCCAAATAATTAAAATAGAAATGTGCATCAAGTAATATAAAAAACTAAACCTATTTACAATCACCTTTAATAACACTATGTTCCGAATCACGGCTTTAAATAGGAACTCAGGCTACCATTTCTATTAGAGAGATTCAGGGGTCTAAACCGCTAACTCACCTGAAGATAGAAGATTGTCCTGAAAATGTGTTATAGTTAAAGAAGTCATTCTGATATCTTTTGACTGGGTGATAGCTTATACTAGTATGGATCACATATACATTGTAAATCAATTTGATTGTTTCCAAGTATGTTTATGTAAATCGGTTGATATATTATATATATTACAATGTTATCTTTTGCTTATTTTCCAACTTGAATTTTTCAAACAAGATTTATTTAAGTTGATTATAATTTCTTTTATCTGCAACCGACCACACGATAAGTAAATAAATGAGGATTCTGTATCTGGGCAAACGAACATTCTTTCTCTGGTCTCTGTGGACATTTTTCTAACTACTGGTTGCTTTAAAAGTCATCGCAATAAATTTCGTTTCGAATGACACGCTGCTTTAGCTTTTTAAAAATAATCCTAAGCCTGTTTGAATTTGAACCCAGATTATACGCGTAGTTGATTAACTATAGTAACCACTAATTACCAAGTCAAGATCTTATGGTTTGGGAAAAATCTGAGTTAGCAATTATTTTTTGTTTTATTACATTTTACAATTCAAAAAGTTTTATTACAAAATATGTTTATATTAAGATGATATATATATACATTTAATTAAAAAATAGTTCTTAAATTTGAATTCTTATTAAAATAGAATTGAATCCAGGCAAACGTAGGACATGGAAATGTGCTATGTTTATAATTAGCTAGAGGGATTTGAACTTAGAATTTTTCAGTTTATTTTCGTCCTCCAGTTACTTTTTGGAAACATTCAGAATACTGAATGAATAGGTTAATTATATATTTATAATTGTATCTATTGTTTTTAGCGCAGAACAAAACTAATAAAGTAGTCTATAATGTTGTTCAGAGCCTGTCTAAACTACACTCCCACGCATTTGCATTCTCACGTAACATAATTTATTTTTCATGATTAGTTCCTTCTAACTCACTTCAAATGAATTTCATTTGATTACTTTTCTTTTTATTTTGTTTATCAATTTAATAACTTTCAATTTAGAAATGATATCCAAAGAGATAAAAAAAAAATAATTATTATTACGTTAATATCGTGACTGATTATATTGGGAATAAAAATTAAAATATTTTACATTATTCAAAAGCGTTAGTAAAATATTCGTTTATATATATATTTAAAATGCAGCGTATGCATTCCTGCTTATCGCTCTCTATCCCCCCTCCCTCCCTCTTTCTTACCTCCTCCCTGATTCTCCTACTGTCTTTCTTTCTGTGTGTACATACATATGATAACTAAATAATATGTTTCATTGACAAGGCTGCCATGTGCAGCTGTGCAAATTTGTGCTGGGCACAAATTCGCTTCATCACAGAGATGCCAAGACTACAACATAATAAAATTTACATTTTAGAATCATTTCATCATTAAAAATACATTCTGAGTTTAAAATATTAATTTTTTTTCTACAGTACAGGCTTATTCATACTTGCACTTCTATATGTAATATATAGGGGTTTGAACTCAGACTTTTACACGACGCTCAACCATCTATGCTATTTCATACCACCGATACACTTGATCACACACATATCAAAAAGATAAATAATCACTTGATCACACACATGCCAAAAAAATAAATAATCACCAATATGCGTATTTCGTCCTAAACCAGCACTCGTCAGGTGGTCCAGATTATCATCTCCACACATATATACAATCAAAGCCCAGCTTATATTAAGATAGCCAATCTTCATACTTTAATGGACAGGCTTCAAACTTCTCCACCCCACAACCCTTCAGCCGTCAATTTCATTCTGAGTTTAAATATTTTTTATTTAAATATAAGAGGAATACAATTACCTGAGCCTCGAATTTCTAGGCACAAGCTTGAAATGTACAGCATATATACTTTCACCTTATGCTAAACCGAATAGGCCAATGTCATTTTGATGCAATTATTAATAAAACATATGTAAATGCTTAATTTCCAAAACGCTTTATTCTTAAAAACACATTCTGATTGTAAATAATTATTGTTTAAATATAAGAGGAATATTTATTTATTTAAACTTGTGACAATTGCATGAGGCTCAAAATATATTTCATATATACTCTATCACTGCATAAAACTGAACAGGCCAATGTCCTTTCATCTTTAATATATTGCTTGTAAATAATTCTTTTCATAATACACTTTAATGCAAAAAAAAAAATTTTAAAACTTTATATTCCTGATAATTTCAACTGCCCAGCAGTCTTCATCAGAGCTACAATATTTAAATGATATAAATACATAACCATTATTTTATATATATACATAAAATATACATACATATGTCTATCAAAATATATACACATATATCCCTTAAACATAATTAATAAAATTTCAATGTAAATGGAAACGTTTAAATTTCCCAATCATTTTTATTTAAATATTCTAATTTATATAAAAAGCAACATATTATTAATAGTTTATTTAAAAATAAAACATTTTAAAAAGCTTGCCTTATAATTACAGTAATTCTGCGTATGATGAAATTACCTTTATTAATAATATTTTGCAGGATTTAAATGTGTTCTTCACTTTAGAGTTTTGGCAATGGCTGCCTCTAAAATGTGAAGTCTGGGACTAGGATGCTGTGTTGTGCTATTTTTTTTAATAATGTTATCTTTCTCTTTTTTGTGTGTGTGTTATTTATGCCATATTACATTTTTATATGTTTTACTAAATAACTTTTCCTATTTTTAATAACAATACTGTCTATTTTTAATGCCATATTATCTTTTTACATGTTTTACTAATCAGCTTTTCCTTGGATGCGTTCTTTAACTAAAAACTTATAATTGATCCATAACATAATTCATACTCTGATCCAAATCTAAAGAAAATCTCATTTTTAAAAAGATATTATTGTATGCCAAATTATATAATTCTTAACTAATTTTATGGTAATGATATTATTTAATGCAAATTCCTACATAACGGCACTATTGACAAAGTCTAAAAAATGTATCTAGTAGAACAAACAAAGTGTTGGACTTTTCTTATAGTTATCCAATATAACTTATGAGTAAACAAAATAAAGTGTAAGGCATTTCAATTGCTTCTAAAAAATGTATTGAACAATCTAGGTATCAAAATTTTAAATTTATTAAATAAATCCTAGCTAAATCCCAAATTGCCGAATTATATAATAAAGTATATGTAAATACTTAAACAGACTTTAACGTGCAACGAATGCGCCTTACAATTTCTAATAGTCAAGCAATATTATTTTGCCAATAGAGGGACCTCACAAACCATGACACAAGATAACGACTTTTATAAAGATAAAAGCGGCATTTTATCTTTAACCTAAATTTCTACTTATATAGGCCAATCTGAAGCATCCTGATTTGGGAGCGGGAAGAAAAGATGCCGCTGTCATCTTTATAAAAGTCGTTATCTTATGTCGTGGCTTGTGAGGTCCCTCTATTGGCAAAATAATATTTCTTGACTATTAGAAATTTTAAGGTGCATTCATTACAGGTTAAAGCCTGTTTAAGTATTTACATATACTTCCTGTGTGCGGAATAAAATATAATTACAATTCTATAATAAAGTATATTAGGACTTATTAATAAACATTAAAAATATAATTAAAAAATGCATAGACTTCTCTTGTATGAATTGTAATATATGTTAGGTGTGCTGGAACGCAGCAAGAGAGAAGCTAAACAGAGTAAAAATATGTTTTAGTGCTTTCAAGGGCTTATTGTATCCTCATATTCATAGCAGAATCTGAATAGGATATAAGTAAATGGTATTCAAATTTATGTAAATTATAGTTTAGGGCATCCATTTTTTGTGGGAGGAAATATGATTTTTTGCAATATATATTCCACCTTTTTCTATTCTGATTCTGCTATAAGTATGAGGAAAACAATTAGCTCTCGAAAGTGTTAAGCTATCATAATTTTACTCTTGCTCAGCTTCTCTATTACTGCATCCCAGCACAGTTAGCATATATTAAAAAATATTGTTTAGTAGTGTAAATATTTTAATACTGAATGAAAACAAGTGAACGTATTATTGTTAACCTTTCGATCAATTCAGATGAATTATTTTGTCTTTTGGCCAATTCGCCCCCTAGTGAATTTTTTCATAAGTATTATACATAAAAATGCGTGTAAAATAGTATATTTTATTATTTAAAACAATTGCCTGAAAAAAGCGTGAAATTCAAAATTCCCGCTCCTACAATAGACATAAGCCCCTCCCTGACATGTCCAGCCACTGTCTGTTGACAAGGCTGTAAAACATTCAGCATTTTATGACATTGAAGCTTCCAATAATGCAAAAGTATGTTTATTTGCGAATTTATTACGGTTTTAGATATTTTTAAAAAATAATTTACACTATATTTATTAGATATCAAGAAATATAAATTATTTAATAACTTATTTTGACTTGAAATACACCTAGGTCTCTTTTTACGCGGACTTATTTAACACAATTTTGAAGTTGCGCGATTCGTGTTTCACCGAAAGTCAATCTCCGATATCGCGCTATTACTTAAAATAATAAATTTTGCGCACTTACGTTATATTGAAAGTAATAGCGCATTATTGGAATTCGACTTTCAACTTAGTAATTTCAATATTTTCAGTGCTTTATAATAGTAAGATTTTATGCAATAATGAAATTAAAATCATGATTTCCACACTTTATGTATACACACATTAAATTTTACAAGATTATAATGTAAATTTGTTCAAACATTGTGCGTGTTAATTTTGCATTTTAAATCACATTCTGTTTTTGCTTTTTAAAAAAGAACGTAACCAATTATAATCATTTAGTGTCCGCAAGTTTATTTTTAAAAGGTCAGTAATAGCAGTGGGCACAATAAATTTGACAATTAAAATCTGATTTTTAATTGTAATTAACAATTTAAAAATTATTTACACGACTTGAAATAATGTGACGTGAAATTTGATTTTTAAACGGAATTGAAAATTAAAGACAAAAATTTTTAGTTGTTAGTTTTAATTAAATTTTTCCCAGCAGTTGTGAATAAATGTCTTTTTATTATCATAAGTCTAAGTTCATAAACAATTAATAAAATCATCGTCTCAAAGATTAATTACTAATTACGTTGTCAACAGAAAAACATTAACACAACATGAGAGTGCAAACAAACGTGTGTTTTGGCAAATAGTGATAATAATTAAAACGTGTATAAAAAATTGTAAATTACCATACTGTAAATTATGCATAAAAATATATTATTTTGAATAAAATTAAATATAGTTAAAAAAAAGTTTGTCTTGTATCAATTTTTTTCAAATTTGAAATTTTTTATTAGTCATATTTTATTTTACTTATTTTTTTTTTGCGCGAATTTTAAAGTAATTTTACGTTGGTGCTTTGCTTTTACGCGAATTTTGAAAAATCACAGACCGTATCCCCCCTTTTTCAATGTAAGTTACGTCTATTTTTGCGCGTTTTTGTTTGTGCATGTTTTCTGAGGAACCTATCTATCGCGTAAAACGAGACCCAGGTGTACTTTATTTTCAAAATTATAACATTATATTAGCAGCTAACATAAATATGGCCTGAAGCAAATTAGAACACAAGCTATGATGTAAACAAACTACTTTATTTACGAGTAAAGAAAATATAATTTTGCAATAAATATTCAAAATTTAAACATTTAAACCATAATTTATTAGATATAAGAGAAATAAATAATTATACATTACAAATGTTTAAAAATAATAAAAATTAAGAAATATTTCATTGATTTTATAAACTAAAAACAATCTTTCTACAAACATGATGTCTAACTTCTTTGTTTTGATTACGATCTAATTTTTTTAATATTTACAGAAACAAAATGTGAACATTTAAAATTTATTTCAGTAATAAACACAATTATCTATCAAATAAAGTCAAATTTGTTATTTTCTGATAAGTAATAAATAGTTTATCATATCTTTTATGTTGATTTGTGAGACTAAGAAAACATCAGAAAATGCTGAAAAGTAAGGGCATTATGCTGCATTTCAGAAAGGTTACTAAAAAAAAAACAAACAAGTTTTCTGTCTGAACGGTTCTGATTTAAAAATAAATAAATTTTGAAAATAAATATTTTTTTCTTTTTAATAAGGGGTTAATGGGATGACAGAATTATTTCAGCTGCGTTGTTTAAAATTGGCTTAGTTTGGTGGTCCTAATAAAATGTAAATGTTATATCAAAGAAACAGTAAATATGAAAATTTAAAACATCAGATTATATATATATATATAACAAATTATAGTTTTTAATAGTGACATAACACCACATAAAAATTAAATAATAGTGTAAATATTTTATTACTGAAGGAATATAATTTTGTTAATAGAAAACATGATTAAGTTTATGCACAAGAGATTTTCAATAGTTTTCAAACAAACAAGATCTGCTTTTAATGAAATACTGGGCACAAGCCAGGTTCTCTTTGCTCCATGCTATGCAAAATGGAGCTCAGAAATGAAGCATTCAAAAGAATCACATTCTGGATGTACATAATATCAGAGCTGTCCTGAGAAGAGGAGGCAAGCAGTGCAATGTTTTCACGGGAGCGAGTAGTGATTCTTCTAAATATGATAAATACACTTAGATATTTTTAAAAAAATATCATATTAGCAGATATTTCCTATCTCTGCTAGCAATTTCACTGGATTGTCCAAAAAACAATATGAAAACTTTTGAAAGAAAAAATTAAAATTTTCAAATTTACTAAATAAATATTTTTCTTTTAAGGTATTATTTAATTATCATCTCAAAAATTATTTTTTTTAAACATTATTTTATTTTAGCACGTGTTTTATTCTCTGGGTTTATTTTATAGAAATAAATAAATAAAACACTTAAGATATTTACTGACCACATTAAATGACTAAAGCGATATCTTCAAGCCTTTTTTTGTAAAAGTGCTGGGAAAAAATGTCTTTTTTTTTTTTATAAGTGTCATAGCATCGGCCGGGATGCGAACCCGCAACCCGGGCAACTGCCTGCAAGTGCAAGGCAGTCGCGCTGACCTCTCGGCCACCAATGCAAGTTTTAATTTATAAATTTCGCCATAAAATTGGGAGATGGGGTTATTACAATTCATCTTGCACAAAGGCACTTCTTATCCACGCGACAGCAATGTTCTCTTATATACAACAATAGAATTTTTCTTGGGAAATATAATGTGGTGAATAGGTACAAATATTTGGGAATTGTCTCAAGTAATCAGAGGAATTGCTTGGAGGAATGGGAAAAATTGATAAACAAAGTGACGAAAAAAAAAGGGACTGATAAAGAAATTAATGTTTTCATATAATAAATAAGATGTAGCAAGAATTGTATGAAAGGGAGTGGCAGTAGTGGGGTTAACATATGGTTATGATGTGTTATGTGTTAGCAAAGAGATTACTTATAAAAAGTACAAAGAGAAGTAGGAAGAAAATGCATTAGATGCAGATGTGTGGACAGAAAAGGGGGCAACTCAAGGAGAAATGGTATGGTCAGGTTTTTATATGAATGATGTAAAAAGTAAAATGTTTGATAGATTGCAATTTATGGATAATAAGAGAATAGCCAAAATAGTATTTAATTTGGTTTATGAATGAAGGGTGGGCAACAAGCTGGCTAAGAAAGGTATTATGGTATGCAGAAGATTTGGATAAAGAGTATGTAAGTATACTTGTATAAAGGAGAGGGTGATTGTGTTAGGAGGATTGTTGAGTATTATAATGGCAAAGTCTGGTTTAGAAGAATAGATGTATTAATAAAAAATAGGAGTTGGAGAGATGGACAACTAGTATGGAAAGTAAAACAAAGTTAAATATGTATAGAAATAAGCAATATTGGATGTGAGTTAATTTATGATAACAGCAAGGAAAGTAATTTACTATTTAAAGCTCAAATAGAATTGCTAGCAAGAACAGAATGTACACATAAATGGAGATATGTGGGTGGTTTAATCTGCAGGTTATAGAAAGGCATGGAAAATATCAGGCATTTGCTAATAGAATGTAAATGCTTACAAGCAGAAAGGATACAAATAATGAAGTTATGGGGAATAAATATAGACCAAATGATTACATAGAAAGTGGGTTATTGGTCATTATGCTGAGTTGGAAAAAGATAAAGAGGATCTAGATACAAAGGCCATGGGGTATACAAAGATGAGATTGTGGAAGTGAGATAAAGTAGGGTAAAAAAGAATATGGGGAAAACTTAGGGTGGGGAATCAAAAGGGAAGGGAAGGTGACTAACAGGTTTTTCTTGGACATATTGGCTATGAGATTTCTGATTTCGATAAAGGAGTAGCCAAAGGAGTAGCCATATCACATCACATCTCAATATCCTATATAATGTGTTTAATTGATTGTGGCAAAACCCAATATCAGGAAAACATCATGATAATCAAACATATTATTCTAAAAAGATTACTCTGTAAACGAGTTGTCAATAATAAATTATTAATCTTCTAAAACGCTACAGAATGAAATAGATTTTTTAAATGTTTATTATTCCAAAATGAGATAGTTTTTAATTATTTTAAAAGAAAGTTTCTTTCTCACTAAATAAATGATTAACATATCATTTTCAGAATTGTTTTAAAATAAAATTAAAAAAAAGAATTGAATAGTTCACTGTTTGGGAATTCAGGGGAAATTTAAGCATCAAGTGATATAGTTGGATCATGACTGTGGACTTTGATTTCCACAGGCCGCCACTCCCAGTATTGCACCCAATTTTGCAAAGCATTTAAAAATTATAAACAAAATATGCACTGATCACAAAATTATACAAGATACCAATGTGTGTGTATGTATATGCAGGCCATTTAAATGTCATAGTAGCTTTTTACATCATCATCATCATCATCATCATCATCATCATAATAATAATAATAGTAATAATAATAATAATAATAATAAAGATAGTCATGGTAACAACAAGGTTTTAATGTACTACTACTGTTTATAACATGTTAGAAAATATGGCATTTCACCATAAATGATTTTGTATATAAAGCCATTATTTTGCCAAGTTTATTGCATGGAAGTGAATCACAGATTTTCTATTTTCTGCAAGGATTACTTTAATGGTTGCATAACAGACTCAAAGAGTTAAATGTCCCTGAATTGCAGTTCAACTCTGTTATTTTGGTATTCAGATATCATATGTCTTTCTGAGCTTTGAACAATTTATATTATTTCAGGGATTGGTTACCAACATAATAGAAATGTTCTGGAAAATTTTCATCTACAGACACTCCATAATATTCTGAAGATATAATGATAAGATCAACAATGTACACACCATGTTTTCCAGTTTGCCAGATATGGTAGTATTCAGTTAACTGTTATAAGTTAATTATATATCTTCACTGTTGACCTTGTAAAATAAGTTAAGTGTAACACACATAAAGATGTATATATTATAATAGACTTGAAAAAGTATTTTGAGAAAGAGACAGACTCCATTATATTCTAAAAAATACCACAAAGTAAAGTGCAAATTGATTGTTTTTAATGATACATAATGGTCAAGAATATTGGAATATCTATTGAGTAACATTAAAATGTACATTAAATTAATACTAAAATTTACTTCTACTAAAACTATTGTGTAAAACTAGTTACATAATAAAGTGGAAATAAATTATCACATCAGATAATAATGAGAAAGAACTAAAAAGTAAAATCTGATTAGGCAGGTATTCAATTGTCAATAACTAACTAACCTTCCACCCAGATAAAGATAAAACAGATTGCTCCAGAAAACAAAAAAGAAAAGAAAACTATTTAAGCAGGAGGGGGGGAGAAAGCAATATCTGTTCCCCCTCCCTCAAGTGTTTATGCAACTGGGTTGCACATTGATGTGAAGTAGCGAAAGAAACCAGTGGGGATTTGTTTCCAAACCCAGGATCTCAGCTCCTGAAGGTACTCAAACCAACGAGGGATCAAACAGATTACCCCAATCTTATTATAATTTATATGCACCTCATGGACCTACAGAAGTAAAGACCTTTGTCAGAAACTTAGGTAATTAGTGACTTTTAATTAAATATTAAGTATATAATTAAGCAAGGGACGAATACTTCCCGGAGAATGCCAAAGGAAGTGCATAGAGTGGAATTATATAGAAATCATATTTCTAGCTTACTCAAGGGAAGGTAGCAAGTATATTCAATGGAGTGTTACAATTAGACAAGGTGCTGAAGGCTTAAAAAAAAAAACTTGAAGCACAATATGTTATTCCAAGGTATCAAATAAAGACTAAAGTGTCAAAGAGTATATATATTAGGATGCACGAAGGACCTACACTTTTAACAGTACTTCCTGTGAAAAACAAAAGTAAAATATGAACGGGTTTCCGGGGTTTTTTGTTTGGGGGGTTCCCCCCCCCCTTCCCAAGAAAAATAAATAAGGGGGGTATAAAATAATGGCTTAATCTCTTATCTATAAGCTGCAAAGAAATCTAGAGCTATGGAGAACAAAGAACACAAAAGTAAATCAGCATAAATATTAATAGCTAATATATTAATGTAATTTTATATTTCAAAGGTACTTTATTGATTGCTTGAAAAGAAAAACATAGGTTACATTTGTTTACTTTTTTACAACATTAATTAAATCATAAACACAAGATACAGATATTATTAATGAGGCAAGTGTGTCGTGCTATAGCTTTGATGATTGAGAGAGTCCTGGTCAAGTTTCTGTACATCTCTTGTATTCGGATACCTTTCTGTCCCTTTCTCTTATTGTTTCTAGCTTATTTCTAAAGACATTTAGTGGTCTTCCTGGATTGTTTTCGTACACAAATATACATCTTATGCACCATATAGCATAGAGAACAAAGATATTGGCACATACATTCGAAAAAAGACCTTTACCAAATTCCTTAAACATATATCCAATATTTATTTTTTTACTCTTAAATATGACTACATTTCTGTCCTGATCTGGTCAAAGTTTTATATTGATATAATAATCATTTTTAAACTTTGAAAAATCTCTTAACATGATTATATAATAAACAGTTGTTATATGTAAAATAAAATTGTTAATTTATTACCGATTAAAGATATGTGCTGATTTACATTCATGCTTTCTGTGTGCATAAATCTAGAAATCCATAAGATCTTTGCAGCTTACAATAAGAAGCTCATCCTTTTATCCATGCCATTAATTTAGCATTTGTGTTAGTTTCTTCCAGGAAGTACTGCTAGAATGATTTAATGTTAATGGTGATTTATGTATTTATATTTGGATCTGGTCAGCTTTTTGTGACTGTTTCTATATATCAAAATGCATTTTGGTTCTTAAATTAGTTTACATGGCAATTGTGAAACTCATCTTATTTATTACAATTAATTATGCTGTTCATTGTTAAATCATCTCCTGCTTAATATTATTTCAGTACTGTCTCTGTTATTATGGTCATCACACTTGTTACTAATATGATTTTTGTGTTGCTATTGTTGCTATCACTGTTATCAATAGTGCTCATAATGTTAATGTAGCATTACTATTGTTTCTGTTATTCCCAGGGTTATTCTTGTAACTGCTACTATCTTGTTGTTCTGATGCTACTTCTGTTTGTTATAACTTTTGCTGTTATTGTTACGACTACTGCACTGTAGTTTCTTATTTTTCATACAGCTTTTGCAAGTGTTGTTGTTCGAAGGCTGCTTGATGTTAAATCCATTGGGATAATTTTTCTATTATAGCTGCTCCCATTATTTCTCAATTGGTGTTTGATATTGTAATTTTATTCTTGTTACTATTATATCTACTTCCACTCACAGCTACAAATACTAGACATAAAGGCAAAAAGACTCAAAAGCTGACCCATCTTTCTCCCAATTCAAACCGCTGAATTTTTGTTCCCATGCAGTTACATCAAATATTAATCTTCTGATAATGATGCTACCTATTCTGTTTTGTTCGTGCCAGAACTCTTTCAGACTGTTACTTTAGTAAATGACTCTTTCAGTCTGATTTTCTCTCTAAGTTGAGAGTTGAATTTCATTATTGTAGATAGGTGGCAAGACTAATCAGGGAAACATAAAGAATAGGGAGTTAGAGAGAGTGGAGAAATAGCATGGAGAGTAAAAAGTTTAAATATATATAGAAATAAACAGACTATTAGGTGAGAGTTAATATATGATAATAGTAAGGAAAGTAGTTTATTGTTTAAGGTTCGAACAGGATCTTTAGCAACAAGAGAATATACAAGTAAATGGAAAAATATGGGTGATTTATTTTGTAAATTATGTAAGGAAGGAATAGAAAATATTAGGCATTTGTTAATTTAATGTAAATGTTTGAAAACAGAAAGGTTACATATAATGAAGTTATGGAAGAATAAATATGAAAAAAGTGATTATACAGAAAGTGGATTATTGGTTTTTATGCTGGGTTTGGAAAAAGATAAGGGGGATCTAAATATAAAGGCTATAGAGTTGACAAAGATTATGTTATGGAAATGGGATGGAGCAGAATATGGGAAAACTTGGAGGGGGGAATGGAAAATTAAGTGGCTAACAGGTTTATCTGGGCATAATTGCTCAGATATTCTTGACTTCTTTTAAGGAGAAGCCACAGTACATCACATCACGTATAAGAAGTCACAGAGCATCACAACACAAATACTTAATTCACTCAAACCTGGTGCAGTAACAATTGAGAACATTTCATATTCTGCTTGTTGAGAAGTAAATTTTAAATTTTGAAAGCTTATTTCTAAAATTTCAAATACATTTCCATTTATTTCAATATTTTCACTGATAAAAATAAAATATATTTAAACAACCACATGATGAGGGGAGAAAAATAAATATTGTTCCCCCCCCCTCCCTTAACATACATTGATGATTTAACAAATAATTTTGGGTTTTTTTCTAAATACATGTCTAGTTTCAAAATATTAATTATTATAGGCAATAATTTAATTTTCTTAGAAAATTTGCATACAAAATTAAAAATAATATTTTAAGTCTTTTTTTATTCCATTTAGGCTTCTGTTAAAAAGTTAAAGTAATGGTGTTTAGTCGCAATTAAATCACAAATCAAATTAATACACCCAAACCTCACTTATCACTTGTCCTTTATGCAAGGATTCACAATAGTGATCATCATCAGTTTGTACCCACTATTTTAATTTAAATCAATTATTCACTATAATGATCATAAAAAAAAAAAAAAGATAATTTTTTGGAGGGTCAATTTTCAAAATGATGGCATCTTATAAGATTGATGATATTGTAAAATAGTTGATAACGCTATGTTATCCAAAGCAAAATAGCAACTTTCATACTGAAAATATACAGTACAGACTTTATTCATAATACAAAATATTAGTGGTATATACAATATTTTAAATATAAACTTAAAATATGATAAATGAATGCACAGTACAGGATTTTATTTAACTTCCGTCCAGGACTTTTGCAAGGCAATCACTTCGTTAATGATATATCCAAAATAAAGATTTTCATCGTTAATGATTACAAAGCCCCAAAAGAGTGATTCATTCAGTATAATAAATAATAAACCACTAAACATCACATGATCACCATCTCTATACTAGCACATAATTTGTTGTAAACAAAGGCAAAACTCTCCATACAGTAGTGCCACCCTGTGCCAAACAGAGTTTTGCCTTTGTTTACAACAAATTATGTGCTAGTATAGAGATGGTGATCATGTGATGTTTAGTGGTTTAACACCAATCCTGCCTAATAGGATAGTGGTGGCTATGGTTGTTTAAGAGCCAAAGACACCAAAATGTATGGGTGCTGAATTGAGTTCAGACCCATATGACTATATAAGCTATTGAGCTTAAATTGAAGATATTAACAATGTTTTCAATTTCATTCTCATAGTTTTGTAGTAAAGTAGAGTTAAAAGGTGGCTGCTGGAGGGTTGCATTAGATCCTAAGATCTAGGTGCAGTGCTCTCAGATCCAAGGCTCCTCACTGATGATGGCCACAAGCCAGAAACTAGTCTGGGGATATTGGATGAGTAGGCACTAGATAGGGATTTTATGCACCAGCCTTCTGGCATCCATTTATTACTGTTTGGCACAGGGTGGCACTACTGTACGGAGAGTTTTGCCTTTGTTTATAATAAATAATCAAAATCATATTTTAATGATATACAATAACCAAATACATTAATACCGTATTAAATTTTAAGATGGGTATATTAGTTTAAATATATTAAACCACTAAACATCACATGATCAACATTTCTTATGCTTGCTCAAACTGTTAAACAGGCAAAACTCTCCACACAGTAGTGCCACTCAATGCAAGCCAGAGTAATCAATGGAGGCAAGAAAGTTTGTGCAAGAATGTTTAGGCTCTAGATAGTGATTTTATGCACAAACCTTCTTGCATCCATTGATTACTCTGGCTTGCACTGAGTGGCACTACTGTATAGAGAGTTTTGCCTAGTTTAAATGTACTTACTCACTTTTATGGATTAAAATTTTTACTAACAGTATTTTGCTTGCAGCAAAAATAACGATTATCATATTGTAATTTAATATTGTAACTGTTATTTTAAAAGAAAAAAAAATGATTTCATAAGAATAAACTTTGTATGATCAAAAATTACTAAACCTAAATTTAGATTAACACAATCTATTTTCTCAATTTTAAAAATCTCATAATATTATTGCACATGTATAATAATTAAAAACTGGGGAAAAAAAAATTTATTTAGCATAAAACTGTTAACGTAAATGTATTTTTGTTTTAATAAACCTGTGCAAAATTGCACACAAATAAACTGAAAAAAAAATGGGTACCTTTAATATTTATTTAAATAGTTCAACTGCATTAATCGAAAAATTTTAAAATCATTTCAAAAAACATTACTACCACACTTAATGAAATGGACATCTTATGGCAAAAAAAATTTCATAGCTAGCATATGTGTTTGTATATAATGTAATCTTTATTTAGATCTGTATGGAATATATTGTAAAAAAAACCACTTAAATATTGACTACAATATGAAAATACAGAACGCATTACATACTTTTTTTTTCTTTTTTAGTATGTTAGAATATTTTTGAAGTAATTTTGACAATGTATAGTGTGCTAATTTTGCTACTTTTTAATGTTAAATAACAATTCTTTATTAACACTCGTAAAAAGCGCATGCACAATAGCTTGAAAGGCTGGTCTTTAATGTATTACAATTTATAAACATTGCACTATATATAAAATAAATGCTTATTTACATATGATCAAGTAAATAAGTTGTTATTAAACATTTTTTTAAAAATTCTAAATAATTTCATGTATGTACTATAATAGTACAAATTTGAAAACATAAAACTTCAGTATGGATTTTTTTTTTCAGGGCAATCAGAAACAGTTGCACAGGAGAACACAAAAATTGTTAACTCCTAATTTACTTTCACTTTCTTGTGCATTTTACCGTACTTTTGGACAGTTAAAAGATGCATTTTTTTCTAGTAAATCTGTTTATATTTTCAATTAGAATCATGGCTGCAAGTAATATCGCCATGAAAAAAATCCAAGAAAATCTCTGAGCTTGGAAACAGAAATTGATATCTTAAGTCAACTGGAAAGAGAAGAAAATGATGATATCTGTTTTCCTATGGGTTTATCCATGTTTGCCACCACTACTATTTTTAAAAACAAAATAGAACAAGGTGTTTAACTAATTGTAGGTGAATACAAACATTCCAAAATCAAAATAATGGCATCCCATATTTAAAAAAATCCAAAACGCATGTCAACTATCAATTCTAAACCTTTTCTCAACATCCTCAACCATCATCAGGTGCACTTCTCCAAAACAAAAACAAAATCAAAAAATTTAAAAGATAACAATTGACCTTACAATAAGCAATTCATGATTCAGAAAATTAGATTATTATGATTGACAAATGGATCACTGGAAAGTACATAGATTTAAGTTGCATTACCATATATACATAAATATTTTAAGTACATACTTGAAAAATACAGTGTGTTTTACAAGCCTATAATGTGCATTAAAATTAAGAAAAAATTTTAATTAATATATATACTGGATTAAGTTGTTTATCAGCTTAGAATGTAATTTTTAGCTGGAGAAACCAGCAAAATTTTTCGCTATAGGAAATCATTATAATTACTTGTTCTTTATGTAATATTCTTGCTTAAAGATGAATTTTGGGGAACCAATTGCTCTCACCAAGTGGGGTAAAGGTGTACTCACTTCTTTATAACTAGTCATCATAAAAATTGTAATAAAGATCAGACTTATCTTTCACATTCCTAGATTGTTTTCAAACTCACTTAACTGTCTCATGATTTTCTGATAATGTCGAGTCCTTATCAACTTTTCCTCCTGGAATCGGGTCCTATTTTATGAAGTAAACAACCTAACTGGATTAATCTATTTCTCTATTCATTAGTTAAACTGAATTTCAGCTGATGTTATTAAATAACAAAAGATTTTTAGAATAATGGCTGAAGTTGTTTCTTTAATTAATCAGATTATCTGAATGTGATTTACTAAATATTTTTAAATAATGACCAATGTTTTTTTCTTAACTGTCAAGTCTTTTCATCTTATGGACAACAGGTGTCTGATTCTCTCTCCAAGTTGCCCTCAGGGTCATTCCTGAATCAATGCATGCATTACATAGCTATATAGTTTAGCTATTCGCCGCAAAAATAAATGCAAAATGCTAACATAATTGTTTCACGAGTTATGATGTAAAATGAGAATGTGTTGGAACAATGGGCTAATATTAAATTTTGTTTTAAACCGGGCAAAAATGCTGATGAAGTGTTTAAAATGATTTCAAACTGTGCAAGACAGTGAATCCGTGAGTGATAAGGCTTGCAAGATTTCATGATGACAAAGTGAGAATTGAAGACAATCCGCAAAAGTCCATAACATAGACATTGTGCACTAGTGCTTTAAAATTTTTGGAGTAAATAGCTGAAGTGTATCGCTATGTAAATGCATTGATTCAGAGATGCGCTGTAGATAGTTTGGAGAGAGAACCAGTCATCTTTTCGCTAGAATGCACAATAAGTATAACACAAAAATAAACATAAATTAATTAAAATAAAATAAATATATATATATATATGAAACACATACAAAGCAAAGTCCAATCTGAATGTAATGGGGTGCTTATTGAAAAAGATATATATTACTATAAATAAAATAGAAATTCATATAACATTACAATATCAGTCAAAAAACAAAATTATACTAAAATTCTTCCACAACCATGGTTACATCTATTATGTTTTTTTAATTTTTGGTTCAAGAACCCCTCACTTATATGGATCTGTTGTTGTTATTACTTTCCTTGTGACTTAGGAGCACTGCTATAGCTGACAACCAGCTATTTATGAGTGTCGTTACTACCCTTATTAAAGACTGTTATATAAATGAGTATAGAAATCTGGTTGAAAGTGCCACCTAGTGTCCATTGATTAGTAATACTAAGTTATGTAACTAGAATTACTGCCACAGATTCCCATGTTAAATGCAACCTGGAAAAACCATGGGACACCTTGATGTGATATATATTGTGTGTAACGTTTAGATTTCACATCTTTCCACTCATCAAAAACTCACTTCAATTTCAATATAATAACTACAAATATGCTTCAATTATTAAGAATTCTAGATAATTAATATTATCGAAGAAATACAAAAAAAAAAAAATCATTTCCTATAAAACTTAATTAAAAGTAAAGTTTAATTAATTTATTTCTAAGAATTGAAGCAACAGATAAAAATCAACATATTAATTAAAAATTTATGGAATTAGTATCAAGAAACTGTAGACGGTTTTCATTTTAGATAAAATTTTACAGAAACAGAACTAATTAAAATAGTATTTGTTCTAAAATGATTAATCATAAAAATCAGAAATGACTGGGGGATATAAACAAATACTATTACATCGATGTCAAACAACTTAAATAAAAGTAATAAAATTATATACAATATTAAAATGTAAAAACCAAAAATTTCTTCAGAGAAGCAATATAAAATTAACTTAAACCAAGAGCATCTCCTTACACTAGTGCCACCTATAGTAAGCTAGGTCATAATTACTATATGATAGTGCATTAAAATACCTACTTCTGGATCAGTTTCTGATTTTCATCTTTTACCAATAAGGCTTGGGATCCATAACTGGAAGAGTACAGTTATGTATTTAGCAACCATATTGAACTCCGCTTTACTATATCCATGTATAATCATTGAGCACCAATTGACTTGAATTCAAAGCTTCAGTGCATTTTGAATCACATATTTTTAGCTTAAATAGTAAAATGTAATTAAAGATGATTGCTACATGTTATTTCCAGCTTTGAATCATAAGACTCGTAAAGAAAATGCTACAAAATTAATCCAAAAATGGAAATTAAAATTAGCAAATACTCAATCTTACTGTAGATTGTACTAAAGTTGCTTGTAACAGAGATCTCATGGATTTATTATAAAATTAAATCTCATGATATATCTATATAATATATTTTACTTCTGTGATCTCCAATACAAGACAGCTTAACTCTCTCAGGTTTACAAGATTTAACAAGACACATCTATATATCATTGTGTAATAAAACTTCATAAATTTGGATTAAACTCTGACCTTTTTATTAGGAAAACTACACCTACAAAAGTTTTGACCATACAATGTTCTTTTGGTACAGATTTTCTACAACTTGTTGCATTAAGAACAAAATAATTACTCCAAGATTAGTTTCCAAAATAGAGATTTCCATTCAGATAACTCTTCCAAAATTATCCATGTTATAACATTTTAATATAGAATATCAAAATATCAAAAACACCAAAAAGTTGAAGGATTTTAAATACAAAAATGATAAACATATATATATCAAGTATTATTTGTAGTTATATATAATGGCCTGCTTTCATTACTTAGTTGAATTGTTAAATGCTTTTATGAATATTCAAATTTTTCTCTTTCCTTTCTACAGGTGTTGCTGGCTTTATGGGGAATTGAACCAGTAACCTTTAGATTTGTGAATATTGAATTTAGGTTTTAGATGACATTCTAACCAACTATATTATTCTGCCAAAGGTAATAGCTAATAGAAATTAAACATACAATTGTGCAGTAGAGCTTCAAACCATAATATATTTTGTTCCAAGTCCCCCCCCCTCATGTTTAACATATGTAGTGTATAATAAGTCACATTTTATTGACAAATACTGATTAGAATACAATACATATTGTTTATTGAACTGAAAATGTATAACAATTTTCAACCTGCGCATATACTTTTTTATATGTGTAATAATGCATATAAATCAAAATTATAGTATATACAAAATTGAGGAGACATTTATGTATATTTTACTGAGTGGGTGCTCACTCATCCATTCACCAAAAATAATGAGAATAAAAAAAGAAAAACTAACTACAGTATTTTTAGTTTTAAAATAAAGTAAATAGCAAAATGTTTGACTTTTGTATCTATAAAGTACACTCTAGTCAATTCTTTTATGCCCAATAACTTTTTTCTCTTATACAAATATAATAATGACCTTGTTATTATATGATCTTTCTAATTATTTTAATATTTATAAATCAATAAAATTGATTCTAAAATCAATTCTAAAATTTTGTAAAATTTTTAGCATTAAACTCAATAAACATTTTATTAAGCAGAAAACAGCACAGCAAATTCATAAAGGGTAATAAAAGAAGTATAAAATGTATACACTTTCAATATGCTGCTCAAAGAAGGAAAATTGGTTATCAAATATCCAAATTTGAGAATTTTAATGTCTTTTTTTTTAATACATTGTACAGGCTTAAACCTGTATTAATATATGTAATATATGCGGGATTCGAACTCAGACTTTCACACGACCCACTACTCTCAGTGCCATCTCATATTGCTGACCCATCTGATCACACACATGTTGAAAAGATAAATAATCACCACTATACGTATTTCATGCTAAACCAGCAATCATCAGTTGGTCTAGATTTTTTTTTTTTGTAATTTATTTACATTTCTGTTTGTTTGTTTACATTTTCCGTTGGATAGCATGTGACTAAAGTCATGAGTCCAATATACTTATTTACAGGCGTCCAATGATCCTGTCGCCACGAACTTTCAGACAAACATTAGTGAATTTGGAAATGAGAAATAATGAATCTAAATCAAACATAGTTGAGACTTTCTTTTCTGATGGGGGGGGGGGGGAATAAATGCAAATATAATAAAAGTGCATGATCATAAGAAAGTATCTGATGGTGATGAATTGTATCTATGAAAAGATAAATTCATCTAAAAATACTTTCATTTGAATAAGTGAAAAAAGATGGATTCCAAGATGATGAAATAGATCTAAAAAGATACTATCATGTGCCAAGTTCACTGGTACAGATAAACATCAGTAAATATATAGATATATTAAAGAATGTCAATAGTACTGCATATTCTTTCAAATCCATATAAATAAAGATACAATAAAAGACAAATGACTCCCAAGATGCATTTCATGCTGAACCAGCACTCATGAGTTGGTCCAGGTCACCATCTCTCATATATATATCTCCCTTATATGAAAAATATTTCTCTATATAAAATAAGATTTGAAATACAGGCATTCTTATACCTGGAACTTAATTGTAAATATAGGGGACTTGAACTCAGACTTTCAAGCAATCTTCAACTATCCACACTATCTCATACTATAGATACACATGACCACACACATGTAGAAAAGATAAATAATCACCATTATACATATTTTGTGCTGACCCAGAACTCATCATCAGTTAGTCCAGATTGACATTTCCCATATATATATAATCAGTGTTCAGTTTTATATTAAGATAGCAAATCTTTATACTTTAATGGGCAGGGGTCAGACTGGCTTGAGATCAACATGAGCATAACAACAATACTGGCATCAGCATGGGATTTGGGCATTCTATCATCAGATTTTCAATGGGATGGATGGCTGAAGAGTTGGAGGTTGGAGTAGATTGAAGCCTGTCCATTAAAGTATAAAGATTTGCTATCTTAATATAAAACTGAGCACTGATTATATGTGTGTGTGGAAGATGTTAATCTGGACCAACTGATGAGTGCTGGTTCAGCACGAAATACTAATTAGTGATTATTTATCTTTACAACATGTGTGTGGTCATATTGCTTGAAAGTCTGAATTTATATCTATATAAAATAATTACAATTTGAATTACAAGTGTCAAACTAACTCAACCCAAACCTTTGACACTATCCATTTTAGATACGTACAGTAATGATTATTAGTAATCATTTGCTAAACTAGAGATTGTCTCTAGCACAGATATAAACTTTAAAATTCAATTAAAGATTAATATATCTGATTTTTTTAAAATTCAGCACAGAGACACATGGAGTTATTCATATTTCTTTTTACCATGTGTAATATCTTTAAAAATATATTAAAGAACCTCAATACTACTATGTATTCTTTCAAATTCATATAAATAATAATACAATAAAAGACAAATGACCCCCATGATACATTTCATGCTAAACTCCATGTATCAGTGTGCTGAATTTTAAAAAATCAGATACATTAATATTTAATTAAATTTTAAAGTTTATATCTGTGCTAGAAACAATCCCTAGTTTAGTAAATGATTAGTAATAATCATTACTGTATTTATCTAAAGTGGATAATGTCAAAAGTTTGAATCGAGTTAGTTTGATACTTGTAATTAAAAGTGTAACTAAATATATACATTAAAGATGATTACTAATAAAAATAATATATACTATATTGTGACATAGAGCAATTTAAAAATAAGTTAGAAAAAAAACCTTTTTTAAAAAAAATAAAAAGAGATTTAATTTATTAGATAAAAATAGAAATATATTTTTCTTTAAATAATTCTCTTGAAATAAAACAAAAAGGTGGAGTAAAACATATTAAAATGGAGGAATTTTTTAATTTAATATTTAAAAGAACACTCATCTGCTCTCTTTTAACTAGACAGACAATTCTGATGGTTTATAAAAAATTAAAAAAAGAATAAATTATAAATGTAACTATCTAAAACAACTATAGTTACTTTTGAAAGAATTTTGTTGTAAAAACATAACTGAAGCTAGGTAAATAGCAATCTAATTAACAGTTCTCTAATTTTGTAAATTATCTTATCAGAAGGAATTTGATTTTATTAAAATTTAATATTTCCAACTGATTAGATAATAAGTTTGATTAAATTGTAATTAAAAATTTACAACAGAAGAGTAACTAATTAAAAGAATTTGGAAAACTAATTAATAATGTAGGTAGTCAGACAAAGGATGACAAAGGTATATAAGCTACAAATTTCCTATTGTTTTATTATTCTTATCCCTATTCTTCTGACAAGTTTTACTGTGAAAAATCTATAAAATTTGCTAGTTTTGCTGTCAGTTAAGTCAGTACTGCACTGTTAATCATTCAGTTTACTGCCGGTTTGCTATACAAAGTTTCCCGTTCATCAATCAGAAGTGTATAACAATATTCATGGACATCTAAACATTACCATGCACTGCTGAACCACAGAGGGGTGTTCATTTGGGTTTCACCACCCAGTTTCTTTGATATCTGATGCCTGACAATGTAGTAAAGACCTTTGTCTACCATTGCTGAGATCCTTGCCTGTAAATATAGACATTATTGCAAACAGGATCAAGCTATGTGTCAACCCAGACTAGAGGAGCAAACTGCTGCAAAAAAGCTAGGAGGGCCGCTAATGAACTCCATTACCTTTGAGGAGGGGTGATCATTCCAGATACAAAACCCAAAACAAAAACCTAGGTAAATATAAAATACCAAATACAATGTTTAGTCAAACTATTATTTTTAAATATTATCACGTAAAAGCAATTGGGTTGTTGACCCTTATTTTAGAAATGGACTAATCCTTAGCAAAGAAAGCCATAATTAATTTACTTCACTTTTACTTGAATATTATGTTGATGTTCTACTTTTGTTTTGTGTGTAAACAAACATTATTTTTAATTTAATTTGGCTTAGTTCTTTCTTTCCATACCTTATGATATAACATTTTAATTACCATATAATAGTATTAAGTAAATTTAGAGTTAATTATATACATGCATTATAAATATACTTGATCTGATATTCTGACTTAAGCCAGTTTCATATTGTTTTGCTAGCTAAGTAAAATCAAGTGCTGGAAGCATTTTAAAATCCTTCTTTTGAGGATATTCTAGTCAGTCTTAACCAGATGGCACCTGGAAATAATCCCAATATAAATAAAGATACCCACTGCTTCCTGCAGCTATGGAGGGGCTCAATGATCTGTTAATGTGACTACAGATCATATATTTTGTACCCTCTAGGTCTGACCACTGGTATGGACAGTAGATAAAAAAACTCCTCTGCTTAAAATAACACAATCCACTAAATGCATAAAATATTTATTATTAATTTAGAAATGTCAATTTAATTTAAATGCAAAGGCATGTTATGGTAATTAGCATATTTTTGTTATAATATATATCATGTACAGAAGATCATAAGAATTAATAGCACTCTGCCAGCTATGTCCACGACATGGGTGCAATTTGAACATTTTTTACAGGCTCTAAGAAATCTTAGAATTTTTCTTTTAGATAATCAGTCTAATCGGTAAGTGAATCATTGGATATTGTTAGCAAGAGAAATAGTTACAACTGTTATATCTCTATCTAAATATTAATTGTCAATCTTACTATCCATCCGTCTAACCATTTATTCATCTATTTTTCTATCCATCTGTCCAGCTAAACATTGTTTGTCTCTATATCCATTCACCAACTCATCTATCTATCTATAAGTCTCACTGTTCAACCACCAGCCTATGTCTTATCTATTAACCCATCTACCCATTTATCAATCTATCCCCCTATACACTCATCTATCCATCTAAATAACAATCCATCCATCTATCTATTTATCTATCTACAGTGATAAAAAAATTTATCACAACTGAATTGAATGTGATGTGATCTGATGTGATGTATTATGGCTTCTCCTTAAACGAAGTCAAGAATATCTCAGCAATTATGCTCAGATAAACCTGTTAGCCACTTTCTTTTACATTCCCCACTCTAAATTTACCCATAATCTGCTCTATCCCATTTCCACAACATAATTTTTGTCAACTCTATAACCTTTATATCTAAATCCCCCTTATCTTTTCCCAAACCCAGCATAAAAACCAATAATTCACTTTCTGTATAATCACTCTTTTCATATTTATTTTTCCACAACTTCATTATATGTACCCTTTCTGTTTTCAAACATTTACATTCAATTAACAAATGCCTAATATTTTCAATTCCTTCCTTACATAATTTACAAAATAAATCACCCATATTTTTCCATTTACATGTATATTCTTTTGTAGCTAAAGATCCCGTTCGAGCCTTAAACAATAAACTAATAAAATAATGATTATCATTATTTTCAGTGGCGTCACCTAGTGTGATTTTATTTTTGCATAATCCAATAGTGTAATGCTTAACAACTAAAAAACATGTTGAAGATAGTATTAACATATCATTATAATTATCAGATATGGAAAAGAGTAAAGTCATTTAATGAAAATACATCACTACAGACAAATCAATTATTCATAGAACATAAATATTGATAGAATAATGTGTTGAAAGCCTTTCTTTGGCAAATTATAAAAGAAAAACAAAGAAGCAGTCAAGCGCTGTTAGCCGAGAGATCAGCGCAACTGCCTTGCAGCAAGCAGTTGGTTGCAGATGGTTGTTGTGGGTTCGGGTTCGCCTCTCAGCCGCTGCTATGACATATGGAAAAAACAAAAAAGCAGATTCACATATACAATCAACATGATTACTAATGTGTATAATAACCAGAAAGTAATGTTAAGTGTTATAATGACTAATAATTTAAAACTCATAAAAACTGGATAACATTTTTGTTTCAAAGACATTAGATCTGGATATAAGAGTCATAGGGGTGTAAGAGCCCATTAAAATGTAGGTGGTAGGTGTAAAACTGAAATGCTAGAATAAATTGTGTTAAGGGGTGAGAAAAGTGGCAAACTACAATCGATGATAATCAAATAATACTTCATTGTCTGTTTTTCTATCTGCTTGCAAGGAGAAAACTAAACATAATGTTCAAATTAATGTCCATTGAGAAGTAATTATCAAAAATTCTGCAAAGTTCAATCCATTAATGTAAGAGTAGAACCGGTTTAGTAATGACCCAAAATAAGAGATAAATATTCACTAATTATCAGTCACTGACAAAAGATAGATAAATATGATCATAACATGTTTGCCTCAATGTGTGATTTCACTAATCAATCTGTGATTTAGACACTTAACAGAAGAGCAATATGAAGATTTCAGACCGCTTGATGAAGTATGAGAAAATATGTGGAGTATCAAGAGACTAAAAATGAAATACATGGACAAAAAGTACAAACAAGTACCATCAACACTGAAAGAGTTAAGAAACTGAAATGGAGTTGGACTGGTCATATTATTAGAAGAAATGAAACATGGACAGATTGAGTTTTAAATTAGATCCCAAAATATTGAAGACCTAGAAGACGATCACATGTGAAATGAATGAATGAATGAATGAATGAAATAAAAGTCTGTTGGTTATGATGAAAAGAATATAGGCTATAATTCAGAGAAACTGGGTTAAACTAAAAGAAATCTTCATCCAATGGTGATGATGAATAAATATTTTTATTGGTAAAATATTTAACAACAAAGTATAGACATTTTTAAAAATTTAAACAATAATTGATTCAGTTAAAGCAGTAAATACCAAATGAATATTATCATTGGAAACATCTATGTTGAAAATGTTATATATGTCCACCAGAATTTTGACGTCTAGGAGGTAAGTACATGTACATACATATTTAATAAAAACAAATGGTTTTTGTTCTTACATCACTTATCATCAATAATATTCTGTCCCATAGGCAGGTCCAGATAAGAGTCACATTATCAGTAAATCCATTTTTTCCATTCCATTCTCTTCATTACCTAGCATTTCAAGTCCATATAACTCTTCCCATCCTTATATCATCCAACAATGTCAATCTTTCCCATCTTTTCTTCTTACTCCCATTTACCATTTCTTCCAAATCACCTTTCATTAAACTATAATTTATTCTTAATATATGTCCAATCCAGTTTCTCTTTCTTTCTGATTTCCTCAACCAATCTTTTTTTTTTCATTTACTCTTTTCAAAACTTCATTTATTTTATTCATCCAACTGACTTTTTCCATTCTTCTCCATGTCCACATTTCAAAGGCTTTCAATCTGTTCATAATTTTACTAATCATTGTCCACCTTTCACAACCATACAATAGTATACCCACAGATAACCTTTAATTAAACCTTTTCTCAATTCTCCCTTTAAAGGCCCACAAAGTATTTTCTTTCTCTTAATAAACACCTTCTTTGTCAATACTATTCTTTGAATTTCATCTTCACTTCTTCCCTCCTCACTCAACCAAGTACCCAAATATCTAAATCCTTTTACCTGTTAAACTGTGTTATCATGAATTTCAATTTGCAGTCTTTTTGTACAACTCTCTATCCATAAACACTTATGTCTTCTCAACATTAATCTTCAATCCATATTCCATGCATCCTTCTTCCAACTCCAAATGATTCAATATATTCTGAAGACACTTTTCATCCTCAGCTACAAGACCCATAACATCATATATAAACACACACACACACACAAAAGTTACAATTAGAAAATAAATCTTTCAGAAATAAAAATTCGCTGTTTATCTGATATCACAAGATATTAAATAAACAACTTTTGGGAACTATGAACATATTTGTGTTCGGTTTTAGCTGTTGAAGAACTCATTTTTATTTTTTTATTTTTTTTTTGCGAGAGAGGGGGGAGTGGAATAATCATATTCATTTAGAAATATTTGCTAATGAATACCATCCAGTTTCTTATCCTTCTTAGCGGTATCAATTGTCATTTTGGTTATTCTTAGGATGACGCATGAGTAATCTTTTAAAACAGATACCCTAACAATAAAAATATATTTTTAAGTAAAGACAATCAATGACGTGTATTTATTATAGATTTTGTAAAAATTTAGATCTTTATTATCGTTTTAATAAGTTGTTGTTTTTTTAATACACATTAACATTATTTGGACACACACATTCCATGGAAAAAGCACAATGATCAAGTAATACGGGTGTCATTACATGTACCGTGCCGCAAGAAAGTCGTGTCCGTATTGCCAAACTCACAATACAGAGAATATGGAGCAAATAAACACCATTACGAAAAAAACAAGGGTAGCTTCTATAGAGTCAATTTCAAAGACTTATAAGACAAATTCTTATTAACTGCTTCAAAGAAATGTAGGAAAAAAAAAACGCACTTACATATAAAAATGTAGGGTGAGGAGTAAGATGGTAGGTTTAAACCTATATGGAATGGAAACAGTATCAGTTGTCAATTTTTAAAACGTTATTTGCCAACGGAAAAAAAGGTAAAATAAAAAATAAAACTTTCCATAAAGTAAAAATCATTTCCTAAACTTCTGTTTCTAATGACTTTGGAAATTTTCCAGAAACAGTATTCACGACGCTTAATAAGCTCGCAGAACAGTGGCTTTTAAAACATTCTTCCTATTTTTCACAACTTTATTTCCTTTTTCAACCTTCCTAAAATAAGTTGGTATTGAGAAGTGAAAGCAATTGCGGCGCCCTTTAAGATTAAACGAGACAATTGGCAGTTGCTACACTGAATACAATTCACCCATCCAACCTGAAAATAATGGACTCTTCCAAATGTACCAACTATGTTTTATTAATCATTTTCACATTAAAAGAATAAGATATTAAATAGATGTTTTCTCAACTAATTTACAAATGGCTAAAATGAGAGAAAGGCGTGTAGGATGTCTCTTACCGACATGGCACTCAGGTGAGCGATAACAAACAGAGCTCTTAACTATTACTAAGTGTTATTCTATAACTCTTTGAAGAAGTAAATGAATATTAGAAATATATTTATTTCAACTTCATTTTATCAAATTCGTAATTATTTTAAAATGTTTTTAATAAATTAAGTTTATGTTTTTTTCATTAGTTTGTAAGCAAAAACATTCACCGGTGAATTTTGTAAGTGTGTATATATATGCGGGTTTTTTTAAATAGATTAATAAAATTTAAAGTTACATGCTACATATCCTGATTCAATAATTAAGACAGTAATTAAATAAACGATCAAAACTAAGAGAAAAGGTTTAAAATTACGTACTTTAGGTACATATCCCCCCTATCAATATTTGGGCAGCTTGAAAAAAGATCAAAAAGGTTAGATTGCTTTTCTATATAGAAGTACAAAAAAAAAAAAATAACATATAGAAGTACAAAAAAAAAAAAATAACATATACATATAAATCAGAGTTTATACACTGATGTAAAATATACTATATAAAATATATACACAAGAATGTCTGTACGTAACAAATGAAATGTTTGATATATATATAAGATTCAAGCTCACGTTGGGAACTGACAGATGATGAAGGGGGTTCCCTTGAAACTGGCCATTTGAGCCTTGTATTGTCATCATTCAGAATTTGACTACTATAAAGAATATTTAAAATGCACTTGTTTATTTATGTACATATATATTATTAACATTTCATAAAAATAAGTAGAAAAATCTTATTTTTCTTACTCCAGTTCAGTCACCTGGTGTCAGCTTGGATAATCAACGGTTGCTAGATGGCAGTGCAGTCCTAGATATATCATAAGACTAGTTTCTCTAACTTATGGCTTCCATCAGTAAGAAGTTTTGAATCTGGATCTAGTGCATTTGGATTTTTTTGGTTTAATACACCTTTGCTACAGGATCATCATTTGTTCTTTTTTAATTATTATCAAGCTGCAAACAAAACAACCCACCTTAATGCTAAGTTAACTTGCTTGCATCATTATATAGATCTGACATCATTCAGAATCATTATATTTGACCAGAATTGTTACAACACTATCAAAACATCATATGGCTTCTGACTACACCCTACTCTTAATGTAGCAAAAATAAATTTCCAGTTTAATGTGTAGCAACTTCAGTTAAGTTTTATCCTATCAATTATTAGACATTTAACGTTTCTCAGTGTATTTTTTTTTTCTTAGTCTCTCATGCAAGGGAACCATGATTTCCTCCTGTGAATATCAAAAATAAACACCACATGATATCCTATTCCTATACTTATATACTTTTGAGACCAGTTCTCCATTCTGGGGTTACTTCAAAATGGCCAGATATCACAAGACACCTATCCTGAACAACAAACTAGTTAATTATCTTATAAAAATAGTTTTCTTTGCTTGACTAGAGGGCCATTTTGGGAAGTCAATGATAGTACCAGTATTTCCAACATATTCAGACCAGTTTGTCACTTACAGTCTTCATTAATAAAGATTTGTTTTCTTCGTTTCAAAATGACTATTAAAATAATTATATAGAGAGCAGAGGTGGGCACGCTTTTTCAGGGCAAGAGCAATTTGTAATTTTTTCCGAGTACTGCCGTTCAATGAATATATTACATATATGGTTTTAAGATATCTTTCGATGTTCTTTTTTGGAAGTAACACAATTGCATGACATATATAACACACATATTTTGCATTCGACATTGGGAAAAAAACTATTCTTTCTATTTTGCATTAAAATTGTATGCCTTTTTTTTCTTTGCAATTGTTCCAGACATTACAACCCTTTTTTAAAATATGATAAAACACTAATTTTTGGCAATAAATTATTTAAACCTGTAAATGTGCCACAACAAACGACACACTTAAATTTTGTCGTTATTAAATTTCGTTTGTTATTAATTGCTTGTGTTACTCATTTTGCTGGTATCCATATAATATGTATGCAAATATACAACAGATACTGTAGAATCCAATCTTATCAAATGAATGAATAAAGGAAGGGTTCCTAAAAGGATGTTTTATGATGAACTTCAGCATGATTTTTTTGGAAGAGGTAGATCCCATTTACAATATAAGGATTATCTCAACGATGTTTAAAGAAGTGCTCTGGCAATGTCCATTGGGAAGATTGGAGAGCTACAATTAGCTATTCTGTTGAAGTATTTCAGAAAGAAAAGCACCATAAAATATCAAGTAAACAGAAAAATCAAAAAGTGTGTTCTATATGTGTAGATGCACTTGTGGTTCAGATTGGTTTACATTAATGCTCACAAACTCATTTCTAGAGGGTTCCCTCTCCTTTTTTTTTATTTTGGACATGGAATGACCACACTGTTTATGAGATGCTGTTGTTGTTAAAAACTGCTAGAAAGATAGCCTACAAAAGCAACAATCTATCAATAATTTGCTACTGAAACAAGAAAAAGTATGAAAAAAGAGAGAGATGAAAATTTTTAAAAAGTGGATATCTAAAGTTTTGTAAAATAATATAAAAAAGAGTAAATAATGAGATACGGAAATTGCTGAGATAGCTATAAGAGAAAATGAAAGTCTCCAAAATGTAAAATAACATGATGGTATTGGAAGGAAATTTGCTCTTTGGCAATAAAAAGAAATGGTGAAGCTACTTCTACAAAGAGATGACATCATGAAATGTATGGAAGATTTCTATGAAAAATTATGTGCTAATAAAGAAAAAGAAAACAAGAGATGCCCTATACTGACATTGAAAAGGCCAAGTATTTTAAATGAAGAGTTGAGACATGGAATCAAATCTATAAAAAGGAGAAAAGCTCCAGGAAATAATGAAATTATAACATTTTTTTTAAAAAGAAGATGAAGAAAAAAGAAAAACTGTTGCAAAAATAAATGTCTAAATGATGAAGATATATCAGATGATTGGAAAAATGTGATAATGCTATTGATATTTTAGAAAGGTGATTAAAAAAAGATCATAAAAATTATAGACCAATCATCTTCTATCACCTCTATGGAAAATCTTTACCACAATGATTGCAACTTGTCTACAATGAACTTCACATTCTAACCAACCTAAAGCACAAGCTGGATTTAAAAGTGATTTTGGAATAGTTCTCATCTAGTCATTGAGAGAAGTTATAGCAAGGACCAATGAATTAAGACTTACCCATAATGCCTTGAATTTGTAAATTATGAAAAGATATTTAATTCTATAAGCATTTTCTGTGATGATAAGAGAACTGGATCATTAAAATATACATCAAGGATACTACCATATTTTGAAGAATATTTATCCAAATGCAAAATAAATGACTAGATTACATGACGATACTAAGAAGATTAACATTGAAAGAATAAGTGACAGGGTGATTCCATATCTCCATTTTTTTTTCCCCGAAAATTATTTTTATCAATTAAGGATTTTTTATGTCAACCAAATTTTGCAGATGATGGGTTTGTTTTGGTAAAGAATTTTTCAGAGTTTCAGGATATGTTGTGAGAGTTATCAAATAAAAATAAGAAAATAGGACCAAAGATAAATTATAAAAAGACTGAAGTAATGAACGATGGATTTTCTCAAAAAATAAAGACTGATAGTCATGATTAGAAGAAGTAAAAGCAACTAAAAATATCTTAATCAGAATATAAATACACATGGAAATATGATGAATGAAATTAATCAACGAATTAAATTTGGGTGGAATGTTTTCATAAAAATGACTTCATATTAAAGGGAAATATGTCCCTTTGAATATAAGATTTTTAATAAGTGTTTTACAGTTTGTCTTATGTATCTAAGACTTGAATATTTAACAAAAGAAGACTACAGAGATTTCCATCACTCAATGAAGTATAGAGAGATGTATATTAGGAATAACAAGAAAAGATCAAAAATGAAAAATGTGGATAAGAAAACAAATGTGCCACTGTCATCATTGAAAAAAATTATGAGACTAAAATGGAAGTGGATTGAACATACTGCTAAAAGAAAAGATAATGGATGGGCAACTGAAGTTTTAAATAGAATAAAAGACCATATGTGAGACAGATGGATCAAATAAGGCAGTTTGCTAGCATGATGTTCTTTATTGAATAACAATTCATGTAAAATATTTAATTAAACATATATAACTCGCTGGATAAGTTTAAAATATTTGAAGAATGTCAAGAAAGATGTTATTCTTTCACATTCTCATACCTGTATAGTTTTCTGGGTTTAAATTTATTTAACAACTTGGGTTTGAAGTAAAAAAAGACCTTTTACTTCAACAATAAAACCCAACAAAAGATATTATAGGTTAATGGGGAAATATATATTTAGCTTCAGGAAAATGTCAATTAGTAGTAATTGATAGTTTCCTGGCAAGATCAAAGGCAAAAGATTATCTCTGTTGACATGGATAAAATCTCCTTATTTCTGTTCTTTATTAAAATAACAATCCATGAAAATATTTAATTCAATATATTTTATGTATAAATGAAAGTAAAGTTATATATATACATACATACATTCTTGCACATATAAAATATTATAAAATCTATATAAATGCATATGCACTACATAATTTTCCATTTACATTTAAATGAGCAATTACTTAATTTTAAATAAATTATATTTATATAATAATGCTCAAGGCTAAATGGATTTGTAAATAATTATTAAAAACCAGTCAACACTTAAACAATCCCGATATCAATAATAATCAACAATTTCAAACTGTTGTCAAAGCAACTACCTTTTAACACCTTTATTCTTAAAAGGAGGTTGCCTTGACAACAGTTTGAAATTGTTGATTGTTATTGGTATTGGGATTGCCTAAGTGTTGACTGGTTTTTAATGATAAATATTTATTGTATTATTTCTGGGAGCTTCTGTGTAATAAAAATATAATAGAATATTAGAATTAATAAATATACATTCATAATTTTTTCCACTTCTTATATTTAATAAATAATCTTTTCTTCTATAAGAATCTTCATTTAAATAAATCAATTATTTTATATAGCGCGATGTTTATAAACTGTAATATTATACAGCATTAAGCTGTTGCACATGCGCTTTGCAGATTTTAACTATAAATGACTGAATACTAACACTTCAAACACATGATAAAGTCTTTGGAAAAGATAAAGTGGCCTCTATCTTTTCAAACCCAAACGCTTTTGTATGGGCAAATTAAAGTGATTATTTAATATCTTCACGCTTTCACTTTCAAACACTTAAGATTTGCCCATACAAAAGCATTTGGGTTCGAAAAGATAGAGGCCACTCTATCTTTTCCAAAGACTTTATCATGTGTTTGAAGTGTTAGTATTCAGTCATTTATAGTTAAAATCTGCAAAGCGCATGTGCAACAGCTTAATGCTGTTTAAATATTAAAGAATCTTCATTGCAATGTAAAGTTTAATTATTTTTTGACAAACCATTTTAGGCCATGTATTAAATAGTGAATTTATCATCTATTGTGTTAATTACAACAGATTGTTGTTTAAATTCCTAAAGGAATAAGGCAGCATTAAAACTAAACATGGTATATAATGAGGAATGGGTAAAAAGCCTATTACTAACTTAACACAGCAAAATCATTTATCTGAAAAAAAATTTAAAGTTGAGAATTCTGGGTAAATGTTATTCAGTTTGTATTTACATTATGTACAAAACTCAAGTATAAGTAAATAAACAACTAAAAGCATTTAAATTGAAAGTAAAAAAATTATGGGATTCAGGGTTGTGATGATAATCCAGTATTCATAGATAATGAGAAGTAAGAAAATGTTTAATGATATAAAGTTTAAAATTAAGTTTAAAATAATGACTGTAGGTGGTGTTTGATGGAAATAATAAAGCAATTTAGCATTTTCCAGTATTTGGATTGTTAACTATTGAACGACAGAAATAGTAACAAAATCTTCCAATGACCTAACAGTTTTAATAAAAATATAAATTTATTTTGTGGTCTATTAAAATTATGTTTAATTAAGAAAGAAACTTATAAATATATTGTTTGTCATCAAACTATATATGGAAATGAGATGTGGACAAATAGGAACATAATATGAAACTTTTATAGAGTTAAGAAGTAGGTTTTGATAATAATAAAAACTAAGTCGTAATAAATGATAAATTGAGTAATAATGAAATGTTGAAAAAATAATTAAATGAGATTATTAATTAATTAACAATATTGTAAATAATAATAATAATCATTATTTTCCTATATGCACTTAAGAAATACGATTAATTTATTATGTTCAAATCTAAAATAATAACTTTGACTATTTAAAAATCTTTATAAGAGCTTATGTTGAACAAACAATAATCAAACATTCTTTTTTTGACTTTGTTAAACATAACAAAAGCTAAGAAGAAGATCGTTGAATAGTCTAAATTATCACTAGATATAATAAACAAATTGCAAGTGTTAAGTGCATATGGGAAATGATTTGATTATCGTTGTCATTATTTATACTTATTATAACGTAGCATGTACAAAAAAGACAAAGGAAAAAGAAATTTATTACAATAAAAGAAATTATGAAGTAAAGAGGAAATAATTTAGGAATATGTTTAGAAATAACAAAATTGGAAAGATATGATGAATGTAAATGTGGAAGATAAAGAAAAAAAATTTAAGATGTAAACAGGATGGGGAATCTCCGGCCCTCAAAAGCTCTCAATACAGCCCTGGACATTTTCAAAAACATATAAAGTGATCCTGTATAAAACCTATTTAAACACATATGTAGTTCAAATATTGAATTAAGAGTTAAGTATAATAAAATATTTGTTTTCTTAACTACATCCAACCTTTAAAATAGTTCTAGTTCATTCTATCAAAGGTGCAATATTTCAACGAATTATCGATATTGTGTAGTTTATCTAACTACAAATTTAATCTATGACCCTGAGGACATTTTGTTTGTTTTTACAGTGATTTTTCACACTAGCTCTATATTCAGAAAACTAAAATTAGGATTTTACTTAGTTTTATTATTATTACGCTACATTTATTCACATGTTTCATAAAAAGTCCAAAGGAATTCAGAAAATTCTGTGAATGCAAATAACGGTTTTTGGTTTTTTTTAAAAAAAAAAGCAGAAACTTTGAAACCATTTTCTGAAAGGGAATTTATAAATGCCTACATCTTGGCTGCTGTAGAATTAATCTGTCCAAAACATTAAAATAATTTTGAGAATATAAGTGTCATGAAAAATAGGGACAATGCAAATTAGAAAAATTGTCATTAAATGTGAACTTCATTAATAATAATGACTGTATTTTATTTTTAATTCACAAAAAAATTACGACCCTCATTTAATAAGGGCAAGTTGAAATTGACCTTCCAGCTGAAAAGATTGCCCACCCCTAATGATCAGAGGTAAATTTATTAATTTTTTGGTCAAATATCGCAGGCTAATTTTTAAATTGATAATTTTGTATGACCCATGAATACTATAATATCCCAATGGCCCTTGACAGAAAAAAGGTTCCTCACCCTTGATCTAAAAAGAATATAGTTATGAATGTTTGAAAAATAAACTGAGATATTTGAAGTTTGTTGAAATAATATGTAGAACCTCTTCTCTATGATGATTTATATTTTTCTCCATCAGTCTTTTAGTAAATTACATGTGCTTGAGATAAATGTATATCCTTGAAATGGTCTTATTTCTGTTAACATTAAATGTATGAGAATAAAAGAATGACAAGAATATTGACATAAGAGTGGTAGGGGGCATGATTTAAAAGTGTGGTAAGCCTAGCACTTAAAAACAAAAAAACTATCACGTGATTCTCTTATTTGCTACTATATATGAATACAATGCATACATATGTGTCGGTATAAAGAAAATTCAAACATATTTAAATTTCTTAGCAAAATCAAAAAGATAATTTTTGAAGTATAATATGATTTCAATACCTGTTAGTCAAATCAGAATTGTCTGAGACATACTTAAATGGTGCTCTTTATAAATATTTAACAATTTCGAAACTGACAAGAATTAATTTTCCTAAACTCAATTAAATATGAGTGAACTTTGTTAAATCTAAGATAAACAAATAAAAGCTGTCTTAAAAAGATGTGACAACCAAAAGCTCTTAGTTGACTGAAACATTTATTAGCAAAAACTTTTTTTTTTTTTTTAACGAAAATAATATATATTGATCTAAGAGTTTAATAAGATGAACTTAGGATTCAATCACGGTTGTAAATAAAAAAAAAATGACAACTGGATAAATCTTTAATGACAGATTCAGAAAACTGAACTAAAATATAAAACGTCTTTTTTATTCACAACTCACAGGCAAAAGTATTTAGACTTTTTAAATTCCGTAAGATCTAGGAATTAAGTAAGAATTATGGGAAAGATATATATATATATAACAACCTGATCAGGAAATGTATAAATTTTAACAGCATATAACTGGGTAGCATTCATAAAATTACCAGTGATTATACTACAGTAGTTCTTTCCCTCTCCCTTCCATATCATGTATGTTTTGGTTACAATTTTTCTTTTACTTACTTAAACCTATGGGTAATAGCAAAGTATATATCTTTAATAAATATATGCACTCCTATAATAGAATTTCATTTAATCAATTGTGGAATTAATACATTGTAAAGCTATATCTTATCATATTATAAAAGTCCATTCGATCACGTGAGGCCTTTGTTTTCGAACACACTAATAGATCTTTGCTACTAGGTTGTTGTTTTTTTTATTTTAGTTACAAATGTTTAAAAAATATACACATTCTTTAAGCATATATATAAATAAAATGTTCATTATGGAAGAAATATCATAATAAATAACAATAGTAATAATATATTAATCACAACTATAACAAACTTCAAAAGTACTTTCGGTTATTCACTTAGCCTTCTTCAACTGTTATATCAATTCAAATATAGTGGAAGTAAACGTCGTCAAATCCCAAGATTCTCAACTTTTAACATTAGCAAATTGTTGATTAATTTATAGACATTCTATTTCTATTTATGAAAATTGTCTCCTTAATTTTTGCTTTATTATGGTTTTTCTCTTCATATAGAATCTTAGCATTTTCAAGATCAAAATTGAAGGTAAACTTATATATTTTTTCATGATCATTATTACTCTTATTTCTTATATGTTTATATAGTAAATGACATTCTTTTAATATTTTCTCAACTATATCTTGAATTACCTACATATGAAGCCATGGATGTGCATAAAATTTGATAAATAATAACACTTTTTTGTTTGAAAGGTAAGTAAGTGCATGGCTTCGTGCATAAGTGATCAAGATATAGTCATGAGAAAAGATTAAAAGAGCATCAATTATTATATAAATGTATAAAAAATAAGAGTAATAATGATTTAGTAACAGCTTCTGTTTTCTTTGACCATGAAAAAACATGTAAGTTTACCTTCAACGTTGATCTTGAAAATGCTAAGATTCTTCATGAGGAAAGAAATTAACAAAAGAAAAATTAAGGAGGCAATTTTCATACATAGAAATAGAATATCTATAATTAATTGACAATCTGCTAATGTTAAAATTCAGAAATCTTGAGATATAACTTGATGACATTTACTTCTGCTACATATGAATTTAAATGAAAATTGAAGAAGGTTAAGTGATTAACTGAAAGTACTTCTGTGATTTGTTATAATTTTGATTAATATATTATCACTGTTATATTAATTATTATTTTTTAGAATGATATATATATAATAAAAATAATATTGCAATTTATATATATGTAATTTAGTGAGAGAAATTATTCTTCAATGCATGAACTATTAAATTGATATTAAATCAACATACACATGAATATTATTGTCATCAACAAAATTGATAAAAAAAAAAACCAGTCATGTCTGACTGATTCAACTTCAAACATTTAAACATGTGGTAAAAGTAATACAGTTTCAGAAATCTTGTCAAAAGTAAGCAATATTTAAACTTTAAATTTTTAACATTTTCTGCACAATATAATGATATATGATAAAATTGTTTTTTCTTTATAATATCGTAACATGAACTTTAAAAATTGAATAGTAACATAGATGTTTTTGGCACATATGAACTCATAGTGTTTTAAAAAGTCAGTTATTAAAGTTTGTTTCCATTTTTTCTTTTTCTTTTTTTAATTATTTCTTTCTATGGCAAAATATAAAAATCTAAATTTGTTCAAATAATTAGACAATTTTGTCCTGTAATTCAAAGTACCAAATTAGAAAAGATGATTTAAAAACCCCGTTCACTACCAATAAAGCATATAAACTTATTGTTGATTAAACTGCATTATTTTTTTATGTGGATTTGTGTATTCATTTATTTTACATTTGTTTTTTTTTATGTAGGAGCATTAAGTTATTCAAAATTAAATAAAAAATGTTTGATATTATATTACTTGATATTTATTCAACTGGAGTAGACTGAAGATAAATGAGCCTCAGAAGTAAGCGAGAGATTGTGTGAAGTTATTACTTGGAAAGATCTTATCTTATGCTAAATAGTCAAGTCCTGGATCTAGCATTGGTTGAAGATAATCTGCTCTTCGAAGCATATGAGAGATCATGTGATGTTGATACTTGAAATGGTTTTAACTTATGCTAAATAATAAAATCTAGTAGAACGAAAATTAGAAATGTTTTCTCATAATTTTGTCCAGATTACGGCAGATATCTAATTGACAGTTATCAGATTATTGGTGGTCAATCCACACTTGTCTTTTTATTTCTGATATTTATTCTAATTTTACAGAGTCTAAAATCAAAGGGCTCTGAGAGACAGGTTTTTGTTTTGATAGTTTATAGTCATTTTAAAATTATTTGATTACATAATACTTTTAAAATTATCGATTTAATTATCACTCTTTATGTTTGTTTTTTATTTTATCATTAGATGAATGTTCCTTCTCGCCATTAGTGGAGAATGATCTACAAATTAACGATCAATGAAATATGGTCAATGATTCCACCAGCAATACAATTTGTGAAGAGGTGCGCTTTGGTGAACAAAATTTTACTAATGCGACCGCAATTGGGATTGTTCATTTACCAAAAATTCTTGCCATCGTATGTGCAGTTTTAGTCTTACTCTGCATGCTGTTTGGAATTATGGGAAATACTCTAGTTATATTTATGGTGTGGCGTCGCAAAAAACTTCAGACTTTGGGAAATGCACTTCTGCTTCACCTGGCAATCTGTGATCTCCTGACCGGAACAACACTGGCTCCCCTCTACTTGTACCAAATGGTCACCTTCCAGTTCTGCCTTCCAGGTATTCTTTGTTATTTCCAGTTTGTTGTTCGCATTACCATTCTTACAACATCTAGTATAACTGTTATTTTCATTGCTTTGGGGCGTTTTTTAAGGTTTTACTTTGTTCATAAAATAAGGACGATCGTTAAAGTGAGATTTTCAATAACTGTCATCTTTATCGCTTGGCTCATAAGTTTAACTCGTGGAATATATCTCTTAGCTGATCAAACTCTGATCGAAAAAAATATTTTCTGTAAGCAATACAATGTCAAGCAAGAAGCTTTAGTGTTTGTACAAATGCTGCCGTTAGTTATATTTTGCGCTTTTGCTTCAATAACTTGTTATACGCTAATTATTCTTAAAGTGAGAACTCAAAGGCGAGTGGCATCATCGGTTAAGCCCCGGAGGCCTCCATCTTTGCCCATAAATCAAATCAAAACTCCAAATGAACAAATTGTCCAGAATTACCTAGTTCTGGGAATAGGCACTGAATTCATAAGTTTATCACTGCAAAATTTTAGACATCAGAAGAAATTGCAATATCTTAAAAAAATGAGGTACAATCAAATTTATAGGCCTGTGGCACTGTGGTCTCAGTCTCGGAGGCAAATTGACTTAATGGCAGAAACAACCAGTTTTATCATTGTTATGGTGTTTTTAATTTGCTACCTTCCAATGCTATGCACCAACTTAGCGATATTTTTAAGTTGCAACCATCACGTTATCCATTTTAAAAATCAGTATATTCTCTACAGTGTCACCATCAGCTGGGTGTTGGTTTATTTAGGCAGCAGCATTAATCCTTACATCTACACATTAAAATGTGAAGGCTTTAGAAAAGAAATTGCACGTTATTATCGTGCAATGCGGACTAATCCATTTCCGTTTGTTGGTAGTATCGCAGCTTCGCCAGCAGTTACCCAGACAGAAAGACCAAGCCATTGGCACGAATCGCAGTCTTGTACATAATTATAGTGCATTTTTTAAATAAATGAGTGAGCATTCGAATTTTTTGCTACAAATAGAGCTGTACAAAAGTATATTTTTATATATATATAATCAAATTGGCATAATAAAAGCTTTTTTTACTATAAGACACTACTATAATTTATTATAAAATTATCGTTGAAGTACTGAAAACCTCCCAGTGAGCTATATGTAAACTAACCATCAATAATCATAAAATATAGAATGGGCCACATATATTTTAGCTTGCACCATATATAAACATATCATTTATTGATGTAATAATATGCAGAGCATGATTTATATATACTAACACTATGTTTATTGATGGTTAGTTTACATATAGCTCGCTAGTGATTTTCAGTACTTCAGCATTAATTACATCTATATTCAAAGTATCAAAAGTTATATTTATAAAAAAAAATAAAAGTCGGAGTTGATTTTCACAACCGTTTTACCAAACAACTGAGGCTTGAATAAGGCTTAGAAAGATTTTCCTTGGCCAAAAAAATATTTCTAAACTTGGTCTACGAAAAAAAGTCAATCTGACTTATTTTTAATGTCAATTAGCAATAATTACAGAATTTATCTGCCCTCTGTGGTTCATTGTGTCTGGAATGCAAGGACCCTGGATCAGTTCAGGTACTTCCAGTGTTCAAACTGCTTATCTTAAACCAACATCTTTGCCTTCAATCAAAAAACCTCATTTTATACATATTACATGATGTAAGTCATTAAAAGGAATAAAATAACCGACTGTTTTATTACTTGCTAGTTTGTAGGAAGTTCAAGCACTGGACATTACAGATCCGGGCAACAATACATGGACCTTGAGTTCCAGAGTCGGTCATTCATCCACTGTTGCAAAGCATGCTGGAAAGTCGGACATAGTAATTGGATGGCTTACAGGATTTCAGAAGAAGTTCAAGCATCAGAGGTGGCAGAGCTGGGTGAAGATCCATGGACTTTGTTCCACAGTGTGCCAATCCACTAGCACCAAACCACACAGTGTGTAATACTAACTGAACTATCGAATACTCAGCAGTTTGTAGGAAATTCATGTGACAGAGTTGAAACTATATTCTCTGGACCTTGTATCTCAGTCTGCCATTTTACCATTGTACCAAATTATGATGGGTAGGTAAGTCACTAATTTGTTATATAATATAATCAATGATTTGTTGCCCAAAAGGTTGTGTGACATTGAAACACCAAAAGTTTAGGTTGAGTCTTTGAATCAGATATATCTAGCTCCAAACTAGTTATTCTACCATTTTGGCGATCAGTATAGGGCATTAAACTGTTATCATTCATTATCACCATCATTAAAAGATACTCATAATATAAGCACAATCATTCTAAATTCCAAAGATGAAAAACAAAGGTAAATAAAGATAAAGAATAAAAAATTTCAAAAAAAAAAAAAAGATCCGAGTCAGAATTACTGTGTGTCCATTTAAAGATTGGAAATTTACTTGACCCAACTGATCTATTTAACACAACATAAGAGATTCAGAATGACCAGACACTATACTAACTTAAAAGACTGAAGACATTAAAGTAAAACAAAAAAAGGAGAATGAATGAATGAAAAAAATAATGATTTATTTTGTTCTACATGTTAATAATAGGTACTGATACATTTGATCATCAATGCCACTTGATGGTGTTGTTCCTACACCAAAGCACATCAATATAATGTTACCGGGTCATCACATTTTCTTTCATATATTAACAATCAAACAATACACAGACGATGGCTTTAAATTACATTATTTTATTGGCTGTTACATTTTTTTTCATATATTAACAATCAAACAAAACACATATGATGGTTTAGCAAGAATTATTTTGGTCTGTTTATTGGTGGAGTTTTTGTCATTACGAGTACTCACACCATAACATGATATAGTAGCGATCTGTTAATTGTCAGCAACAACACGTATCAGCCCAAACTGATATAGTAGGCTAAGTGTGAATTGCGAGAGCAACTGATCGCAAAACACGCTGCAAAAGAATCAATTTCTGATAACAATTGAAAAGTTGGGCCTGCTAAACGGCATTTTTACCTGCTTTTGGCTAGCAACAATACCACCAGGCAAGATGGATGGTCAAATGTATCAGTATCTAATAATATAATTTAATTCCTATAAACTTTTTGAAAGAATTATATTGCCAATAATTGAGAGCCATTGAATAATAGAGCAGAGTGGATTTAGACTAAGAAGAAGCTACTGCAGATGACTTTTATCTTTAAGAACTCATAGTGAAAAAGCTCTTTCAAAATAAATTTAAATCTGGTGCTACCTTTAAGGATATAATCTCAGCTTATGATTTTCTGGTCGGAAAAATGATCTTTCTAAAATTCCTAATTTGCTTGACAGGATGCTCACCAATAAAACAAATTCCAACAAATATAAAAGGGACTATCCTAGGATTCAGTTCTCTCATCCCTATCCATTAATGATTTTGCAGTTACAGAAGGTAGGAAATTAATTTATTCTAGTGATGTTGTTCTGAGTTCTTAAAACAGATCCTTTCCTAAAATAGAAAAGACTCTCAATAAGGATTTGAAAAAGATTAGAAATCTTTTCCAAAGAATGTGGCTCTTATTTTTTATTCAGTGAAGACAAGAAACAACCGGGAAATTATCTTGTAATCAAAATATAACCTTTGGCAATAATAGACTGAAACATTATCATATTCCATGCTACTTAGAAGTAACCTCTTCATTTAGCTGAAGATAGTTCATAATTCTAGGAATAACTTCTTTAGAAAGCTAGCTGCCATTATCTGATTTTGTGATTCAGATACATCATGGACAGTTTCCTTAGCCTTACCATATTCTATTCATGCATATCATGGACCTGTTATGAAAAAAAATCTCACATTAAATTTCTAGCTATTCAATTAAATATCATGAGAAATATTGTTAATACACTGAAGTCTACTTGTCTGCAGTGGCTTCCTTCCCCATACTCCTCTACCAGATATCAGAAGAGACATTGCCTCACAGAAAATGTATAAAAGGTTGCTAAACAGATCGCATTGGCCAATAACTCAAGATACAGATTCACCACCTAAGATTCATCTCAAATAAGATTTCCTTTTCTGATAACCAATCAAAAATCTGCAACTGAAGACTTATGGGTAAAAAATGGAATTCTCATCATGTTGTAGATAAATTTCTTTTTCCGGATCTAAAAATAAAACCAACTGGATTTGGTTATCCTAGATATAACTGGAGTCTCATCAATAGATTCATGTCAACATATGGTCATGGCACTCATTTGCTTCATAAATGATAAGTTACTGATTTATGTAAATGTGGGCAAACAAAAACTGTGAACCGCATGGTTAATGATTACTTAATCATGACTACCATGGCTGAAGTGAAAGATAATATAACCACTGGGGGATCTACTCCATGGTCGGAATCTCAGCAAATTTCTTTATATTTTGTCAATAATTAAGCTATTAAAAAAATCCATATACTAAATAACCTGTTAATACTAATTCTACACACACTTACATAATAAACCGGTAAGTCAAAAAAAAATTTATATATAGAAAGTGGGACAATTTAATTCCCAGAATGGCCGTGTGATGTCACTCATATCAAAATCAAACAAGTATTTGTGTTTGAACATGTTTAATAATAAATATCCGTGCTTATGCTTTGGCATAAAAATGGATGTTTAAAATTTTGAGCAATGTATTAATACCAAATTTTGTATGAAAATCAGCAAATATGCTACTGAAACATTACAGCTGCTGCAAGTGGCATAATAGTGAAGATGCTATGAAAAAATTGAGTGTGTTTGAGTGGCATAAGAGGTTCAAAGATGGGAAAAAAGACATGATGGATGATCCCAGAAGAGTGCAGGCAAAAACAATGACTAATATTAATATTAGATACAATATGGTCTGACAAAAGATTAAATGTAAGATTGATAGCTGAAGAGTTGAAAATTAATTAAGAAGCAGGCTAATTTTAAATCAAGAATTAGGCATAAGAAAGATTTCTGCACAATGCGCTCATTGTGAGAGACTTTTTGGCCAAAAATCAATTACGCAACTAGATTATCTTAGCTCTCTATGATTTTTAGTTCTGTCCAAAATTAAAAACTGCACTGAAAGTATGAATACTTACTAATATCAACAGATTGTGACACAACTGCTCAACTGTATTCCTGAAAATGAGTTCCAGGTGTGCTTCCAGAAATGGAAATGTCATTTTAATCAGTGTATAGATGCACAAGGGGACTATTTTGAAGATGACAGTAGCCACTAGTGTACCTTTCCACATGTACATTTTATAAAGGTGTATTCCAAGAATTAAAGTGTCACATCTTGTGTACATAAAACAAGTAAAGCATTTTTCCCCAACATTATATGCAATTTCCAACTTTGACTAATAAACCAAATGCTGTTGATAGCCAATACAAAATGACAGGGTTAACAAATCTGGTAATATGTAAAATATGATAAAATCAATTACAATCGAATGTAAACACATTACCTCATTTGTATATAGCCTAACTCTAATTATCATGGGAGAGCCCATTTTCTACTCATTTGCAAGCCCATGGAAGTGAAAAATTTCAATTCAAACATTTGTAATATATTATAAATATCTGTTATATTGCAAATAGTGCACATTATAGTACAAATATTTGACTTCAAATTCTTTGTCTGCATGGACTTGAAAATGAATTCAAAAATGGACTCTCCCATAAAAGTTAGAATTGGGCAGGATTAATATGATGTCTTGTGCATATCAAGATTCACTTGCAAAGATCCACAAATATTTATTAATAGCATTTACTTCATTAATTAACATTAGAAATTGTATAGAGAGAAAAGAAGTTAATTATCAAGGTAAAGGAAATTAAGACTGCTTTGATGAAGACTGCTGGACAGTCGAAACTGTCAGAAAAATAAAAGTTTTATTAAAAAATTCTTTTGCATTAAAGTGTATATGAGAGGAGTTATTATAAGCTAATATTGTATACTCAGAGAAAACATTGAAAAAATATTCAATACAACCTTCGTGGAATTTTGATACTGAGCATCTGTGTCAAAGGTAATCATATTCAAAACAATAATAAATGGAAATCATTTCTTGCTGTTCACTGTTTGTTGGTTTGAATATAATGGCTGTCTTCGACAAGGATATTCAGTACCAAAGATGCACAAAGGTTACATATAATATTTTCAATATTTTCTCTGAATTTACGATACTAGTATTATCTTTAATTTAATAGTCTTCAATGATGGATTTATCAAAATAAAATAAAAAACATATAAAGTAATAAAAAAAACAAGAGCGCAAAGGAGCTTATGTAGAATGATATCCTTTGAAATCCCATACATTTTAAATGAAGAAGTGAGACATAATTATATCTATGACAAAGGCAAAACCCTCCAGAAATTATGGCCGATTAAAATATATTTTAAAAGAAACTGATAAACAAATATACAAAGTGTTGGCAAACTGTAATACAAATGTTTAAGTGATAAGAATATACAACATAAATGGGATAATATCAGTTTTTTAAAATGCTTAAGAACTCCGATACAAATAAACCACAGAGAAATGTGTACTCTGTCCAATCAAACAAACAAAGTGGACTTAAAAAACATTATAGCCTTGCATACTTTGGCTAGTTGGTAAAGCTTCCGACTTAAGATCAGGAAGTCTCACGATCGATTCTGACCATCACAGTTCTGCCGCTCAAATTTCTTAGAAACTCCTGATCAAGTAGTTTTATATAAGTATAATCCAGCAGACTATACCACGTACTAAGCTAAATTATGAAAAAGAACTAAATAAAATAAGTTTTCATTTTGCATTTACTTAATACAGGTAAAACGCCGTTAGTATTGAATCTCTGATACATAGCTTTTTCAGATTTGAAAATTTTTCACATTCTTAGATCTTTTACTCCCTCATGAAACCAAACTCCACTAAGATAGGAAAGTCAATCCAGTGAAATTAGGCTTATTGATTTACAAGCATTTATTAAATGTTTTTTCAAACTTTGTTTATAAATGTTTTGAGCACATTCATTTATTTATTTAGTAAAGTTGGTTATTCAAAACACACTGGAGTAGGTAAATAAAAACAGGCAAAACTCACTATATGTATTGCCACACACAGCAAGCTAGAGTAATCAATGGATGCAAGAAGGCTTGTGCATAAAATCCCCATCTAGTGCCTACTCATCCAATATCCCCAGACTAGTTTCTGGCTTGTGGCCTTCATCAGTGAGGAGTCTTGGATTTGAGGTCCTAAGATCTAGGTGCAGTGCTCTCAGATCCTAGGCTCCTCACTGGCGAAGGCCACAAGCCAGAAACTAGTCTCAGGTTATTGGATGAGTAGGCACTAGATGGGTATTTTATGCACAAGCCTTCTGGAATCCATTGATTACTCTAGCTTGCTGTGTGTGGCAATACGTATAGTGAGTTTTGCCTGTTTTAACAACAGTTACACACAAGTATAAGAGGTGGTGGTCATGTGATGTTTATTGAGTATGTAAATAAGTAAATAACTAATGACCCATATTAATGCATAAAGTAAATCAACAACTCTCACCATACATACTACTTCACTCTGCAAAAGAGACATCATTACATGATCCTGGAGGTTAACATCAATTCCCCCCCCACACACACACACACATATATATCAACATGGTCTCATATATTTAAAATTAAAAATCTGTGATTCTATTCAAAAGAGAAAAACATTGTAAAAGTTTGAATCAATTTTACATATCAAAGCTTACCTTTAAGTCAATTCTTTCAATTTTCATGTTCTTGATTAATTCTAAAAGTGTCTAGAATCCCTGACAAAGAACTGAGTCTTATTCGTCTTGCCAAAATTTGTCAAGATTTCTCAAAGTTCTTAGTCTTTTGGCATACAAGACCAGTTCTTCAACAGGGATTCTACACACTTTGTAGAATTAATCAAGAACATGAAAATTGAAAGATCTATCTTATGGGTAAGCTTTGATGTGGAAAATTTGTTCACAAATGTACCATGTGAAGAAGCATTACCTATTGTAAGGAAAAGACTAAATGGTGATAATAGCTTACAAACCAGAACAACTCTTCCTATTGATAGTATAATGGAATTATTAACATTCTGCATAAAAATAACCTACTTTCAATATAACATAGAATTCTTCCAACAAAATCAAGAAATGGCTATGGGCTAATCACTGTCACCCCTGATTAGCAATAACTTTAAACCATGGCCATAAAGATTACTCCATATCCATTTAGTTTGGCTTCACTATATAGATGATACATTTGTTGGATGCCCACATAATGAATCACTACTACAAACTTTCTGGAAACACATCAACAACATATCTCCCTCAATTAAATTCACTTCAGAATCAGAACAAGAACAAAAATTGGCATTCTTAGATATTCTTGTGATGACTCTTTCCTGGCAAAAGCAAAACTAGTTGCAGAAAACCCACACATACAGGAAAATACTTAGCCTATACATCAAATCATATCAGAAATGCAAAACAAGGATTTATACTATCACTATGGAATAAAGCAAAAGAAGTTTGTTCAGATATCAGCGATTTATAAAAAAGAAAAGATCCTATATAAAACAAATTCTAATGAAAAATGGTTATCTATAGCTGTTACTAAGAAAACCTTAAATCCATAACAAAAAGAACCACCAAAACAAATAACAATTATTGGTACTGTAGTATATCATACATAACAAAAACAGCAGACAAGAAAAATCTGTAATCATTATATCATCTGAACAGCTTTCCAGAACCATACAACACTATGACGAATTCTAGCATCTACAAAGCCTAAACTTGAAATACTGAAAAGAAAAAAATGTGTCTATGAAATACCATGTGAATGTGGAAGAATGTATACTGGTGAGACCAGCATCCCATTGAAAAGCATTTGCAAGAATACAAACCGATGATTAGAAAAAGGAAAAGAGATGTTTCTAAAGAAGCAGACCGTGTATGTACCAATGAAGATATAATCAATTGGGAAAACAGAAAAATATTGGATAGAAACAAAAAGGTACAAAAAAGGAAATTTTAAAAAGCTGCTCAGATGACAATAGCAAACAATCCCATAAGTCAACCTAGTGTGACTATACATAATGTAGAAACCACTAATCAATTTTGCTCTTAGGAAAAAGTGGAGAAATCAGAAAGAACCTCATAGATAAGTATATAAATTTTTACTGTTGGTTGTCTTTGGAAGGATGGCTCAGGTGGTTAGGGTGTCACTTTAATATTCAAGAATCTAAGAGTCCAGATTCGATTCCCATGCTGGTAGGGTCACTGAACAGGCCAGCAATATCTGAAGAAGTGGGGAGAATAATATCTCTCAAAATGTTGTACATATACTAACCTGTATGCTATTATTAACAATTGATATTTGGAATATTTTATAAAGTTAAATTTTTCTCAAGACATTCAATACTTATATTAGATGACGGAAAACGTCCAATATATAAATACAACTAAAATACGATCATCACAAACTTTCAGAAAAACAGTAAATAAATACACTTTTGAATATTTTTATATTTTATAAATATTTTAACTAACATTAATTCTTAATATATTAATAAATAACTGCCAATTTATAAACTTATTTTATGAATGTTTTGCCAGCCGATACAAATTCAGAATTTCCTTTAACAAATGAGAAGATATAAATATGACTTTAGTATCATTATCATTTTCAATCATTATCAACTTCCTGCATGATTAAGATCTCTCAAAGTTTAAATTCACTTTCTCTAATTCATGTGCTCTTTTCTCCACATTACTCCAGCAAACTCTTTATTTCATCTATCTATCTCGTACATAATTTTCTAGATCCTAACAATCTCATAAGATCTGGTTTAATACTTCAAATTGTCCATAGTCTCATATCTTGCAATTTCAACTATTATCATACTCCTACAGGATGAAGGTCTCTCCAAAAATTAATCCATTTTCTCTTGATCAATACACTCTCTTTTCCACATCATTCCAGTACTATTCTTTAACTCATCCATCTATCTCATACATGATCTTTTAGATCTCATAACAACAGCTTGACATTTGGTTAGATATTTCAACTGTCTACCTATTCTCACATCTTCTAGCAACATATCCATTCCAGATTTTGGTAATATATTAATAAATAATGACTAAATTCATTTTATGAATGTTTTATCAGTCAATACAAATTCAGAATTTCCTTTAATGAATGAGAAAATATAAACATGATTTCAGCATTGTTATCATATTCAACCATTATTGACTTCCTGCATGATGAAGGTCTCCCTCTCTCCAAGTTTAAATTCACTTTCTCTGCTCCATATGCTCTCTTCTCCACATCAACCCAGCAAACATTTATTCCATCCATTTATCTTGTATATAGTCTTCTAGATCTTAATAATCTCTTAAGATCTGGTTTAATATTTCAAATTGTCCATCTAGTCTCATATCTTGCAATCATCATTATCATTTTCAACCATTATCTTACTCCTGCAGGATGAAGGGCTCTCCAAAATTAATCCATTTTCTCTTGATCCATACATTCTCTTCTCCACATCATTCCAAAATTCTTCTTTAACTCATCCATCTATCTTATACATGAACTTCTTCTAGATCTCGAACAATCTTTTGCAATTTAGTTAAATACTTCAACTGTCTATTTATTCTCACATTTTCTAGCAACATATCCATCCCAGATTTTTTTATTTCAATAAAGTCAATAATATTTGATTATTCTCGTGCCCATTTATTTCACCTTCAGTTCCTTCTGGTAGTACATATATGGTATGTATATATAAGATTCATCATTTTTATTAGCCGTCGCTAATACACATGCACGTATAAGATTCCACATTCTTTTATACGTGTGCTAAATGTTTTGAAATATCGGATCGGTATTCATGCGTGTATTGCACACACAGTTACAAACAATCAGCTTTTAAAAAATGTTTTAGTTACAAACATGATATAAATAACTTTACAAAACTAAGGAAACTATTTTTTATTAAACTTTTTTTTCTCTCTCTGCAATTTTTTTAAATGGGAGAACAAGAATATCAACTTGTCAAGATGTTGACTAACAAACAATAACCTCTGTTACACTAAGTTAATATTTCTATACAATGTATCACCGTAGTCATGGAAACGGGAAATGCAGTGAGCAAATAAAACCGCCTATAAAGTGAATTGGACGTTAACACTTTCTTCGACGCTAGCAGAATAGTATCGATGTAGGCGTAAAGAATTATAATCTCCAACCCACTTTAAAATGTATTATGAGATTAAAAGTTTCAGACTAAATCGATCTAATTTATAACAGAAACATAATGATTAAGTGCAACTTTTATACAAATACTGTGTATATAATAATTCAAAAAAATCAAGCGATATTATAATTTTTACATAAATACGTGTTCATACGTTGTATTATAGAAATTATAACAAATAATAATAATCATATACAATTGTTAATATATATTAATTATACAATAATTGTTTGAGTTAAATAGATTATTTACATTTGAAAAGGGCACTAAACTATGTGCCGAAAAAGGCTTTTTATGTATGATTCATAATATTGGCTGTTATATATGAAAGTCTGAGTACAAATCCCCTATATAATTTATATGAAAGAATATCATATTGGATTTCATTATTTCCATTTTAGATGATATTAGCACTGTTTAATCATATATATCCCTTTAAAGGGCTTCATAACAAATATTAGTCTACCCTTATATAACTTTAACCTAGAGTTTGAATCGGGTTGGATATTGAGATTACATCTTTATTCTGCTTAGCAAGGGCAATTGGTCCCCTAAAACTCATAGAAGAACAGATACTTGATTTCCCAGTCACTTTTCTATTTCCAAAGTTTAGAGATTTTTTTTCACGGCCATATTATTTGCAGACATGATTCTAACTGGAAATGTATGTAGCTATAAACTTTTAAACAATCACTAGAAGAAAAAAAATGTGTCTTTTAACTTTCCGAAAGTACAGCAAAATAGATAAGAAAATGAAAGTAAACTAGCGGATAACAAATTTTTTGTGTTCTCCTGAGCAACTGTATCTCGATGCACTGGAAAAAAAATCCATATTGAATTTTTTTTTTTTTTCAAATTTGTACTACTATATTATATTACTTCATCGCCATTAACAGTATTCTGTCAAGTGGACAGGTCCAGAGAATAGTAATATCATCAATTCATCCATTTTTCCATTCTCTTCCTTACTCAGATTCAATTCCACATAGTTCTTCCCATCTCTTATATTATCCATTAATGTCAATCTCTTCCATCCTTTCTTCTTACTTTCATTCACCATTCCCTCCAAAATACCATTCATTAAACTACAATTTTTTTCTTAACATATATCCAATCCGGTTTCTCTTTCTCTCTCTCTGATTTCCTCAAACAAGCTTTTTTTTTTTCATTTACTCTTTTCAAAATTTCGTTCAATTGACTTTTTCCATTCTTCTCCATGTCCACATGTCAAAAGCTTCCAGTTGGTTCCTAATTTTATTACTTGTTGTCCATGTTTCACAACCATACATTAGTACACTCCACAGATAGCATTTAATTAATCTTTTTCTTCTCCTTTCTCTTAATAAATGCCTCCTTTGCCAATGCTATTCTTTTAACCTTACCTTCATTTCTTCCATCCTCACTCAATCAACTACCCAAATATCATCTAAATCCCTTTAAGCGTTGAACAATGTTATGATGGATTTCAATTTGCAGGGTTTTTGCATTTCTCTCTATTCATAAACACTTACGTCTTCTCAATATTAATCTGTATCCATATTCCATACATCCTTTCTCCAATATATTCAACATTTTCTGAAGACACTTTTCATCCTCATCTATAAGAGCCATATCATCTACAAAACTTATATCTTTAATTACTCTACCTCCAACATTTGCTGCTCCAGTCTAAATAATTATTTAGCATGTCTTCTAAACAAATATTAAAGAGAACAGATTATATACTGCATCCTTGCCTAACTCCACTTTGTATATTCACTTCATCAGTCTCATTATTGCCCAATTTAATTCTTATCCTTTGTCCAGTATACATATTCCAAATCAATCTTCTCTCTTTCCAAAATACCCCTTTATCTTTTAAGATGGACATAAGTTCATTCCACACTATTCTATCAAATGCTTTTTCCAAATCCACAAAATATATACCAATTCCTTTATCTTTTTCAATATATCTTTCTGCAATTGTTCTAACAACACCAACATGTATTCCCTCTCTGAAAACCAAAGTGTTCTTTTTCAATATAATACTTTATCTTCCCATAAATTATTTGAGTTAAAATCTTCAACAAAATTTTAGAAGCATGAGATAACAAGCTTATTGCCAAACTCCACAGTTATTAACAATTTTGCAAAGTCCAATTATTTCCTTCATAGTAAATTCTCCCATTTCTTTCAAAAATTCTATAGGTATTGTATTAAATCCCTACAGCTTTACCATTCTTCATTTGTGCAATTGACTTTCTTACTTCATCTGGAAATATGTCCATATTCTTTCAATATCTTCATTTTCAAGTTCATAATTAATTAAATTATCTTCTCTACTAAACAGACATTGAAGATACTTTTTCCATCACTTTAATATATCATTGCTATCAGTTAATCTGGCTACCCATTTATTTTCTCCCAAGTGATATTTCATATCCTATCAAATACCAGATATCTTTTCGTCTGCTGAAGCCTTTCTATATCTCTACATTCTTGCTCCAACCACTTTTCTTTTGCTAAATCTGTTTTTCTTCTTAGCTCATTATTAATTTTTCTATATGCACTTTGCCCTTCCTCAGTATTTACATTCCCATCTTCTCCGTACTTCCATCTTTTCTAACATGCCTTCAGTTATCCAAGGTCACTTAGTTTTCCTTACATCAATAATACCTATTTCATTTTTTGCTGTTTTTTGAATCCTTTTTTAATTCTACACCAATACTTATCAGGACTATTAATATATTCCTCATTTTGAACAAATTTTTTTATTTCATTTTCATATATTAAAACAAATTTTCATTTTTCCATTTCTCTCAATATATCTAAGTCCCATCCTATGTATCTTTTCTCTCTTTTAATTCTTTAAACTCAACTTTAATTTAACCATAACCTAATTATAATCTGAATTTATATCAACACCAGCAAAGCATGTTACCCTTAATAGGATTCTTGTATCTATCCTGAATCAATTTGATAATATTTTATATCACCTGGAGCTTTCAATATATATATATAATACATATTATATTACTTACAAGAAATTATTTAGATTTTTAAAAAATGTTTAATAACAACTTATGTAATTGATCATAAAGACTTGATATTTATTATTAGTGTAAAAATTGCAAAATTAGCATCAAAATCTAATTACGGGTTAACTTAAAAAAAAAGTATTGCGATTATTAAAAAAGAAAAAAGAATGTGTTTAATGTATTTGATGTTTACTTACTGTAATCTGTGTTTAAGGCCTTTTTTTTTTTGGCCACGAGATGTCGCATTTTATTAATCCATAAAAGTGAGTACATATAGCATACAGCTTTTAAACTAATGTACACATTTTAATTTTAATATATTTAGTTGTTGTATGTCATTAAAGTATGATTTTGATTATTTATAATACTGTATAAAACATGGGGGAGGGGCTTTGTAATCATTGGAATGAACATCTTTACTTTGGATATGTTATTAATGAAAACTGATTGTCTTGTAAAGACATTGAATGAAAATTAAATAAAATATTGTACTATATTCATTAATCATATTTTAATTTTATAATCAAAATATTGTATACAGCATTACTAATATTGTGTACTGTATTCTGTATTACGAATAAACTCTGTATTCTACAATTTCAGCATGAAAGTCACTATTTGGCTTTTGGATGAGATAGCATTAATAACTATTGTATGACATCATCAGTCTTTTCAAATGGCCGCCATTTTTAAAAATGGCTGACAAAATTTTTTTTTACAATCTTTATAGTGAATAATCGATTGTAAATCAAAATAGTGAGTACAAATTGATGGTAATCACTATTGTGAATCCTTGCACAACAGCTAAGCGCAAAGTGGGGTATAAGTGTATAAGCTAGATTAATTTTTTTCTTTCATGTAACTCAAGAATTCCCAAACTTTTTTCAACTGCAAATCCCTTCAACAAAAACTTTTAAAACCATCGACCCCCTAGTCATTTACTTTATTTACTCAAATTAATAAATTTGTGCAGTACTTGATGTTAAATATTTCACTAGATATCAAACTTTTACTTTTAATAACTTATAATTAATGTTTTCTTGAAGGTTTGTGATGATGCATTAGTTGTATTTATATTGAACTATTTCCATTATCTAATATGAGTATTAAATGGCTTTAGAAAAATTTACCTTTATTTAAGTATTCCAAATACATTCAACTATTAGTAATACCACACAGGTTAGTATATGTGCAATGTTTCAAAAGGTATTATTCTCCCCTCAGCTTTAGGCATTGCTGGCCTGACTAGTGATGGTTCTAGGGGAATTGAACCTGGATCCTTATATTCTTGAGTAATGAATTTTAAAGTAACACTCTAACCAACTGAGCCATCCTTCCAAAGACAACCAACAGTAGAAATTTCATATACTTATCTGTGAGGTTTCTCATGATTTCTCCACTTTTTCCTGAGAGCAAGGTTGATTAATGGTTTCCATACATTATGTGTAGTCACACTAGCTTGACTTATGGATGATTTACCATTATCATGTGAGCAACTTCTTTAAATTTTTTTCTTTTTGCCTTCTCTTCTCTATCCAATATTTTTGTATTTTCCCAATTGAACATATGTTCACTGATATAAACATGGTCTGCTATCTTAGACCCATCTGTTTTATCTCTTCTAATCATCAGTTTGTGATATTGCAATCAGCATAACATCAGAACAGCTTTCCAGAGCCATACTATACTATGAAGAATTCTAACATCTAAAAAGTCTAAACTTGAAATGCTGAAAAGAAAAAACTGGATGTATGAAATACCATGTGAATGTGGAAGAATTTATATTGGTGAGACCAGTTGTCCCATTGAAGTGCTTGCAAGAACACAAAATGATGATTAGAAGAGAGAAAACAGATATGTCTAAGGTAGCAGACATAATTCAGTTATTCACCACAAAAATTTGAAGATGCTAATGAAGTGCTCTTTTATTTTAACATAATGAGTATAATAAAAAAAATGATAATAATATGTAGTCAACAGCATATAAAGAAATGCACATTTGTGGAAATGTAATGCAGTGAATGCTAATAATAAATTTGAATAAATCATTCTTTTAACATTTATTTTATCCTTTCTAAAATTTTGTCTGACTTTTTTTTCACTCTACACAAAAGCCATATACTCTAAACTTGACATAAAATGAGATAATGCTATACTTCCATCCTCACACTGTTTGTTGATTCTTGTCTTAACCAGGGAAAATGAAGACTCAAAGCTGGAACTAATGTGATTAATGCTTCTAATAGCCATACTTTGTTCCCTCATTCTATTTGAACCAACAGCCCAAAATTAAAAAGAATTCATCATTAAATTCATGCCAGTTTGTTTGCATGCAAGGAAATCATGTGACACTATTACTGGTTATAATTTGGTTTATATATCTTACATTTAATACTAAGTAGGCTATCAGCCATCTTGTTTTGTACTTTTCTTATTCACAACATTGGGTCTTCATTCAACCATTTCATATCCTTTTTATATAGACTATATGTTATGCATAACCTACAACATCAACATCATTAAAATTGTATAATTCTCGTTAACTTCTTTATCTCATTTCAAATCAATTTTCTCATGGAATAATATTAATAATAATAAATTTACAAATTAACAATAACTAATTTTTTTTTTCTTTTTTGCAATGTAATACGTCATAAAAATATGAAATCTTTTATAAGCCTCTCGTTGAAATAAAATCCAGTGATAGGATGATGGACGTAAGAGATAAAATTTCCTATGTCAAAGCTCCACCTGTTGTTTCGGTAGCTCAATAATTCAATCTCTTAAATGACTGAACCTTCAATTAACTTTAAAAAAGCCTTCTATAATTAATAATATTAATAACCCGATGTACCCAGCCTAAATAGTTTGTTTTTTAATTGGTTGCTTTAATTCTTTAACTGCCTCTTACGAGGCATCTTGTCGACATCTGACGTCACTCTAATTCTGCTAGTTTTAATGGTAGAATATTCGTTTGACAGTTATTGATTAGGTTTTTAAAAGTTCTGTAAGATGGTGCCCTCTTCCGAATTATTTTACAAGTAAAAAATCAAAAAAACCGCATTTAAAACTAAACAAAGAAGAACCTTGTCGGTGATTGGCTGTCAGCTGGCTCTCAGCCGAAAAAGACATTCTGATTGGCTGAAAAGAACAAAGAAACCGCCTGATCAAAGAAAATAAAGAAAAACGCTGAGATTTTCATTTCAAATGTAATTTAAGTATTAAAAAAATATAAAATGAGAAATTAAAATAGTTTTTAAAAAAATATACTAAAAAAAACAAAATTATTTTCGAAAAATATTGAAGATTTTAGTAAAAATATTTAAGATTTAGCAAAAAGAAATCTTTACTTTTCCATAAAGTAAAATTGAAAAAAGCGTTTGCGTCAGCACTTTTTTGTTTAGACATTCATTTTATATTTGCCGAAATTGAATATATTTTATAATAAATAAATAGCAATTTATTTTTGAAAGAACTTTCGTTCTCTTTCATAACCTGAAAAATTAGTAATATACTTTTTATAAACGTATCTGAGTTGAATTTAATATTATAGGCGAATATGTTTTAACAATAGGCTTTGTCTTCAGTTTGTGAGTTGGCCAATTAAAAGATTTGATTTTTACCTCATACAACCAATAATATAATTAGCGGTTAAAGGGTTAATAAACTTTTTTTAAAATTTAATGTAAATTAAGCAAAATATTTTAATATTCTATAAGTAAATGTGAGAAATGTAGCCAGCCTGAAAGACTGTCATTTTTGTAATAGTTTTTTTTAATTGCTTGCTTTAACAAATTTATCCTTATAATTTTTCATAGTCTATATAAATAATAGTATATAAAAATAATAAATTTAACAGTAATAAACTATTATAAACAGAAAAAAAGAAAAATTAAGGAGGCAATTTTTATAAATAGGAATAAAATGCATTTAATAAATAGACAAGCTGCTAACATTGAAATACGAGATTCGTGAGATTTGAATTGATGATGTTTGCTTCCGCTATGTTTGGCTTTTTTTAATTTAATGGCAGTTGAGGCAGGTTTAAGAAATTAACTGAAAGTACTTCTGCAGATTTAAAGACAGTTTATAATAGTTTATTACCATTAAATTTATTATTTTAATTAGGATTACAATTTTGTTTTAATTAACGGACATTTTTATTTATATTAAATACTATATATATATGAATTTAAATTAGAACTTAGAAATCGGTTTCAAGTATTAGTAGATTTTGAGCATAATTCAGATTTGAATGAAATTAATATGAAAATAACTGATACACTTTTAAAAACTGCAACAAAGATAGCTGGTAGAAAGAAACAGCAATTGACCAATAAAATTTCTACTGAGACTAGAGAATTTATGAAGAAAAGAAGGAATATGAAGATATACAAAAATGATGCATTAAAAAGAATTGAATATCTCGAATTTTGTAAAATGGTGCGGAAAAGAGTTGAGAATGATATAAGAAAGTATAATTGTGAACTAGCAAGGAAAGCTGTAGAAGAAAATAAAAGTCTTAAGAATGTAAAATAACATTTTGGTATTGGTAGGAAATTTATATCTGCAATAAAAAAAAAGATGGAATTGTTACTAAAAAGAGAGATGACATCATGAAATTGGTAGAAGATTTTTATCAAGAATTATATAGTAATAAAGAACAAGTACCTCCTATATATATTACATCTTCCGAATTGCCCAGAATTTTAAATGAAGAAGTGAGACACGCAATTAAATGTATGAAGAAGGAAAGGCTCCAGGTAATGATGGAATTATAATTGATATATTAAAAGAAGCAGGAGAAGAAATAGAAAAAATTTTAGCAAAGTTATATACCAAATGTCTAAATGATAAAGATGTACCAGATGATTGGAAGAATGCAGTAATAATATTAATATTTAAAAAAGGTGATAAAGAAGATATTAGAAATTACAGACCTATTAGCCTTTAATCAGTTTTATATAAAAATTTTACCAAGATAATTACAACTCGTCTACAGAGAACATTGGATTTCCACCAACCAAGAGAACAAGCTGGATTTAAAAGTGGTTTTAGTACAATAGATTATATCCAGGTGTTGAGAGAAGTTATAGAAAGGTCAAATGAATATGAGTTGTCATTATGTTTTGGATTTGTAGATTATGAAAAGGCATTTGATTCTATAAACATTTCTTCAGTGATTAAAGCATTGGATCATCAAGGTATAGATCCAGGATATTGTCATATTTTGAAGAATATTTATAAAAATGCAACAGCAACAATTAGATTACATAATGATACTGGGAAAGTCAACATTGAGAAAGGTGTAAGACAAGGTGACTCCATATATTCAAAACTTTTTACAGCAGTGCTGCAAGAAGTATTTTGTGGATTAAAATGGGAAAATAAAGGAGTGAAAGTAAATGGAGATTATTTAAGTCATTTAGATTTCGCAGATGATGTAGTTGTTTTTGCAAATAATGCTTCAGAGCTGCAGGATATGTTGCAGGAATTATCAGATTAAATTAGGAAAGTAGGACTAAAGATAAATGTTAAAAAGACTAAAGTAATGTTTAATCGATTTGCTCAAAATATGAAAATAAAGATTGATTATGATGAAGTTAACAGTTACAAATATCTTGGTCAGATTATTAATACAGATGGAAACATAATGGAAAAAATTAATCATAGAATTAAACTTGGTTGGAGTGCTTTTGATAGAAATAACTTGATACTAAAAGGAAATATGCCTATGTGTTTGAAAAGGAAGGTTTTTAATAAATGTGTTTTACCAGTTCTTACTTATGGATCTGAGACTTGGACACTTAATAGAAGAGCAATACAGAGACTTCAGACCACTCAAATAAGTATGGAGAGATGTATGTTGGGAGTAACAAGAAGAGATCGAAAACGCAATGTATGGGTAAGAGAACAAACGGGTGTTACTGACCTCATTGAAAAAATTAAAAGATTGAAGTGGAGTTGGGCTGGACATATTGCTAGAAGAGATGATAATAGATGGACAATTGAAATTTTAAACTGGATTCCAAGAGATTGTAAAAGACCCAGAAAGAGACCACATGTGAGATGGATGGATGAAATAAGAAAGTGTGCAGGGGTGATGTGAAGAGAAGCTGAAGATCGGAGAAGATGGATTGAACTTGGAGAGACCTTCATCCTGCAGTGGATTGATAATGGTTGATAATGATGATGATGATATATATATAATGTTGTAATCTGATTATTGTTCTGTAAATATGACATATAAATAAATGTGAGAAATTCACAACTGAAAAACTGAAAAAATAAATGTTTGAAACAACCTGGCCTTCAGAGATGTAGCCGGCAAAGTATTAATAAAGATAAATTTAAATTTTTAAATATATATTTGATATGTGATTTGACAGCATTATAGATGACTGCTTCATAAAAAACTTATGTTTATTAATCCGCAAAATTATTCCTTCACATAAAATGCTTGTAATATAGATTACAATTTAGTTGACAGTGTTACTTACGAACAAAAGTATTTTTTTTTTAATTGGTATGACACATAACAGCCTCATGAACAAATATACATTCACATCAAGTGACAGCCTTACAAATACATTTTCACCAATCAGACATTAGAGAAAACAGGGATTTTATATATATATATATAGATATTTATATATTTAAAATACACCTGGGTCTCTTTTTGTGTGGATTTTTTTAATGAGATTTTGAAGTTATGCAATTCATGTTTCTTCTTAATATCTTTTCATGCAGTTTTCTTTTATGTGTAAAGAAATTCATATTTCACTTAAAATCAGGATTTCCCCGTTTTATATAAATACATTAAATTTTACATACTTTAAATGTCTGTTGGAAAAATGTTTGGCAATAAATTTAAATACCATAGAAGATTTAGGAAAAGATAATGAAACAGAGTGGAACTTGTTCGTTTCACAGCAAAAATGATTCGGGAAAGTTTTCAAATCATTTTCTTGTTAATAATGACACAAATTATGAACTAAATTTCAACGAGAGCTAAATAGTTGTATGTCTGTGTTATGTATGTGTATATTTATATTTTCTTTTATACACATATATATGTGGAGAAACTTTTAGAACAGAAAAAAGTTACAAGTAAAAATATTTAAGAACTTTTAATTTATACTTAAAAAGAATGTATCTTTAAAAGTTTTTAAATATTTTTACTCGTAACTTTTTTCTGTCTAAAAGTTTCTCCATGTATATATGTGTATAAAAGAAATTTTAACCATTAGTCATTATTAACACACTCGTGGAAGCGTGTTATATATATACTTCCACTCGTGGAGTGCATTCTCTAACAGCGGATATCATGAGCTTCATAAACAATTAGTAAAATCATCATCTCAAAGTTTAATTACCGATTACATTGTCGACAGAAAACCATTAACACAGCACGAGACTGAAGTTGGCACAAATTGTATTTCCTCTTGTGAAGAATCTGATGTCTTAGCAGTTCACAAACGAACTGCATATTGTCAAATCGCAATAATGATTAAAATATGTATGAAAAAATGTAAAATAAATTACACATAAAAACATATTGTTTTGAATAAAATTAAATAGTTAATAAAAAAAATAAAAAAAGTTTGTCTTGTATCAATTTTTTTAAATATTTGAAATTTTTTATTAGTCATACTTTATTTCGTTACTTTTTTATGCGAATTTTAAAATAATTTTACCTTATTGCTTTGGTTTTTTTATGCGATTTTTAAAAATTAAGGAACATATCCCATATTTTTCAAAGTAAATTAATGTGCAATTTTTTTTAATGCGGGTTTTCTGTGGAACCTATCTACTGCATAATGAGACCAAGGTGTAATTTAAATGAACAAATTTCCATATTAAAATTTTCCCATTAATGTTGCCTTTTATATATAAAATTTAAAATAATCAATTTAAAACAAAACTGAAACAGACAAATTATAAATAAAACATTTACTTAATCTATTAACCGGCTTTCATTCCTTATTAGAATCTTATCAAGATGTTTCTTTTTACAAAATCATATATTTACATTACATTATAATAAATATAATTAGTAAAATACATACATATAAAAAAAAAAATTTATTACAATCCTTTATATATATCTAATTTTAAAAAAAAAATTTTTTTTAAACTATAACTAAAGTTTCCAATAATTTAATAATGCCCATTCACCCCCCCCCTTAAAAACATGGTTAAAGGTCAAGCTCCATTACAGGGGACATGGGCATTGTTATATTACTGGAAACTTTAAGAGTTATCATTTATTTATTTTTTTTAAAAAAATAGGGTTCCAATAAGGAATGCAAGCTGGGTTGATGTTTAAATAAATTATTTCAATTTTTTATTTATTTTAAAAACAAGTTTATTTTATGATACGAAACAATATGCTTCAAAGTTCCCACCAGAACTTAACATGTTATATTTAGTATACTAAAGTCATTAATGGATTTCATTGGTTAATTATTATTTCCTTTGCATGTAGCTCGGTATAATTATATAATTGTATTACTACATAGGAACTAGGTCTTAACTGATAATTGTGTGGTTACAAATCCGCATATCTCTGAGACAGCATTACAAATCTTTTTTTTTTTTTTTTGATAAACAACTCACTTCTCTATGATACTGCTTTCACAAGTATTTATGGAACTGTTGAAAAATAAAATCTTGTTTGTTTAAAAAATTGGCGCATATCTTGGTGGACATAGCAATGATAAGTTGGTTCATATATATACTAAATATGATGAGGATAAAGTAACCTTTACATAGCCTATTACAAGGATAGACCATCTTCACCCACCCCCCTCATAGAGAAGCTTCTAAGGTAAAGGCATTACCCACCAGACTTGCTGAAAAAGAATGAACTGAGAAATTTCCATACGCTCTAGCAATTAATATCTAAAGACCTAATTCCTAATCAATGTCAGGAGGTGGGTGTTAGGAAAAAAAAACTATCCTAACTAAAATATGTGTACAGTATATAGAATATACTATATACTCATATATTGATAAAATTCAAAATTTTATTACTAAAAAATGATATTAAAGCAGTATTCCTTTTTTTTTTTCCAATATAGTCTAAATTATTATTGTTTTTATAAATTAAAAATTATATAATAGATTTTTACATCGTACCGTTTTATTCCCTGTAAATCAATGAAAACATTAATTTGCATCTCTTTCTATTATAAATGACAGTTGAAAAAAGTGAAAATAAACTAAAACTATCACCAAGGTTACATAAAAAGTATTAACATATGTATTAATACAAAAGTACAATAGTAATAATAAAATTTAACGCGTGTGTGCGTGCATAAGTGAAATACAAGTCAACTTTCAATGGCTCTTTGATGTGTGAATAATGTCATTTATAATCATCCTGTAAATAAAATAAATAATCGAATATTCGTTAGAAGTTCAAATAATGGAAATGCCCAAAATTGAAATCGATCTAAGGACCTTTGTATAATTGCACTATATTCATAGAGAGCGTAATTACAGACAATAAAAAAAAAAAAAATTAATACAATATATTTAGTAATACTATATGATGTTATGATAATAGATGAACAACTGAAATCTTAAACTGGATTCCAAGAGCTTGCAAAAGACCCAGAAAGAGACCACATGTGAGATGGATGGATGAAATAAAAAAGTGTGCAGGGGTGATGTGGAGAAGAGAAGCTAAAGATCGGAGGAGATAGATTGAACTTGGAGAGACCTTCATCCTGCAGTGGAATGATGATGATGAAGACTATATGATGTAAATAGGCTACTTTAAAAATTTCAACACGTATATCATACGACCAGGGATTCCTGTTGGCCAAATTAAACAATTTTTATCTATTAAACCAATTTATTCATAAATACAGCACTCCCCTCTATTTCTTCCTTCTATGATTCTATTCAAATCTACAAACCAGAGATTTGAAGCGCCCTCTACTAAACTCATTGATAAAATCATAAATTAATGCTGATAAGTATTATAATATAAAGAAAATTTGCTTTATATTAATTAAATATAATTTTTAATATGATTAAACTTAACTTTTATTTAACTTTTTTATTTATTTTTGAGGTAAATTAATTAAAAATCAAGTTAACACAATAGTATGAAAAACTATTTAAAACAAATATAATCCTAAACTATATTTGATCCCTTGCTAACTGACTCACACCGTAATAATTAGTGTATCCTACAACCATATCCAGAACTTGAAATTTGTCTCCTGGCCAGATTAACCTTGGAAATATTTTCTAATTACAAGAAGATGGATTTTTTGCTTCTAAGTAATCAATCGTGTTAGCTATCCAAAATTACTTTAAAAGGTAAAGGTTCCGATTAATCAAGCTGTGGTCAGATTGATCTAAAACTAAAAACTAAAAGTATATTGTCCATACAATTCCTTATTTATTTTATATGCATGAACTTTAAAAAATTTTGTGCATCATTATGATTTGAACAGAGTATTATCAGGTTCCAAAGTTGTTGTTTTTTTCAGGTACCCAGATCATAAACAATGAACTTAGCCATAATAAATGAATATCTAGACTAAAAGAAAAATAGGAAACTTAAAAATCCTCCACCTTCTGGTACTTGGTAAGCATGATAAGGAATGTCAAATCCTTCAGTTCCTCTTTGCAAGGGTGTCATAAATTATTTGCACCCATAATGGGCCATTTATAAGAGCTTTATTCTTTTATTAATTGTATACACATATACATACAAATCTAATCAAAAGCACAATTTTTGTAAGTTAACTGTATTAATCTTTATAATGTAGATGGATGTCATGTACACATATGTATACTTCCTGTTCATTTCTCAGTGTTGGTTATTATATAGATGGGGAATGTTTATTTCACTGCATTTGCAGGGAAATCAAATCATATATCACGTGACTTAATTTAATAAGCTTGTATTACAAATATTATACAATGAGCATGCTAATAGCTCTTAACAAGCTTTTCCAATATCCCTATCCTCTGACCGGTTTCTATCTCTGGCTGTCAGCAGCTAGAATTAGAAACCAATTGGAGGATAGGGATATTTGGAAAAGCTTGCAAAGAGCTATTAGCACCCTCATTATATAACAATATTTCACTGTTGTTTTTTTAATCTAGATACTTGTTTTTTCTAGGTTAAGGAGAAAAATGTAATTATAATTTTCATATAATAAAGCACTAAAATCAGAAAATTTAAATTTTCTCCTTCGACTACATATATCTACAGAGATCCCTAGAATAGATTAATCTTTTTTTACTAAGACTTAGTTGAGATAAGACTAAATTCTTCTTTTTTAAAATTTTTCTAGCACATACACCTTTATATATATATATAGCAGAATAATTTATTTAATGAAATATTTCAGATTTTAGACTTTACAATGTAAAATGTTATATTTCTTATATCAAAAGATTTTCAAGCTTATATTACTGTATAAATTTCATATAATAGTAAAAAAAATCAAGTCATACATCATGTGACTTAATTAAATAAGCTTGTACTACAAATGTAATACAAAGAGCATGCTAATAGCTTTTTTTTTTTCATATGTCAAAGCATCAGCGGGAAGCGAACACACAACCGTCTGCAACCAACTACTTGTTTGCAAGGCGACTGCGATGATCTCTCATCTAACAACGCTTGACTAATAGCTTTAAAATAAGCTTTTCTGATAAATGCCACAAGAGAAAGTATTTAAAAATCTCTATTTAGAATTTTCCCTATCTCCAAACCAGTTTCGAGCTACTGGTTATCCTCAGCAAAGTGCTAGGATATTCAGACACATATAATTTCTTATGTATAATATTTTAAACTTTTCAGTTGTTTTCTATTCTTATTCACCAATCTAGATAAGAATATCTAAATATCTAGAAAAGAATAGTTATACTCATTCATTGACCAAGATTGTTTGGTTAACTGGATTGATTATGGGCTAACTATTGCAAAAAAAAAAAAAAATCCAAAATCTATTTTAAAAAACATTTCAAGTTTATTTAACCTGAATTCAAATTAAACTTATGAGCATGGCAGATAGGCACACTACCATTGCTCCATGAGGTATTTGTAAATAAAGAGTGTTCAGTGAAAAAACAATACCTACTCATATTGTTTTGTCATATGCACTTAAATAGCTTTTTGCGAAACGTGTGGTTCAAAAAAAAAAATACTCGGCAGATTTTCCAACTTTCAATTGGTGAAAGTTTGATGCAATTTTTCCTCTTCATGACACCCCTACTGAATATTGTATGACTGGCTCTGACTGACTGCCTCAAAAAAATTCAAGGCTTGTTTAGTTTGGAAAGTATTTCAAATTTTATCCAGCCCAAATTCATATTTTATATTGTCATCGTGGCTAACTATTACATCAAAAAAAAAAACTTTCAAAACCCATGATAAAACAACATAAGAACATTGAATTTTGCTTTAGATTGGTCAAATGGCTACCCAAATATTTTGAATGATTCAAACTGTTTGTGACAATGAAGTCATTAGTTGCAATAACGTTTTCAAGTGGCATGCAACATTTCCTAATGGAATAGTATTGAAAATGATCTATGAAGGTATGGAACACTGTCTCATTTTATGCCATAATTTGTAACCAAGAAATACTAGCTTTTTAAACTTTTTATGGTAAATACATAAACAATGTTACTACTTAACACTGTAGATTCAGAGATAGCTCTGCGGGAAGAACCAATCCTATTTTATTGGGATACTTTGAGCAATTATAATGAGTCCCAAGAAGATCCCTTTAAATATATCAATGATCCAATGTGACAAATTATCCCAAGTTATTATTGTAAATCACTTCCAAATCCAACTTCATAATTAAATACCACACTGTTTGTTGATTCTTGCCTGCCTTTAGGCATTTTAAAATTCAATCATTACATGAAAATATCCTTCTACTTTGTAAATTACAAAATAAGTCCAGTTTACTCATCGTAGTAGACCTAATATGCCAGCACTAATTCTTATCCCAAACTCTGCTTACACATCCAAAGTTACGTAATTTAGATGGTCTGTTTTAGGAGACAACATGAAAGAATTATCTTAGAATTAAAATGTAATGATCCTATTTATATAATAAGAACATATCCCATAAATAAAATTCTAAGGTTCAAATTACCAAATGTCATGATAGGGTATTTCTTGATGATTTTTTATGATGGTATATATCATTTTCAAAAATAATACTTCTTGTCAATGATCCTGGGATTTTCCCACAACTCCACATTAACTGCTAGTGTTATTGGCACATGCTCTTTCAAAACTGTCTAATTGCATTATGCAATAAAAAGTTATCTTATCTCACAAGCTATTCTTTTAGTACAAGAGTCGATCTTGTTTGCAAAAGAAAACAAACTTATGAATTATGTTGCAAGCGAATGTAACTTTAATTGCTTTTGATCTAGTCAGCATCTTAATTTCAAAGATGTAAAATAACTCAGCCATTAATACACTAACATAATACTTCAACATTTAACAAACTCCTTTGTAGATTTAGTAAGCCAGTACTTTTCTATACCCACAGACCATTTGGATAATTGAAACTGTAAATAATAATAACAAACTATATATAATAAGAAATCAGCAAAATTCCCAGTTTACATCAATCAGCAAAGTAAACTGATCTCTATGCTAGTGCCATCTAGTGTAAGCTTGAGTAATTATCGAGTACCAGATGCATATAGAATCTCTAATATTTGAATCATCACTCTCAGAACAATTTCCGGCTTTTTCCTGTATCAATAAACATCCAAAGCCAAGAGATTAAGATGCCTGAACAGAAGGTTCTAAAATATATAATTTAATAAACTGGATTCAAATCTGTATAACTGTTCAAACAGTTTAGCTATAGTTGAAAACTTTAGGTTGATTTGAATTTCAGGTTTTCAATTTGACAGGCAAAATAAGGTTAAAGATAGTTTCTGGATGTATGTCCATTCCTTACTGACAAAAGCAAAAGCCAGAAATTGTTCTGAGGATGGAAATTTATAATATTAGAAATAGGGATTTATTTGCATCTGGTAATCACTGGTTGCTCAAACCTATGCTAGATGGCGCTAGAGTGGAGATCTGCTCTTATCTTAAAAATAATATACATTTTTAACAATTTAGTTTAAAAATTGTATACATTATTACATCACCAAAAGTAATCAACAGAAATATAGAATAACATAACTACGCAATGACCAGTACAGTAATAAAATGAGAAATAACATCCACACATATACACTAAAGTTTTTCACTGAGATAGTATTTGCATGACTGGGAGTGCAAACAAGATACAAAGAGATGATTTATGATGCCATTCATAAAAGCAAGTTTATACAAAATTTACAAATTTAAATGTATAAATTTCCAAATTTTTTGATTTGTTTATCCAAACTGCTGTAAATCCATGGATAGAAGAAGAGGACTGAATATATGTCTTAATAATCTGCCCATCATACATTTTACTAAAATAATTGTTCAAATGGACCTTGGAAAGATCTTAAAGATTATTTTATAAGCCAATAATCAAATGGTCTATTAGTGAGATTGCGCTTCACACAAAAAAGTGAAGCTTGTCTAAATCTTACAAAGTTATATGGCTTAGCGCTTTCGGAGACCTTGAGTCTCCATAATCATAGCCTACTTTTAACTGAAGTTTAGTTGTGGTTTATGTAAAATTTTATGCAAATTTTATAATGACCCTTTTCTGGAGATTGTAAAGCACGATTCTTTCCAGTTTATTGCATAATTATCATTTGCAATAAAACATGCCTCTTTGATTTTTCGTTTCACATCATTGACTTCAGTGCACAGTGCCCTTGCTATGGTGGGTTCAAACATATGGCCGGTTGTATTTTGGTGCTCGAAGAATATGGATCTGTTTTCATCGTTATTTATAGCTTTCCTATACAAATAATGATGTTGAGCTGTTCTTGTTGTGATGTTGGCATGGGTCTCCCCATAGTATGCCGCTCTACATCCATTGGTTGGGCATGAAATGATAATTATGCAATAAACCGGAAAGAATCGTGCTTTATAATCTCCAGAAAATAGTCATTATAAAATTTGCATAAAATTTTACATAAACCACAACTAAACTTCAGTTAAAAGTAGGCTATGATTATGGAGACTCAAGGTCTCCGAAAGCACTAAGCCATATAACTTTGTAAGATTTAGACAAGCTTCACTTTTTTGCGTAAAGCACAATCTCAATTAATTACTAATCAAAGGTGAAGTAAAAACTATTATTTTATTTCAAATGGTCTATTGAGAATTCTGGCAAATCTGAATATCGAAAATGATTCCTTTAAAGTCTTCCTGTGGGTTGTAACATCACTTTTGTAAATCAGTTTTAGATTCTTCCTGTGGGTCCTAACATCATTTTTGTAAGTCAGTAAAAACCATCATTAAACATCACATGATCACCTTCTCTTATGCTAGCACATAACTGTTATTAAACAGGCAAAACTCTCCATACAGTAGTGCCACCCTGTGCCAACCAGAGTAATCAATGGATGCCAGAAGGCTTGTTGCATAAAATCCCAGGTTGGCACTACTGTATAGAGAGTTTTTCCTGTTTAAAAACCATCATCTTAGTAGCTACATTTGCATGGGCTTCCATCTATAATCTGGAAGTGGATTCAAAAGTCTCTGTAATATCTTCAGTATTTCCAACCAAACTTCTCAAAATTCTTTTGCTTGCTGTGGGACATTAGACATTATCTGCTATATAGCTTCACACACTGTGATGCTTAGTGACATATTAGTATCATGCTGCAGCACAATCATACATAAATGATTCAACACGAGATCATGTGACACAGCACCGGAAGTAAACAGACTTGAGTTGCTATCCAGTGACTTCTAATTCTTGAGTTCGCCAATTTACTCAATTCATTTTTTAAAAAAAAACATCTATATAAATAAAATATATATTTGAATGGTTTATCGCTCGATAATTGTAAAAGTTCGATCACCGGAAACAATAGGGCTGAGTGGCAACTCATTGGACCTTAAGACTCCAGAATCTTTCCACTCTGTCACTGGCCCAAACCACGCAAAGTATATGTATAACGGCAACATGTAAATGAAAATATATTGACCCTTTTATTTAAAATAAATGCGAATACGTGTGTGTGTTTAAATGTAGCAGTATTTTTAAAAAGTTTAAGTATTTCATTAAACTTAGAATCGCATTTCAAATATGGCTGACTGGCTCTGTGATCAATTGCCTGGGTTATGTCAGTCAAGTGAGGCAATCGCACTATTCTTAGATGAAAGAATAAAAAAAAATCGATATTAATATTTTAATATCGTGTAACATTTTAGCAACATGTTAGTTATTTTTAGCTAGTTAAACATTAACGAACGTTTCTCATAGAAGCAACAGTAACTAGGACGAAGTAAAAAGTATGAATCTGATATTTCTTTTTGCGTGTACTGAAGGATAAAGTCTTTAACTCCTTCCACCTCATTTATATGTGTCAATCAATTCCTAAAAAAAAAAAAAAAAACATTGTATGCATTAGGCCACCTGTAGTTAATCTATTCAGAATAAATTGCAGCAAGAGATTAATGTCAGTTTCAAAAGTAAAATCGTGTACAAGAATGTTGCTATTTGCTTAATAAATCTTGTTTAATTTTTTTAAAAAACTACTACAGTAATTTTAATTAATTCCAACAGCACACCCAGAAGTAATATCTTGAGATGAATATAATGCTAAAATTATAATTTTAAAAATCAGAGTGGAAACCCAAGCACTTGTGATAATTATAGGTATGACACATATATCTATAATGTACAAAAATATATGTGTATAGTCAAGCGTTGTTAGCCGAGAGGTCATCGCAACCGCCTTGTGGGTTCGGGGCCCGGCCGATGCTATGACATATGAATATATATATATATTTGTGTATATTGTACGAATTTATAGACACGCACACACACACACCCCAATACCTTCAATTTAATAGAATAAAAAAAAGTGCTTAAATATGTAAACATATTTATTTGATAGTTTAAGAGTTGATTAGTATAAAGTAAATATATATATAAATTATTTATCTCAGCCAAGACGTCTAGTAGTTCAAACTTCACGCCCACTTCTCAGACACTTCTCAGTTGTTCTGGCAGAGACTAGTGGTAATTTGGATGAGATAGTAAAGTTGAAAATTTTTGCTTTATTAAGTGGAGGTTTATTGGCTGGTTAATTTAAAGTTTAATGAGTAATATATATATATATTAATTCTAATACTCTCACGGATAAATAATGAATTCATAGTATTATTTCGAGAACTTCCGTATAATAAGAATATAATAGGATTTTTTTTTTCTACAATACAGGCTTTTTCATACCTGCACTTATATATGTGATATATAAGGCATTTGAACTCAGACTTTCGCACGACCATCAACAATTCATGCTATCTCATACCGCTGTACCCTTGATCACACACGATTATTTATCTTTTCGACATGTGTGATCAAGTGTACCAGCGGTATGAAATAGCATGAATGATTGAGGGTCATGCAAAGATCTGAGTTCAAACCCCTATATATTAAAAATATAATAGCTAAATAGCTGACGTTTCAGTACAATAACAAGTACTTTCCTCAGAGCTTCTTTCTCAAATCATAAGAATGTATGTGGTGAGATTTAAAATCACTATTTATTTCCTTTATTATTTTCTCCTCCGCTTAAATTCTATTGGTTGAGATCCTCCAATAGCTTCTTCCAATACTGTTAATTTTCTTTAATTTACACTCTGCTCTTGGGCTTTTAAAAATCTCTATAGCTTCCCTTAGCACTCTCTGGTCATATTGTTCAATTTTTGCCAGAATATGTGTTTTATTAAAATTGATGTCATGGTTCGTTAATTTAATGTGTGAATAAATGGCTGATGAATTAGATTTTTCTCTAACTGTCAAAATGTGTTCTTCCTTTCTTATGTTTATTCTATGATTGGTCTATCCACTGTATGAATATAAACAAACTCCACATGGAATTTTGTCTATGCCATGAGACTCCAAAGAAATTTTCTCTTTAGGGTGGGGGAATACCTCATTATTTTTTTTAAATGTATTACTAGTTGTAAGAATACTATTTTTCTTTAAAACATTACCAATTTTATCAGTTATTCCCTTTATATATGGCAGAACAGTCTTAATTTTTGAAGTACCAAAATCGTTTTTCTTATTATATATAAAAAAAAAAAAAAAAAGCCCTATTAATAATCCTGTGATCAAAACTATTATGAAGAAGCATGTTAGGTTATATATTTAAATGAATACAATCACTTAAATATAGAATGAACAAAAGGAACTTAAGATAGTGTGGAAAAGGTAATCAAATATCATGATAAGCTAGATATATTTTAAAACTATTTTGTATCTCATTAAAAAAGAAAGTGTGCAGGGGTGATGTGGAGAAGAGAAGCTAAAGATTGGAGAAGATGGATTGAACTTGGAGAGACCTTCATCCTGCAATGGATTAATAATGGTTGATGATGATGATGACTGCAATTCTTTACAGGAATTGAGAATCTTCCAAACAGTTATACACTTCACATGAAAGCTCTCCAGAAGTATCAACTTGTGGATAATCTTTCCATCATTTCACTGAACAGCATAAACACACTTTCGGGCCTGACCTCAGGAATTATTCAATTCATCTTAGAGATGTTTCACGACTGTTTTCAAGCTATCTGAATAGAAGAGAGTTTTGTAAAAGGTAAAGGTAAACCATGAATTTGATGCCCATAGGAGCAAATCCCTTCTCCCACAGTGATGAAGGTGACTTCATGATATGATCATGTTTCATTTTTAGAGAACAATTTGCCTAGCTCAGATTAATTAAAAACCTTTATCCTTTTGTTAAAAATAAATCTAACTCCTATTCAATACTGAATTAGATTGGCTAGGGGTCAGATGCTGGAAAAAACCCTAAGCTTATTTATGATGACAAAAAATTTCTAAAATTTATTCAACCCGTATCTGAACTTTAGGTCATGGATGTAGTAGAGGAGGCTCGTAGAGACCTTGAAGAGCTGAGCTTCAAATGAGATTTGTAATAGTTTATTTCAAATTGTCAAGTATAAAATAAGTCAATATTCTACCCAAAATTCTTTGCAAATATTGGATATGGTGACAGAAGTATTTATGGTATTCATGCATTAGTCTTGCATTGACATGTCACATATGTATTGGCCCAGTAATAGTTTTCTAATTTACTGATCTCAGAAAAGTAACATCTACACAGTATTTGCTGACAAACTTAATCGATTAATTAAAGATTTATTTGGAAAAATGACGCCCTATAAATTATTTAGGAGAAATGAAACAAACATCTACAAACACACATTTCCATTTTTTATGCGAAATTATCTACCACCAAGTAAATTTATAAACATTTATTTTGAAAAATGGCCACCTACAATTCTTTATTTAGTGGAAATGACACAAACACACATTTAAGTTTTTTGCAGGTGGAAATGAAATAAACATCTAGAAACATTCTTTTATATCACAGCATTGTTTGAATCATACAATGAAGAGAAAATGAAAACTTTTCACCTCATCAGAATATTATCTAATATTTACTTATAAGGCCTTGAAAATTTTATCAACAGTGTTGGGATATATATATAGCTAGTTAATATAAAATCCAGATAAACCACCAAATATTGATCAGTAAAAATATCCAGCTATTCTTTGCTTTGAAGCAAACAATGATGGAAACTGCTCAAACCCTCACCAGATGACAATTGACAAGTTTAGAGATTACTTCATCTTCCTTTACTTTATGTATATGATCTCAAAGGCCAAAAGTGAAACTAAAAGTACTTATACCAACCACTTAACTTTAAAAATTGTTTTTGTTTTCTTATTAAGTTTTTCAAGTCAAACAAAATCCAAATTAAAATAAAATGAAAACCCGTTTGCTATTTAACACTTTTTGGACAAATTTCATGTTGCCTTGAAATGGCTGGTTAAATTTTCTGGTCATGATTTTACTTGGACAGCATTTGAAAAACCTATATGCTAATTGTTTGATTGCAAAATACATTTTAGTTTTCACTTTTATCAATAGATGGCAGGATTTATCAGCAAATTATAAAATTCTATAGTTCAAAGTTTAAACTTTATTTGTACAAAATGGCTATTTGTCATAATTTCTATTGTCCAGCAGAAATGATTATAAAGGTGTTTTTTTTTTTTGTTTCCGGTTGTTTTCAATGATTTAAAAGAGGTTTTATTTAATAAATGTATTTCATTTATGTTAGCCAAAATAAAGTATATTTATAACATAAAAAGCTTTTGTTTTTTTATTTCATTAATAAATTTATCTTTTACAATTTGTCTCATTTTTTTAGTCACATTTAAAATTAATTTTTAATTAAAACAGTTTTTTAAAAAATAGTTTTATTTTGGCAAAAACATTGTTCAAACTGAAAGCCTCACAGATGGAAAAATTAATTTGTTCAAAATTAATCCCTATTGAATTATGTAACTTTGCCATGAAAACGTTAAACCTCTACAACACATTACCCACAATTCAATGCAACCATAAAACATTGCTACAGTTCAACGCACATTCTAATCACTAGTAAAATTAAAAGAAAATGTTTTCATTAAATTAATAGCTTCAAATTAGAATAAGTGAATCGTAAAGGTTTCTTTAATTCATTTTTCTTTCATTAATTTCAAAAAAAATGCAGAATATAATTTTATGACCTGTATAAAGCTCATGAATATATAAAGCTGAACTAAGATATTTCTTAACCTACTTTGATGAACTTTCTTTTTTTTTTACCTAAACTCGGGCTATTATATAAAATTAAATTTTGCACACAAGATATACATTATTCCTGGCATCAAAATTGGAAGATACACAATATAGTTTAATTATGTAAGGGATTTGAACACAGACTTTCAAGGTCCCTTCAGCTATCCACTTTACCTCATATGGTGTAAATTTTCACTACACCATTCTCATGCAAGGCAGTGACTGGTTTATGTCTCCTTTTAACACTTTGTGAAGGGGTGTAATCATAAACATGCCCAAAGATGTGAAAAACATGCACGATCCCCAGGATGTACATTTCATGCTGACCCAGCATTCATCAGTTGGCCCAGATCACAATCTCTTACATATATCTTTATCATTGTTCAGTACATATGCAGATAGCAAATTACTACAGTTTAATCAATGTGTCAAATATGTTGCCCTCACAGCTTTGCACAAACCACTTAATGGAAGTATACTAATATTTTTTTATGAGTCATTCATTAGATTAAAGATTATCCACTTAATGAATAATATTTCTGTAGTATGATGTGCATCTTGGAGATCATATATCTTTATCACATAACTTTTGTTGTGTGCATCTTGGAGATCATATATCTTTATCACATGACTTTTGTCATGTGTTTATAATTACACCTTCCATAAAGTGTTCAAAGTGGATTGAAAATAAGCCCTAAGACATCTTTTGGAGTAAAAGTTAATATAAGACCCAGTCTTATTTTCAGGGAAACACAGTAGTAGTAATAATAGTAATCGGAGTAGCATCAGTAACAGCAGAAATAACAGTAGCATCAGAAGTAGTAGGAGTAATAGTAGTAGTGATTATAATTTTAAGTTTGAAATTTCACATGTATATATTTTTGTTAGGCAACATGGTGATTTGTTTTATTAGAGGGAAATTATTTATTTCAATAAATTAAAGTATTATTATTATTACTAATACTACTATTCCTATTATTATTATTTATTTTTCTATCGTTTTTTTTACTTAGTGGAGTTGGTATGGCCATACTTGTTTGGAAATAGCTGGTGATGAGCATTTTTAATAGAAATAAAGAAAACAATAAACCATGATACCCCATCCACATAATACGAAACTCCTGTTACTGGCAGCAATGACAAAATCAATCTCAATTAAGCCAAAATCTGGATTTGCTTTGCTCTGGTGTAATAAATTATTAATTTGTTTTGATTAACAATTATAATAAACTAGTGTATTCTATATGTGGACATATTAATATTTCCTAAATTGGATTATACAACTTTTTCAAAACTCATCTCTAGTAGTAGCAGTAGTAGTGATAGTAATAGTTGCTACTAGTAATATTGTTATTATCATCATTATCTTTTTTCTCTTGAAGTTGTAATGGCCATATTTTACTTGTGAATAGTAAGAAATTAAAGTCATACATCACATAATGTGACTTAATAAGCTTGTACTACAAATGTAATAAAATGAGCATGCTAATAGTTAAGTTTTAGATAAATGCTGAGCTTGCATTGTTATTTCAGATCTAGTGTCTGAATATCCTAGCACCTCACTGATGAGAGTCAGTAAATCAAAACCAGTTTGGGGATCGGGATAATTCTAGATAGAGATTTTAAATGCTTTCTCTTCTAGCATTTATTGGAACAGCTTATTTAGAGCTATTCGCATGCTCATTTTACTCTATTTGTGAATGGCTACTGCTGATGATGATTTTTAATATAAACTTAAAAGAAAAAAATAGACCATAACTTAACATCTACAAAGTATGATTCTTCCCTCAGTAGTGGTGAAGACCACTCAACAGAGATCAACCCATAGCATTTATTTAAAATTCAATGTAGCTATGGGTTAACTGACAATTTTTCAAAATTTCCATTCACGTTTAAATACCAGAACACAAGCATGTCATAATTCACAAAGCCCTTTTATTAATACATTTCAACGGTAGATATAAAGTATATTAATCAAATAAAAAAATTCATTAGTACTTCTCTGACACATTAGAATTACAAACGATAGCAGTTGGAATTATTCATATAATTTCCTTATTGTAAATAATATATTTTATTTAGAAACTGTGCTTTATTTCAAAAATATAATTTATTAGATTAGGTCTATCATATCTATTTGATTCCAAGCCAACACAGATAGTAGTGTAAACTAATTTTACTTCCATAAAAAACTCCAATAAAAGAGTTATATGTTAATGAGAAAATTTGTTTAGTCTCAGGGATTGTCAATTAGTAGTAATTGATAATTTCTTACCAACACCAATGGCTACAAGCTATCTCTGTTTACATGGATATAATCTCTTTCTATTCTTTATTATAATAACAAATGGAAAGCCAATTTGCTGAACAAAAATAGCAAACCAGTCCAAGCCTTCTTTTGATTTGTAGTAACTTAGACAGGTTTGCTATTGTTTTCATTTAACTTGCCGGACTAGTTTGATTGGTTGATGCACATCAGTATACCTTAGTTGTGAAGTTAACTTCCTATATATACAGAAGCTAAACTCTCCGTACAGTAGCACCACTCAGTGCAAGACCTTAGTAATCAATGAATGCAAGAAGTTTTGTGCATAAAATCCCTATCTAGTGCCTACTCATCCAATATCCCCAGACTAGTTTCTAGCTTATGGCACTAGATAGTGATTTTATGCACAAACTTTCCTGCATCCATTGATTACAATGTCTTGCACTAATTGGTGCTACTATATGGAGAATTTAGCCTGTGTAAACAGCTTGCCCAAGCATAAAAAATGGTAATCATGTGATGTTTAGTGATTTCTTCCTACATATAATGGTGATCCCATTTGCTAACTAATTTACATCTATATTATCCATTAAAAATATCAAATTTAGTTTGAGTTTACACGAAAGAATAAAGGCGCATAAAAGTACAGTGAGAAATAAATATCTCAGTTCTGCTTTGTATACTCAAGAAAAAGATACAGGTCATACTATTAATTTTGATGAAGCTAAGGTTGTCTTCTTTGAGAAAAATGAAACAAAAAAAAAGAATTAAAGAACCTTTATTACTAAAAATGTATGATTCTGAAGCAATTAACTTATTTAAAAGTTATTTTAATATTAAGGGTGAATGGGAGGTAAGTGGAATTGTGGGTAATGTTTAGTTTAAATATGTTGTTATTTTGTAGTTCTTTCCACTTGACAAGTCTGCTTGTGGCAGTGAAACCATTGGTAGTGTTTTAGAATTTATATTTTCTTGGCTAGTCTAATTGAGTTGTGAATTTGTGGATAATTTTAAATATATACATATATATAATGGTCATAAAGTCAGCAAATAGGTAAATGCACAGACATATATTTAATAAAACAAATATTCAAATTACATCTAAGGTTTTTTAATAGCAATTAAAGTAGGGTTAGTATGATGATAGCTAAGTCGACTAAGATGTACGTACATGCAGGTATTTTACATATATAAATATATTTCTATTATTAATTTGGTTTCAACCTATTTGAAACATTCTTCATTTACAAATGGTATATGAATCTAAATATGAGACATATATTGATATAAAAATAATGGTACTTTGATATTATTCCTGCTATGACGTATTACTCCGGTGACATTTGCATCCAGTAATAGTTATTCAAAGTTTCCATTAAAGATGTCATGTCATTCAAGAAGACTGGCATGATTAATCCACGTCAAATATACACACATTATCAACTTTTCGCATATATACACATCACCAAGTTGTAAATCATGCTGATCTGTGTTCAGTCCACCACAGTGATTTCTCCCCACACACACACACACAATATAATACATCTCTCACATCATTTGTAAGCAATATAGTTTCATGTTTAAAAATACATTTACTGCTAAAACTTTTTTACATTTGTATGTTGTTGTTTTTTTTTGCTAAAACTTTATATATATTGTTTAAATATATAGATATGGTTAAAGTTACAGTACGCTATTTTTAGATAAAGCTAAAACATTACCCTACAGTTCGTCTTTTTTTTTTTTAAGGTTAAAAAAAAAAACCTAAAGCTAAAACTTAATGCTACAGTTCCCCATTTAAAAACGTTTTGTGGTTCTTTTTCATATTTTTCATTTTTCCATAATGAATATAACTTTCCATCACTGGAAATAAGATGTGTTTTTTTAGATTTGAAGTTTGATATTACGCATGTTAGGTGTTTACCATATTATGCCGAGTGGAGAAGAATGGCCTCAATGGCAGGAAATACTGTAAAAAAAACAACTCACAACTATCTGTTTTTATTTAGTATTATAATTTGTTTTTTTCCTTTTTTCATAATGAATACATGTCTCCATTTTTTGTTAAATTTGAAGTTTGATATTACACCTGGTTTGGCGTATTACTCCAGTGACATATTATTCTAAGTTTGCAATGTATTTAAAATGACATCTTCATGGAATCTGTGGACAAATTTGATCAATTAACTTTGTCAGCATATCTCTTGAAAGTGTTATTTTAAACATATCGCAAACTTAGAATAATACGTCACCAGAGAAATAATAGCAAAGTACCAAAATAATAATTTAATTATCTTAATTTACTTTTAAAATAATTTTTCTCAAATTCATCAACTTAATCAGTATTTCCCTATGTGTGTGACATGAACTAGTTGGATGTCGCAAGATTGCCTCAGATGTATCGGCAAAATATCAAAATTTATATTAAAAAATTAATACCAGCTTTTTAAAATTAAAAATACATAAAATCTAGAAAAACACTTTCAAGTTACTATAATAAATATTATATGTAATAAAATTTATTTTTTTATAATAAATATAAAAAAAGATATAAAATTTGTTATTTTTCATCCTAAAATTTCTGGTATGTCACAAAAATCTAATTAACTTTGATTGACTTTTGTATTTAAAATGTGAATGAATAATTATTAATACCTGGTAAATCTATCAACTTATGTTTTAAAAGTTTAAAGTTTTTTAATATTTTTTATAATATTACTAAATTTTTTAACAATCTGTGAGTGATGTTATGTTATAAACAGATCATACTTGTCATCACCATAATTTCCATGGTAATGTTTCTCAAAAATATGTAACCTTTTATATTTGAAAATAAAACATTTCTGTATATGGAATAATATACTTTCTTGATTTGTAATAATTATTATACAATTATCATAAACTTTCCAAAAAAAATCAAGTTTTTAGTCATTTAAAATATTTTCTCGAAGTAATATCGGAAAGTTCGATGGAAACCCATCAATGTGGAGTTTAGCGTGCTTTGACTTTCCTGTATTTTCAAATATCCTGACATCTTTAGAATTTTTTTAGAATTAAAATATTAGAATAAAATATATATAAATTTCAACACTCAAAAAACAAAAGTTAGAAAATCTCTCAATTTATATCAATTGATTTTGATATAAATATAGATATGGAGAAGGAATGGGTTTGTAAAATTAATGGTAAGAAAGTAATTTATAAATGTAATGGAGAAGAAAGAATTAAAAGAATTTATAAAAGAGTAGTTAGGAAAGAAGAAATTGTTAAAATTGGGTTTTTGAATATGCAAGGTGGTAGGAAACCAGAAAAGTGGATGGAATTAAATAAAACAATTGAAAATGAAGAGCTTGAAGTATTAGCAGTAGTGGAAACACATTTAAGAGAAGAAGAAGAACCTATTTTGGAACAGTTGGTATGGCAGGGTGTAAATAGAAAAGAAAAAAAAAAGGGGGTGGTGGTATAGGGTTATATCAAAAAAATATTTAAATATTGTTAAATGTCAAGAACACTTGTGGTTTGAAATAAGGTTGGGTAGACAAGAATGGATGGTGGCTATAGTTTATATAGCTACTGGAGATAGTCAAATTATATTGGAGTGGAATAGTAACATATACGAATGTTTAGTTAAGGATATACAAAGTTTTAAAGAAAAGGGGAAGAGAATAATGGTTATAGGGGATATGAATGGACATATTGAAGAAATTGATGATGTAGATAATAAAAATGGACAGCTTTTGAAGAATTTTTGTCAGAAAGTGAATTTGAGTACTGGAAATTTATTAAATATTTATGAGGGACAATACACATGGTCCAGAAATAATATATTTCACACAATAGATTATGTATTGGTAGAGAAAGAGGGAATAAATAAAATACGGAAAATTAAGGTATTTGATAATGAAGAAAAAGTATGCACTAGTGATCATAATTTCATTGTAATTGAAATGGTTAGTAATGTGATGGAGAATAGAAATAAAAGTAGACATAATAGTGAAAGATGTGGATGGAGAGTAAATGATAAGAATAAGTTGGAAGAGTATAAAATACAAGTTGAAGAAATAATGGAAGAGTGGGTTGGGGATGAGTATAAGGATTGGTGTAAAGAAGTAGAAAAAGTTGCAAATAGGGTTTTAGGTGAGAATATTGAAAAGAATAAAAGTAATAAAAAAATTAAAATTAGTAAAAGTGTAAAAGAAAGGAAAGAAGCATGTAGAGAATATAAGTGTGCTATTAAGAATAAGGAAAGTGAAAAAGATATTAATGCTAAATGGGAAAAGTACTTAGAAAAGAAGAAGTTGGCTAAAATAGATATTTATAGAGAGAGAATGAAATTGAATAGTAAATTGTTGGAGGATATTAATAAAAGTGGAAGAGATGGAAGTAAAAAATTTTGGAATTATATTAAAAGGAGAAATGTAGGGGAGAGAGAGTTAGTATTACTAGATGATGAGGGAACTGAGTGTAGTTCTAGAGAAGATTTAGAGAGAATCTTAAATAGTTATGTAATGAATATAGAAAAGATGTTAGATGTGAATGATAGAATATTAGAAAATATGAAAGAATATAGTAATGGGAATATTAGTTTTTCAGAAAATGAACTAAATGAGGTAGAGAAGAAATTGAAAAGTGGGAAGGCAAGAGGTTTAGATGGATGGGCAGCAGAGATGGTAATGAATTTAGGATATAGGGCAAAAGTAAAGTTATTATCCTGTTTTAATAAAATGGCACAGAATAGAGTTTTCCCAAGTAGTTGGAGTAATACAAGAGTAAGGTTATTATTTAAAGGAAAGGGTAAGGATCATAGAAAGTTGAATAATTATAGACCGATAGCGGTAACATCAGTTTTATATAAAGTTTTCTCGTATATGGTGGCTAGTAAAGTTGTAAAATGGATGGAAGGGAATAATGTAGTGGGTGAAATGCAAGGAGGTTTTAGATTAGATAGGCGTATAGGAGATAGTTTATTTGTAGTTACACAACTTATGGATATGAGTAGGAATGCAGATAAACAGTTATATATGAGTTTTATAGATATAGAGAAGGCATATGATAGAGTAAATAGAAATAGATTATGGATAAGTTTAGCAAATTTGGGAATGGATGAAGCTTTAATAGATATTATTAAGAAATTATATGAAAATAATTATTATATATATCAATTAGAGAATATAGAATCAGTTAAAGTTAAAAATGGGGTGGGACTAAGGCAAGGATGCCCTATGTCACCTATTTTGTTTGTGTTGTATTTGAGTGAAATGGAAAGAGCAATAGAAAGATTAGGAAGAGGGATAGAGATACCGTTAATAGGTAGTAAGGGAGTATATATTTTGTCAGGTCTTTTTTTTGCAGATGATATATTTTTGTGTGCAGAAAAAAGAGAAGATATGGAAGTTATGTTGAGGACATGTGCAAGGGTGGGTAAAGAGATGGGGATTAAATTTAGTGAAGAAAAATCAAATATAATGATGGTTAATACTGAGGAAAGAGAAGATGTAGAATTTTTATTGGGAGATATTAGTTAAGTGTGGTGAATAGATATAGTTATTTGGGAATTATTTTAAGTAATCAGAAAAATTATTTGGATGAATGGGAGAAAAAATTGATAAATGAAGCAAAGAAAAGAAAGGGATTGATAAAGAAATTAACAGTATTTTCATATAATAAATATGATGTAGCTAGAATTATATGGAAAGGAGTTGCAGTAGCAGGGTTAACATATGGTAATGATGCATTATATGTTAGTAAAAAGATATTAGATTATTTAGAAAAAGCTCAAAGGGAAGTAGGAAGACATGCATTGGATGCAGAAGTATGGACAGCAAGGGAGGCAATTCAAGGAGAAATGGGATGGTCAAGTTTTCATATGAGAGATGCAAAAAGTAAAATGAAAATGTTTGGTAGATTGCAGTTTATGGATAATAAAAGAATAGCTAAAATAGTATTTAATTGGGTTATGAGTAAAGGGCAGGTAACAAGATGGGTGAGAAAGGTAATGCGCTATGCAAAAGATTTGGATAAAGAATTTATATCAGTATATTTGTACAAAAGATGGGATGATTGTGTTAAGAGGATTATTGAGTGTTATAGTAATAAGGAATGGGATAAAAGAATAAATTTATTAATAAAGACTAGGGAGTTAGAGAGATGGAGAAATAGTATGGAGAGTAAAAAGAGTTTAAATATATATAGAAATAAACAGAATATTAGGTGTGAGTTAATTTATGATAATAGTAAGGAAAGTAGTTTATTGTTTAAGGCTCGAACGGGATCTTTAGCTACAAAAGAATATACATGTAAATGGAAAAATATGGGTGATTTATTTTGTAAATTATGTAAGGAAGGAATTGAAAATATTAGGCATTTGTTAATTGAATGTAAATGTTTGAAAACAGAAAGGGTACATATAATGAAGTTGTGGAAAAATAAATATGAAAAGAGTGATTATACAGAAAGTGAATTATTGGTTTTTATGCTGGGTTTGGGAAAAGATAAGGGGGATTTAGATATAAAGGTTATAGAGTTGACAAAAATTATGTTGTGGAAATGGGATAGAGAAGATTATGGGTAAATTTAGAGTGGGGAATGTAAAAGAAAGTGGCTAACAGGTTTATCTGGGCATAATTGCTGAGATATTCTTGACTTCGTTTAAGGAGAAGCCATAATACATCACATCTTCATTTCTCATAAAAGAGAGATTCATTTGTTTAAGAGGAATGGTTTTAAAATCAATCTACTTTGTCAAATAAAAGAAGATGACTTTCCGTTTTTTGTATAGTAATAGATTAGAAATTGATACTCAAAAAGACCGAACCTTTTTATGAACGGCCATCTTTGTTTTTATATTTATGATCAGTTTGTAGTTCCAAATATTAATTTAGATTAAAACTAATAGTTTTAATGAGCACATAAATATTTTTATGGCTAATCAAATCTGTAGTGATAAGAATATAAACCACTTCAGAGAACAAACAATTTTTATTACATTTCTGGAATAATTTTTTATTTATTTAAAAATGATTCTACGGAGATCTTGCTAAATTGCTTCAGTAATGTAATCAGACTTGTTTATTCTACAAATTGATTTATATTATTAATGTTATATATTGGATTAGCTATAAAATTATTAATATGCTCATTAAAACCATTATTTATTTAACCTAAATTTTTATTTGACACCAGAAACTGACTTGATAAACTGCCATTAATGCATTAATGACAGGTTCCAGCCTTTTTTGCTTATCAATGGCTAATTTATTGCTATATAAACAAACCGAACGTCTCGTAAAGGTGATCATTAGATTGGCATGATATAACTAAAGATAAGCATTACTTACATGGTTGATTTAAAAATAATTCTATAGAAATCTTCCTTATTAGATTGTTTCAATAATGTATTTGAATTTGTTTTCCCTATGAATTGGTTTATATATATTGTAACAGTCTGGAATCTTTTAAGGAATCAAGGTGATTGCATCTAACTATAATCGGATTTAGGGTCTTCATATACGATGCTATGAATGATACAATTTGAATTTAAACCAAGATTGAATCCATTTCAAACAAGATAATTTATAATTAAATATTTAAAGTAGATGCAACTTGAAACTAATTGATCCAATCTTCACATTTGTTGATTGTTCTGTTATGCTCAGTATTCAAACTCAGGGTAGTTTTTATACAATTAACTCTCTTCAGTGGTCTCCATCAATATCATACAGTAGTAATAATACTTAATATAATCTCAATAGATTTTTAAAATTAATTTCAACCATAGTAGATATGTATCATAACACAAACAAATTTTAATAAGTTATAAAACAAATGAAATGAAATTGTATAATTTCAAAAAAAAAAAAATTATAATAATACTAACTAGCTAAATTTATTTTAATTAATATATGTATAAATGATGATCTTATATTATCCAATCTTTATGAGGGAATTCCAATTTTATGAGATGCCCCCCCCCCTTCTATCTGTAGTCATTATTATGAAATAAAAGCCCTTTCATCCAAAGATGTTAATCATTTACACAAAGAATAATAAACAAATATTACTATATGAATTAAGTTAGTAATAAACAAAAATTTTGTCATGTCATGAATGAATTTAATATGAAGAACAATAAAATCTTATACCTTCTTATTAAGTTTACTTTTACCTTGGTCAAGTCGCTTTACAGGGAAGACCTAAATTTTATTATAATAAAAAAATTATTTAATTCAATGATCTTTCCATTTTTCTTCATCTAATAACTTTCTTAAATGAACTATTTCAACGTAAATGGTTTTTAGAAGCAAAGGAAATAAAATTAGATGAGCTGATAACACATAAAGATAATGATATATTAAAGTTTGATGGCATTGTCCTATTCCTTTCCATAATGAGATTAATAATGTTCATTAAGGATTATTCATCAGTCATCAACTATCAATGAGACAGCAAGAATAGTTCGTTGTTCAGAATTCTTCCTCTTGCATGATGTTGCCATCTTCTTCCACAAATTATTTCACTATCAATTGAAGTTTCATTTTAAATTATTTAGATGAAGTATGCATATACTTTAGGCATTTCGGTAGGAATAAGTAATTACATTATTTTCAGTTAAAACAATAGCATTTGATCCTATGGCAAGTGGTTTTTACTCACGATGCATTTTCTATACTTATTAACTTCTTAAAATAATTTAGTTTAAATATATAAATGTTTTTAGATGAAATTTATCTTCTTTAGAATTGTAATTTAGAATGATCTTATGAGTTTCTCTAATTAATAAACAAAAATTATATATAATTTCATTTTGAAATTATAATTAATAATACTAAGAATAATTTATTTACTCTTTTATTGAGTGAAATTAGAGTTCTGTTCCAATAAAAATTTTATCAATAAGAAAATTTGTTCAAACTATTGATCCATCTTTAATATGTTCAGAATTCGAACACAGCAAAACAACTATGCATAGTGGCTAATTCATTGGCAACAGATAGAATTAATTTTGAAATTATTTGATCTAGCTTTTATAGTAGAATCTACTTCTGGTAGCAGATGTTAAATATACTATTTGATTTTCATGATTTCATATTTGATTATTGTTGAAATTATTATAATTAATAATTATATAATTGAATTCTAATTTTTATTTCCTTTGTGTTTAATTGCTAAGATACGACTTGACCTAAGGTTATCTCCAGGTTTATGTCTTGATTAGTGGTTTTTGGTCAATTTAAATAATCATTATATATATATGAATGACTTAAAAATAATCATTTTAATATTTAATTTCATTAAAACAACTATTTACTTGAATTGATTTTTGTTATTAACGTTTTTATAGTTTAACCTTTAAGTTATATATCAACATATATATGTATTTGAATGTAAAAGGATCATGTATATACATATATATACATGTATGTGAGTAGTTTTACATACTCTCACAATATATATGTATATATGATTAATTATATAGAAAGTAATCACCCTTCCTCACTAGCGTCATTAGTAGTGGTGTTAAAATTGCAACGAATCCTTCCCCAGCCACAAAATAATGACTTTAAGAAGATAAGAACGGCCATCTTTATTTCGAACTCAAATGCAATTATATGAGCCAATCTTAAGTGTCTAGAAGAGAGAGTGTGATCAATGCTCTTACTTCTAGACACTTAAGATTAGCTCATAAAATTTGCATTTGAGTTCAAAATTAAAATGCCACTCTTATTTTTCTAAGGTCTCTATCTTGTGGCTGGGGAAAGATTCCTTGAAATTTTAACACCACAGTCTAATGATGCTAGTGAGAAGTGATTACCTTCTATATAATTACGATCTACCACTACACTAGTAAAATTTATTGATTATTATATATAAGTTTCTTAGTATAAAATATCTATGATACTTATTAGTCATTTAAGATATCAAACTATCATATCAGCCATTACTTGACTTCTCAGAAGTGTATCAGTTACTCTTTGATTAAACTAAAAGGGATACTGGATTCTCTAAATCTCTAAACCTAAATAATCATTTTCTTACATATGCTCAGACTTAGTTTAATTGGAACAAAAAAAACAGATAACATTATATATACAGTTTAATGAATCCACAATTTGAACAGAAATCTATAAAAAATAAGTAACAAATCACAATAGTAAAGACATTAATAATAATTCACTATAATAGTAAGGAAATCAAGATATCACGTGACTAAATTAAGCTTGTATTACAAATATAATATAATGAACGTGCTAGTAGCTCTAAACAGGCTTTTCCAATAAATGCTGCAAGAGAAAACATTTAAAATCTCTATCTAAAATTATCACTATCTCCAAACCAGTTTCGAGTTGATGGCTCTCATCAGTGAGATGCTAGGACATTCAGACACTAGATCTAAAATACTAAATCAAGCCCAGAATTTATCTAATACTTAACTATTAAGTAGAAAATCTGAAATTTTCAGATATCTATATTGATAAGGCTAATAATATATGGTGCAGCTGAAAATTCTTCAGACCCATATGGCTATTTAAGTTAGATATAGATGTCTAAATATTTCAGATTTTCTACATAATAATTAAGTATTAGATAAATTCTGGGCTTGAGTTGGTATTTTAGAACTAGTGTCTGAATATGCTAAGGCCTCACTGATGAGAGCCATTAGCTTGAAAACAGTTTACAGATAGGGATAATTCTAGATAGAAATTTTAAATGCTTTCTCTTGCGACATTTTTCAAAAAAGCTTGTTTAGAGCTATAAGCATGCCCATTATATTATAATAATTCACAAAAAGGAATTATTTAAATAACAATGTAAGAAAACATTTGTAATAATTACAATAACATTTGAAAAGGGCACAAAACCATGTGCCGAAAAAGACTTTTTCTGTATAATTATTAATAACATATATATATAGCTGTTATATTATGATTTTTCATTATTTATAATAATGTAGATTAAGTAAGCAATTCTAATAAACAGTAGGACAATATTAAACTGATGTGGGATTTATAAAAGTCTCCTCTTTTATCTTTATCTTCTCTTTTACTTAAGCATTTGAAAACAAAATGACTTTTGTATTTAAATACTTTCTTTGAATACATACATGGAATTTTTTTTCTTTACAAGTATACTAATGAAAATTTTAAAAACAGATCTTAAAATATGATTTGATAAAATGGTTTTCTTTTAAACTTATCACAAATTTTATCTAAGAGCAGTTATATGTTAACTGCGTATATACATACACAAACTCAAAACACAAAAATTTGTAACATGGAAATATCAAAATTTTAATAATATTATGAGAAATTAATGACTTTCCTATTTAAATATTAAAATGGCAGATTTAGCTATCTTTTAATTTGCAGCAATTTATCCATTTTGGAAGTCAAAATTTATCCATAGTTATTCTTTGGAAAAGCAAAGATTAAAAAATTATATGCATTATAGATGTATATGATGTCATATTGCAAATAATTTATTTATTTTTCCAATATATTTTCAAAATGATGGTATGATGTTCTCCCCCCCCCCCCATGAATTTTTTCATTAAAGTTATATTCTAAAAAAAATATTTTTATATAAAAAAAAAACATAGACATAGAGAATTCTAATACAAGATTTTTAAAATATATTGACACATACTTTCTGTTAGGAATAATTTTAATAATTATATTTTTATGTTATATCAAAATGTATTATTTTGATGTAAAGTTACTTTTAATTATAAAAAAAAAATTAAATTTATTGTAAATATTAATTACATTTTTATTATTAGTTTATAAAAGAAATTTGCCATATAAAAATATTTACAATATAAAGTGTACGTATAAGGCATAATTGTATTTAAAGTAAAAAATTCACTAAAAACTTGATTTTCTTGTCCATCCTCATACCTGATGACAAATCAGTATATAATATATATTTTATTAGGAAAAAAAAATCTCTAACATAAATGTCTTCTGTGTAAGACTGAAAGCAAATTAGAGAAAGCAAAATACTTATTTTTAAAAGAAAAAATTGTTAGTAATAATGATACCTATGTGTAACATCATTTTATTTAAAATTTTATGTAGAATAGTTTCAGAATGTTAAAAACTTTAAAAATAACATATCAAAATGAATATACTTATGAATCAATTTAAAATCAATAACCCTAACAATAATTAAATTATTTCTTTTATTATTATACTTTCTTAGTTTTATTGTTTTTTATATATCAGCTTTATGAAGCATTTAATATCTTATATTATTTATTAAATTTATAGTTATGATAAAAATCAAATTTTCAAATAAATGCATAAAAAAATCAAATATGGCATTTTAGGTTTATGAACTTATATTATACCTACAAATATTACGATGACAAATTTACCTGAATTGACAGAACAGCCTAAGGTTCCTCCACTATAGTATGGAAATACCCTAACTCTGAAAGAAAACCACTCATCTTACATGAAAAACATTGTTAATTCCAATAATTTAACTGCTTCTGCCTTTTGTAAGTTCTGCAGAAAAACAGGTTTTAATTTAAAAAGTCTTTCTACACATATTTATTAGTTATTTTGTTTCCCTTTTCATTACTTACTTCATTTAATAATCTACTTATTTGTTAATACAGAGTTGTCTACATATTAATAATTTTTATAAGTTATTCAATAGACTATAGTCCACTTAATGAATATTTCTGTAGTGTAATTATACTTACACCATTCTCATGCATGATAGGAACTGGTTTTTGTCCACTTTTAACACCTTGTGGGAGAGTGTAGTCATTAAAATATGACAAAATGATAATCTTTTTGACATGCGTCCGGTCATATATTCTATATTACACCCCCTCCCCCCCAAGATGTTAAAAGAGGATAGAAACCAGTCTCTATCTTGTGTAGGAGCGATCTAATGAAAATTACACTACAGAAATATTGTCCACACACTTTTTCAATTTAGTGAAAAACAGACAGCTTAATAAAAAAATACATGTACCAAAATATATAAAACATTTTTTTAAGATATAATTATTTAAGCTCATTATAAGCCTCAAGCATGTGCGCTTGAAAATGTGATGGTAGGGACCTCTACAGGTCTTAAGCACAAGCTTACATTTTGGAAGAAAAGAGGGGAACCCTTCTTTACTTCAACCTACTTTCTATATAAATAGGTGAAGCTGAACCAGTTAGATCTGAGAGCGTGAAGCTATTCAATACTTCACTGATTAAGTCCACAATTCCTATTACACATTAGTACTCGCGAAATCTTTCGATTTACAATGAGTCAATGGAAAGATCTTATAGTTAGAAATCTATTATGATAATTTAAAGTTGTGATTATAAATTTATTTAAAGCACATTGATTATGTAAGTAATATTTACTAAGGCAATAAACCTCAAGCATGTGCGCTTGAAAATGCAAAGATAGGGACCTCTATAGGTCTTAAACTTATGTAATCAATGTGCGTTAAATAAATTTATAATTAAGCTCATTATATAATGAAATACCTAATATAAAATTTAAATAAATATAAATTTATTTTTTTGACGTTGATAAGCCCTTAACAAAATTCCTTTAACCATATTTTTTTCTTTTTAAAATATTTACTCCCACACATATATCACTGAAATGTTATAATATATATTACAATGATAAAATAAAAAATTTTAAGGTGATCAATAGAAAATAGTAGTATATAATGAATAAAATAATTATAGAGCAAATAAAATAAAATTGTATTGACTCAATTGAATTAAAAAAACCCACTTAAAAAAAAAAAAGATTAACTATTTTCTTTACTATTAATATTTATAAAACAATGCGCTTATAAATTATAAATCATTATTTAATATACAAATTAATACAACCATTTTAACTTAATAATTTGAAAACAATTCATATATTGTGCAGAAGGACACTGTTTTCGTAATTATTATAAATCTCCATGCTTAATAATAAATTCATAAAATAAATAAAAATTTAAAAAGTATATTTAAAAAGACTAAAAATAACTAATCTATATAATAAAAAATAAATATATATTATATTCTACATTAAAAATAAAAAAAATTTTATAAGAATATTATTGCATGTCTAATGTTATCATTTTATTTTATTTTAATTTATAGATTATATACATATGTGTTTAAAAAACCATTCTGAAGATGATCTAAAGATAAGTCAAAACGTAAAAATAAAAAATATAAAAAATAATACATTTCAAAGAATGCTTTAAAAATAAAAGCAGCTAAAATGTATCTCCAAAACTTAAATATATATATATCGATTAACTACTTTAAATAAAAGAATAATGCTATTAATGTAGGTCAAATAATAGGGTATTTTTTTAAGTAAAAGTTTTAGTAATTAAATAAAAATCTAAACAATACATTATTTTCTTAACGAGTTCCTTCCAAATAAATAACGACTACAAAACAAAAATGATAATTTAATAGATTTAAAAAAACCTCTTTACCATTTCTTTCACGGTAACTACTTTTATACAGACAATATCAAAACATTTTCCCCGTTTATATGAGATTTTTGTAAAAAAAAAAAAGTGACTTACCTTGCAAATAAGAGTTTAGAAGCTAGTCGAAAATACCGCGCAACAGATAAGTAGATGTGAGCAATTCCTGCACAAAATCCACACCAGGGTGTAAAATACAACAACACTACATCCTTAAAAAAATATGTTAGTAAAAAACTAATTACTGAATACATAATACATTAAGCATTCAAATTCTATCAAATACTTTAATTAAAATAGATGTATGATTTATTGTTTGGGAATTCCTAAAAAGGCTGAATGTAAGGAGTAACAGACCTAGACCATAATCCATAGACTTGGGCTCAAGATTCTGCCACTCCACAATTGCATCAAATAACCCAGCAAAATTTCTTATTAAATTAAACTTAACTTAAAACCAAAAATCGTTAATCAATACTCCATCTTTATTAAGTAATTAAATTAAAAATTAAACTCATCCCTCTAAATCAACTTTTTAAAAATTTTCTGCCCAATTTTACTGCAATAGCTGCTTTATGACAGATATGACTGTAATACTTTTTTAAAAATAAAAGTTCATGGTAAACAATAACCTCGTTTCCTGAAGGGGTATGACATGAGCACACACACACCATCAGCAGTAAGTGTGTATCATATTTACAATTGTATTTTTACTTTTGTAGTCAGAGCATCAGTCTTTGTCTGAACAATCAATATTAACTTAGGATATTTGTTCCCCAATAAATAACAAAATACCCATTTCCTGATCAATATCCATTGGTTTGTCTACAGGATGACTATCTAAAAAAGAAAATCTAAAACTGGTCATGACCTGAAAAAAATTTCCCGAGTTTACCAGGAGGGAACAAACACTAAGTCACAGATGGCAACTATTTTTTTTTTACAAATTGAATTTTGTTAAATACATAAGTTTTTTAAGACATCGTGTTTTTATTTTTTTAAAAAGATATGATTTAGAAACAAAAATAAAATGGAAACATTACACAAACTATTCAGAATAAATTAGAAAATTTTAAATAATTTTTAAAATCAGATCAAAAAAGTTTATTAAAATCTAAAATCATTTCTTGTTTCAATCATTTATTTTGAATGAAGTGTATTAGAGATCACATGACATTTCAATTCCAAAAATTAGACATATTTTGGTGCTGATATAGTATGCACTCAGGGGGCCATTTTGAATTTTAAAACACCCAAAAACACTGCTGCCACATGAAAGCGATAAATGACATCAACTACTCTAGTCGATGTCATTTATCGCTTGCATGTGGCAGCAGTGTTTTGGGGTGTTTTAAAATTCAAAATGGCCACTGAGCATGTACTATATCAGCATCCATATTTTGTTATCTGCTCATTGTGCAAAAAATTTTGAAAAATTTTATGTTCAAGTCAAAACTGTCTTCATTTATTTTATGCCTTATCCCATAATATTAATTGCCATACAATGCAGTGCTTAGTTTCCACTTGTTAAAAAATATTTTCTCTCATTACGATTAAATGTATACGGTATTATAGGCAATAACCATCATTGGCACATTTAGTTATGTCGATTATCATTATTATTTCGATAAAAAACCAAGTAATCATCAGAAAATTAATTCAGTTGTTTTGGATGCTGTTTTTCTTTTTAAAAAAAATACCCATTCATAAAGTATATAAAGAATATATTTAATGATACAAAAGGAAATTAACCTTTCCGATATACACTGTTTGTTAATACAAAAGTCTCCACGCACATCATTTGGGTTTAGGGCGTATTCATATATAAGCCAATTCTTGCATGAGTGCATGAAGATTTATAGATTAATGAATAGTGCATATCAGAAAGGTTAAGATTTATACAGTAATAAACAATACATGTCAGAAAGGTTAGTTTCCTTTTGTGTCATTATATAGTGAAGCTGTACATATATATATCCATATTCACATTTTACAACCACAGTGAATGGATATTAAAATAAATTGTAAATTATTAATGAAATTTATATGTATATAATTAAGATATATATATATATATTATAGGTGGAAATTAAGAGAAAAGAAAGTTTTAAAGTAAAATACATAAATTATTACATCAGCAAATAGACAAATTAGCAAATGAATTTTATAACACCAAATAGATTATACAAAGTGATAATAAGGAATTCTTCCAGATGAACACCTTTCTTTCTAAATTTAAATCAATTAAGGAGAAAATGATGAAATATAAAATCGATTGTTTGTCATCAAAATAATGTAAAACCATGGACGCTCTTAAGAGGTTGTAAACAATGGAAGCATTAGCAGACTTCCATTAATTAATTAATGTAAAAATGAGGTAAAAAGGTATAAATACTAAAGTTCTCCTTTGTTCTGGGTTCTTGTTCTAAAATCTTAACCGTGAAACAACAAATATGTAAATCTCTGTATACATTATGTCTGAATAGAAAAGTTTGCCTCCCGCGAGTTTGTTCTCGGAGGGTGTCCAAGAGCTGAAATCCAGCAAAACACATAAGAACCATGCTTGATAACTGCCCATCGTTCCTGCCTGAAAGATCAAAAGATCTATCTAAATAGAAACATGAAGCACCACCATCTGTGATGTATATCTTAACAGCCGTCAAGAAAGACTGGCAATCATCACGAAGCCTCCAGTATGAACTCTTAATACGCCACCCTTGTAAAGCATAATCCGTATAAGTGCATCGTAATTACCAGTAACACTTTGGCGATTTTTTTTTTTCTATTGTTCTTGTTATTTCTATCTATAATGCCACATTTAAGCCAGCATTATATATGTTGAATAATTTTTATCATATGTATTCTAACAATCAATTAGGTTTTTTTTCCTTGTTATATATATTGACATATCGTTAGCATACCTACAAAATCAAGTTTTTGTTATTTATTACTTCATTGGTAATGTGGAATATATGTATATAAATGAGAAATTGGATGCTATATTTTAAAATAAGTTAAAGCATTGTTTTTTAATTTTCCCTCAACCCGCTACGTAAGGCAAAACTCGTTTCTAAATAAGCTATAAAAGTTGTCAAGCGTTGGTGGTCGAGTGGTTAGCACCGCTGCCTTACTAGCAGTTGTCCCGGGTTTGCGGATTCGCTTCCCGGCCGATGCTTTGACCCATGAAAAAAAAAAAATTGTTTTGACTCTAAAATGTTGCTTCATCCACCTTCTCAGGCATTTGTTTTATGAAATGTTTTTTTTAAAAAAAGAAAGCAATTATTTTATATATGTATATTTAATCAAACCAAATGCTTATTAAATAAATACACATTGGAAGATGCATTGCACAAGCATCAGTTATTTTAATATTTTGTAATAGAGAGGCAAGATATGACCGTTATCATATATTTATATATTCAATATTTATCAAATCTAAGTGCAAGTATAGCTAAACAATGATAGCTATTAATTAATCGTGCTAAAATAAGATTCTGACATAATACCCACGTATAATTCATTTAATGACTTTAAAGGAATAGGTTTTATTATTTTATAACGGATTTCTGGCATAGTAACATACGGGATCATATATCTATATATTAATGTTAATAAAGCTTTACTATTTACAGTCATTTGACCGTATTCTCAGACTGCGTACTTAACAATAATATCATGTCTCTAAGTTTTTCTATTTTTATTGTTTTCTAAAATATTTCATCCAACCAGTTCGTGAATATTGGATATACCAGTGGTGTGGAGTTGAATCCTGTTAAAGTGGCAAGGAGGTGAAATGGACCCTAAGCTACCGAAGACACTTCATTCCTGAACCGGATCACGTTTAGGTGAACGGGTTCCTTTCTCTAATAATTAATTAGAGGCAAGCAGTTATCCATCAATCAAATTGGTGAAATGATGAAGACGACGTTACTACATTATAGAAACGCATTTAAATATATATATATATGTTCACCAAAGTACTACGGTTATCTTACTCCTTTTTTTTAATAATCATGCCTGTTCATATATGCTCTATGTGCGTTGCTATGCATATTATCCGTTAGGATTTATATATATTAGCAAAAATGAGGTTGCGCTTAAGTTAACCGTTGGTCTGTTTAACTATTTACGGAAAATTCACTTTACCATGTTCATATGCCATAGACTGATTTCCACACTTCCTCTCTATCTAATCAAATTTCATCCCTTTTTTTTTTATAATGTATATCAAATATTTTAGTTTTTCATCTTTTATTTCCAAAATTTGTAAGCTACAATTGTATCTTATGTACACACATGGGTACTTTCTCAAATTATTTGTAAATAATTACATTAAATGAAATACAGACATTCTTATATTAACAATAAACTATAATCTGTAATAGTAACAAGATATGGGTGCCCATTATTTTATATTTAAACTTGATCACTATTTTAACTAAGATTCCTGAGAGTCTTATCTCTACCTGACCACTGGACTGCATTAAGAAAATGAACTCTTGTGAGATTAAGGGAGTGCGTCAGTTATGATCTAGAGAGGTGGGTGAGATTCAAACCATCTTTACGTATGTCTCTGGGTCGGGTTAAAGCAACTATACTTTCTGACCATTACAATATATATTCAGTATTTCTTCTTATAGAGTTATATAAAGAATATTGTATATTCTTTGATGAATAATCAACTTCGGTATCAAAGAAATAATGCAATATATGCTGTTGTTTTCCATTAATACTCGAACTATAATTTCAAACATATTACTCGTATTGAAAGAACTTTCTCATCTTTCATATAATACATGTTTCATAAACTGTAATATGTTTGAGTAATCAAAGACAGTAGATGAAAATGCTTTATTATCCATATCTCAGATTAGTTTAGCTAATAATGTTCATCAGTAAAGAAACATACCTGACATCTGGCAGCCATCTTTGACAAACCTGAAAATGATGGGAAAAGCAGCAAGTATTTAAGGTGAAGTTATCTTAATTCTATTCTAGAGCCCTGTAAGCTGGAATTGCCAATGGATATCAGATGGCATAATGATATAAAACTCATCCCCAAACTAATTGGTTTCTTGCTTTTCCCTTCATCAGTAAAGACTAAGATTTAAACTAAAACTCGTGTATTTATGCAATTTAAAAAACCCTGATTTTAAACCCAGGAAAACTCATTTGCATAGCTATCTAGATCTAACACTATGCCAGTTTCTGTATTTTTCTGAGTCCTTAGTTCTATAGAAAATGTAGATCTTTTTATTCTTTAGTTAGAAAGATTAATATCAACAACATCACAGGACTTCTAATCATATGTTTCCAAGACCAATTATCTTCATCCAATCCCAGAGCCATCTACTGTAAGACTGAGTAATCACTAAAAATCACATAAAATATTGCTATAAAATCCCCATACCCAGACTGGCATATTAGAACCAATTCATTTATGCAAAAAGAAGAGTTATCTATTTCTCCTTTATATTTTTAAATCTAATAATGAAATTTTTAAAAATAAACTTAAAGATTTCAAATCCATGAAAATTCACTGGCAATGTTTCATAGATTTGAGACTAGGTCAATTGCCATATATTTTTTGACCTCAATTCCATAATAAGCGTAAAACACTTTTACTCTTTGTCTAAAAAGACAAAACCAGCAACTTTATGTGTACTATTCATATGTTATATAATGAGCGTGAATAGCTCTTAACAAATTTTTCCAAATATCCCTATTCCCAGACCGGTTTCTAGCTGTTGGATTTCATCAGTGAGGTGCTAGGATATTCAGACATTAGATCTTACTGATGAAAGCCAACAGCTAGAAACTGGTCAGGAGATAGGGATATGTGGAAAAGTTTGTTAAGAGCTATTTGTGCTCATTATATAACATTTGTAGCTCAAGCTTATTAAATTAAGTCACATGATGCATGACTTGATTTCCTTGCAATTGCACTTATTCGTATATTTCCAAGAGTGATTATCTTCAACCTGATGTAAATAAGTAAACATATTTGAAGGTCACATGACGTTGTTAGTTAATATTTAATTGGTAATTAAATAAATAGATATTTCAATTATACTACAATTTATATTATTAAAATAATTTAACAACTAATAATAGATTAAACTAATTTGAAATTTTCCAGAAATTATATCAAAGAAACACAAATGCAGTGTGTATGCCTTCAATTGTTTTGCTTTCAAGAACGATAAATTTCTATTTCTCATTCCTAATAAAATTGTATGTGTGTTTAAGAAATGATACTACACTAGCAAACATGTTGCAAATTCTAATAAATTTTATAGGTAACTGTAAAAAAAAATGAATGGACCAAGAAAATGATATAAGATCAAACTGTTAGTTAAGTGTACTTCAAGTTAACAAACGTAAATACCTTGTTGAAATCATTATTGCTTATGAAGAGATAAATGAAATAAAATCACAGATTTAAACATGGATGAAGTGCTTTCGCTAAAAATAATTTAATAAAAAATTTTAAAAATGCCTAAATTTACAAAATATGGCTACATTCCTGAAAAGTTGGGGGTTTTTCCCATATATATATATATATATTATCAGTGCTTACCTATGGATCTAAGACATGGACATAAATACAGAGAAAAGTATGTCGACATGAATAGAAAAAAAAAACTAAAAATATAGTACATGAATGAGAGAATAGATATTACTAATACAAGAAATGTTGCTAAGCTAGACGTGACAATAAGAATAATAGAAATTGTTTCATTTTTATTTACCATTGTCAAACTCACCCTACTCACAACTTTGACACCATGCACCTCAGATAAATACAATAATGATTTATTACTAATCTTGGGGGTCATTTGTCTTTTATAGTATCTTTATTTATATGAATTTAAAAAGAATGGTGAAGTATGGAGGTGGATTAATATATCTATACTAGAAATTATAAACCGGGGCTCAAAATATTTAAAAGATCTAGAAAGAGACTATACATTAAAATGATCGATAAGAAATTTTGCTGGAATGATGGGGAGTACTTATGGATTGTGGAGATGAGATTAAACTTATGATTTTAATCTTCCAGTGGATTAATGATGATGCAAAGAACTTGAAAAATTTAGATATTAAAAAAAGAAACTGCTTTAAGATGGCAAGTAATAGGAAACTGTTACAATGATTAAATGTTATTGTTTGGTCTAAGTATTTTATAGCCTAGTTATTCCAATACACTTTGGAAAGCAGGGGGCTTAATACACAAAAACCATCAAAATCATATGAGCAATAATAATAAACAGTAATATGTCAGACGTGTGTGTAAATTTCTGACTAATTATACCTCTTAAAGTGGCTATTTGCTTATTCAATCAACTTATACAAATATTTCCGATAATTTGCTCAAAAATGCATACCTTTAAATTATTATTTAATCATACATATATAAACAGCATTGGTCACCTTATTACAGGTAGTTATAGTGTAGATCAGGGGTGGGCAAATAGCGGCCCGTGGGCCACATGCGGCCCACTAAGAGTTTTTATGTGGCCAGCCAAGACAATCAAAAAAATCCACCTTGAACTGAGATTTCCTTCCCATGCGCAACTGAAGATTCATCTATTTTCCACTAGGATGGCCACACCAATACATATGCACAGTATAGATACAATGTGCAGTGCTTTTCCAGTTGATCTGGTTAATTTCAATTTTGTCTTTGCATTAGCAAATATATACATTTCCATCTTTAGTGAAACCATGAACCCTACGAAAAAATGTAAAATCGGTGATGAATGTCGTGTGTTTAATGAAGAATGGACAAACAAATATTTCTTTGGTAATATAGGGAATAAAGCAGTGTGTTTCTTGTGTCATGAAAAAAGGTGCGGCCCTCTGCTAACCTTCGCTTACCTCCACCAACCTCTGCAGCTCCCAAGCTAAAACAATTGTCCACCCCTGGCGTAGATGATTCGAGTGCCATCTGACACAACCATCAGGATATTGACACATATAACTTATTTATGTATGTTAATATGAATAGGAAATATTTTCCATAATATCTAATAATGAAAGTAACCGTTACATAACCAGGCCAAATCATGTAGATCATAAATTACTCCCGATGAAATGGACATGAAATTGGTATAGTGATCGGACAATTTTATATAAATAATTCAAAATTGCAACAATTTAAACAAATAAAAAAAAAAAAACAATTTATTTACCGACTGCATTCGTATTATAAATCATCATCAATTTTAGCCACTGAATTTGAGTGCTATGAATTTGATCGATAAGGCCGAAAGTATGCTCAGCTATATATTGACACTTTAAAACAAAAATAATCTTTTCTTTATCAGAAAATAAAATGCTTATGATAGGCTTATAATTATTAGTATCTTATTATTTATTTTCTACACCAAATATACTTTCATTAGTAATTATTTGTCAAGGATAGCCATTAACTACCTTTAATATCGTTAATCTAATCAATTTTAAGTAACTAGTAGTGATATTTCTAAATAGTCATCCCTAAATTAGTATACAGTTTGTTTCCCAACTACGTGTGAAAATATAAATAAGAAGTAATAATATCAATCGTACTCCTGTGAAATGTCCATGGTTAATTCTGATTAACTAAAAATTTGCTAATCTTGCAATCACAGCTTATATTATAAATATAATTATATGACCGAATACACTTGCCATAATTAGTACCATGACATTTAACACATCACAGATATAATCTCATTTGCTGTTGGCTCATAAATATAATTCACTTATTCAGCAATCTTTAGCTTCACAGTTAATGTATATATATATATATGATTAAAAGCTAGTCAACACTTAGGTAATCCCAATATTATTACCAATCAACAATTTCAACTGTTGCCAAGGCAACCTCCTTTTAATAATAAAGGTGGAATCCCACCCTTATTAATGATCTAATATACTTATATAGATACTAAAGATTACAACTTGACCACAGAGATTGAAATTATTGATACAAAGAAGTTTAAATAAACCTGTTTAGTCAATTATAACATTACAAACTCCAATTATAATTTTCAAATTGCACCCAAAGTATTACTTAAATAATAAGTGTAATAATGTTCAATATATATATAGAACAAAATTTGTCTGTCAAGTGTATACTTTAGTAAACTTATCTATCTTTTATACTAGTGGTGGCTGGTCCATATGCACTGTAGCACCGTAATACTTCCAGAAAGAAAATAATAATATAACAATCATTCAATACTTTGCATTAAAGAATTGCTTAACACAAATATTTGTACAAAAGGGTAGTGAGCAAGAATGAAGGCAGCTCTGTGTTCGTAGACAACCAGAAGACATCTAAGCATGAATTTGAACCTACAAATGCTACTATAATCTCTACTGAAAGGAATGATGAAAATGGAAGATTGAGGGGGCATGATTTATAGTGAGAGATGTAAATGCAATAAATAGAAAAGAAACATGCTTTTCTAATTTCGAAAAGATGGACTATCTAAACGAACTTGCATAAATTTTGCATAAATTATTAAAGTTAAAGGCTATGATTATAGAGAGAGAATCTCTGAAAGCGCTAAGCCGTGATGAAGAATTATTTCAATTAAAAGAATTTTAATTTTACTATATGCTTAAAGGGTATTAAGTTTTACATAGTTATTAATAATGAAAGAAATTTGAAATTATAAATAAATTAAGTAAATATAACTAATTAAACCGTTTTTAAAAAGAATTATTTTAAAAGATGGTTGAGATTCTATTTAAAGACGCTGCTAGTTATGGCAAAAAAAATTTCAGCAAATTCGGCCAAGGTTCGTTTGTGTTTATTAATGCACAAAACTAGCACCAGTGGAGCTGCTTGCTATGGCAGTATTTTATTTGTTCTGAAGAGAAATCAGAGTACATGAACACATTACTTCAAATAACTAAAATAACTACTATGTGATGTGATGTGATGTATTGTGGCTTCTCCTTAAACGAAGTCAAAAATATCTCAGCAATTATGCCCAGATAAACCTGTTAGCCACTTTATTTTACATTCCCCACTCTAAATTTTCCCATATTCTGCTCCATCCCATTTCAACAAATGTTGTTTGACATGATAGAATAAAATGGCCATATGGTTGGAGTCAGAAATGCTCCGTTTTGTTTCGCTGGCTTAATTTTTGGCCATAATACTGTAATAAAACAAGTCTGCTTAAAAATGACATGTAATATAATTTCAAGAGGTGGCCTTCTATGGCTTCAACTCTCTTCTTATTTTTATTTTTAATGATAACATACTTAATGAAGCGATCATCTCAGGATCCAATCTCAGATATATAAAATCTCTACTTCACAAATCATAACATCATATATATATATATATATATAGTACATACTTAACTATATCAACTAATGCTCTAAATAACTTCTATTTATATTCTAAGTTCAAAGTCATGTAAAACATACTTTAATGTAATTTAATGCAGAGGGTCAAATTCACAATATATGTTCAATCATTTTAAAAGAAGCAATACTCGATTTATCTATTTAAATTAGAATTACAGTGTCGATAACATTGTGTTTTTTCTTTCCCTTTTTATTATAGTGGTATTTTATACTAATACTAAGACATTTTACATATATCAAAACATTTTCCACACATGTGCGCTCACAGTACATTTATTTACATGCATTTGTTGCTAAATTTAAATACTATTTACCAAACTTTTTTTTATAGATTATTAGATTTTTTTGCAAAATAAGAAAAGAAAATAATTAAAATGTATATAATGTAAATGGCAATCTTAGTCGCTTCTTTTAATTCTAAAATAAAGCTAAAAAATAATTTGCTTCTCCTTATAACAATCAATTAAATAACGTACACTAAATATATGTTATATACAATAAAATCTAGTTAACTACACAAATCATAAAAAAAAAAATTATTAATGATCAGAATATCAATTTCATCTATAAATAATTGGGTTTTTTTAACTTAAGAATACATATATATGAAACAGTAATGAATGTTTCCATACCAGATTTTTCTCTGCAGTCCATTGTGAAAATTCTCAATTTAACCACCATTTTATTTCTCCATTGATGACAAGTATTACAGTATTCAATTTTTTATTACTTTTCTTTCTTTTCCAAGACATGGCTACACTACACAGCCCTTTATCCAATTTGTAGACAAAAGGAAATATCCATCCTCAGATCTCTAGTTTCATCTATGGTGTTTTCCTAAAACTACTGGCTGATTAACCAACTTTTTTTTTTATGTTCAAAGTATAGATGTCTTTAAAATAGCAATTAAGGTTTACCTATATTGGATCCAAGATAGACTTCAGGCAACCAATGTTTTTCCTTTTTATGGCCTGTCATAATAATGACTCTGAAAAATGACATGAGAATCAAGAAGCAAGAATACAAGGTCAATAATTTCCCACAAAACCTTCTATACATATTGCAACCTCTTGCTTTTGACACTTTAATGAGTTCTTTATTATACCTAAAATTTGATGACCTCAATATATTTTAATTACAATTAATTACTTAAAATATCTTAATTATTTAATCGATTGAATTTCTTCTGTCTTGGATTACATTATTTTATCTTTATGCAGCTATACCTTGATTTCAAATCCTTTTACTTCCCAACATGAAAATGCAACCTTAAAATTAAAAAATCAGTCTTAATCTTTTTAATCTCTTTATTTATTTATTGAAATTTAAACCAAAATACACATTTTTTACTAAAATCTATTTTCTTTCCTATTAATGTACCTAATTTTGTTGTTTTTTTTTTCCTCATGTGTCATAGTATCAGCCGGGAAACGAACCCGCTAACCTGGGACAACGGCTTGTAAAGCAGCCATCATTGACCTCTCGACCACCAATGCTTTTGTTGTTTTTGCAGTAAATAACTCATACAAACATGAATTAAAACATACATTCTTTTAAATGCATTTTTCTAATTCTAAATTTTAAAATCTCTGATAAGAAAAACTAACTTTACTATTTTAATTTATTTTATAAAGTGTATTATTTAATTTTTCTCAAATTTATCCAATTATAATAAAAACTTATTACTATAACAAATAATCTATTTATATAGAGCTTGATTATGTATGTAATATAAAGAAAACAAACCTTCAATCATGCACCTTTCATGAATTTGATGCACTCACCCATAAGCATCAGGTTAAAAAGCATAAGTGGACGGATACTTATGCTTAAAGCTTATCATTATATAAGACCTTTCCTCATCATGCTAAAATCAGGGCTTTAACGTATTGTGTGCCTGAATTATAGCTTAATAAATGAATTGTATAAACTTATTCAGTTCTTGAAAAACACGACTGAATGTTTATTCCCTTTTCCTATATTACATACGTAATCAGTCGCTATATAAATAGACTATTTATTACAGTAAATTCAAAAAAATCCAATGGCTTCTTTTGCTGATTTAAATGTTTGATCTGTAAATTACGCATTAATTTTGCTACTTTATACATACATTGGATAAAATTTCTCTGCAAATAACGCATTGAGATCTGAGTAAATTTTCTTCCGACTCAAGCCAAGAAATGAAAGCAAATTTTAAATAATTTGAATTGAACAGAATGTTTTCATTTTGCCTGAGGCAAATCATTTTGTGAATAAATAATATTTTCTTTACCATTTAAAGTACTTAAAGTGATATTTGAAAAAAGTTAGCAATAGTTTTTGATGTTTTCTAGTTATTATTCATTTTTAAAGGACTAAAATTGATTTATAGTAAACACCTATTATAATTTCTATCATTGTACAGCAGTATAATTCTGATCGGCTGGCTATGACAAACTACATAGTATATACGACTGATAACTGTTAGGTTACTTTTGTATATACCAAAGTCCGCTTCAACACATGAAGTACGCATGCGCAAAAATGTTAATAGAGCAGTGTTTTTACTGTGAAATGACTGATACTAAAAAACAGAAACTTTTTTGTATTTCTTGCAGTGTTTTTTTTTTTAGTTTATTTTCTATGAATAAAACAATTAACAACAAAAGATAATCTTAGAACTGAATTAAAGATAAATTTAATAAAATTAGCAATATTTTAAAAGAGTGTAAAAAAATATAAATAAATTTATAATCTTTATGCAGACCAGTAAAATTTTTCTGCAGACTACCTGTTTGTCCTACAGTCATTTTAATAAACTACAGCAATGCCCCCTTGTGACAAGGCAATCCACTAATCAGATAAAAAAATGAATTCACTTTTGTATCAATCACTGATCTACTACTATTCATATTCGATCTTGAAGACCAGCTCAAAAGTGGATTCATTTTTGCATCTAATTAGTGAATTTCAATGACACAAGGAGGCATTGCTGTAGTTTATTAAAATGACTGTTGGACAAACAGGTAGTCTGCATAATTGCTGATAGATTCTTGACTTCGTTTAAGAAGAAGCTACAGTACATCACATCACATCACATGACACTATTTATAGTATTTTGAAGATCACTCACAGTGCTACATATGTAAAAACCTGTTTGTTTAATTAGTTATAAAATTAAGATAATCTACTCTTGTTGAACAAAACTACATGACATTAATGGTATCATGTGATTGTATTAATAATAAGATTAGGTATATTAATTTTTAATTAGGCTTGAAGTTTACACTTGGGCTATAAATGATGAGATAATATTTAAACTTATAAACGATTAGTAATAATCATTAAAGTATTCATCGCCAGAGAATGGGGTCAAATGTGAAGGAACAAAAAATTTGGCACTCTTAGATTAAATCACAATAGAGATGATGAAGATACGTAAAAGATTAAGATATGGACCAACCAGAAAATGCATCTTTGAGGTCGTCTATCTTTTTTATTTATTGTGTTTAATGTGTGTGTGATGAAGTTGGAAGTTTGGGATATAAAGATATTCTAAATTTTTTGTAAAATTATTAGTATTACGAATTAGGTTTCGATGCTTTAAATTCTTTTAGTAAATTATATCATTTCCAAACCATTAACAAGCCATTGCAGAATGAAAATCTCTCCAAGTTTAAACCAGTTTCTTCAACCCATAATCTCTTATCACATCAAAAAACTGCCTTATTTGATATACCCATCTCACACAAGGACTCTTTCTACCTCATTTACAACCTCTTGGGATCCAATTTAAACCTTCGAACTGTTCTATCTATTATCATCTCCTTTAACAATATCTCCCTCGCAACTCCATTTCCGTCGCTTAACTCTTCCAATGATATCAGCGATACCGGTTTGTTCTCATGACCATGTGACATCTCTCCATATATTGAACTTCAATTGAGTTTTAAAGTTTATATCTGTGCTAGACATAATCTCTAGTTTAGTAAATGATTAATAATAGCCATGACTATATCTATCTAAAGTGGATAGTATCAAAGATGTGGGTTGAGTTAATTTGACACTTGTAATTCAAAATGTAATTATTTAATATAGATAAATATTTTTTATATAATAAAAATATATGAGAGATAATGATCTAGATCAACTGATGAGTGCTGGTTCATCACGAAATGCATCTTGGGGTCATTTGTTTTTTATTGTATTACTGACCTCATTGAAAAGATTAAAAGACTGAAGTGAAGTTGGGCTGGACATATTGCTAGAAGAGATGACAATAGATGGACAGTTGAAATCTTAAACTGGATTCCAAGAAATTGTAAAAGACCCAGAAAGAGACCACATGTGAGATGGATGGATGAAATAAGAAAGTGTGCAGGGGTGACATGGAGAAGAGATGCTAAAGATCGGAGAAGATGGATTGAACTTGGAGAGATCTCGCAGTGGATTGATAATGGTTGATGATGATGATTACATATGGGGGGGGGGGAATGTGAATAACGATGCATTGGTGTATTTAATTTTAAAAAATCAGATGTATTAATCTTTAATTGAGTTTTAAAGTTTATGTCTGCACTAGTAGCAAATGATTAACAATAAACATTACAATATGGGTTGAGTTAATTTGACATTTGTAATTCAAAATATAATTATCTCTCCTTACTTCTTTCACTGGTTTAAAGCCTCCATGTTGTTTTCCTGCTAAGTATCCAACTTTCAGATCCATAAGTAAGAACTGCTAAAACCATTCCAAACACAAAAATATATTTCCTTTTAATATTATTTTTCTATCAAAAAGTAATCCCTCTAAGTTTAATCCTAGGATTAATTACATTCATCATGTGATCAGCCACATTAATAATCTGATTAATATACCGGAAGTTGCTAACTTCTTTTAATTCATAATTACCAATTTTTAATTTTTTCCTCATTTATTTTTAGTCCTATTTTCTTATTTTTATCTGACAACTCCTGCAACATTTCCTGAGATTCTGAAGTATTATTGGGACAAATGCCTATATTATCTGCAAAATCTAGATGACATTATATATTCTCTATTTAAACATTATGTTATTACTCTTTCGTATGCCTACCCAGGCTGTTAATAGTAGTAATAATGTGATGTGATGTATTTTGGCTTCTCCTTAAACGAAGTCGAGAATATCTCAGCAATTATGCCCAGATAAACCTGTTAGCCATTTTATTCTCCATTCTCCACTCTCAAGTCTTCCCATATTCTGCCCCATCCCATTTCCACAACATAATCTTTGTCAACTCTATGGCCTTTATATCTAAACCCCCCTTATCTCTTCGCAAACCCAACATAAAAACTAATAACTCACTTTCTGTATAGTTACTTTGTTCATGTCTATTCTCCCATAACTTCATTATCTGTACCCTTTCTGCTTTCAAGCATTTACATTCAATCAACAGGTGTCTAATATTTTCTATACCTTCCTTACACAATTTGCACACTAAATTATCCATAGTTTTCCATTTACATGTATATTCTCTTGTTGCTAAAGATCCCGTTCGAGCTTTAAATAATAAACTACTTTCCTTACTATTATCATAAATTAACTCGCATGCAGTATTCCATTTACTTCTATATATATTTAAACTCTTCTTACCCTCCTTACTATTTCTCCATCTCTCCAACTCCTTATTTTTTATTAATGCTTCTATTCTTTTATCCCATTCCTTATCACTATAACACTCAACAATCCTCCTAACACAATCATCCGACCTTTTATACAAGTATACTGATATAAATTCTTTATCCAAATCTTTTGCACACTGCATTACCTTTCTCACCCATCTTGTTGCCTGCCCTTTACTCATAACCCAATTGAACACTATTTTTGCTATTCTTTTACTATCCATAAACTGCAACCTACCAAACATTTTCATTTTACTTTTTGCATCTCTCATATAAAAACTTGACCATCCCATTTCTCCTTGAATTGCCTCCTTTGCTGTCCACATCTCTGCATCTAATGCATGTCTTCCTACTTCCCTTTGTAATTTCTCTAAATAATCTAAAACTCTTTTACTAACCCATAATGCATCATTACCATATATTAACCCTGCTATTGCAACTCCCTTCCATACTATTCTAGCTACATCATATGTATTATAGGAAAATACTGTTAGTTTCTTTACCAAGACCCTTTCTTTTCTTTGCTTCATTTACCAAGTTTTTCTCCCATTCATCCAAGCAATTTTCCTGATTACATAAGATGATTCCCAAATACCTATATCTATCCACCACGCTTGACTTTATATCCCCCAATAAAAATTCTACATCTTCTCTTTCCCCAGTATTAACCATCATTATATTTGATTTTTCTTCACTAAATTTAATCCCCATCTCTTTACCCACCCTTGCACATGTCCTCAACATAATTTCCATATCTTCTCTTCTTTCTGCACACAAAAAGATATCATCTGCAAAAAAAAGACCCGACAAAATATATACTCCCTTGCCACCTATTAATGGTATCTCTACCCCTCTTCCTAGTCTTTCTATTGCTTTCTCCATTTCACTCAAAAACAACAAAAACAAAATAGGTGACCTAGGGCATCCTTGCCTTAATCCCACCCCATTTTTAACTTTAACTGATTCTATATCCCCTAACTGGTAAGTATAATAATTATTTTCATATAATTTCTTAATAATATTTACTAAAGCTTCATCCATTCCCAAATTGGCTAACCTTACCCATAATCTATTTCTATTTACTCTATCATATGCTTTCTCTATATCTATAAAACTCATATATAATGATCTACCTGAATTCCTACTCATCTCTATAAGCTGTGTAACTACAAACAAACTATCTCCTATACGCCTATCTGACCTAAAACCTCCTTGCATTTCCCCCACTACATTATTCTCTTCCATCCATTTTACAACTCTTCCAGCTACCATATATGAGAAAACTTTATATAAAACTGATGTTACCACTATCGGTCTATAATTATTTAACTTTCTATGATCCTTACCCTTTCTTTTAAATAATAATCTTATTCTTGTATTACTCCAACCAACCGGAAAAACTGTCTTCTGTGCCATTTTATTAAAACATAATAATAACTTTGCTTTTGCTCTATGCCCTAAATTCATTACCATCTCTGCTGCCCATCCATCTAAACCTCTCGCTTTTCCACTTCTCAATCTCTTCCCTGCCTCATTCAATTCATTTTTTGTGAACCTAATATTCCCATTACTAACTGCTTCCATTTTTTCTATCACTACTTCCTTCACATCTAACATCTTTTCTATATCCATTACATATCTATTTAAGATTCTCTCTACCTCTTCTCTAGAGCTACATTCTATTCCCTCATCATCTATTATTACTATCTCTCTTTCACCTACATTTCTCCTTTTAATGTAATTCCAAAATTTTTTACTCCTATCTCTTCCACTTTTATTAATATCCTCTAACAATTTACTATTTAACTTCATCCTCTCTCTATAATTATCCATTTTAGCCAACTTCTTCTTTTCTAAGTACTTTCCCTATTTAGCGTTAATATCATTTTCACTTTCTTTGTTCTTAATAGCACACTTATATTCTCTGCATGCTTCTTTCCTCTCTTTTACACTTTTACTAACTCTCATTTTTTTATTACTTTTATTCTTCTGCATATTCTCAACCAAAACCCTATTTGCCACTTTTTCTATTTCACCACACCAGTCCTTATACTCATCCCCATCCATCTGCTCCATGGTTTCTTCAACTTTTATTCTATATTCTTCCAACTTATTCTTATCATTCACTCTCCATCCACATCTTTCACTATTATTTCTACCTTTATTTCTAACCTCCATCACATTACTAACCATTTCTATTACAATAAAATTATGATCACTATTACATACTCTCTCTTCATTATCAAACACCTTAATTTTCCGTATTTTATTCATTCCCTCTTTCTCTACCAATACATAATCTATTGTGTGAAATACATTATTCCTAGACCATGTGTATTGTCCCTCATACATATTTGATAAATTCCCAATGCTCAAATTTACTCTTTGACAAAATTCCTTCAACAACTGACCATTCTTATTATCTACATCATCAATTTCTTCAATATGTCCATTCATATCCCCTATAACCATTATTCTCTTCCCCTTTTCTTTAAAAATTTGTATATCCTTAACTAGGCATTCATATATACTACTGTTCCACTCCATTACAGTTTGACTATCTCCAGTAGCTATATACACTACAGCCACCATCCATTCTTGTCTACCCAACCTTATTTCAAACCACAAATGCTCTTGACACTTAACAATATTTAAATATTTCCTCGATATAACACCTATACCACCACCCCTTTTTTCTTTTTCTTTTCTGTTTACACCCTGCCATACCACCTCTTCCAAAATAGGTTCTTCTTCTTCTCTTAGATGAGTTTCCACTACTGCTAATACCTCCAGCTCTTCATTTTCAATTGCTTTATTTAATTCCAACCACTTTTCTGGTCTCCTACCACCTTGCATATTCAAAAATCCAATTTTAACAATTTTTTCTTTCCTAACTATTCTTTTATAAATTCTTTTGATTCTTTCTTCTCCATTACATTTATAACAACCTTTCTTACCATTAATCTTACAAAACCATTCCCTCTCCACATCTACACTTATATCTACATCAACCATCTTTTGCTTATTTCTTTTATCCCCTCCATTCGTCTTGTTTTTGATAATATTACAATTTAAAAGCCCACCCCCCTTTAAAAGTTTCACGAATTATATTCTTTAAATATCAAACTCCCTAAAACTTCACTTCCTTGTTTTCCTAAGTGCAATCCATCTTTACTATATAACTCCCTCTTTCCAATAAACCAATCCCATACATCCACAAACACAACATTATTTCTCTCACACAATTTTTTCACTCTCTCATTTATAGAATATGCTCTATCTAACAAATACCTCTTATCAAATCTTGGTAATACTCCAACTACCCCTACTCTTCCTTTAATCTCCCTCAAATTTCTAATCAATTCTACATACTCATCCATTACTCTCTCTGATGGCTCTAACAAATTATTAGTCCCTACCATAACATATACATCTCTACTACCTAGCTTTTTTACTTTATCTGTCACATCCCTAATTTTTGCTCCAGGCATACATACTCTAACATACCTGCTTCTATTTTCCCTTGCAATTATATCCCCACATTCTCTTATTAGTGAATCTCCTATCAACACTGTCTCATAATCTACTTTCTCTACTCCATCTGTAACCTTGTCTATCATCTTCTGGACCTCCTTATCCCTTTCTTCCTTATCATTTCTACTCAATAATTCCTTTATCTCCTCACACTTTGTCTCTAACAATTTTAATTTTACTTCTACATCCTTCACTTCTTCCTCTATCTTACTTATTCTCTGTCTAACCATTTCCATTGCATTACTACTTTCTCCACCCATATTTATAATATAATCTTCAATAACTTCTCTTCCTCTTTCTTTCTTTATTTTTGCTTTCCTAATATATAACATATAATAACCACATTCCACTCTTTTGACACTTTGAAGCAAAATATATTTATTTATTAATATTACAGTTTCGACTGTTCCTAGCAGTCTTCGTCAGATCTACAAAAATTTAAACATTATATTAATACAACCATATTTCATACATATATCTATTAAATTTTTACAATTTTACCAACTTAATTATTATGATAAGTTTATTCATAAAACTTACTATTATATAACTTTAAAATCTACTTTACCCTTTATTTCTATTCTTAGTTATTATTATACTAATATTTATTCATCTTTTTTTTTCTTTTACAATAATTTTATAATTTCAATGTAATATTATTATATTACTATATTCATAATTTAACCTTATTTTACATATTACTTTATTCACAAATTTAACTTCATTTTACATTTCACCTATTATCCTAATTTTTAATTATTTTATTCCATTCCTTAATTCCATTTTACCCATATTTTATTCCTGCCTCTTCCATTTACTTATCCGTTATAAAATTATTTTAATTATTTTAATTCTTATATGTATTTTTATTTTATATCTTACTTTAATATCTACTAAACTCTCTCTACTCCACCATTTTCTATCCCATAATATACTCTAATTTCTTTTAATCTATATACAGCTCCCTCTATTATCTATTATACAAACTACTTATTTTAATTCTTATTAGTTTTCACTGTTTATTTTATTTATTTTTTATTTTTTATACTAAGATAGTTTTTAAACCACTTTCTCTATTAATATTTGGATTTATCTTCTTTATTAAAATTGCCTCCCTTATTTTTCTATCCCTCCTACTACTTGCATAACTTATCATTCTAATATTCTCTTTTTCTAGTTTATGACCTGTCTCCATAAAATGCATATATACCGGTGATCCTCTATCATATTTATGTTGCTTTAACCTAGTATATATTGAATTTTTCATCTCACCAACATATTTATTCATAATCCCTTTATCCCTACATTTTCTGCATTCTATCTCATAAACCCCATTTATATATTTCTTCTCTCCACTTATATACCTATTCTAAAATATCCATTATATTTTTCTTTTTTTATATTCACTACTTTATATTTAATATCAATTTTAAAATCTTTATTAATTTTTTTAATAATATTATTAATTCCCTTACTATACAACTATCATTAACTTTTATTCCTATGTATTCCTTCTTTTCTTTTCATTTCCCTTCATCCTTTCCCTCTTTTTTATATAACTCTTCTATCTTTTTTATATTGTTTTTTATTACCTTTTCTGGATATTCATTTTTCTTAAAATCTTCCTTTATTCTATTTATTTCTTTATCATATTCCTCTCCTTCATCACAATAATATTTTGCTCTATATACCTTAGAACTTATAGCACTAATCTTATGCTTAATATCCATATTAGAACCCCAATTTACTGCATTTGTAATACCCATTTTCCTAAACACTTCTGTTTTTACTTTACATCTTTTCTCATAATATTCCTTCTTTATCATTATATCTAGATACGCCAATCTATTATCATTCTCCCATTCTATTGTAAAATGTATCTTCTTATCTATTTTATTTATTTTATCTATAAATTTTTTTTATATGTCTCTCACCTCTATTAAATATTAATAGAAAATCATCCACATATTTTTTAATTAATATTGGTGCATTCTCATCCCCTATCATTTGATCTTCCATATCCTGCATATATATCTCACTCAATACCCCACTCAATGCACCTCCTATTAACAATCCTTTCTGTTTATAAAAAAAGGATGGAAGAGATGTTAGAAGAATTTTTTATAAAGATAACGAAAGATGATACAGGGGTGAATAATAAAAATATATATACAATGATTAAAGCTTTATATAACAAAGGATTAGTAAATAGAGGATTATTAGAGAACTTAGTTACTAAGGATTGTGAAGTGGCAAAAATATATGGGGCGCCAAAGATTTATAAAGAAGGTATACCATTAAGACCAGTGGTTAATGGAAAGGGGTCTTATTATGATAGAGTATCGAAATGGTTAGGAAAGATATTCAGAAAATATGTAAATAGAGAAATGGGACATTTATAAAGAATAAAGATTTAGTAAAAGAAATTAAGACAAAAGTAAATGAATATAGTAAATATAAATTGGCAATGGTAAAGATGGATGTAGTGTCCATGTATACAAATATTGATGTAGAAAGTGCAATTAGTTTGGCAATTAATAAATATAAAGAAGATAGGGAAATGGAAACAGAAATACCTGTAGAGATAATAAAGAATTTAATGGAAATATGTTGTAAAGATATAACTTTTGAATTTAATGGAGGGTTTTATAAACAGAAAGAAGGATTGTTAATAGGAGGTGCATTGAGTGGGGTATTGAGTGAGATATATATGCAGGATATGGAAGATCAAATGATAGGGGATGAGAATGCACCAATATTAATTAAAAAATATGTGGATGATTTTCTATTAATATTTAATAGAGGTGAGAGACATATAAAAAAATTTATAGATAAAATAAATAAAATAGATAAGAAGATACATTTTACAATAGAATGGGAGAATGATAATAGATTGGCGTATCTAGATATAATGATAAAGAAGGAATATTATGAGAAAAGATGTAAAGTAAAAACAGAAGTGTTTAGAAAAATGGGTATTACAAATGCAGTAAATTGGGGTTCTAATATGGATATTAAGCATAAGATTAGTGCTATAAGTTCTAAGGTATATAGAGCAAAATATTATTGTGATGAAGGAGAGGAATATGATAAAGAAATAAATAGAATAAAGGAAGATTTTAAGAAAAATGAATATCCAGAAAAGGTAATAAAAAACAATATAAAAAATATAGAAGAGTTATATAAAAAAGAGGGAAAGGATGAAGGGAAATGAAAAGAAAAGAAGGAATACATAGGAATAAAAGTTAATGATAGTTGTATAGTAAGGGGAATTAATAATATTATTAAAAAAATTAATAAAGATTTTAAAAATGATATTAAATATAAAGTAGTGAATAAAAAAAAGAAAAATATAATGGATATTTTAGATAATAGGTATATAAGTGGAGAGAAGAAATATATAAATGGGGTTTATGAGATAGAATGCAGAAAATGTAGGGATAAAGGGATTATGAATAAATATGTTGGTGAGACGAAAAATTCAATATATACTAGGTTAAAGCAACATAAATATGATAGAGGATCACTGGTATATATGCATTTTATGGAGACAGGTCATAAACTAGAAAAAGAGAATATTAGAATGATAAGTTATGCAAGTAGTAGGAGGGATAGAAAAATAAGGGAGGCAATTTTAATAAAGAAGATAAATCCAAATATTAATAGAGAAAGTGGTTTAAAAACTATCTTAGTATAAAAAATAAAAATAAATAAAATAAACAGTGAAAACTAATAAGAATTAAAATAAGTAGTTTGTATAATAGATAATAGAGGGAGCTGTATATAGATTAAAAGAAATTAGAGTATATTATGGGATAGAAAATGGTGGAGTAGAGAGAGTTTAGTAGATATTAAGGTAAGATATAAAATAAAAATACATATAAGAATTAAAATAATTAAAATAATTTTATAAGGGATAAGTAAATGGAAGAGGCAGGAATAAAATATGGGTAAAATGGAATTAAGGAATGGAATAAAATAATTAAAAATTAGGATAATAGGTGAAATGTAAAATGAAGTTAAATTTGTGAATAAAGTAATATGTAAAATAAGGTTAAATTATGAATATAGTAATATAATAATATTACATTGAAATTATAAAATTATTGTAAAAGAAAAAAAAAGGTGAATAAATATTAGTATAATAATAACTAAGAATAGAAATAAAGGGTAAAGTAGATTTTAAAGTTATATAATAGTAAGTTTTATGAATAAACTTATCGTAATAATTAAGTTGGTAAAATTGTAAAAATTTAATAGATAATGTATGAAATATGGTTGTATTAATATAATGTTTAAAATTTTGTAGATCTGACGAAGACTGCTAGGAACAGTCGAAACTGTAATATTAATAAATAAATATATTTTGCTTCAAAGTGTCAAAAGAGTGGAATGTGGTTATTATATCCACCCATATTTCCTGTCACTCCACTAAAACCATACTCTGTCCTATCTTCCTTAACTACATTTTGCTCCCTCTCCTCTGACTTTCTCTCTAGACTACCTACACTTAAAAACCACTTTCTCACCTCTTTAATCACATTTATACACTGACTACATAACCAGCAACCTGTCACATCCTTCCTATTCTTATTCAAACATTTCAAATGATACATCTCAGCACACACTGTACATTCTACTAATGCTCGTCTAATCCCTTTCTGCCGATTGTATATACATTGTGCAATACAAATGCAATCCATATTCTTATTTTTCAATTCACCTATTGTATATTTGACTTTATAATGCCTCTCCTATTCTTCAAACACACTTATACAGAAAAATAATAACTTTTTAACTTTTTCCCAAACTTTATCAAACTATAACCACTTATTTACTAACGTTAGGCCTCCCAAACATTAACTTTTTTATCAAAATAAATATCTCTTAAAATTTAAAAAAAACCTTCAATAACAAACTTAACTAAAACAAATTAAACTTACATACAACTTTTTTATAAGTACCTCTTTATAATACCTCTCCTATTCTTCACACACCCTTATACAGAAAAAAATAAAAACTTTTTCCCAAACGTGATCAAACATAACCACAACCACGTGTTTTGTAACGTTCGGCTCCCAAACTTTGCCTTTTATTCTAAACTAAATGTCTATTTTAAAATTTAAAAAAACTTCCAGTAACAAACTTAACTAAAATGAATTAAATTTACATACAACTTTTTTATAATTATTCTTACACTAACACACATTCAACAAGAACTTTTTTTTTTTAGAAAAAAAAAAAAAAAAGACTACTATACCTAAAATGACAAACAAAAATCTTTCAAACAATTGAACACAAAAAATTTTCAATCTTTCAAATAACTCACTCTCTCAATCACAATTTATACTTTCATCCACAATCAATATTCTGGTAACCAATATTCTTTGAATTGCTGCTCTCAAAAGATCAATGTACACTTAAATAACATCAAACCAAAAAAAAATTTTTTAGAAAAATTTTACTTAGCTTTTTGTCTTATTCGTGTCCATTAAATTAGTAACAAACTCTCCATACAGTAGTGCCACCAAGTGAGAGCCCCAGTAATCAATAGACACAGAAAGAATTGTGTATAAAATCCCAATGTCTGCCCATCCAGTTTGTGGCTGCTAGAAGGTTGCATTAGATTCTAAGATCTAGATGCAATGCCCTCAAATCCAAGGCTCCTCATCGACGAAAGCCACAAGCTAGAAACATATCCAGGGATGATAGATAAGTAAGCACTAGATAGGGATTTTATGCATAGACTTTCTTGCATCCATTGATTACTGAGTTTGAACTAGGTGGCACTACAATATGAAAAGTTTGCTACTGTTATTCGTCGTTTACTTTTACTAACGCTTTTAGTTTCTGATTTTAATCCCCAAAATACTTATTGGGTGAGATTTCTGTAAAAAGTTTTGGAGATGTGAAACCATCTTGTTCCATATCCTTATTAATGTTAATCTTCTTAATATCACCATATAATTTAATCCCTGCTGGTGCCTTTTGATAAATATCCTTCAAAATATGACAGCAGCCTAAGTCTATATCTTGACGGTCCAAAGCTTTAATCAGCATGGAGCCCCTTACGACATCAACGCTTTTTCATAATCTACAAATCTAAAGTGAAATGGCTATACATATTCACTAGTCCTTTCTATATCCTCTCAATATTTGAATGGGATCCACTGTGTTAAAACCATGTTTAAATCCTATTGGTTCTTTGGGTAGGTTTGAATTCATAGTTTGCGGTAGATGTAATAAACTTGGTAAAAAAAATGTATAGCAGTGACAGATGACTGATTGGTCTATAATTCCTAATATCTTCTTTATCATCTTTCTTAAATATCAATATCACTAATGCATTCTTCTTATCATGTGGTACATCTTTATCATTTAAAGATTTGGTATATAATTTTTCTAACAATTTTTCTATTTCCACAGAGGCTAAGCTCTCGATATAGTAGTGTCACTCAGTGTAAGCAATAATAATCAATGGATACAAAAAGATTTGTGCATAAAATCTCTATCTAATACCTACACATCCAATATCCCTGTACTAGTTTCTAGCTTGTGGCTTTTATCAGTGAGGAGTCTCTGGCTTGCACTGAGTGGCATTACTGCATGGAAAGTTTAGTCTCTGTGAATGGTGATCATGTGATGTTTAGTGGTTTAATACCAATCCTGCCCCCTAGGATTATGGTGACTGTGGTTATTAAAGAACCAAAGATATCTAAAAGTATGGATGCTGAACTGAGTTCAGAGCTATAAGACTATACAAACAGATAAGCTTGCATTGAAAACATTACTGTGTTTTCATTTTGGACTCAAAGCTTTATAGTTAGCTAATAAGGTAAAAGATGGCTGCTAGAGGGTTGTATTAGATTCTAAGATCTAGATGCAAGCTCCTCACTGATGAAAGCCACAAGCTAGAAACTACTCTGGGGATATTGGATGAGTAGGCACTAGATAGGGATTTTATGCACAAACCTTCTTGCATCCACTGATTACTCTAGCTTGCACTGGGTGGCATTACTGTATGGAGAGTCTAGCCTCTGTGTAAACAGCTTGAATAAGCATAAAGGATGATGATCATGTAATTTTTCTATTTCTTCACCTACTTCTTCTAAAATATTTCATAATTCCATCATGTCCGGAGATTTTCCTTTCTTCATAAATTTAAATTTTTGGTGATTCAGAAAAACTTTTTTTTCTTTGTTCTTTATTACTATAGAGTTCTTTCTCAAACTCTTCCATGCATTTTATGTCATTTCTCTTTTTATAATAATGGTTCCATCTTTTATTCCTGAAATAACTATTATCTTAATACCAAGACGCTGGTTTATATTTTTGAAACTTTTATTCTTTCCTTTATCCTTCTTTGCCAATTTACAATTCCATTATCACTTTAAGCTCTTTTACGCCTTAAAAACTAATCTACGTTTTTGTATTTAAGATAAAACACAACAGAAGACTTTTTAAAACTATACGGTCTGCTTCTGCCCAAATAAAATTAGCTACAAATATAGTTCATTTGCATATATTATCTGCTATTACATTTGGAGTAGCAATTCTTGTTATTTACTCTAATCCAGAACCATGTATTGTAAGTATTGTAAGTACCAATGGACAGTAGACGATAGAGTTACCATCCAAAGCTTGCTTTCATAAATGAGTAGGATAATGCTAGTAATAGACATTTATAATACAATATTTTTTAAAAGTTCGTATCCATTTCCTTTAATTACTAAGAGTTCAAACCTGGACTTTAGGTATTGGTACACTTTTAAGAGACTTCGTTTATTCATCCAGCTACGTTGGCAGTAGGTTTTAATCATACTGTCCTCAATTCCACAGGCAGAATCGGATGGTAGTTTGGTGATGGATAACAGGTTTCTTTTTTAAAAAACTCCAAATATTTGATTCTTCTTAATAGATCATTTGGAAATAACTACGTATTCCTTCTTCAAACATTCTCTTGCCTCAGTTGAAAATTTACTGTTGAATTGCTTGTTTTTTGTACCCGTTAGTTTTGTTGTAGTTCTTAGAAGAATATCAGTTATTGTTTTATTGATCTCAGTTCAGTTTGAACCATCTTCAAACCCTGTCAATATTTTAAAACAATTAATGAGTTCCAATTTAAATTTATTCAATTCTGAAGATTAGGAATAATTTAATAGTTTTTATCTCCCTCACTTCGCATTAACACGTCCATTTTATATCTCGGTAATCAACGTTCAGTTTCTGAGCTGAGATCTATTAAAAACATTACGATCATGAGATGAATATTTTCTGTTAGTCAAAATACAGTCCAATTTTGCTACATATTCATTTGGATGTTTCTTTTTTTGTAAAATTCTATAAGCCTCTGTTTTCTCTCACTTCCATTGCTAGTGTCAAATTTACCCCCCCCCCCCAGCATTTTTCAAACATTTTCCAATTTTAGTACTAAAGTCTCTTATGAAGATTTAAAATTGATGTTGATCTGATCAAAATCATTTTGACCATATAAAATTCTTTTACTTCTTCATCACAATGAGAACTTGATGGGGCATACACTTAAATTATCTGCATTTGCTAGCATCCCTTAAATTGAATACTTCATTTTGCCATTCCTTCTGATATATCATCAATCTCCATAACTTTATTTTTCCATGTTTAATTTATAATCAATCCCATTCCACTTATGCTTCCAATATTTGTGCCTTTTTAGCAAAGTAAATATTTACTTTTTTTAATCAATTGTCTCTTCGCCTTTTCCTCTCACTTCAACCAATTCAACTATGTTCTGTTTAATACTAGACAGTCCTTACTATTCATTCAACTTCCTTTCACTTAAAGAAAATCTGAAGTTATAGGCAGTTAAATAAAAGGTCATCATCATCAAACGGCAGCTCAGGTTTGTAATGAAACGATTTCTAGTACTCCTTAACCTTTAGTTCCAAACTGTTATTTTGACTAAAATTTAATTTTGTCTGGCGTGATTACATATATATCTAAAAAAAATCATTCACATACCCATTCACTCTGCCTTCAAAAAAACAACTGATGTTTTAGTTAAGAACTATCAGGCAATTGAGAAGACCATGATGTTTCGGAGTCTCATATTCAGAGATAAAAAATCAATAATCTTATCACACTGGCTGATGCATGTTGGTGACAAGCCCATGCATTTTCATGGTCCATATGAATAATCACATAATAAAAACAGGAGCAACCCCTATAACTATGTGTATATAAGGAAATTTACTCTGCTCAGTTCTTTTAAGGCCTCAAAGTGAAGTTAGAGAGTGTCCTTTCCAATAATAACAAATTTCTTTCTGCAGCCTAATAAATTATATATATATAATATTTAAATACAAGTATATTGTCTATACCACCAATTTGCAATGACACCATTTTATTGTATTCTGAACTAGCACCGCATTCACAAATTTATACACATGCCTATATACAACGAGACATGGAATGACCAAAATAATGAACCAATCAGATAACATGTTATTTTTGATATCACGTAATAAAAAAATGAAAACACCTAATGTGGCAACATTTTTCCATCTAAAAATTAAACCATAACAAGTTGATGTATATTTCATAACTTTGCGGGGGGGGGGGGGGTCACACCTATCTAAGTTTAAAATGCTGGTAATGCTCAATCCGCTGAACCATTAATGACCAAATTTGTTGAAGTGTTCGATGCTTCAATCTTATGGATAATAACTATCTTCATTAACAAAAGAAAAATATCTGTGAGAAGCATCAATCGTTTTAAAAATTAATGTTAACCAAGAAAAAAACAGATGAACGATATAAAAAAACTTGCACCAAACGAAAATATTCCAGTAAATGCAAGTCACTGTAGAGATTAATTTGCATAAAAGTATCCAATGCCTGCCATTACCATTCATTATAAGATTCGCAGAATATATAGGTCAAGCTGCCAGTTTTAAAGCTGCAGCCCACCCTATAACAAAAAAATAGTCGTACGAACGGCATAAAGCATAGACACTGGATATGATTAAATAACTCATTATTTACGCTAAAAGTATTTATATCGGAGATCACTAAAAGAAACCTACTAGTGAATGTCCAATTGTAAAACAATGATGGCGAATTATCATGACTCAAAAATCTGTTACTACATTATTCACTTAAACAAATCATTAATCTCCATAGATGGGTAACAGCTATTTGATATTTTCTGAAAAAAAAATCATCCGACAGTATAAATATTATTTCCAGTCATTTTCCAAAATGATGAACTCCAGTATTGATGCAACCAAAAAGTCATTTCAGATAAACGAGGAAGATTTTGCATATCTATTGTGGCTTCCGCCAATTATCAGACCTTTAACGATCATTCTTGAATGATGACTATGGTTTCAATGTCTCTCAGTAAATTTGAGGTTTTACCCATTAAAACAATCGCTTAATCTTCAAATAATAAGCAACCCAAGCAGTTAATACACCTGGCGACCATAAACTGTACTAAATATATATATTTATAAAATCTATATATAAAAGTATAAATCTAAACAGTCTTAAATAGTCAACTGCTCCTTATTAAAAGTGATTTTCATCAATCTAATTCAGAATTATCTTTTATAATATAGTTGCATAATATTACAACTATATCAAGGGCTGCTACCAACCTATCAACAAATGAGTATCTGGTGAATTGCTTTCATCAGTCAAAAACTTGTATTTCATGGACTGTTTGAAGTTTTTTATCCTAGTTTCACTCTCTAGCTTAAAAACAAGTTAAATGCCTTTTACTGACCTATGCAGAATGGTTAGCTGGGTTGGTTATGTCCAGCTACCTGAGAGAAAAATCCTAAACCTCTTGGAAAAAATTTCATTTAGCCTGTATTCGAACCTCAAATCTTAGATTAGTGTGCAGTTGGATTACTTATGTGTGCAGCCAAGTTCGAATCCAAGTCCTAAGCATGCCAGTTGCTCCACTTCAGCAATCTGAAGCACTTCCTGAATATATATATATGCATAAGTTATCTCATTAACTTATTTAATATTTTCAAGGTTCTTACATCACTATATATTTAAAAATCAACATTAGACAGTTTGTTTCTTAAACTTAGTTTAGATAAGAAACTAACATTATCTTCTTATAGTATTATTAAGACTCCAATCTCTAGGCAGAATACCATTCTGGTAATTAAAGATGTTGTTGAATGTGTATTTATAATAAAGCTTTAAAAATGATAAAAGAATAACAGCGTTTTTTTTTTTAATTCTTCACCAGTGATTAATGAGCAACTGTTTATCTCTGCTGAAACAAGATTTAAAATCTTCCATAGAATATAATGTGACAGGTTTTTTTTTTTTTTAAAGATAAAGTTATTTATTGATGACTAAAGATAAATCAATAAAAAAAACATCAGATATACATCATAAAGCAAGAATTTCTTTTTTATCTATTGCAAAAGTTTAAAAAAATATATCTTCTTACCCCCAAATAAATAACCACTATGTGTGTGTGCGTGTGTGTGTATGAGGAAAAGCTGCTTTTGTAGACGTAGTATGTAAAATAATCACCAATGATAAATTCTGAAAACAATAAATTCTTAATTACCAATTTGCATTTTGATACACTCACACACACACAAAAATAATAATTATTCATTAAAGTATAAAAATTAACTAGCTCCCATAATAACTGCCATGCAACAGACTATGGAGAAACTAAGACTAATATTGCCACTAGAGGTCACTCAGCAGAGATATCTATACAACAGAACTAAAAGTAAGACAGTAGGGGGCTCAATATTAGCTGAGCATGAAAGAACTGCTGGCCATGCCTCTCAACGAACAACTGCAAAAATTATCTGCAACAAAAGAAAAGATGATAAATGCAAGGTCAAAGAAGCCTGCTATACATTGAGAAACCCCACAGCTATAAACAGAAGAGAAGCTTGCTTCTGTATCTCCAAAAAATGAACGCTAGTCAATTTGCATAAATTTACATAAGGCTTTATTACAAGCATTTCTCAACTGGTAATGAGCTATGAATATGGGAACTTAGACTTCCCAAGAGCACTCAGGTGATTAAGATTATTAATTACTACACTATATAGCTTCGTTACATGTGAATAAAGCACAATTGTAGAGCTAAGAATACAAAGTATATATTCAAAATACGATGGCGTATTACATCACAAATGATCTAAATACACTTAATAAACAAAACCAAAAGAGGTTATACAATCACAACCATTATATTATTTAATATAAATAGAAAACTTCATTTAATAATGTTTTATGGTACTAATATAGTATTCGATCTACTCAGTTGATTGATGTACATGGGGATACAAAAAAAAAATGGGAATTTTGTAATAAAAAATTGAGTATTTATTTTTAAGTGTTACAAATTGAATCACCTTCAAAGTACTGTCCATTTAATGCAATGCATTGGCCTAAATGTGTTTTCCACTGTTCAAAGTATTCCTGAAATTCTTACAAACTGATGCCTTTTAATGCCTCTGTTGTTTTTTCCTTCACCACTTTCAAGTCCACAGAAATTTTATTTCGAGGCATTTTTTCATTTGGGGGAATATAGAGAAAACCACATGAGCAATACTGGGTGAATATGGCTGATGGATAAGCTGGGTCGTGGGGTCTTACACTCAAGACTCTGTGAGCAGGCACGTTGTCATGAAGCTCTTTACTACAAATCAGGATGTTTTTGTTTTACCGTATCACGCAAACATTTCAGAACTCGTATGTAAAACGCTTGATCGTTACGAAGGACTTCTGAATTAACAATGTGACTTGGATCAAAACAAAACCAGCATTGTTTCGATACTGGACTTCACTCATTAAACTTTTTAGAGACATGGCGGAATTTAACACTTCCATTAAAGCACTCATAAACTTGTGTTAGCTTGCTCGTAAGCTATTTGAAGCACTGTAATTGTTTTCCCTTCCATTTTCTCTAACGAAAACAGAATTTTATGTTATTCCAACTTTTCAGCCATTACAAAAATCAACAAATAAATGAGACATACTTAATGAAAACATTTACTATGCAAACTTCATGGTTTTAACTGATGGTGACAGTAAGCAGATTGATACAAGAGACATCTAGCAGAAGAAACATGTATTACAATGCACTCATCCTTCAGAGAATGACCAGTTTTCTATGGATACCCCCCCCTCGTATAAAAGAAAATGTCTGCATTTATTTTTGAAATTTATGGCTGCAAAGGTATATTAAATAAAATCAAAACAGTAGCAATTATTTAACAAAAAAAATACATCTATAACATATAAAATGTATATAAGAATACAAATCACATTTATACTGGAATTTACAAAATAGCGCTTATTTTTCTGTCATGAATATTATCTGCATAAATTATCTTTTGCTTTCTTTTATTTAAGACATTTTTATTGTAAAATATATTACTTTGCTCATATCATTTAGTACATGCTTATAACCACAAATTCAAGAAAAAATATGGGCATTTTATTTATATAGATTTGCTTTTCTTTCATTCAATTACAAGTACTATATAACTCCACCAAATGAGTAGATTATATTAGCGCTTGTTCTATTGTCTGCTTAATCTAAGATATATATATATGAGTGTGAATATTTATGGAGCCATTATATACATCATAAACACAGTGTGTCCTAGTGAAAATCTGATTGCTGGTTGATTCTCTTTTCAAATCACCTGAAAAGTCACTGCTGAATCAACCCATGTGTTAAATAGTGACGTAGTTGAGCTATTCACCGTAAAAAATTTCAAGGCACTAGCTTGTCTGGATTATGAGTTACAACTTGAAATATGACAATATGTTTCATGCTTTACTATTAATGGACTAATGCATCAACATTTTATCTTGGTTTAAATTGGCCAAATCTGCCACTGAAAGATAATGATTCAAACTCCGTATCCAGTGAAGCCTTGAGTCAGAACATTTTCAACTTGACTGCAAGATTTTGTGATGGCAGGAAGAACTCTGAAGATGGTTCATAAAGATATAAAACATACTGTCCACATTTCATGTCATCATTTGTAATTCAAACATGCTAGTTCTTTAAAAAAATTTATGGTGAATAACTAAATTACATCAACGGTATTGCAGGCAATGTGGAACTTTCACTGAGATATAAATAACACCCAAATCTAAAATTAAGATCTTAGATCAGAAAATAGAGAAATTTTACAACAATATTCAAAGATTAATGACTTCTGATGTGTGGAAATATTTCAATATTATTTAAATAACGCTTAATATTAACTTTATTCATAATAATACTTCTAACAGTATAATTAGTTGCTTGGGTGGTCACGTGACATTATATCATAAAATGTTTACATTTGATAAAATCCTGTTAATGGCAGTAGAATCGTGTCTCCGGAACCATTAACAATCCCTAAGCAAAGGTAACTTAGTGTTCAGATGTCACCAAACCTTCCAAGTGATTAACAATTTGACTATTTGTTTTTGTTTTTTTATCAGAATATAAACTTTGAAATGAAATACTCAGATTTAATGAATTTGATTTTTTTTAAAAAAATCTATCATGGATTAAAATTTGGATTTACAAAGTCTATGTTTTTGAAATAAGATAACAGATGATACTCTTTGAGAGTTCTAATTTTAATATTTTATAAGTCTTAAAAAAAGTTAAGTTAACGTACGGCAGTCAAAGCAATATATATACTAAGCTAAAGACCTCCTTTATATACAGATAATGTATTCAAGTGGAAAAGAAACCGGTTCTCCCACCATGTTACCTGCAGCACCATCTCTGAAGCAATGCATGTATTAATAACAGTAATAAGCAAGCATAGGTAATGGTGATCATGTGATGACATGTATTATGTAGTGACGTAGTTTAACTATTCGCCATAAAAATTTTAATGCATTAACTGTCTTATTAACAAATTACAAATGTGAAAAACGAAGGTGTGTTTTACATATTTCTGGATCATTTCTCTCCCTGCCATCGAAAACATTTCTGCGAATCATGTCTTCACTGCCATACACAGTTTGAATCATTTCAAATGCTTCGGTACCAGTTCCGCCCTATGTAAACCAAAATTTACTGTTAATGTGTGTTCCATCGTGGTTTAAGATGTGAATCATCCTGTCCCATTTTCTTGTCATAACTCATAACCAAAGTGTGTTAGTGCCTTAAAATTTTTGCTGCAAATAAATAAACTGTATTGCTACACAACATGTGTGTTCATTCAGAGATGGCTCTATGGGCAGCTTAGAGAGCGAACCAGCCATCGTTGTGTTTTCATTAGGACACAATATGTAGATATTTCTAAAACATTAATGATATATGAAGAAAAAAAAGTTTTTTTAATAAATAACCTACTACAGTGCAAAGATATCCTTGTCAGCCCTCAGTGACAAGCAGTGAAAGGAGAAAGCAGACCTCATCATGCCTATCAAATTTTTGATAATAAAACGTTAAACTTGATCCCTGTGCCATACTCTTTAGCTAAGAATAACTAGGAACCCATTTACCAAGCAATGTTGAATGGTTAACTGAATCATCTTACTGAATGCCTACTTAAGAGTAAAATCCTAAGGTTCTTGAAAAAGATTTCATTTGGCTTGAATTCAAATACTAGGGTTGTAACACATGGTAGATGGATGTGTTACCTATACAAAATGAAACTCTTCATTAATAGTACATACATACAACAGTATTTACTGAAAATTAATTCAACTACTTTAATAAAGCAAAGATTAATAATGTCACTTTTAACTTACGAATGTTACAATTTGGATTTTTAATTAAAGAAATAATGGAATATAAATATTATCATACACCAATTTCATTAGCAATAAAACAAAAGTGAATTCTTACTTTGCTTTCATCCAAAACAATTTGTTGAAATGTGCTGCTGGTTATCTCAACCAAGCATACTTTAGCACAGTTCTTTGAATTATCGCAAGATAATGGGGATGAAGACGTAGTGCTGGAAGATCGGAAAAAACGATCCAATCGATTGTAAGTATAATTCCAAATAAATTGAGCTGAAAAAAAAAAGTTTAAGAAAATTTTAAAATATATTTTCAAGTTTATCTAATACATTATTTCTTATGTGTGTGTGGATATGTGTATACAGTTTTCAAGTTCAAGCTAGGTATGTAATTTAGCCAGACCTCATCTGTCTTTTTCTGATAGCTGAATAGTAGTATTGCAAGAGAATTCAGTAATCAAAAAGATTGCAGATCCCAATCAGCTTTTCTTCATCAAAGTCTCTCTAGCAACACATACCCATAATGACCATTAAACATCACATGATCACCATTATTTATGCTTACACAAGCTGTTTACATAGAGGCAAACCTCTCAATACAGTAGCGCCACTCAGACTGGAGTATGGAGAGTTTTGCCAACCGATAATAACCAGATAAATGCAAGCGATGGAATAATAATAAACTTCCATTAAAAACAGGAGAACTCAAAAATTGCTATAATTCCATTTTCACCTATGAAAATTTCCAATTTAACATAAGTAGTGCAGATTAAAAACTTTGGACCACCCCCACCCCCAACAAAAGAACTTCATGAAAGTATGTTGTAAATATTGTCACTCTATCAAAACCTAAAGATTTGGTACAATTAATGTTTGTCGGAAAGAATGCGATGATGACATGATAACTATTTCCATCATGTGATCTTAAACGTTAATACATTTTTTATTTGCATTCAACTGTTTTAGTTAACTATAAAAAATCAAAGACACCAAAATGTACAGATATCAAACTGAGTTCAAATCTGTATGATTGCACAAGCAAACGGACTTCGATTAAAAACATTGTTTTCTTTAATCGATTTGGGTTCATAACATTATAGTTAACTATAAGGTAAAAGTTGGCTGCTAGAGGGTTGCATCAGATCTAAAGATTTAGGTGCAGCTCTCAGATCCAAGTCCCCTCACTTATAAAGGCCATAAGTTAGAAACTAGTCTGGAAACAATGGCACTAGATACAGATTTTGATGCACAAACCTTCTAGCATTTCATCGATTACTAAGGCTTGCACTGGATGGCGCTATTGTATGGAGAGAGTTGCTACAACTTGAATAGCTTGTATACGCGTAAGAAATGGTGATCATGTAATGTTTTAATGGTTTAATTTTTTTTCTCTTATTATAATTTTGGGTTTATGGACATCCTGATCATATATGATGCCCTTTGAGGACAAAAAAAAACATTTTAAAATGCAATTTGAAACGGTTAAATGAAAAACAAATTACTTACCAATATTAAAATGAGTGAGATCGCTATCCAGTACAAACTGCATTTCATTCTATGAAATAAAAAAAATTAATTTCAGGCATTTAAAACAACATATACATAGCTGAATAGAAAAATTATCCCTCTCTCCCCTTTCTTAAAAAATTAACATAATTATAATGCAAATATAAATTGTGACCCAATAGATTATATGTAAATCATGAAAGACGGCAGTCTATCACATGCAAGCTGCAAAAGATATTAAGATATACATGAATACGAGAGCCAAGTAGCAGATCAAGTTTTTTGCTTAATGGAGCAGCACAGTAACGAGTTTAATGTAGAACATAAAGAAGGGCATAACCATAGTGATTCAGAATTTCGGGAAATGTTGTAAGAGTTATCAGTTGAAAGTAAAAAGATAAACATTAAAAAGACTAAAAAAATAATGTTCAATAGATTTTCAGAAGAGAAAAATGAAGAATGACAATTATGAATTAGATGGAGATAACAACTATAAATAGTTTGGTCAGATTATTAATCAGATGGAAACATAATGGATAAAATTAATTATAGAAATAAACTTGGACAGAGTGCTTTTAGTAGAAATAACTTAAAACTAAAAGGGATATATCTGTGTTTGAAACAAAAGGTTATTAAAAGAAGTATTTTTCCAGTTCTTAATTATGGATCTGAGCCTTTGACACTTAACAAAAGAGCAATATGGAGACTTCAAACCATTGATTGAAGAGTGGAAAGATGTATGTTGGAAGTAACAAGAATAGATTTTAATTATGGATCTGAGCCTTCAATACCATTGAATAAAGCGAGTAACAAAAATGGATCTTAATTACGGATCTGAGCCTTCGACACTTACAGAGATTTCAAACTATTGAATGAAGGGTTGAAAGATGTGTGTTGAAATGAACAAGAATGAATCTTAATTATGGATCTGAGCCTTCAACACTTACAAGACTTCAAACTATTGAATGAATGGTAGAAAGATATATGTTAGAAGTAACAAGAATGGATCTTAATTATGGATTTGAGCCTTCAACACTTACTGAGACTTCAAACCATTGAATGAGGGTGGAAAGATGTATGTTGGAAGTAACAAGAATGGATCTTAATTATGGATCCGAGTCTTTTACACTTAACAGAAGAGCAATATAGAGACTTCAAACCATTGAATGAAGAGTGGAAAGATGTATGTTGGAAGTAGCAAGAATAGATTTTAATTATGGATCTGAGCCCTCAATACTTATGGAGACTTCAAACCATTGAATAAAGTGAGTAACAAAAATGGATCTTAATTATGGATCTGAGCCTTCGACACTTACAGAGATTTCAAACTATTGAATGAAGGGTTGAAAGATGTGTGTTGAAAGGAACCATAATGAATCTTAATTATGGATCTGAGCCTTCGACACTTACAAGACTTCAAACTATTGAATGAATAGTAGAAAGATATATGTTAGAAGTAACAAGAATGGATCTTAATTATGGATTTGAGCCTTCGACACTTACTGAGACTTCAAACCATTGAATGAAGAGTGGAAAGATCTATGTTGCAAGTAACAAGAATAGATTTTAATTATGGATCTGAACCCTCAATACTTATGGAAACTTCAAACCATTGAATAAAATGAGTAATAAGAATGGATCTTAATTATGGATCTGAACCTTCAACACTTATGGAGATTTCAAATCATCGAATGAGGGTTGAAAGATGTATGTTGGAAGTAACAAGAATGGATCTGAGCCTTTGACACTTAAGGAGACTTCAAACCATTGAATGAAGCATGGAATGATGTATGTTGGAAGTAACAAGAATAGATTTTAATTACGGATCTAAACCCTCAATACTTATGGAGACTTCAAACCATTGAATAAAGTAACAAGAATGGATCTTAATTATGGATCTGAACCTTCGACACTTATGGAGATTTCAAATCATTGAATGTGGGTAGAAAGATGTATGTTGGAAGTAACAAAAATGGATCTGAGCCTTTGACACTTAAGGAGACTGCAAACCATTGAATGAAGCATGGAATGACGTACGTTGAAAGAAACAAGAATGTATGAAAAAAGAAATATTCAGATGAGAGAACAAACATGTATCACGAACAACAGTGAAAAAAATTAAACGACAGTAATGGAAATAGAATGGACATATCTCTAGAAAAAAAGGTATTAGATAGATGATTGAAGTTAAATACTAATAACGTTAATCGTGCATAAATGATTTTAACTGCTAATCAAATTTATGTTTAGAAATGTAAATACTTCATGGAACAATCATCGGGTACATTACCAGGACAAATTGCAAGCAGATTCTAAAGAACCATTTTTAAATAAATTTGCAATTTGTCCATTGTTCCATGATGAATTTATATTCCTAAACGCTATATATTGCATCAGCAGTAAAAATCAGGTGTGATTAATATTATTAGTATTTAATTTAAATTTAAATTAAGAATGCTGCCAATATAAAATGTCAGCTTTTTCAGCTACCAATGCTTCATTTATTTACAACGTGAACTCTACATAATATATATAGTTGAAGGTCAAACGAAAGCGGATATCTCCTTTTATCGGACAAAATAGATTGGCATTGATATATGAAAGGGTAAATATATTTGCAAGTTCATTTAAAAATAGTCCTTTAGAATCTGTTTACAATTTGTCATAGTAACATATTTGGACATGATTATTCTGTGAAGTTAAGGGACCGTAAAAGATCTAAAAATAGACACTACGTGAGATGGATGGATGAAATAAAAAAAAATTTGCTGGTATGATGTGAAAAAAGATGCTATGGATTGGAAAAATGGAATTAAACTTGGAGAGACTTCCATTCTGCAGTGGATAAATAATAGCTGAAGATGATAATGAGTCATGAGTTTGCATGCAATGGGTCAATTTATTCTTAAACCACACTTTATGCAAATCAGAACATGAGAACAGTTGAACATATAGCAGCAGTAGAAATAAAAAGCACTTAGCTGTCATAATAAAGAGATTAGTTTAGTCTAGACAATATAACTACTCAATATAGAAATACATTATATTACAAGCAATGCATACTAGGCAGTAACAATGGAGCAGATATCCCCATAATGAAGTAAAAATTGGAAGTGAGCCAAGAGAGCAGAAGAATCTCCTGTTTGATTATTTTGTAAAACTAAGCTTGGAAGAGAACATAGTTGTGTAATGATTAGAACGACACAAGATCATGTGTTCAGTTCCAAATCATGATTTCCTCTAAACAATTAAACATCTAGATCTATGCATGGTATTCTTTTTTTTTTTTATTAATCCATTAAAATGTTAAGAGAATCAAATATAATATAACAATTCGCCATTGTTAAAACAGAGTTTCTTTAATATAAGTAAATAAAATAATAACTAAATAATTATTACCAAGTGCTTTCAACTCTTACGAGTCCTTATCAAGGCAGTGTAAAAAATTCTATTTTCTCCTAGGCGATGAATTAAACATTTCATTGTATTGGCCAGAAACAACTAATCAAAAAGCTGGTTAATTTTTAATTCATAGCACAAGATGAATTTTGTATAAGATATGATTCTTTAGTCTTATACAAAATTCATCTTCTGCTATATTTTTTACACTGCCTTGATAAGGATTCGTAAGAGTTGAAAGTGCTTGGTAATAATTATTTAGTTATTATTTTATTTATTTATATTAAAGAAACTCTGTTTTAACAATTGAAAAATTGTTATATTTATGTTATATATTAACAGAAGTATTATTTATTTAAGAGAATCGAACTAAATTTCATGTTTACAATCATCCTTTTCTTGCTAAAACTGTTTGATGGACCTCAAGTCAATTCATATTTTCAACGGGAATAAATTTTGATTAAATGTAAAATGACTTTCAGTGATAATGGAAAGAGCTCTGAAAAAGACTACTGGACAGGTTATTGGATTTCTCGCCAAACTGCCTACAATGCCATCTCTGGCTCAACTCAAGTATTACGTAGTGACATAGTCTGAACTATTCACCACAAAATTTGGAAAAAAGTTAGCATGTCTAGATCATGAGTTTTGATACAAAATGTGATCGTTTGATCATATTTTTTTCAATCATTATCAATGCCCTCCGTGCTAATATAAAATCTTGCAAACCACTTCCACACACAATTTTAAATCATTTTATATATTTCGGTAGTAGTTTTGCCCAATTTAAAACAAAATTTAATGTTAGTGCATTGTCCCATCATGATGTATGAGACGAATCACACTAACTGATCTAGAGATGGTAGCCACTTTAAAGTTTTCGTGATAATTATACTACTACATAACACATGCATTGATTCAGAAATAGGAACCAGTCATTGAGATATATTGTGAAAATCAATAACTTAACTTGATTAAAATATGAAGGTATTTAATATAAAAATGTAGAGAAAACTCCACTTCATCCAGTTGACAAATGAGAATGGCCAGGCTAGATTCAAACGTGTAACTTAGATATGCATGGCAAATGGATATGTGTTTAACTAATCAGCAATCAAACCCTTCTCGTAAAAAAAAATATTAATATCCTATCAGTGATAGTTTTTAGTTCGTTAATAACATTCAAACAAGGTTATTCAAAAAATATATCGCCATTGTTTAAGTCAATTGAATGCATAGTTTTGGAATTAATAGCAAAATAATTCTTCTTTATTCCCTATTTCATTATTCATTTATGATTTTTGTATTAAAACCATCTAAAGTATGTACATTAGAATAATAAAAAACTGGCTATTATATCCAATCACAGCAACAGGGGATACCCCCCCCCGGTCCCTTTCATGGTTCATTTTCATAACAAGTTGACTATACTAATTTATTGTGATTAGCCTATTAAATGAATAATCTAATGAAGATTTAATAATTTTAATTAAACGACGCACGTCAAATAAAGCTTATGGAAACCAGCATGATTAAAAATTCAAGAATTACTCACTGTACGTCTAATTTACAGATTTAAATATAATTAAGTAGGCATGCTGTCCTCTTCTACATACACAATATATATTTCATTACAAAATAACATTCATCACATATCTAATTGCACAGAAATAGTTGAACATATTCAACTCCCTGATCTTGAAAGATTTTTAATTAGTAACGACATTGGATTAACTTAAGACCTTAGTCTGAATTTGTTATCCTTACTTTACAGATTACCTAGTTTACATAGAGTAGGTGCTTACAAGCCTTGTAGCACTGAGCTTCAACTTGGCTTTCTTTACTAGTTTTTCTCTTCCCTCATGAAAGGTTAATGATCCTCTTATAAACTTTGTCATTGATTTATGAATCTCTTGATTTATTTTAGTTATCATATTAATTACTTAGCATATGCTATTCTTATTATCTTTTCACCATCTAGTATAAGCTTTAGAAAACAATAATCTACTAAACAGCATAAAAGTAAACATCACACGATCACCATTTCTTATGCTTGCTCTTAACTGTTATTAAAACAGGCAAAACTCTCTCTACGTATTGCCACCCTGTGCAAGCCAGAGTAATTAATGGATGCACGAAGGCTTGTGCATAAAATCCCTAACAAGTGCCTAATCATCCAATATCCCCAGACTATTTTTTGGCTTGTAGCCTTCATCAGTGAGAAGCCTTGTATCTGAGAGCACTGCACCTAGATCTTTCAGATCCGAGGCTCCTCACTGGCAAAGGCTACAAGCCAGAAACTAGTCTGGGGATATTGGATGAGTAGGCACTAGGTAGAGATTTTATGCACAAGCCTTCTGACATCCATTGATTACTCTGGCTTGCACTGAGTGGCAATACATATAGAGAGTTTTGCCTGTTTTATTAACAGCATAAAAGTAGTGAAAATTACAAATCAAGTCAGATGTCACATGACTGAATTTAAACAAGCTTGTATTACAAATGTTTTATAAAGAGCTCACAAATAAGCTCTTAACAAGCTTTGCAGAATATCCTCAATCCCAGACCAGTTTCTGCTACTGGCTTCGTCAGTGAGGTGACAGGATATTCAAGCATGAGATTAAAAATACTAGGACAAGCCCAGCACTTTATCTAATGGATAACTATTCAGTCCCATGTGGCTATTTAAGTTAGATAGCTGGATTGGAAGACATATAGATGGCTGAAAATTTCAGATTTTCTACTTAATAGTTATCCATTAGATAAAGTGCTGGGCTTGTCCTAGTATTTTTAATCTAATGCTTGAATATCCTGGCACCTCACTGACAAATCCAGTAGCAGAAACTGGTCTGGAGTTGAGGATATTCTGCAAAGCTTGTTAAGAGCTTATTTGCGAGCTCTTTATAAAACAAAAGTAGTGAAAATAGAAGAATATTGCTAATTAATGCCAGGGTGTAAGGAAAGGTCATGTGATACTTGTTAGTCGTGTGTTATCTTAATGGTATTTAACAATTCTTTTAACAGAATTAATATGTCTTTTTACAAATCAATATTTATTAATTAATTAAAGAATAGTAAACATTGTACAAGCTTAATTAGTTTACTAATCTCCCATTTTTATTCTACAATATTCAGTCTAATTAATATGTATTAAAATGCCAAACAATTGACTTCCCCCAGACGGTCACTCACAGTTTACAAAATACCTCTACAAAGAACCCCAATGTAAGAAGTTTCTTTCTTATATATACACATCAATTAGATTTTACAATGTAAAATAATCATGCCATAAACTTCATAAATATATAACATACATAGTAGATTAGCCTAAAGTAGATTAAAAACAATTGCAAGTTATTGCCTTAAACAATATTAATCTGTATTAATTAATTATCCCAGTATAAGAGCCCATATGCTTTAATATTAAACTGGCAATCCTTAATTAATCAAATTATTCTTTAAACAAAGTTAAGTCATACCAACCAACAAATTCTTATAAACTTTGACATTAGCATTAAAATGCTAACAAATCAACTCCTCCAAGATGATCATTTTATTGCTTACAAATGCCATTCTTGGTCATCTGATAGCATCCTAATTTAATGTGCAAAGCATATATATCCATATATATATATATACATCCACATTTGAACTCAGACTTTCAATCTCCTTATAATTATCTACTCTATCTTATACATCTAATATGCATGACCACATACACATGAAAAAGATAAATGATCTCCAATATACATATTTCATGCTGAACCAGCGCTCATCAGTTGGTCCAGATCACTAACTCCCACACATATATACAATCAGGGCTCAGTTTATATTAAGATAGCAAATCTTCAAACTTTAATGGACAAGCTTCAATCTTCTCCACTCTCTAACTTTTCAGCCATCCGTAACAATTATCTTTTTCAAATGTATGTGGTCATATATATCGGTTGTATAACACGGAGTGGATAGCTGTAGGGAGCTTGAAAGTCTGAGTTCAAGTCCCTTCTAATTATATTAAGTTTAGTATAGTCAATATATATGTATTTAAATATTATATATGTAAGAATAAATAATAAAGTGAGTTTATATATACATGTAATATTGTGGAAGAAAATTAGTCTTCACACGCGCATGTGCGTGATTCCGAATTGTGTTTCTAAACTCAGATAGCACTGCTAAATCTTTAGCAGTGGATTGCATTCTATTAGTATATGCAAATATAAGAAATAGCTTTGTACATTAACTTATGATACTATGAGATGACTCCGTAGACAATTGAAAAAATAGTGTCGGCCGCCATGAAATGATCAATTTGAAAAAGTCGGTAATTACTTTAGTGTGATGTCAAAGTTTGTAAGAATTTATTTAAAGAATAATTTGATTTTAAATAGTAATCAGTTTGGTATTAGAACATTTAATTTCTTATATAAAAGAAAATTATAATTAATATTTAAGGTAATAATTTGCAGTTGTTTTTAATCTACTTTAGGCTAATTTATGACAATGTTCAAATGTTTTAATATTTACGGTCCATTTTGAGATATTTTGCATTGTAAAATCTGAAATGTAGAATATGTAAAGAACAGACTACGGACATTCTGCATTAGGATTCTTGGCAAGCTGTGAAACAATCATTCTGAGATGACTGTATGGAATATTAGCATGATACACAAGTTTATTGCGTAGGAATTCAATGGATAGTAAGATTATGAGTGAATAGTAATTTGATTAATAAAAGCTAAGTATATTCATGTAGTATTCCATAATTCCAATACAAAATAAACGAGAAATATTTTATTTAAGAAATTTACTCAATATGTTCAGCATCATTCTTCTCAATACACGAATTTAAGATATTTTATCCAAGACAAAAGACATAAAATTAATAGAAGGCTCTTCATTACCTTTCACTGCCATCTATTGAGAACTTAAGTAACTAATAAATATCAGATAGTAAATCTATTCATACAAAAATTCTCAGACTAGTTTCTGGCACTGACAAAAGCTACAAGTCAAACATTAGTTTAAGGATACGGATGTAAAAATATCGCTATCTATAGTGTCCATTAATTACTCAAGCTTACAACAGATGGCTCTGAAACAATATGAAGAGAACTGTTTCTAAAAGCTTGTGTTAATTATAAGAACATAAAGTCATGAAATGATTTGTGTATGACATTTAATGCTTTAATGAATAATTAATATAAATTGTCGATATTACTAATTTTCTCAATATAGATTAGCACGCTCACAAAATGTGAATGTCATTAGAAATTGCCTTCAATTAATATCGACTGACATTTATACTGATGCTGCTTCTGATTTTTAAGAATATGAAGCAATTTTTTGAACAATCTTTGCATAAATACATGAGCATACTTTTCTATGTGTACATAATGTATCCCAGAGAAAAGGTGACTGGTTCTCTCTCTAAGCTGACTGTAGAACCATCTCTCAATCAATAAATGTTCTACATAGAGATATAGTTTAGCTTCTTTATCACAAATTTTAAATCACTAGCAGGTCTGGATTCTGATATGAAATATGCTAGTGTGTTTTGTACCCTGTTTTCAGTGTTCTCTGCACAATCTCACAATCTTGCAAACAACTTGAAAACATTCTTGTGATGTGTGGCTTTCCTGCCATACACAGTTTGAATCATTTCAATCATTTCATTAACGATTTTCATCGATTTAAAACAAAATTTAATGTCGGTAAATTGTACCATCGTGGGTTAAGGTACGAAATACGCATCGCATTTCATGTTGTCATTAATGATCCAAATATAACCCATGCTTTAAAATTTGTGTGCTAAATACTTAAATTATGTTGCTATGTAATAGAGGCACTGATTTAGAGATGGGGCTGCAGACAGTGTGGGGAGTCAAACTAGTCACTTTTCATCGGAACACCCTCTGTATTTGAAGCTCTGAGCTCTAAATCATACATATCCAAACTCAATATTTTGCTAGACAAATGCTGCTAAACATTTCTTAGTTGCTCTAGTTATTATTTTCAAATAGTAGAATAAAATTAATTATAAGGAAATTATGAAGAGTTTGAATAATAATCACCGATCATGGTTTTAAATAGTGCCCTTCAAATTAATCAGTTAAAACGAAAAGCGAATATTTGTAAAAACTAAAAATAATAGACAGTAAAATGAAGGATTCAAAAGCTATTTAACTATGTAATGATAATATGCTAAAAAAAACTTTTATAAGTTTAATATATAAATAAAATTTTATTTCAGTATCCCCCAGCCTTATAAATTATTCATACAGCGCATGTGTAGGAGTGACTTCCCTGTGTTTATTACAAATAAAACATGGCTATAGATAAATAATTTGTTAAATAATAAATAAAAGAAAAATCATAGTTACTGATTATAAAAATTCCAACTCCAAAAGAAAAAATAAAAATAAAAAAAACTCTAGAAATGAGTTTTACAATGACTATACAAACCAATCCGTGATGATAAATATGTCCGCATATATAAATATGGTAGTCCATTTTTCTATTTTTTCTTTAATATAATGTGAAGCTGTCTTTTAACTTCTGTAGAAATTTTTTCATTCTCAAACACTTTAACTCTATGTCTAATTGCACTTCATTGTATTTTATTTTCCGCCACATCTTCCCAATAGAAGCAATTAAATTGTAATTTACAGTATTTTATTTTCCGCCATATCGGCAATTAACATTGCCACTCTTTAAAATATCTTTAATATAACTCTTATAACATAAATAGGATCCATTTCTCCATGACGGAAGTTCATCATAAAATATTCCTTTAAAAAAATCTTCATTCATTTCACATATCCAATCCAACGAAAGAATGATTTTTTACAAGAGTAAACTCTATAGTATCATAGCCAGCAACTTGAAGAACGTATTGATTGCTTTTATGATCTTAACATTGTATTTTTAAAAATTTTAGGAGAATCCTTAAACGAAACTTTTCTAATGATTTAGGATGTCCAAGTTTCACATCCATGCAATAAATTAGGTAAAATATCAGATCTGCAAAATCAACAGCAGTCCATTGGTGTCTGCGTTGCTTTGTATTGTGCTGATAGGGTGTCCAAGATTCACATCCATACAATAAATTAGTTAAAATAGCCAATCTATAGACAGTTAATTTATTTCAGTAATTGTTTCCATGCAAAAAGAACAGCAATAAATCGGTGCCTGTGTCGCACCTCAACACCAAGATTCTCAAGTTGATGACAAATCAAGCTAGAAGTTGTTGAAGATTTTTTTTCTCATCACTGGCTGGTAAAGAAATTTGAGTTTTTTGCACCTTTATTTTTAAACCCTCTTCAAAACATTAAGTACATTCTGTAGATCATCTTTTGAATTGTCAAAAATAACACAATCATCAGCAAATTATAAATCCAGAAATAAAGATGTAGTTCTTGATTTTGTTTTAATCAATTCCAAATTAAATATCTGTCAACGAATCTATTATTGCATCATGGTGTCTACTTCGTGTAACCATAGAATACCAACTATCACAACTTCTCATCTATTACGTAGAAGCTGTATAATAGAAATAATCCTTGGTAGACAACCAACTAATTTCAAATAGTTCCATAAATATGTTGAATAATTGAATCAAATGTCGTTTTCAACCTACACTAGAGCCAAAAGGTAGAAGACTGAATAAACATATGGTACAGAACTATAAAATCTCTATTTTCACACTGATCAGTTTCTGGCTCTTACAATTAACAGTAAAGACAAGGATTCAAAGCTGGAATTAATGCACTTAAATATTTAGAACACTATTACTCAAACTAATAATCTGGAATTTTAAAAACCAAAACACACAGTTTCAAATTCATGCTAGTTCAATCATTAAAGTTTTATTTTAAATTTCAATTTATTAGCGTGAATAAAATAAAAAAAGTAAAAACCGGCTGCCAGATACATAAGAGCATTAGTTCCAATTTCAAATCCTAGTCTTCATTGACAAACACACAAGCCAGAAACCAGTTCGTTTGGGAATAGTGATTTTACAGCATTATATCAACTTGTATCCTACAATTATTTAATTGTACAATAGATGGCGCTAGAGTACAGTAAAAAAAAAACCAACTGATCTTGGAAGCATATGAACAAGCATATGAGGAATCCAACGAGATATTGCTGAATCAAATTCTTTTGACAAAATCATAAAATGAAATATAAAATTCACTCCTTTGCTCTTGAAACTATTTTTTTGTATTTTACTAACAACAAAACCATGTTGAAAGGAATTCTTGATTCTCTAAAATAATAACAAAACTCTGGTAACCATTGGTTCCATAAAGTTTTGGAAATACCTTTGCTAAAGTGGATAACAAAATGGTATTCCATGATAATTATGGCAGTCTTATTTAACCCATCTATAGTTAAAAAGTGAAACTACACAACAAAATCCTTAAAGTCATGCATATATTCCTAAAAAAATCCAATATTTTTTAAAGCTAACCCATCACTATCATTATTTTAAACCTTCGGTAAATCAGCACATGCAACCTTCCCGTTTTTTATGATTACAAAGAACTGTTTCAATATTGGTAAAATGGATAACTTAGTCAGGATGTAGAAATAGATATATCATTAAAAGTCACCATCTCATTTCTTGTGCCATTATTCAAAAGATGATCAAAATAGTCCTTTCTTCTATTCAAAATATCAGCCACCACATAAGAGAATGTCACGGCTGGATTTATCCAAATTGTGATATCATTTCTCAGGTCCATATATTGCTTTCAGTACATCAAAAAAATGATCATTATCAGTGACTATCCATATCTCAGATGAGTGTTTAATCTACCAATCCCTTTAAGCCTTCTTGTCAGTCAGTAAACTTCTACTTTTAAATCTCAATATCGATTTATTTAAAAAGACTACCAAACTATCCATTAGTGGTGCCACCAAGTGCAAGCCTTTGTAATCAATGGATGCAGGAAATTTTGTGCATAAAATCCCTATCCAGTGCCTAATCATCCAATATCCCCAGACTAGTTTCTAGCTTAAGGCTTTTGTCAGTGAGGAGTCTTGAAAACTTGAGAGCAATGGTCCTAGATCTTAAGATTTCATGCAACCCTCCAGGAGTCACTTTTTATCTATTTGGTTAACTATAAAGCTAGGAACCAAAGATGAAAACACCTTCCAAGCCCATTCACTTGTATATAGATCTGAACTCAGTTCAGCATCTATATATTTTGGTGTCTTTGTTTTTTCAAAAGCAGTCATCATTATCCTATGGGCAGAATAGGTATAAAACCATCAAAACATCACATGATCACCATTATATATGTTTACACATGCTGCTAATAAAAATACCAAACTCTCCATATACAGTAGTGCCACCAAGTGCAAACCTACATAATCAATGGATGCAGGGAGGTTTGTAAATGAAATCCCTATCTAGTGCCTAATCGTCCAACATCCCCAGACCAATTATTAGCATGTGGATTTCATCAGTGAGGAGCTTAGATTTGAGAGTACTGCACCTAGATCTTAGGATCTAATGCAACCCTCCAGCAGCCACTTTTTATCTATTTGATTAACTATAAAGTTAGGAGCCCACGATGAAAACCCCATAATGTTTCCAAACCAACTTCGTTCACTTATATAGTCATATAGATCTGAACTCAGTTTGGTATTTATAAATTTTGGTCTCTTTGGTTTTTCAAAAACCACAGTCATTATTATCCCATGAACAGAATTGGTTCAAAACCATCAAAACATCAGATTATCACCATTTCATATGCTTTCATATACTCACGAAAATAATGCTACATATTCATCATTCATCTTGAGAAAATTAGAATTAACATATATATATATATGAATTTAAACAGGCTTTAGACAATAATGTGTGTGAGATAGTTTTAGAAAAAGAAAAATGTTCTGTTTATTCAGACTATATTGTTTAAGATCCATAGATTATTTTCCCAAGCTTTGTTTAAAACTCATCTTTTAATTATAAAAAGCTTTACTATAGCATATAACATCATCATCATCATTTTCCACCATTATCGATCCAGTGCATGGTAATGGTATCTCTAAGTTCAAGCCATCATATATATAACTATGACGTTATTGAATATCGGCAAGTAATTTTGGACATCGTGATAATAACAATCAAGACAGTCTGTCTACTGATGTTTCTTTGCAAAAGGGCCTTTAGCTCGTTCTTTTGCTTCACCCATGAAAAAATTAATGCCAATAAATATATAATTATATTCCATCATAATTTCAGAACGATTTACATCGTATTTAAATCAGGTTAATATAAAATTTCCATTCTTTATTTCCAATTAATGGGCAAAAGCTTATAACCATCGAAAACTTTAAAAATAGGTAGTTCATTTCATTGTTAATTGACATATATAAGAGTTAGTTATACATAGGTTGTGTTGTTACTTACGCTTAAATTTCATATACATCAAACTATGTACATTCAATATTTACAAATTATGAGTTTTGTTGATGTTACGAGCTTATTAAAAATAAGACTTCCTCTTTACTCGTTCAAACATAATTTCAGAATGATTCATGCCGTATTTAAATCAGGCTAATATATAACTTCCACTCTTTGGTTCCAGCAACATCAATAAATGAAAACTCATAACCATTGAAAGTTAAAAAAACAGGTGCTGCATTCTATTCTTTATTGATGTATGAATATTATTTAAGTACTGTAAATGTATCCGGCCTATGAAAATAAAAAGGCCGTCGTTTTTGTAAATAGTGTTTTTTAATTAATTGGTTTAGCAATTTTTTTTTGCTTTGCAGAATTAGTTGCTTTGAATAAAATGCTCATAATCAAATTAAGCCTGTTAAATATATGGAAGAAATTCCTTCCTTTATATAAAATGCTTAGTAAAAAATTATGGTTTACTAATGGCGGAACAAATAATTATTTTTTCCCATGAAAAATACACCCTCTAACAAAAAAATTTTTAACTTGAATATCACATGACACCATTATGAACAAACATTTAGGGATTTTATTTACAATTCAATTGTTACTAAATTTCTTTTTTTTTCTTCGCTAATGTAATATTTTGGTAAAATGAAAATACTAAATATTATTTTTTAAAAAACTGCCTTTTACGTGAGGATTTTATTTATATATAGCACATAGTATTGAAGAATCTTCCATTTAAATTTCAATATATAAACTAAGCGTATCTGATATTTTTTTTATTTTTTTTATATATCAAACGCTTTGACCGGGAAGTGAACCCGGGCCAGCTGCTTGGAAGGCAGCTATGCTAACCACTAGGCTACCAATGCTTGATGTGGATCTGATATTTACATTAACAAACTGATATTTCATTAAATGTTATGAGATTGTTTAAAATAAGATTCTGAGTTTACTCCCTAAATAAAGCTTCTAACATGGGACACATGCACTACAATGGTGCAATTTGAATTTTAAGAGATATAATAAAAGAATGAGTCATTAAATGTTATGAGGTTGTTTAAAATAAGATTCTGAGTTTACTCCCTAAATAAAGCTTCTAACATGGGACACATGCACTACAATGGTGCAACTTGAATTTTAAGAGATATAATAAAAGAATGAGTCATTAACAATGACTTTTTTTTGAGTCATTAACAATGAATTTGAATGTCCGCTAATTGTTCTTACATCTTATTTATTCCTAAATTAAGTTAAGAATGTTTTTTAAATTTTCCCTCTTTCTATGCCATCTTCTCATCAGTATCTTTTCCATTTAGATAACCTTTACTCCTTACCTCTCCATTGTTACTTGAAGCAAGTTAAGTGGCTTGAAACTCCATTGGACTTCAACTATCCCTTCTTTAATGACCTTTTAAGTTTCCTCCATGTGAATATGAGTTAACTTTTTGAATAAGAATTACATGTCATGGGGGGGGGGGGGTTAAGATTTTAGAGATGGTTAGGTGGGCCAAAAAAAAAAGGTTGAGAACCACTGTTCTAAGGGTTTATTATAATTGCAGAATGATTTGTGCCATATTTAAATTGGGATAAAATATAATTTCCAGTCTTTATTTGCAGTTATATAAATGGATGACAACTTATAATCATCAAAGGCATAAAGAATAGGTAGTCTATTTTATTCTGTATCATTTATTGATGTATGAGGATTATTTATACATAGCTTTCAAGTGATTTTATTATTTCCATTTAAATTTCATGTGCTTATTTGATATTTATACACACACCCATATATTCAGTGAAACAAGCTAAAATTATAGTCTACCTTAAAAATAAATATAAAACAAGTGAGTTACATACTGTCAATAAAATATTTGAAAAAAACTGTTTAACAATAAAAAAAACCAAACATGTCTAATATATAGTATTAGCAAATTTCATAACGATAAACTTCTTTATAAATTTAGATAATAAAATATATAACTTAAAAATTTTTTAAAAAGCAAACATTTTTACTATATATATTTACAGGACTAAAAAAACCAAGTCGTTAATTAATCTATTCAACAAAATTTCATCATTTTTATAAATCTAATCATGTATTACATTTTCAAGTAACAAAATACTCACCAAACGATCTAAAATAACTAATTCTCCTCTTGTTCTACGAATTCCTTTGGAAGGAAGGCCTAATTTTTCCATAAAAGCAGAAAAATGCCGAGTATCCAGTGTAAAAAACGTTAATGTTTTATTAGTCCGACATCCTAAACCTGAAAAGTTATCTAAAGTGTTCCAAGGTAGACTTGTAAGACTGGCTTTCGAACCAAATAATGGATTCTGAAAGTGTTTTCCAAAACGCTGAAGTTTACATTTATAGTTCTGATGTTCTTTTGCATAATTATCATGATTGGAAATGGAATTTACAAAACTAGACAAACAGGTAGTCTGGAAATAAATAAAAGGTTTCGATGCATTATTGGAATGACAACACAATATGATTTCTTCAAGAGGATTATATGAAGGATTTATTACTGAGCAACCTTGCAAAGTTGATATTCTTTGGAAGACAAAATTATTAATATTATGTAACAAGCAAGAAGATTTGCGATTTTTTTGATGACATAAGCACATGTCACATATACGTCCTTGTTCCGACACATTTACATATTTTTGTACAACAACTGACTGGCAACACTGGTGAACGGGGACATCTGGAATTTTTTCACTTAATTTTTTACAAGTTTTCTCCAGTTCTTGGTCAAGCAGTTTAAGTTTTTGTCTTTCTAACCAGTTTTGATTTATGGCCCACTGAATAGAAGGAGACGCTTGGCAATTGAAGTAATCTAGCGCAACTTCTCGGAACTGAAAAAAATAATATATTTGGTAAGAAAACATAAATTGTAATTCAATATTATTAATTTTAGAAATGATTTGTTAAAACATTTTACTGTTATTATACTTTTCCTTCTTCTGCCCCCCTCCATTAATTATCAATTCCCACATACCAATACTGTGAAATTAAATTTAGCTTACAATCATCGTGACCAGAAATCTGTCTAAATAATACATCACTTCAGTACTACTTTACAAGCAACCTTACTTCCTGTTTTCCTTTTTTGGTTCTGCAAGTTTTTTAAAATCATCGGTTTCTTTCTTTTCTTTTTTTTTCATATGTCAAAGTGTTGACTGGGAGCGAACCTGGGCCAACTGCTTGGAAGGCAGCTATGCTAACCACTAGGCCACCAACGCTTGACTGACTTTTCTTTTTCATTTTTTACAGCTAGCTCCAGTTCTCCGTTACAGCGCCATCTAGTGGAATCTTGAACAATTAATAATTATCAGAGGCATAGAAAATTCTTATCTTTGGTATTTAAATCCCTATGCTCAAACTGCCTTTGACGTAATATAGAATTAAAAGTTGAAAAAAATGCAAAATATACAGACACCTTCAACTTGATTTTACCTATCAAAAATCAGCCTAAAATTTTGAACTAAAGATCATACTGTGTGAATGGATATAAGATCTGAATCCAAATCAGTGACTATATATTTTAGTACCATTCGGTTCTTCATTAACAGTAAGCCTTATTCCCCTGGCTATGAATGTTAATAATAACAACAAATTATCAAACTTACTAGTTTAAATAATATAAAACCAGAAAAGCTCTTCTTTCCAACTAGATGGCACTGGAGTCGGAAATGCTCATCTTATCATACTGTTTAAACAAGAAAGTTTGGCAATTTGTTGTTATTATTGACTCTAATATAGCCTTCATTAATCCTTTATTTTTAAACTTTCATCAATTTCTGTTTATGCAACTATATTTAATCTTACCTTTTTAAAATTTCTAACCTTATTTTTTCAACTAATCCTTCAAAATCTTTTTTATTTTCCTCTAAACCCAATTCCAAAAGTTTCTAAATGCTCTCTCTTACTCTATTCTTCTCCCTCTTTCCCTTCCCTCTCTCTCCTAATTCTGTCTTCTCCCTTTCTGCATGCCAAGTAGTAGATAAATTGGATTTATATAAAAACAAATATAGTAAAATTCTTCCTTTTTCTTAATTTCTTCAATAGTTTTTTTGATTCAGTATTTTCAATTCTCCTTATTTTTAGTTTTACATATTTAATACAATTTTACTTCCTTCTGAAATCACATTCTCCAATCATTCTTCGTCTTTCTATTTAATTATTCATAAAAACTTCTATTCATTCGAGTGAAACTTTTTGCCTCATTTTCATTGTCTCACAAAATAGTCTTTTTTTCTTTATTAAAAGCATATTTATCAATATCATTACGCATCATGATTTCTTCAAACTACCCCAACATCAATTAACTACCTGCCTAAAATATAAATGAATTATTATCTACATTTTTCTTAATTCCTCAATTCCATATGATCTAATAAAATATACACCATTCTCTTTTTATATATTTTTTAAAGCAATTTTTATTTTAATTTTTAACAGTTTCAACTAATTTATAGCTTTCATCAGCTATGATTCAAATATATAGTTAATAATTTTTAATTTGATTGCAAAACGTTTTTCATATCTGCGACATGAAATAGTTTTTTCTTTTGCAATTTAGACATGGCTAAGTGATTTCCAGTGAGATCACCAGAATCTATTTATTTATTCATATAGTGCCAAAACAGGGTTTATATATTATTATTGGAATTAAGTGAACAGTTGTCATCATATTCGTAGTTGCGTCAAAAGTATATGTGGCTCAATTAATTCCAATAAAAAAAATATAAACTTTATTTCGGCACTTTATATTAGTACTAACAATGGCAGAATATCAAGATATATTTATTTATAGAGATATTTATGGAAATATTTTAATGGGTGGATTCATCAGCCTGTCAATTTTTACTTTAAATCTTGGCTTGGGGACAGTTGGCTTTCATTAGCTTCTATTCGTAGTTGAGTGCTTTCTAATTGAGTAATTATAAATAGATAACTCTACACATTAAAATATTTCCATCACGAACGTCCCATTAAAAATATTATACCACATATATATAAATATATAAGGAATAAAGTTTTGAAATTTGTTTTCCACCTAAGAAAATATACTTATATACAATTGTAACCATTTTAAATATTAAAAGAAAAAAGAAGTTAAAATGTACATGATGAATGTTATATAATAAAAATGTAAAACATTTAAAGATCTCTGATAAAGGCTGTGAATGTACTGAAACAGTTAGAAAATGCAAATAAAATAGCTTTGAAGAATGCAAACAGAATGGTGGACTTTACATCATCAACTGTCTGAATATTGATACAAACACGTTAGTAAATATCTAAAACTGCTTTCACTTTTTAGAATTAAAAAAACTTTCAACTAATCATCTTATTAAAAAAAAATTAGTTTCTAAATAAATGAGTACATAAAATAATTTTAAAATTTTTTTTAACTTACTACACTTAATTCTGGGAGTCTGGAGAACAATGGATTATCAGGTGCTAACAAGATGGCGACCGGCATCTGAGACATTATATTAGAAAAAAGCAAACTTTTCACACCAGGAGGATTTAGGATAGGAACAACCTAAATAACAATAAATATTTATGATCTCTTTTTGATTAATGAATTTTTAAAAATTTCAAAGATTTTTGAATTGGAATACCTGATGATTATGATGGAATATCCATTTCATTAAACTGTCAACATCAAACGGAGCATTAGCAGGGTAATTTCGCTAATTAAAAAAAAAAAACAAATACATGTAAAACCATATATGTGCATCTTAAAATAAAAATTGCAACAAAAGTATGACAAAGGACAATATATGAAAATAGAAAATATTTATAGTAAGTTTTATAAATGGCAATATACGACTATTTATTTAATATAACTGATAAGTAATAGTTTATTGCTAGGGATCAATCCAAAAACCTTTAGTTTTCAAATCCATTGCTATATAACTGGACTAAACCAAATAGTAATGTACAACAATTTACATCACATGATCACCATTTCCTATACTTACACAAGCTATTAATAACAGTAATAAATTCACACAGTAGGGTTGCCCAGCGCCAAGTCTTGGTATGCTACTGTTATTAACAGCTTGCGTAAGCATAGAAAATGATGATCATGTGATGTTTTGGTGGTTTTATACCAATCTTGCCTATGGGATAATAATGACTGTGGTTTTTGAAAATCCAAAGATATCAAAATGTACAGATGCTGAACTCGGTTCAGATCTCAAAGACTATACATGCAAATGAGCTTGGAATTAAAACATTATTGTGTTTTTATCTTGAACGTCTAGCTTTATAGTTAACTAAATAGATAAAAAGTCGTTGCTGGAGGACTGCAATACATCCCAAGATTTAGGTGCAGTACTCTCAGATCCAGAGCTCCTCAATGATGAAAGCCACAAACTAGAAACTAGTTTGGAGATATTGGATGGGTAGGCACTAGACAGGGATTTTATGCAAAAACCTTCTTGCATCCATTAATTACTAAGGTTTGCACTGGGTGGCACTACTGTACAGAAAGTTGGCTACTGTTACTAGCATCCACTAATACAAAATAATTGCTATGAAATAGCTTAATGTGACAAACAATTCTTATCGCAAACAAATTTTATCAATAAAAACACAAAACAGCATGCCTTTCTTCAGAATTACATGCCTCAAAGTCAACTGCTGCTTAGCAGGCAAGCGTATCCATGATCTAAATATGATATGATATAATGCATCTCCTCCTTGTCTACAATTACTAGTAATAGATGTTAGCTACTACCAATTTATACAGTATTTTTAAAAATATTAATCATTTATTTCTATTCTTTCTATCCCACTTTCATGGATTTTTTTTTTTTACTATTTTATTTATATTTCTCACCCAAAATAAAAAGAATCTACAACCTCCTCCCCAAAATTTTTCTCTTTATTATAAGCACATCTCATAATTTTATCATTTGTTTTCAGTTACATTTTAATATTACCTAATCAATATTTTCTGATATGCACCTACATATACCAGATGACTATTAAAAAAAAAAAAGTGCTGCCATCTATTGTGACCCATAGAAACTAGTTAATCCTTTTGAAAATGTTCTATTTTCAATCGGCCATTATTTTATTGGCTTCTCTGATAACACATTCTTTGCTCGGAAAAATATTACTTAGATGGCTGATCCTTAATTGTCTGTAATTATTAGGAATAAAATTAGAACTGAATATGATTGCAAAGAGTGATGTACGCAAAAAAATGAAATGGTCCAATGTGGTTTTCATGAAACTTTTAAAATAAAATCACGATATAATTTATATTAGCACGATGTTTTTTATATTTTATTTTCAAGACATTAATGCTTTATTCTCTTGTGATGGCAATTTTATAATGATTGTTTATATTGTTAACTTCCATGGTTTCTGTGTCATCGATTTCTGGAAATATAATGCACTGTTTGAACTTATAGGTTCAGTTTTTGTTTGGGTTTCATTGAGCGATATTATTCTTTGAACAGTTTTAATTCAAACGAAACTAAGTGTGTTCTTCTGCTTTGACTTTCGAACATACTTTAATCAAGCACTAGTGATAATTATTTTTAATTTATTTTAGAAAAATAAAGAATTATTGCCATAAGTATTCTCAATTAAAAATCGATGCTTGTAAATTAATGTCAACTTAGGGGGGACAACTTATTTTTGTGAATCGTACTACTCCACAATTAACTTTGTAAAATTGAAACATCAAGCACAAATGACGAATGAACATCTTTCGGAATTATTGCATGCTTCGTTAACAAATTATAAGCCCAACTTTAATGTTCTTGCTAAGTGAATACAATCACATGTAAATAATTATTTACTGATTTTCTTTTCACTTATTAATTTTATTCTTTTGATTTTTTTTTTTTTTACAATTAATAAATCGTACTAATAATAAAAGTCAAATATTTGCTTCTGTTGAATACTTCAAGAACTGTGGCTATTGAATATATTTCAATTTTAACATGCGGCTCTTACAGAGATAAAGTTTGGCCATCCTTAATACATAAGATTCGGACAATAAATAAACAGATCTTATCAGAAACGAATTACTAAAAGGCAAGATTGTAATATTTGAGTATTAAAGCAATAGAATATGATGCAAAAGAGGGCACATTTTTGTCTAAAAAAGTAATATAAGTTTGAATTTTAAAAAATTCCAATCTGCGCATTGTCACTTAATTTAACAATCATATACTGTGGCAATTTAGAGGACTTGACACAGGGAATTTGAGCTCAAAATCAAATATTTTCCCGTACTCACCAAGCTTTCGCCAGGTACAGAATGAAACAGAAATGGTTGAGATGAAAGTAAAGTATTTTTATTATTATTAGTCTTTCTGTAATAATATACCCTTGCAATTTAATTTAAATTGGTATTTTTCCTCAATTCCTATATAAAATATCAATTAATAAAGTTTCATTTGCTAAACTCATTGCATGACTCCTTGATTATCACTTTTTTCTGTGCTGGAAAGATATTTTCTATGCAGGAAATGGCCCAAGTAATCTGTGATAAATGAATAATTTGCATATAACTTGAGCGTTTAGGTCTAGCTTGTCTTTGATAATAGTATAACTAAAAGAAAATACTGCTAAGACTGAAATGAACAGCGCTATAAAGAATTGGTAGAGGTACTTCTGGAAAATTTATTAAAATGTCTTCAAATTTTCCGAACAACAAAAATTAGGAAATGTGAGCTATTTTCTTGGAAATAACTTTTGATTTGTATGATTTCACTGTCAGAACTCCTAATCTGAACAAACGAGTCAAAAATACCTTGGAAAATAACCTTCACTATTTTCATTTTCAAGATAGAGCTCTTGTGAATTTAGCAGCAGCACTGCATTTAAAAACAATTCTGAGTAACAGTATTATTCGTTGCTGTTGATGATGTCATCTTTTTTTATATAAACAAAATAAAAGTGTCAATATTTTTTACTAAAACATCACGACTTTTCCTGCTTATTTTCAACATTCTGCAATAAGGTTAATAATTTGTTTTAATTAGTCTATGCCAGAGACATCTATTGTAAGCTTAACTAATCGATGATAACACGTAGTTATATCACCATCTTCAAAATCTTTGAATCATGTTTATTAGATTGGATAGTATAAAAGTGTTTGCTGGATGAAGCATGAGTACAAATTCTGCTTCTCGCAGAATAAAACCAACAAAACTACTATCTGTTATTCTCTGATGAAAAGCTGCCAATAGATGGCTCTGCAGTAGAATAAATAAAGTTAACTGCTACTCCTATCATTTTTTAATAATTCATTTGTGTTTTTCATTTTCATTACAATTGTTCAAATATTTTTTGAATTTCATTTTGTATAATAATTGTTTGTTTGTTTGTTTGTTTTTAAAAACTAGTAAAAACAAATACAGTGGGACAAAAACAGAAGTTAATTAAAATTTTAAATTATGTTTTATCAGAATTTTTTTATAAATTTATTTTACGATAGTTTAATAATTAAAAAAAAAATAGTGGTAACAAAAAAATCACTGCTATTTATTGAAGACTAAACAAGGGATCGACAAAAAAAGATGTTTCTTTTGGAACATGCTATCCTTTTTTGCCAAAATATCAAAGACACCTGCTGCTGATTTATAATTGTGGTCACCAAATTACATAGTTATGAACTACACTTTAGATATCTATGGATATAAATGCTTAGTTTCCAATCCTTAATAAGCCGTGTGAATGGTGTAAAACAAACAGATGATCCCTAAATCACATCCTGTTCCATGACAGCCAATTACCCAAAATTCAATGCGTTTTCAATGAATTCGTTTTAGAGTAAGAGAGAGATGTTACTATCTAATGCAGATCAAATATGACTTAGAAAAGTCAAGAGACACTCACTGGTTAAAGGTTACTAATCCTTTCAAAATGAGCAACAAATTAGAATAAATTTAGTTAAAGATTACCAAAATAAAGAGTTTAAGACTTTTTTTAAGATAGTTGTTCCAATAAGAAACTACTTGTTGGTCAAACAATGAGTATCTAGCTATTATTTCTAGCCGTTTGATTAATCTGGTGAGCACCATTGATTCTTTCACTGTTACACTATAGCGGAATGCTGGGAAAGCTTTTGCAAAAAGTCATTTAGCTATATAATATGATATTAATCTAAAATTTAAAAACATTAAGGTTTTGAACCTAAGCATATTTTCCTACGTAGTTACATAATCTGATATTAAATCAACAATTGTGGGCCTCACTTTTATCTTAGTCACAGGAATCTTTCACTTCTTGACCAAATAATGTATACCAGCAATATATCAAATCAATGATCACGTGTTGTTTTGTCAAATAGTGTCTTGTAGCCATGGAAATCATTTTCTAAGTTTTTATTGGGATGAGGTAATATAGAACAAGTACAAAAGTAAATGGTACTTGATTTATATGAGGTGCACCAGAACCAAAACCGTCATTAATGAAGGCTATAAACCAGAAACCGGTCCAAGGATATGGACATAAAAGCACTGCCATCTGGTATGCTATTTTTATGGAGGTTCATAATAAAATTGGTAAGAAAATTGTTCCTAAAGGATACTCATATTTTCTAAGATATTTAAAAAGATGATGTAATTTCATTTATATATTGTTTATCGTTTAAATCTATTTGAATAATTATTACGAAGAAAAAGTACAAAGCTTACCATAGAGGCATTGTGCAATTCAAACAGTTTAACAGTACTAGACTGTGTGAAATTACAAATAGCTGCAGCGGGAGCATTTGTTATAACGGCGAATCTGATTTGCTGCCTGGGATCTAATTTTTAAAAAAAAAATAAAGATATGCAATTACAATTTAATTGAAATAATTTTAAAATATTTAAATCAACTAAATATTACTAAATTCGAGACATAAAATATAAAAGCGCTTCTTTATCTAGTTATAATTAATATTTCTTTATAATCTCATGATTCTTCTTCATAGTGTTAAAACTGCTATCGCATCACACATTTTATGCAGATCGAATACTGTTAGTACAGATACCTGCAATTGGAAATGTTCTATTAACCATACAAAATTACGACATGACCTTTTAACCTTTTATAACCATTGGACTATTATTATCTTTGTGTGAGTTCCGATCTATTTAAATAATACTTCTTATCAAATTCTTGGAACACACTTATTTAAAAAATAATAAGCACTTGAAAAAAAAAAATTAGTCTGTACACATTATTAAAAGTACAATTTGAAAAAAAAAAAATTCAATCATCATCATTACCACATATCCATCGCGGGGTGATATCTCCGAATTCAGTACAGTTTATCTGACCCATAATTCCTCTTCTCACCATATCAACAAGCTTCTCAATTATATCCATCCATCTCACACGTGATCTTTTTCTAGATCGTTTACAATCTCTTTCAATCCAGTTTGAGATTTCAAGGGTCCATTTATTAGCATTTCTTCTAACAATACATCCAGCCCAATTCCACTTCAGTCTCTTAATTATTTTTCTTATTTCAAAGAGGTTAATAATACCTAATTGATCTTTCACCCAAGTATTTCACTTTTGATTCCTTCCTATTACTCCCCCATATATTCTGAAATGGGATGGTCTGAAGTCGTGAAGTCTCCGTATTGTTTTTCTGTTAAGTGTCCAAGTCTCAGATCCGTTAGTATAAAATGAATAAAACACATCTAAAAAATTATTCCTTTTCAAACACATGGACACATTTCCTTTTAATATTTTTTCTACCAAAAGCACTCCAAGCAAGTTTAATTCTATGATTAATTTTATCCACAATCTTTCCATTTGTACTAATAATCTGATTAAAAACAAGTTCAAAAAATATGTATAAATTAATATACCTAATTGCAATGAGCTTTCTATCCTTTTTAAGTCCAATAAATCTATTTAACATGTGATCAATGATGTAATTATATTTAAATTTAAAAAAAATTTTTTTAATGTTTTTACTCACAAAAATCAAACGTCAACAATTTTAATGAGCTATATCTCGGAAAATTGTAACAAACAAAATATATGCATAGTATGATTAAGTAGTCGAAAGTGCGCAGGGCATATTTCGCTAATTTTACAACATAAAGCTTATCTCTAATACGGTATTCGTATATTTGGTTTATCACATAAATGAATTAAAACAGGCTAAACTCTCCATACAGTATTGTTTATTGGCTTAAAACCAATCCTGCCTAATCACATAAATGAACTAAAAAACTTTATTAAATACAAGTGGAAAGCAATTATGTCTAAAAGATGAGAATCCCAAAAAAATCATGCTCTTTCTGGTATCAATACTGATGTATTCAAAGCTGGCATTAGTTGCAAATTTATTTTACGATTTTTTGGGAATCGGATTTCTTAATATGATCACCCTGAGCTTTTATTTGTGATGTATTTTTTACTTTTGGGGGCATTTTTTTCTTTTTTAATGCATTTACCCCAATAAAAGTGTTTCTTTAAAAAGACTTGTATATATATTTTATCTACTTGTGAATCTTATATAGTTGGAGAAATTAGAAGTGAAGAGTATTTACATACAATTTAATACCACTAGACGGCAGCACCATAATTGACAAAGATTATGTTGTGGAAATGGGATGGAGCCCAATATGGAAAAACTTAAGAGTAAGGAATGGAAAATAAAGTGGCTAACAGGTTTCTCTGGGTATAATTGCTGAGAGATTCCTGACTTCGTTTAAGGAGAAGCCACAGTACATCATATAACATCACATATATAAAATTAAAAATTTAAATTTGTCACAAATTTTTTGTGCTAAATTTTTTGCAACTTCTAAAAAAAATGTATCATCATCAGGAATATAAATGCGTGCAAATTTTCAACTAGATCGAAAATTGGAAAGTGGACAAAAATTGAAATACAAGATTTCACAGCCAGACAAAAAACATAGTAAGTTAAATAAAAATATACAAAAAGATTGCATTCATTCGTTAAGAGCACGAGGAAACAAATCATTGCAGAATTAAAATAAAACAACCAATTTCCTCAAAGTCTTAATCTTTAAAAAGATTTCATTTAATTACTCTGTGCAGAGCAAAGAGAATTTGTTGAATAAAGTGGGCTGCATATTAACAAGATAATAAACCAAGAAGAGATAAAAGGTGGCTGTTGGAGGGTTGCATTAGATCCTTGGGATCTAGGTTCAGTGCTCTCAGATCCAAAGCTCCTCCCTGACGAAGGCCACAAGCCAGAAACTAGTCTGGGGGTATTGGATGAGTGGGCACTAGATAGGGATTTTATGCATAAGCCTTCTGGCATGCATTGATTACTCTGGTTGGCACTGAGTGGCACTACTGTATGGAGAGTTTTCCCTGTTTTAATAACAGTAATGTACGAGCATAAGAAATAGTGATCATGTGATGTTTAGTGGTTTTCTGTGAAAAACCCCAACAGAAATATACTTAACTGTAATTACAATTTATAAAAATACTCTACTTATTGCATGGAGGAAGTAATGAAATCTTCTTTGTAAATAGTATTTACCTGAATGTTTGGGACAATGGTATATTATTAGATGTGTTATATTGGATTATTTCCATCATCTACGAGTGAATGTTGAAAGTATAGAAAATTTTAAACTTTATTTAAACTTTTCAAATACAAACAATTTGTTAGTAATAACACACAAATAGACAACACAGGTTAGTAATTACACAACATTTCGAGCATTATTATTCTCTAATCTTCTTCAGGTGTTGCTGGCCTGATATGCACAGTGACAGTATTCACATAGAAGTTGAACTCGCACCTTTAGACTCTTGAATATCGAATTTAAGGCAAACGCTCTAACCAACTCAGCTATTGACAGAATAGTTGCTTGTATTTGAAAAGTTTAAATAAAGTTTAAAATAGATGGTGGAAATAGTCTAACATATCACATCTTCTTTGTAAATGTCTAACGCACAGATGTGAATACATTCCAATCAGATTTCATGCTATCACATGCTTAAAATATTGCACTGGTTTAAATCTCTAACCTTTTGATGTAAACTGATAACACGGGTTTCGCAGTGTAGCAGTTATTATGACTGGCTGAAGAGATGACAGTCTAGAATACGAATTCAGGTCGATCAATTTATGAACAAATTTGAAATGTTTCTTTCAAATAGATGGCTTATAACAAATCCAGATAGCAATTTAAGGGTGTCGTGAAATGGGTATTCTTAGAGGTTAATATGGATTGATCAGATGAATGTCAATATGTACATGGTAAGAAATAAGATGCAGGCTTCATTACTTGTATAGGGAGTAATACTTCCACGAGTGCTGAGCCCATGCTTGTCCTTACTTTTAATCACAATACAAATTTTCACAATATTATTAAATACTAACAACAACTTTACATAATCATTTTATATGCTGATTCATATGCTCCCCAAGCAATTATCTTACCCCTATTTTAGTGCCATTTACTGAAATCTTGGGTAACCAAAAGATAGCATATTGCTATAAAATCCCATCTCCAGATCAGCTTGTTGATGAGGGTTTTATAACAGTACACCATCTGGTGAACAGTGATTAGTCAAGCTTACTATAAATATCTCTAAAATAGGGTAAAGATAATATTATTGAATACGAATTCTACTAATGATCTAAGATTATGACTGTCTTATTTAAAAACCAAATATAGTCTTTATAAACAAAACAAAAAAATATTTTTACAAGGATTTTTAACTAGTGGTCTCAGATTTTTCTTTCTGGAATTTATAGACCCCATGCACTTTAAGACAAACATCCATTAAATTACATATTGTTTAATGTTAACTAATGTATAAAACTGATATATAAAACATCTGGTCTATATGCATATTTGCTGATACCATACAATTTTGAGATGCCTATTTTGTCACAAGCCATTTAAAATTATTAGTATTTGAATCTAAAAATCATTGTATTACTTTCTAATTATAAGGTAGCAGATAGGTACAAAATATTTTTAATAAACCATGATCGTTATGAGAAAGTTCTACCAAAAATGGGCAATAATGCAGCCAAAGGGTACCGTAACATACCAAGTGGACAGCAGTAACCTTGGTTGCAGTGGAAAGAAGGAGCAGGTTGAATAAATAAAAGCAGGCAGTGGAAGCATAGAGAAGCAAGTTTTAAAAAATCAAAAAATCATTATACATTTTTCATCTGTTGCGTAATATAAGAATTAAAGTCATAATGATTATTTAACTTTCCAAATAAACACACACACAATGCAATTTATAACCAATCAGTGATCAAATCTACCAACAAGTCTTAATAAACACAGCAGGCAAGCTTATCATACACTCTCAGTAAACCCGGCATGCACTGGAATAATATAATGATTTGTTTACAATATGATACTTATTATATCACGTGATTTAAGTTAATAAGCTTGTATTACAAATGTTATCTAATGAGCTCTTAACAAGCTTTTCAGCACATCCCTATTCTCAGACCACTTTCTAGCTCTGGCTTTCATCAGTGAAGCACTAGGATATTCAAGCATTAAATTTAAAATACTAGGTCAAGCCCAGAACTTTAACTAATAAATAGGAAATCTGAAATTTTCAGACATCCATATGTCTTCAAATCCAGCTATCCAACTTAAATAGCCATATGGGACTGAACTAAGTTCAGATATACCATATATTAATAGCTTTAGCAATATAAAATCGCCAAATCCTTAAGAGTAATAATAATAATAATTGCAAGAAAACCAAGTCATATATCATGTGACTTAATTTAATAAGCATGCATAATAAATGTTACATGAGCATGCCAATAGTTCTTAACAAGCTTTTCAGAACATCCCTATTCTCAGACCGGTTTCTAGCTCTGGTTTTTGTCAATGAGGCACTAGGATATTCAAGCATTACATTTAAAATACTAGTGCCTCACAGATGAAAGCCAAAGCTAGAAACTGGTCTGAGGACAGGGATGTTCTAAAAAGCTTGTTAAGAACTATTGACATGTTCATTATATAAGCAGGCAATATATATAAAATCTAATTAAGACTGTTTCTGAATTATGTGACAAACAGCTAATAATAATGTAATAAACATTTAAAAAATTTTAATTCATATTTTATATCTTCAATCTCTACACATTATGGATCAATACAAGGCAAATTGTATTATTGTTCCAATAAAACAGCTTTTTATATGTGAGTATTATACATTTTCTTAAAATGTTTATTGTACATTTTTGTACATTCTAATCCTTGCTAATAATAAAATCGTAGCAGGTTTTTGCCTGTATAGTACTACTTGAAATGTACAGTCAATATATTTATATTTTTTAAGAGTGGTCTCTCCATACAGTAGCGCCACCAAGTGCAAGCTTTTGTAATGAATGGCTGCAGGAAGGTTGGTGCATAAAATCCCTATCTAGCGCCTACCCCTAGACTAGTTTCTAACTTGTGGCTTTCATCAGTGAGGAGTCTAGTCTGGGAATGTAGCACTAGATAGGAATTTTATCCACAAACGTTCCTGCATCCATTCATTACAAAGGCTTGAACTTGGTGGCACTACTGTATGGAGAGTTTTGCCTGTTATTAAAACAGTTATGAGCAAGCATAAGAAATGGTGATCATGTGATGTTTTGAATATTTTTTATTACAATATTAATGAAAACATGGGAATGAAACTGCAAAAAGAAAAAAATGATTGCTGATTAACATTTATCCATATATCTATTAAATCATGGGCATTAATTGGGAAATAATGTATGTTAAAAAGACAAAACTCTCCACACAGTAGTGCCACAAGTCAGAGTAATCAATGGATACCAGAAGGCATGTGCATAAAATCCCTATCTAATGCCTACTCATCCAATATCACCAGAATAGTTCCTGGCTTTGGCACTACTGTATGGAGAGTTTTGCCTGTTATTAAAACAGTTATGAGCAAGCATAAGAAATGGTGATCATGTGATGTTAAAAATGAAAAATATTTAAAAAAAGATCAAACTAAATGAAAACTAAGAATCAGTTTTAATTGTAAAGTAGTGTATTTTTTTAAAATTAATGATGATAAATTTAATTCGATATTTAACAATTTGATATCAAATACATAGATCTGATGTTGAGCAAAGAACAAAATCCAGTTTATTAATTTCATTAGTAATTTGTCTTTTACGATCTTATGCAAAAATCACTGTATTCCTAATGCCATTATCAATATTCTAATAGAAACATGGCAAAAAATTTTATTGTCAGCAAAAGAAACTGCAGTATTTCAATAGATACCTTGTTATATCTCTTGTAATATTATACCTTATTAAAATAAAAAATAAGAGTAATGTGATGTGATGTACTGTAGCTTCTCCTTAAATGGAGTCAAGAATCTCTCAACAATTACACCTAGAGAAACTGTTAGCCACTTTATTTTCCATTTCCAAGTCTAAGTTTGCCCATATTCTGCTCCAGCCATTTCCACAACATAATCTTTGTCAACTTTATGGCCTTTATATCTAAATTCCCCTTATCTTTTCCCAAACCCAGCATAAAAACCAATAATTCACTTTCTGTATAATCACTTTTTTCATATTTATTTATTCTTCCATAACTTCATTATATGTACCAAACTCTTCATACAGTAGTGCCACCCTGTGTCAATCAGAGTAATCAATGGATGTAGGAAGGTTATGTGCATAAAATCCCTATCCAGTGCCTACTCATCCAACATCCCCAGACTAGTGTCTACTTTGTAGCTTTCATCAGTTAGGAGCCTTGAATCTGAGAGCACTGCACCTAGATCTTAGGACCTAATGCAATCCTCCAACACTTTTTTCAAGTCAAAATGAAAGCACAATATTGTTTTCAGATCCATATGTCTATACAAGCAAATGAGCTTTGTTTAATTCTAATCATGTTTCTCATCTCCTACCACCTTGCATATTCAAATATCCAATTTTTAATAATTTCGTTTTCCTAACTACTCTTTTATAAATTCTTTTGACACTTTTTCTCCATTACATTTATAAATAACTTGCTTACTATTAATTTTACAGACCATTCCCTCTCCACATCTACATTTATATCTAAATCAGCTACTCTTTGTTTATTTCTTACATCCCATACTTCTTTCTCGCAACACTGCAATTTAAACCCCCACCCCCTTAAAAGTTTCCCAAACTATATTCTTTATAAATCACACTCCCTAACCCTTCACTTCCTTGTTCTCCTAAGTGCAATCCATCTTTACTATATAACTCCCTATTTCCAATAAAAAAATCCCACCCACCCACAAACATAATATCATTTCTGCCCTATTAAACTTATATCTCTTGTCAAATATTGATAACAATCCAACTAATCCTATTCTTCCTTTAATATGACTCAAACTAATTCATTATTCTCTCTGATGGCTCTAACAAATTATTCCATAACATACACATCTCTATTCCCTTGCTTCTTTACTTAGCAAACTCTCCAGACAATAGTGCCTCCTAGTATAAGCCATAGTAATCAATGTTTGCATGAGAGTTTGTGCATAAAATCCTTATCTAGTGTCTACTCATCCAATATCCCCAGACTAGTTTCTAGCTTGTGGCTTTCATCAGTGAGGAGCCTTGCATCTGAGAATTCTGCATTTACATCTTAGGATCTAATGCAATCTTCTAGCAGTCACCTTTTATCTTTTTAGTTAACTATAAAGCCATTGATCCAAACTCATCTTGCATCCAGGTGACTCAACTGTATAGAGAGTTTGTAACTATTTTAACAGCTTGCGTAAGCATAGGAAATGATGATCATGTGATGTTTAGTGGTTTAATATAAAATATAATTAATAGATATTTGTAAATGCTCTACATTATATTGATTTTAACTTGGTGAATAACAAAACATAAAACCTAGAATAACTCCATCAATGAAATATAATAAATTAAAGATAATACTAATATTACTTCACACACAGAGAAAACATACCTTAATACATTAAGACAGTACATAATATTGTTAATATTTTTTTCATGTATGAAATGGTATTAATACAGTCTTTAATTTGTAATGCAACACAAGTGGAAAAACACTACAAACATAATTCAATATTTTAAATATGTAACAAAAAATTTTAATCGGCTGTTTCTTGGTAAAAAAAAATCTTTCATTTAGTTTTATTTTGTGAAAATTTTACTATGTTTGGTAGAATTACAGTACAAACATCACAGCCAACGCATGTGAATGAGCGCAAATGATTACAATATCCTAATCAATTAAGATGCACCACTTTTTATTGAATGCCCCTAAGTTACATTTAACTTTTAATTACTAATTCAAGTTATACATGAACCCTATCCAAGATGAAAATAAACATTCTTTATTTTCATTTTACTTTTTTTAGAAATAAATAAATACGACTCATGAGCAATGCCTGCTAAGCTTCCTTCCATCTTAAGTGGCCTCTAGCAGTATTTTGAATATAGGCACTATTATTTCAGGTTATGTGAGATACTTATATAGTCTAAAATCTCCCTAAAGCATTATGCTATACAAGAAAAACAAAATTCATTCAAACTGATATTTTCCAAATTTTGAGCAAGGGATTGACTTTATCTTATATACAAAAAAGTTGTACCGATAATTAAATAAAACAAGTGAATTAAGAATAATTGGTATTGTTACCATTCTTTATTAAAATTCTTGGAATAAACTGTATTTATTTATTTTTAAAAATAAAAACTTGAGATGGAAAATAAAATAAAATTCAACTCACCATAAGAGTAGAGAGTAAAAGTCAAAAAACTTATACGGTTTAAATTGATCACATTGAAAATCAAGACTAAGATTATTTCTAGAATTCGACTAATAGATTTGAAAAATTTTCTTTAACAATTTTTTCAAAATTTCATATGATCATATTTATTTCTACTAAAAAATAAATAAATAAACAAAAATAAATAAGTAAATTCAAAAAAGTCAATAAACTTAAAGAAAAAATGGCCTTCATTACTGAAGCAAAAAATAGGGCTCATGGGCTGTAGGACATAATGTCTTTCTCCTAAGACAGCTTTAAAATCCGTCATGATATTTATGCTACATGCGGGGAAATCAAATATCAAATTTGATTTATGACTTCCTGCATTATAAGCATACTTTATCTTGATGTGATGTGATGCACAGTGACTTCTTCTTATACAGAGTCAGTATCTCTCAGCCACTATGCCAGAGAAATCTATAAGTCACTTTACCTTCTCTTTCCATTTCCCTCCCTAAGTTTTCCCATATTCTTCTCTATCTTGCTCCATCCCATTTCCACAACATAATCTTTGTCAACTCCACAGTCTTCAGATCTAAATCCCCTTTATCTTTTCCCAAATCCAGCATACGTATCAATAACCCACCTTCTGTATAATCATTTTATTTATATTTATTCTTCCACAACTTCATTATTTGTATCCTTTCTGATTTCAAGTATCTACATTCAATTAACAGATGCCTAATATTTTCTATGCCTTCCTTGTATAACTTGTAGACTAAATAACTCATATTTTTTCCCATTTGTTTGTATATTTCCTTGTTACTCAAGATCCTGTGTGAGCCTTAAACAGTAAACTACTTTCCTTGCTATTATCATAAAGGAACTCACACCCAGTATTTTATTTACTTCTATAAATATTTAAAACTCTTTTTGCTCTCCACTAGTTCTCCGTCTCTCCCACTCCCTATTCTGTATTAATGCATCTATTCTTCTATCCCATTCCTTACCACTATAACACTCAACAATTCTCCTAACACAATCATCTTGTGTATAAGCATACTGACAAAAAATATTTATCCAAATCTTCTGCATACTATACTACCTTTCTCACCCATCTTGTTACTTGCCTTTTACTCATAATTCAATTAAATACTATTATGGCTATTCTCTTATTATCCATAAACTGCAATCTACCCAACATTTTCATTTTGCTTTTTGAATCTCTCATATAAAAACTTGATCATCCCATTTCTCCTTGAATTCCCTCTTTGCCATCAACACATCTGCATCTAATATGTGTCTTCCTATTTCTCTTACTTTTTTGAAGTAATCTAATAACCACTTTATTAACACACAATGCACCATTACCATATGTTAGCCCTGCTCCTGCCACTCCCTTCCATACAATTCTAACTATATCATATTTATTATACAAAAACACTGTTAATTTCTTTATCAATCCCTTTCATTTTTTTGCTTTATTTATCAATTTTTTCTCCCATTCATCCAAGCAATTTCTCTCTGATTACTTATGATGATCCCCAAATAGTTATACCTATTCACCACACTTAACTTTATATCCCCCAATGCAAATTCTTTATTTTCTCTTTCCCCAGTATTAATCATAATTAGTTTTGATTTTTTCCTCGCTAAATTTAATCCCCATCTCTTTACCCACCCTTGCACATGTCTTCCCTTCTTTTTGTGCACAAAAATACATCAACTGCAAATAAAAGACCTGATAATGTATATACTTCCTTGCTCCTATTAATGGTATCTCTACCACTCTTCCTAGTCTTTCTATTGCTCTCTCCACTTCTATCAAATACAACAAATACAAAATAGGTGACACAGGGTATTCTTGCCTTAATCCCACCCCATTTTTAACTTTAATTGATTCTATCTTCTCTAATTGATACGTATAGTAATTATTTTCATATAATCTCTTAACAATATCCATTTACTAAACTTACCCATAATCTATTTCTATTTACTCTATTATAAGCATTCTCTATATCTATAAAAACCATATATAACTGTCATCATGTATTTCTACTCATATCTATAAGTTGTGTAACTACAAATAAACTATCTCTTATATGCTTATTTGATCAAAAACCTCTTTGCATTTATCCCACTATATTATTTTCTTCCATCCATTTTGCGACCCTTTCAGCCACCACATATGCTAAAACTTTATATAACACAGACATTACTGCTATCGATCTATAATTGCTTAACTTTCTATGATCCTTATCCTTTCCTTTATATAGTAGGATTACTCTTGTATTACTCCAACCATTCGAAAAATATCTCTTCTGTGCAGTCTTACTAAAACATGATAATAGTTTTAATTTTGCCCTATGTCCTAAATTCATTACCATCTCTGCTGCCCAACCATCCAAACTTCTTGCCTTTCCACTTTTCAATTTCTTTATTGCCTCATTCAGCTCATTTTCTGTAAGCCTAATATTTCCATTATTATATGCTTTCATGTTTGTTATCACTCTGTCCTTCACATCTAACATCTTTTCTATATACATTACACACATATTTAAGATTGTTTCTAATTCTTTTCTAGAGCTACATTCTATTCCCTCTAGCCCTTATCATCTAGTAAGGGGTCCCCAACCCTATGCCCGTGGGCACCATGGTGCCCGCAGACCATTTTACGTGTGCCCGCCGCTATCCAAACATGATAAAAAATTATTTATCTGATACAAATACATTTAATTTTTAAAATTTCTTATAAATTATTGTATTATATTGTAATCAAATTGTAGGGCATACCATACTTTTCCAGCGTAAAAATATAAATGTTAATTATATGTTAAAATTTTATTTTTGAAATAAATATTTTTTGTACATTATGTGTATTATTAACAATATCCACCTATAAATTTACATTGAAAAAATAAATGGTCCCCACCATTTTGGCTGAAAAAATAAATAGTGCCCGCCACCTGGCCGGTATTCTAGAATGTGCTCTTAAGTGCAAAAAGGTTGGGGACCCGTGATCTAGTAAAACTATTTCTCTCTCCCCAACATTCCTTCTTTTAATGTATTCCCAAAATTTTTTACTCCTATCACTTCCACTTTTATTAATATCCTCCAACAATTTACTATTCAATTTCATTCTCTCTCGATAATTATCTATTTTAGACAACTTCTTCTTTTTAAAATATTTTTCCCATTTATTCATTAACATCTTTTTCACTTTCTTTATTCTTAATAGCACACATATTCTCTGCATGCTTTTTTCCTATCTTTTACACATTTACTAATTCTCACTTTCCTATTACTTTTATTCTTCTGAATATTTTCATCTAAAAACCTATTTGCCATTTTTTCTACATCACCACACCAGTCCTTATATTCACCCCTAACCAACTCTTCCATGTTTCTTCAACTTTTATTTTATATTCTTCTAATTTATTCTTATCATTCATTCTCCACATTTTTCATTATCCTTTCTACTTTTATCACTACTTTCCATTACATTACTAACCATTTCTATTATAAAAAAACTATGATCACTATTACATACTCTCTATTCATTATCAAACATTTTAATTTTCTGTACTTTATTCATTCCCTCTTTCTCTACTAATACACAATCTGTTGTGTGAAATATATTATTCCTAGACCATGTGTGTTGTCCCTCATACATATTTGACAAATTTCCAATGCTCAAATTCATTCTCTAACAAAAATTGTTCAAAAGCTGTCCAGTCTTGTTATCTATATTGTTATACACATTATCAATTTCTTCAATATGCCCATTCATATCCCCTATAACCATTATTCTCTTCCCCTTTTCTTTAAAATTCTGTATATCCTTAACTAGGCATTCACATATGCTACTGTTCCACTCCATTATAGTTTGACTATCTCCAGTGCTACTCTTGTCTTCCTAATCTTATCTCAAACCACAAATTTTTTTGACATTTAACAGTATTTAATATTTTTTTGATCTAAACCCCATACCACTACCCCGTTTTCCTTTTTTTTTTTTTCTATTTATACCCTGCCATACCAAGTCTTATGGTATAGGTTTTTCTTCTTATCTTAGATATGTTTCCACTACTGCTAATATCTCAAGCCCTTCATTTTTAACTGCTTTGTTTAATTCCAGCCACTTTTCTGGTCTTTTATTTCAAATATCCAATTTTAACAATTTCTTCTTTCTTAACTACTCTTTTATAAATTCCTTTGACTCTTTCTTCTCCATTACAATTTTAAATAACTTGCTTACTATTAATTTTACAAACCCATTCCCTCTCCACATCTACATTTATATCTAAATCAGCAACCCTTTGATAATTTCTTACATCCCATCCATTCTTCTTCTTTTTGATAACACTGCCATTTAAAATCCCATCCCCTTTTATAAGTTTCCCGAACTATATTCTTTATAAATAAGACTCCTAAAACTTCACTTCCGTGTTTTTCTAAGTGCAATCCATCTTTCTATATAACTCCCTCTTTCTAATAAAAATATCCTACACATCCATAAACACATTATTTCTCTCACACAATTTTTTCAATTTCTCATTTATAGAACATGCCCTATCTAACATATACCTCTTGGTAATAATCTAACTATTCCTACTCTTCCTTTAATCTTACTCAAATTCTAATCAATTCTATGTACTCTTCCATTACTTTCTCCGATGTCTCTAACAAATTATTAGTCCCTACTATAACATAAACGTCTCTACTCCTTTGTTTCTTTACCTTATCTGTAACTAGCTCCAGGCAAACATACTCTTACATATCTGTTTATATTTTCCCTTGCAATTACATCTCCACATTCTCTAAATAGTGAATCTCCTATCAATACTGAATCATAGTCTATTTTCCCTACTTCATCCATAACATTCTATACCACCTTCTGGACTTCTTTATCTACTTCTTCCTTGTCATTCCTACTCAATAATTCCTTTACCTGCTCACACTTTCTCTTTAGCAAAACCATACTCTATCCTATCTTAGCTCAATTACATTTTGCTCATTTCTCCTGACTTTCTCTTTAAGCACCACCTATGGATTGAAATATAAACTAAAATAAATATTTTTTTTTAAGATTATGAAATTCCTATTATAGTTAATAATCACAAAGTTAAAAATAAGTATCTTATCAGCTGTGCTAAAACCCAAATCTTGCCCTTCTCATTTGACTCTTTTCAGAGATTAACAGCAATAGGAATATGACGAATATAGAAAAAAAAATATTGACATTAATTTCTGTCATTTGTAAACTTGTCTGATTTGCTATAATTATTGCAAACACTCATTTGCTAATATTTATTTCTCCTAGAAGATAATCCGTTCCTGTGTATTTCAAACATGCATGAAATCAGTTTTCTGTTTCAATGTGCCAGATAAAATATTTCAATTCACAGATTAAAGCCAGCTCAAAATAAAGGTGATCTATAGTTTAATTCATTTTGAAAGTGATATTTGGAATTACTAATAGCTAAGCATTTTTTTACCATTCGACTAAAATTTTGAAGAGAAAAACCACTTCAATAATGTAAATCTTTTTCAAGTTGAGAATAATATTATCTCCATACTATTATTTGCCATTAGTAAACTGTAGTAGTTCCATATAATCGTTTAGTTTATTTTTAGATTCATTACTGTCTGCTTCACTTGTTCAATTGCTTGATACTTCGGAACAATCTTTAACAATGGTATCATTTATTATTTACTTCAATTCACTTACCCTTGTCCAGAGCAAGAATATTAATATGCTCGAGTACCCTGTGGACTCCAGATGATAATTCCAATCTAACTCCTAAAGTAGATTCTGGCTATTGGTCTATGCTAATGAGAAGCATTGGATTTGCATATGTACACAATTCATTATATCCACACTAAACATTCAAACACTTTATGACTGTCGCAGTCAATTTGCACATATACATAGTGTGTCTTGTTGAAAAAATGACTGGTTCTCTCTCCAAGTAGGTACCATTTCTGAATCAATGCATGTGTTATGTGGCAACACCATTGAGATATTCACCAATCAAAATTTTAAAGTACTAGTATATTCGATCACAAGTTATAACATGACAATGTGTTTTATACCTTCATAAACACATCTTCAACGTTCTCTCTATTATTACCAACTCGTGCAAGCTATTCAAAATATCCTTGTGACTCAAGGCTTCCCTTCCATACACGGTTTAACCCATTTTAAATGCTTCAATAGCAGTTTTTCCCAATTTAAAACAAAATTTACTCTTAGCACATTGTTCCATCATGGGTCAAGTTACAAAACACATTGTCATATTTCATGTCATAATTCATTATCGAAACATGGTAGCATCTTTAAAGTTTTTGGGCGAATAGCTAAATTGCGTAAAATACAGGCATTAATTCAGGGATGGTTATGTAGGCAGGCTGAAGAAAGAACCAATAACCTGTCACCTTTTCACTGAGAAATGATATGTATTAAACCACTAAACATCACATGATCACCATCTCTATACTAGCACATAATTATTGTAAACAAAGGCAAAACTCTCCATACAGTAGTGCCACCCTGTGCCAAACAGAGTAATCAATGGATGCCAGAAGGCTTGTGAATAAAATCCCTATCTAGTGCCTACTCATCCAATATCCCCAGACTAGTTTCTGGTTTGTGGCCATCATCAGTGAGGAGCCTTGGATCTGAGAGATCTTAGGATCTAATGCAACCCTCCAGCAGCTAGCTTTTTTTTTTTCATATGTCATAGCATCGGCCGGGACGCGAACCCACAACCGTCTGCAACCAACTACTTGCTTGCATGGCAGCTGTGATACCTCTCGGCTAACAACGCAAGACAGCAGCTAGCTTTTAATTCTACTTTACTACAAAACTACGAGAATGAAATTGAAAACACAATAATATTTTCAATCTAAGCTCAATACCTTATATAGTCATATGGGTCTGAACTCAATTCAGCACTCATACATTTTGGTGTCTTTGGCTCTTAAACAACCATAGCCACCACTATCCTATTAGGCAGGATTGATGTTAAACCACTAAACATCACATGATCACCTTCTCTATACTAGCACATAATTGTTGTAAACAAAGGCAAAAGTCTCCATACAGTAGTGCCACCCTGTGCCAAACAGAGTAATTAACGGATGCCAGAAGGCTTGTGCATAAAATCCCTATCTAGTGCCTACTCATCCAACAACTTACATAGAAATTAATATATTTCCTTTTCTGTATGTCATCTTAAACTCGGCATTTTTCTGTTTGTTTTCAATAAGTTTATTTACAATTGTTTTTCTATATAAATAAAGTATATATAATAGCCAACTCGTATATTGTGCCGAAATTCAATTTTATAAACCCTAAATAATCCACTATTACTATATATGTCTGTAGGTAAAGAATCAGATTTTACAATATACGGTTGAATCATTTATAAAATAATGATATAATCTATTGTACAAACCTTTCTCCAAAGCTTTCATCGATGCGTGAAAAAAAATCTGATACCCTGGAGGCTGTGGAGAAGAGTAAAAATCAAAAAAGCCCACAACTCCAATCTATTAAAAATATATAAATATTGATATGTAAAAATATTTGATAATGCTAAATTATTTTAATTTCAAACAAATTTTTATAAACAAACGCTAAAACATACTTTTAAAAAAGAGAGAGATTATTGTATATTGTTTGGTATTGTTTAGGTGTGGACTGCGTTTATGGATATACATTTGTAAACCTATCTAGCTCTGAGCAGTATTAGCTTTATTATCTAAGTAATATATGGCTTCACTACAGTTGAAAGTTAAAATTAACTATTTGTTAGTCTGCTTTCTAAAACAGGATATATTTGCCTGTTTAAATTTCTTTGGATTATAAATTTCAACCTCTTTCAGTCAAGTCTCAATCTATAGTATATATCATCACAGACCATCATTTCTTATGCCTACACTGTCTGTTAACGTCGTAGCAACGTTCTCCAACAATACTGCCAACTGTGCAGGACTTAGTAATCAATGGACGCAAGAAGGTTTGTATATAAAATCCCTATCTAGTGCTACTCATCCAATATCCCCAGATCAGTTTCTAGCTTGTGGCTTTCATCAGTGAGGCGTCTTGAATCTGAGAACCCTGCACCTAAACTTTAGGATCTAATACAACCCTTTAGCAACCACCTTTTACCTATTTATTCACCTATAAATCAATGAGCCCAAATGTTTACTACTAACCAACGAAGCTGTTCTGTCAAAAGCTATTCTGTGTAGTCTTATTTGTGTGCTATTACTATCAAGTTGTTTGTGTTTGCAAAGTTTTAATAAAGTTTAAAATTTTTCTATACATTCAACGTTTAAAATGTTTACTACTGTATTAACAAATTGTGTACACCTAAGAAATGGTGGTACGTGGTGCTAGTGGTTTAATACCAATCCTCTCCAAAGGATATTGGTAACTATAGTTATTCAATAACCAAAGACACCAAAATATGTAGTTACCAAACTAAGTTCAGATCTGTTTGATTATATAAGTGAATTACCATGAATTGAAAACATTACTGTTTTCAGATTAGACGCAGCATTTTATAGTTACCTAAAAAACTAAAAACTGACTGCTGGAGGGAAGCATTGGATTCTAAGATGTAAGCGCAGTACTCTCGGATACAAGACTCTTCACTGATGAAAGCTACAAACTAGAAACTAGTCTGGAGATATTGGACGAGGAAGCACTGGATAGAAATTTTGATGCACTAACATTCCATTTTTCCATTAATTACTATAGCTTGCATTAGGTGGCACTGCTGTATGACGAGTTACTACAGTATAGATGGCACTAGAATACGAACTGCCTTCCCCCATAAAGTTTCTTTACGATCTTTCAATTTTCTATACTCCAAAAATAAATATTTAATATTCTCCTTTCTATTTCATCCTCATTTCAAATTCTTATCTCATTTTTACCTCTTTGTTTTTATTTAAAGATCCTGTCCACATACCATAAGTGCCCTGATTTATTTTCACTCCATAAATTATATAACTGATAACATTACGCCACTAAACATTACATGTTGTGCCTGTAATAACATTATGATCATAATAACCTCTTTTAAAGGGTTCAATATAAAAAGAATTAAACCCTAACATACATAAAAGAGTTCATGTAAAAATCGTATTATAGCGATTTCTTCCCCTAAAAGTTTATTCAAATAGTGGTAATGTAAAATTAGCAAACTGAAAACCAACATCCGTTTTTGAAATTTTCCAAAACCAAATCCTTTACTATTATGTTAATTCATTCCTTTTTCCCTAAATCAGTAACTTAAAAGTCCAATACATAAAAAATTTTTGAACGTTCCAGAAATAGGGCTATGCTTTTATCACAGGGAACTATTTATCTATTGTCTATGCCTGTAATATTTTTTGCATTCATTATCCGTTTCATCGGTCTCAAAACTGCCACCATTCTATTATTTTTCACGATAGTTGATTTTTACATCTATTGTTGACAAATCACAGTCCTAAATATACATGAACAGTTTTTGTTTTTTTTTCTTAATTTGCAAGACAGACAAATGCCATAATATATATACATACACACACACAAAAAAAGATAAATACAATAACATATGTATATAAAGGCATATAATTTGTTTGCCAATTTGTGAATAATGTTCCGGTAAATAAATATTCATTCTTTTTCATTATTATTATTATTACTGCAATCACTTGTATACAAGAATGATCAATCGACCTAAAAAATAAAAAAAAACTCATCTACAGATGAGTTTTGCGATCACAAATACATCTACACACAGAATGCACTGGTCCACTTTTCTGTTTACTTGACATTTTATAATAGTTTCCTCAGCAGAAAACTTTTCCTTTTAAAATACTTTAAAACCATGTCTAATTCTAGTTCTCTAACATATTCTATTCATTGCCATTCCCAATGAAACAATTGGCGCCGCAATTCTTTAGAACATCTTTGAGATAATTCTTATATTCAAAACTGGAATCTATCTCTCGTAGAAAAAATGTTCAACTTCACCAAAACCCAACTTTTTAGGAAGTCTAATATTCTTCATTCATTTTCTATGATCAATCTAATGCAAGGATGCTTTGGCAATCAATAGTGGTCTCTATAATATTACATCCAGCAAACCGAAGAACATATTTATTGGTTTTATGAGCGTGTAATTTTATTTTTTAAATTTTAAATAGCATTCTTAAATGATGCGTTTGTGTAAAATCTGAATTGTACTTTACATAAGTTTTAGTGAATAATTAATAAATTATTCTTGTCTATAAGTTTATACTGTCATTTTACTGTATTTATCATTTATTTTTTTCTGGTCTGTTAAAAAGAAGGCATAGGAGGTGTGCTATTTTAAAAAAAAAAACTGATGAATCTTGAGTTTTCTATATTCATTTTTCAATCGTCATTGGGTTCAAAGTTTCTATCGCAAGTTTTTTGAAAAATTTTAAAGTTTAACATTTTATTTTAGTCCTGCTTATATATATTAAGTTACCTACCTAAAGGGAAGTTAGAGTATTTAGACAAAAGAATACTATAACTAAATGATAACATTGTTTGCATTACCTTAACACAATAAATACTGAACGCTTTTGTCTAAAGTATAGAAAGTGCCTACTCTTTTAGCCATATCCCATGGTAGGTTTTATTTAAATGTTTTTTATCTCGACTACAAGATATATTCAGACAACATAATTGCTTTTCATCACAATTTATGAATGTACTCAGACAATTGTCTTCACCTTCAGTTCAAATTTTGAAAATCTCTTGAGGTAGTTGAAATAATTACGGTCACCGGTATTGTATCACAGCTTAATCCTCAAAAGCTATCTCTAAATTATATAACATCAATAATGCTAAAAACAATTAAGGCTGTGAGAGGTTAATCTGATTGAATAGATATCTCGTGACCAACTCCAAATTGCAGTTACAGAATTTGGCCACGATAAATAATCAGATTAACATAGAAATTAAAAGGACCGGAGATTCAGATCCAAGCTACGTGAAATTACTGGCAGAGGCTTAGAATTTTTCTTTCATGTAACTGGCTCTTAGCAAGTTCAGCTAACCATCCAATATTGGTCAATCAAATGGGTATCTAGCAGTCCTTAGCTAGAGGATTCAACAAAGACATAAAAAAGATCTCTTTCATCATTCAGCATATGAAAGGTGGAGTGGGTATGGCCTTCTCTTTCCTTCTGCAAGGGGCTTTTAGAGTGATGATTGCCCTGCAGTAGGTTACTTATAAAAAAGATGTAAAAAGGACGTTTTATTTCTACTACTTTGCTTTCCAAAACATTCCTAATATTTGTTAGGAGTAATTCAAAAAAGTATGTGCAGATATGTCCCCTCCTCCCCCTGTCCTCCAACCCATTAGTGATGTTCATTTTCAGAAATACATCCTGTGCCATACAATACAGTAGTAGTCATAAATTAAAATCAAAAAGTTTTTGGGTCAAAGTTAACCTACTAATATTAATTCAGACTTCATTTGAATGATATAGTCTGACCATACAAGCTTCCTGGTTTACAAAACTGATCTGTGAAAGAAGAAAAAGAAAAATGATGAGATGGTTGAATTAATTTCATCCTTATAGAAGTTAAATCATGTCAATGCATTGAGCTCATATATTAATGGTGATCCAATATATTTATAATGGTTTATGAAAACCTATTTAAAACCTACTTTAAGAGAAAGTCCAAAAGAACCATATTGATTTAAAGAAAATCGTATGGAGAGTTCATATATTCAATCGAAAATCACAAATTATTAAAAGTATTAAAGTTAAAACAAAAATACCAAAGTTGGAATTATTATTTCTTTTTGTAACTTTGCATTATTTCATTTTATTTACTAAGGCTGTAACCTCAAGAATGTGCATGTAAAAATGTGATAGTAGGGACCTCTACAGGTCTTAACCATAAGCTTACATTTTGGAAGAAAAGAGGGATCAATGTGCATTTAAATAAATATATAATTATTTCATTTTTTAATGCGTGAAAAAGTATTTATTGTTGTTTTTTTTTTAAAAATAGAATTACTGATTTAAATTAGATATTTAATTAAGATATTTAGGAAATAATTTATTTTATATTTTTGTAAAGAAAAAAAAATTAATTAAGTTTGGAAATGTTAATGAAAATGAATCTAAAAATGTAAAAAAAGAGAAAAAATATTTTTGTAATTTTTTTTTAAAAAAAAAACAAAGAAATGTCATTTTGATATCAAAAAAAAAAAATGTAATTAGTTTAAACTAATTAGAAAAGGATAATAGTAAAGTACCTCAATTGTACTGTTCTCTTGTGGGTAGCATGTGTATAAATAGGGTGAGAAGCACAGAAGTGATCGACCACATTGATGCGATGGAAGGCTCAGGAAAGAAGTTAAAAAAAGATTGAGTTTGCAAAAAAAAAAAACTAAATGAGAACAATCAATATGTCGCTCATCTCAACCATTTAAGAGACTATTAACTATATTTGGGAAAAAATAACCTATCAGAATGGCAAGAAGTTGCTAAATCATGAACTCTCATTAAATTATTATGGCAAATCATACTATCATTGAAAGTCTTCCTGTGAGAGAGTAAAATGTTATTATAATGCACTAATTGAAAACCTGAAACTATGCAGCCTTCTGAAACTTTAAGTGTTGTTGTTCATATCCCGTACCAACGACCAACACAATAAGAACAAGCAGTTTGTTTGCCATCTCTAGCACGATCTTTATAGATCTATCAATAATGGACACATAATCTATATGTGCCGTTATTATCCCTGCTAGTAATAAAGAATGATATACAGATCAGTGCATGATTAATGACTGTTATGTGTATAAAAGTATCCAAAGGTTCGAACCTATTCTAGCCAGCTAGTAAGAAAAATCAGAATTCTGAATAAATATGGCTAAGACTCATTTTATCTAAACAAAAAGGCCATTACAAGTTATTATAACACATATCTTAATATTTATTTTCTTTTTGACACTTAATATTTCTGGTTATTATAAGATGTATTTTAATTTTTTTCTCTTGACTCTTAATATTTCTGCTTATTATAACACAAATTTTAATTTACATTTTTTTGATTATTAATATTTTTTGATATTTCCACATATTTTAATGTTTATTCTTTTTGATTTTTAATATTTCTAGTTATTATGCTTAAGTGTTTGTTTGTTAATTAATAATGACAATAATAATTGTGTGAAGGTGAGATTCAACTGATCATATAAAAAGATCAGAGCTCATGGGGTCAAACATAGTCAAGTTTAATTGACTTTTCTTCAGTATGAATACAGCCTCATTTTTAGCAGTTATTTATATTCATTTGGCTAATATAGGAATAGAATGTAATGATTGTAATATTTTAATTATTCTATTTAGAGGGCAATTATTCCTTCTTACTACGACCATACTTATTAATTTGAAATAGCAGATGTTAACTGTGAGAATATTCTTGCTTCAGCCACAAGATATCGACTTTGAGAAAATAAAAATGATTATCTTATTCTTATTTTCAAACTAAATGCACTTACATAGGTCAATCTCAAGGGTCTCGAAATTAGTGCGTGAATATATAAATTCATTTCTTTTAATTAACTTATTAACACTTATTTCATGTGAATATATAAATTCATTTCTTTTAATTAACTTATTAACACTTATTGAAATATTATAATCAGTTTTGTGCTAATATTAGCAGTTGTTAAACTATGTAATAATTCAATGAATTTTACTAATGCAATGTCAAATTGTAATTCTGCTAATATCTTCCAAAAAGTATTAGCACAAAGTAAATTATATTTTATAAGTGTTAATAAGTTTATTTAAAGAAATGGATTTAAAGAGAATGATTTAATATACAGTATTCATGTACTTCAATTAAGATTGGCATATATAAGTACATCTAGATCTGAAAATAAGATGGTCGTTTTTATTTTCTGTCTTTATCTTGTGGCTGAGGGAAGAGTATCCTCGCATTTAACATGTGCTGTTTAATATTATAAGTATGGCGCTAGTGAAAAGGGATGATTACCATCTAAATAGAATTCCAATCTGACAGTCTGCGAGTAAAATTCCTTGATTATTAAAATAAAGAATTTTTTTTAAAAAAAAACCTAGTTGACTGTTCTCTCACTCTCATTCTAAACCTAGGTAGAACTTGATTGCCGCATACCTCAAGAAAAACGTTTAATTAACAATTAAGGAAATATACCGTTCTCATGATGATGTTGCCAAAGGGCTAATCAAGTCATTCTTTCAGCAATGAATGCAATGTTTTTGGATGTAAAAGCCTCTTGATTTATCCTTTCTGTATTGTTATAGTGTAAGATGGTCAGGAAATATAACCGACTGATATTTGATCATCATCATCATCAATATTGATATGATAGAATACAGCCAAATAAGGTTTGATATACATATGGATTTGATTCTTATGAATCATGCTTAAATGTATGGTAGAAGGGATCAGTCTTGGATATATCACCATCATCAAAAAGTGACTTCATTACATTAGTCACTCTTGAATAATACATGATCCCTTGATATTATTTTTAAAGAGTATAAAAAATAACAACAAAAGTCCCATATTAAGATAATTCAGTTCAAAAATAAGCAAAACATTAATCTAAAGAATAACAGATGGTTTAAATTATCTTATAAAAAAAATAATAAGCAAAATTATAACAATATAAAAAATAAGAACTTACATCATGTTTAAATAGGAACTTTGAGATATCAGCCTCAGAAGAAAGAACTATGAATGGGTTAATAAATTTATCAAAAAAGCTAATCATATATTCGGCTGACATAAGTCCTCGATACTGAATGCCTTCCAGAGAACGGGGGTAAATATAAATCAAAGGAAATGTAGTTATCTTTTGTTTCTGTCTACAAGTACCTTCCGCCCACCAACAGTTAATAGCTAAAAATGTTATCTGAAACAAATTAATAAAAACGTTTCAATTATATAAAGAGTATATACCATCAGTAGCAAAATAAATATATATATATATAATTTAGATGAAATCTATAAGTACTTCAGTGCACTTTCATCAATATGTAATATATTGAATGTAGGATTGAAAATATTTGCTATTTATTTTAAATTCAATTAATTCTTTATTCCTCTTTCATTAAATTATTTTTAATAAATTGAACGTCTCATTAGTCAGCTTTATATATTTATAAACAAACGAGAGAAAAAACGGTAAAAAATCTACAGTAAATATACTATAATTATTAAATGATAAAAAAATTAGTATCTTCTAAAATGTCAACAGATATTTTTAAATCAAATAGTGCAATTCTTTTTGCATCTGAAAAATTTGCTTGTTTTTTTTTTAATTTGTCACATAATTTTTTTTTTAAAATTGGAATGAAAAAAAAGCAATGCTAAATATTTAAAAATAAAATAAAATTTTTAAAAATTTAAGAAAAAAAAAACATATAGTGTATTACTTCAAATTTAGGCCAATCTCGAATTTAAGTCGCAATAGGATTTTAAAATTGGAAAATTAAAAAAATATATAAAAATGATTTTATAATAGGTATTAAAAAATAATAAACATTTTTATTTACTTAAATAGAAAGTAAAAGAAAATTGTGAAAGGGGAACCCCTGAATAAATTGCTATCAATGATTGTAATACTATGTGCATGTGTAGAGCATAAAGCAAAGATGCAATCATTGGTGAATGGAAGATTGGTAGAAATATGATGTTCAAATATTTGCTTTGAATTTAAGCCGCATTCTAATTTTACATCCTCAAAATTTAAATATAAGGTGTGGCTTAAATTCAAAGTAATATAGTATTTTAATGTGTTTTATTATGAATTGTAATTTTGCGACTTACATTTATGATTCTATTTCTATAATTATACAATAAAAATCCAAATTAATATTAACATCTAAATATTAATGCTTCATAAATTCCCTTCAGATATAGATGAATAGAACACCACTTTCAGTCCTGTTTTTTTTTGTTTTTTATAATGGACCTATTCCAAATCGATGTCATATTAATCACTTGTTCAGTATAGATTTTTATTATTTAATAGGTTTTTTTTAATAATAATGAATCTTCTTTAGTTTTTGTTTCTAGATGTCAGGTATAACCTGAGTAAGATTAAAAGTTTCATCAAAACATATGCCATTTCAAATAATACTATAAACACATCAACAATCTTATTTACAAACTCACCCTAATCCAAATCCATTCTCCATCTGCTTTTTATGTTAAAAGAAGTTTTCAACAGATTGATAGCTTCAGATTGCCACTTATGCACCAAGAATTTTGTCAATAAGTGAGTCATCTTTCTGAACAGCAGGATGAATTTAGAACAGGAAAAAGCTGCTGGGAACAAATTTTATTTTTAACTACTTATATTGAAAAAGGTTTTTTAATAAAATAAAAACTAGTACTGCCTTTTCTAATCTAATTATATAGCTTATGATTCTGTTTGAAAAAATGGTGTTTGTGTTTTTTAAATACATTCACCAGTGATCTTCTGGAAACAGAATAGAATAAATTCATCTATGCTGATATTGCTTTGCCATCTCAAAAGAGCTTTCTTCCTAAAATAGAAATCTCTCAGCAAATACAAGAAAAAACTGGAAATCTCAAAGAATAAAATCATATTCCTAATCCAATAAAGACAGTATGCTCAGTTTTTTATCTAAGTAACAGAAAAACATCTCACAATCTGAATATAATCTTTGACAAAAATACACTGAAACACAATCCTACTGCATGCTATTTAAAAATAACTTTGCATCATATGCTAACTTATCTTCCTAATTTATCTAAGGTTAGAACAAAATTTGTTTCTAGGAATGAATTCTTTGGAAAGCTGCCTGGAAGTACTTCGGATTGTGATGTAAATGCTTTACAAAAAACTTCCCGGTGAATATTATGCCATTATCGAGGAAGATAACAGCAACTCTCACCATAGGATAGGACCATGCAGTACAAGTTAAGGTTTGAAAGATACCAGAAGGTTTGTGCATTTAAATCTCTATCTAATGCCTACTCATCTAACATCCCCAGACAAGTTTCTAACTTATGGCTATCATTAGTGAAGAATCTTGAATCTGAGAGTATTGCATCTAGACTTTTGGATCTAATATACCTCCAGCAGCCATCTTTTACATTTTTAACTATAAAGCTGTGAGTCCAAACTGAAAACACAATAATGTCAACAATTCAAGCCTAATTTTCAATATAGCCATATAGATCTGAACTGGAAATAGGTAGAAGGTAGTTGCTAGAGGGATGCATTAGATCTAAAGATCTAGATGCAATGCTTTCAGATCCAAAACTAATCACTGATGACAATCATAGGCTAAAAACTAGTCTGACGATATCGGGGAATAGGCACTAGACAGGGATTTAAATGTACAAACATTTTGGCATTGATTACTCTAGTTTGCACTAGATGGTAGTATAATACGAAGGGAGTTGCTATTATTTTAATAGCTTGTGCAAGAAAAGAAAATGATGGTCATGTGATAAAAAAATTCCCATACTAAAACTTTCTATTACCATGAAAAATATTGGTAACACATTTAAGTCTACTCATTTGCTGTGGTTTTATGTTCTATCATACATTCCTCCACCAGATGTCAAAAGAGAAGTTGTTTCAACAAACTTGTCAATCACTCAGAATATGGTTTCACTACCTAACTTTTCTCAAATCAAAATCTTTTTGGATGTCAATTATCATATAAAAAAAGAACTTAGAAGATTCCAAACAAATTTCTTTTTTTTTCAGATTCAACAATAAAGTCGATTGGATTTGATCTTCCTAGATATAACAAGATTATCATTAACAGATTCAGTGCAATGCATGATTACGGAGCTCATCTGCTTCATAAATAAAATTTAACAGCAAATGAACTACATAGATGTCGACAAACACGAACCATGAACCACACAGTTAATGACTGAATGTACAACTACCAGTGATAAAATTGCACTTAATAGAGTCACTAAGAATCTATTTCGTGATTACAATCTGCTATAATCGTTTGGTTGAGTTACCCTTTCCCGGTTTTTTTCACTAAATTGTTTTTTTTGTGTTTGTTTAAAAGAATTTAATGTAAAGAGTATGAGTATAAATGTACAAATCATGATAAATAATATTCTTGTGTGTGTGGTTTGTGGTTTATGTTAGTCAATTTAAAAGTTTCAATTGGGTATATTTTCTTTAAATTTTAATTTTGAAATTATACAAAGTCATTTAAAAATGTGATCAAAAGTCACATTCCTTTGATCAGTATTTTAATCAAAATCTACTTGTACAAAATGTATAGGATAATTAATTTGTATTGTGAATTAACATAATGAATTTATATTTTGTATTCAGAATTCCGATGTAATTGTTTTGTCAATTAGAATATGTATTAAATTTAAAAATAAATGAAAAAATAAAATGAGAAGTAGATCTTATCAAGAAAGGAAATTATTGTATAGTCAAAAATTAGATATTGTGGAGGAAAATCAAAGGAGGGGAGTATGAACAAAAACTAGGAGAAAGGTCAACGTAGATCTAGATATAATATAGACTCTAACTTTGATTGGTGTGTTAGATCGTCTCAAGAAGCAGAGTAGTTGTTCCAGAGAAATCACTTCAACCATTATTAAGAAGTTGCGTAAACTGAATAATGATGGGTAAAGTCAAGAAGTGATTCCTGTTCTGCCAATTTAAATCTTTCATACTGATCTGTAATGTTTTCCATGTCCAGTCTTCAAATTCCAACATTTAAATTAACCATTTTCAAGAAATTAAAATGTATCTTCATACATATCGAAGAAGAAAAGGGAGAAGAAAAGAATGGTAATTTTGTTATGAATTTTAACTTTCCTCTAAGTAATAATTTTATATTTAATCTGTTAATCAAAGTAATTGATTAAATTTTTGTTTATTTGAAAATGTCACACTAAAACCTGTCAGTAAATTTCTTCTCTAATATTTCGGTGTGTGTTAGTCTTTAGATGAGAATTATTAATATTTGTGCTACTAATAATCCATTTGTGAATAATTTATATTTTTACTATTACTTATTTTACAAACAAAACGATGAATAATAATATTTCTCAACTCTAGTTAAAGTCAGTAAAGTTATCTATAATATTTATTATATTCATTTTAAAAGTAATTTTCTTGTATCGAATTAAAAATCACCATTTATGTTGAGTTGAGAAATATTCAAGTATTTTATTGTTTCTTTTACTTTGTCATGATATTTTAACTATACTCCAAATCTCAAATACTTAAAATAGTCTAAAATTTTATTATAATCTTTTGTTATATATTATTACGGAGTAAGAATAATAATTTATTATTACTTGAACAATCTGGGGAGTTATGGGTTTCAGAGTAAATTTAATTAATTATTACTTTGCGATCGTTGATTTGCATGTTTTATTGAATAGTTATATCAGACTGTTGGTAGAAAATGTTAGGAGAGAAATGGTTTTATATAATTTCGTTTTAAAATCCACTTCGTACTTTCCTCTATGTTACTGTGGAATCTTTACCTTCGTAAGTTGGCTGTTTACTACCACATGGAGAGAAAGAAATTCTTCTCCAGGTAATCTCTTGGATCACTGGGGTTGAAAATGAGCGGTGGTTGTAGTGTCGGATCTATGGGGGAGTAAGATTGTCAAAGTACAACGTATTTCAATGAAAGTTATTATTTGTAGTATACTAATCCCTGACCATCAGTAATCAGTATTATATATTATATTTTTATATAAAACCTTCCATTTATCCTATAGAATGGTTTGAATCTATTAAATAAAACAATTAATATAAACTAGTAGTTAAATATTTTAAGTTAATTATCTGATTTCATATCAACCTGGAAACATTTAAACATATAAATATTGGATGAGTTTGTTAATCAGTAAAAGATTATTGATGACTAGACAATTTATTATAAAATAATATGAGAGTTTTAGTATGTAAATAATATTATTCAATGTTTCAATAATTTATTAAAAATTTATCTAATAATTTTGTTCTCTTGCATTATTACTCTCGAAATTATTAATCACTGTGTTGTATAAATAAATATATCATCAAATTATTTAATATGAATATAAGATATCTATGAAATAGTGATTGTAGATAATTTAGTCTGTGTTTGATGAGTAGTAAGGGAAAAATGATGTTGTATCGGTTATTATGAGGGTTTGGGTTGAATTTGTTGATTTTGGAATTTATTTAGGTGGATGGGTTGATTAGATTTGTGTGGAAAATGGTGGGATATATATATAATTGAATTAAAATTATACGGGTTAAAAGATTCAAGAAATCCCTGGGGCAATTGATAACTTTTATCTAATAAGAATTTACTTACATTTATAAGTGGACCTTTCTGATTGGAGATAAGCTTTTGCTCTCAGAATGTAGAGATTTCATTGGTAAAAAAAATACTTTAGAGAACAATAGCCATATAGAGAGAAAAAACCCCTTCCCAGAAATCGCCAGTCACACAAATAATCTGGAAGGCATATAAGAGCCAATGGAGAAGGCAACAACTTCAGAAGATTTGATATCATAGCGCAGTGCAGCACTAAGATACATAGGGAGCCTCGATTAAGGCCAGATAATCCCCGCAGTGTTCATACTCCTGATCCGACCCATAGTGTAACTTCTGGACCACCCTCCATGGCGAACTTCAAGACATATCGGCGCAGTTGACAAACCAGTAGGATATTCAGAAATATATAAACATCGGGAAACTAGTAATCTGAAATTCACAAATTCATAAGTGACGCCGTTCAAATTAAACATGGCGCAGGTAAACGGAGAATTTGACATGCATAGACAATCAAAATGGCCTCTATATGCAAGCCGCATAGATAAATACCTTTTAATGAATAATATTGTAAAGGACGAGAGAAAAATTGCCACTCTACTGTATTTTGCGGGTCCAGATGTAATTAAAACAGCAAATCATTTATGTAACCCGAAAAAACCAGAAGAACTGAAATATTCAGAACTACAGGACATACTTCAAAAATATTTTGATCCCAAACCAACCAAACATGTAGCACGCCTCCATTTCCAGAATCGTAGGCAAAATAGAGGCGAAAACACTCGCAAATTCGATATTGCACTACAGGATTTAGCAAAAGATTGTGTTTTTGGAAATTATTTGGAAGCACTATTGCAGCAATTCTTATGGGGCATGTCTGACAGGAGACTCCGAGAGCAGTTATTAACAATCGATGACCTTACATACAAAACAGCGATCAAAACGGGCCTCGCACACGAAGCGGCTATGGAGCAATCAAAACAATTCCAGAGCGCAACGGCAGCAGAATGGCGTCAAATAAACCTCACGGAAATGACGAAATGAAGTGTTTCAGGTGCGGAAAATCCGGATATTTAGCTAAAATGTGTAAACAAATAAACGTCGCGGAAAGAAATGAAAATGACGAAATGAAGTGTTACAGATGCAGAAAATCCAGACATTTAGCAAAAATGTGTAAACGGAAAAAGAGTAAATGTAGAAATTGCGAGAAAATAGGACACTTAGCGGAATCGTGTAAAAACAACAAGCAAGTGGAAATTAAAAATACGGAAACCGTTAATAACGATCAAATAATGTTGTCAGTAAAAATATTTGACCGACCATTTGCCATGGAAATTGACAGCGGTTCCGGAATATCTTTAATGGCTTATAGAGATTGGAAAACAATAATGCAATTTCGCAATCGAACCAGTAATCTAGAAAAAACAAATCTGATAGCAAAAGACGTAAATGGGAAACACATTGAAATAGTCGGGAAAGTTATTGTTCCGGTACAAACAAATAGCAAAATCACCGATCTCCCGTTATATATCATTCATGGAAAAACAAACCCCATAATTGGAAGAAATTGGTTTAAACCTATGGGCATCAAAATAACTATCACAAAAAAAATTATGATTGAAAAGGAAATAAGCAATACATTCCCGTCATTGTTTAAAAAAGAACTAGGGGAAATTAGAACAAAACCAGTTGAAATACAGCTTAGGGAGAATGCAAAGCCTGTGTTGTGTAAACCACGGAGAGTGCCATATGCGCAACGAGAAAAACTAGCCAATGCACTGGAGGAGTTAACAAATAAAGGGGTATTAACACCTACGGAAAACTCAGAGTGGGTGACACCCATAGTAATCATTACTAAGCCAGACGGCAGTATACGTATTTGTGGGGATTACCGGATAACAGTTAACCCAGCTTTAAATAAAAGCAATTATCCAGTGCCAAACGTGCGTGAAGTATTAGCCACTCTCGAGGGAGCAACTCACTATGCAAAATTAGACCCCAATGCTGCATTTCACCAAATACCAGTAACAGGAAAGTCAGCAGAGATCTTAACACTGACTACACCTTTTGGTCTATTTAAATATAACCGTTTGCCCTTTGGAATTACCACCGCACCAAATATTTTCCAATCAAACATAGACCAACTACTCCGAGGAATAAATGGTGTGATACCTTACTTCGATGATATATTAATAATGGCAAATTCAGAGACAGAACTCCAGAGCAAGGTTCATGAAGTTTGTGAAAAGCTAGCAAAATCAGGAGCCAGACTAAATGAAGAAAAATGTATCTGGAATACTCCAGAAATTAAATTTCTAGGACATATAATATCCAATAATGGTAAAAAACCAATGCCTGAAAAGATACGGGCTATTAAAAATGCAAAAACACCTCGGAATGTCAAGGAATTACAATCTTTCCTGGGCCTTATTGGATATTTTGAATGTTTTCTTAAAGGAAAAGCCCACATTTCCAGTAAGTTATACGAGTTATTACAGAAAAACCGGAAGTGGAGCTGGGATAGAATACATGAAGATGCATTCAAGAAGACAAAAAGCTTGCTAACATCAGATGACCTACTCATAAACTACAATAACAATGAACAGGTAATATTAACCGCTGACGCATCAGAATATGGAGTAGGAGCAATAATAAGCCACCCCACAGATGAAGGTGAATGACCCATAGCTTATGCTTCAAGAACATTATCAAGGTCTGAACGGAACTATAGTCAACTAGACAAAGAAGCCTTGGCAATCATTTTTGGGATAAAAAAGTTCCACCAATATCTATATGGAAGGCATTTTTACAGCAATCACTGACCACAAACCATTACTGGGAATATTTTCGAGGTCAAAACAATTACCCGATCACTTAAGCCCATGCATGCTGCGTTGGATTGAAATATTATCTGCATATGATTATTCCCTTGAATACAGGAGAGGCAGCTTTATAACACATGCTGACGCACTGTCCCGAATACCAGATAATAATGGAAAAACAATAGGACAAGTCTCTATAAACTACATAGATACATGGGAATCAAATGTGTTGAATAGCGAGTTAGTAGAAAAATGGACTAAATTAGATGATGGGTATAGACTATTATGGAATTGGATATGTAATGGCTGGCCAATTAAACGACCCAACAATCTCCCAGTGGCATTCTGGAAAGCACGAGACCAACTGTCAATAAATAAAGAATGCATACTGATAGGCGATCGAATAATCATACCAGTTCAAGGTCGCCCAGCAGTCCTAAGTTTGATCCATGATAGACATCCTGGAATTGTAAGAGCCAAAGCTTTGGCACATTCCTATATATGGTGGCCAGGTATAGATAAAGACATTGAAAACACTGTAAAGGCATGTACAAACTGCCAGTCAACTGCAAATCAGAAACCGCGAACGTATACATCATGGCCAACTGCAACTAAACCATGGGAGCGGGTCCACATGGACCATGCAGGGCCTTTCAGAGGAAACCTATTCTTGGTTATAATAGATGCATATTCTAACTGGGTACAATATAGACTAGTTAGGAAAACAGGGTCTAATGAAACAATATCAACTCTTAAAGAAATTTTTGCTTTCCATGGAATACCAGAAAGCCTGGTAACAGATAATGGTTCTGGTTTTACCTCAGACCAATTTAAAGATTTTACAAGGGAATGGTGTATCAAACACATTTACACTCCACCCTACCACCCAGAGTCAAATGGACTGGCTGAAAAAGCCGTACACCAGTTAAAGCAAGCCCTTAACAAATCAGAATCTCAACAAACCCATGAAGTTCTTCAGTTAGCAATGCTTTACCAACATTCCACACCCATAGCATCGACTGGGATTTCACCAGCTGAAAGGTTACTAGGCCGGAAACTAAGAACCAAACTATCACTACTACACCCACAACATGAATCCATTGAAACTACGACAGAGGAATGCAATGAATTTATGGTGAGTCAAAGCATTTGGGTTAGAGATTCCCTAAAAAAAAGTGGACACCAGGTGTGGTCTTGAAAATACTTTCAAACAAAATTGTACTCATAGAATCAGAAACAGGCACACAATTCCATCGCCACCCAAACCACATTAAGAAGCGAGTAACAAACAAGTCACCCCCCTACACAGGACTAAATCATGAAATTATAGAAAGGGAGCTGACCAAATGGCTGAAGAAGTAACCACACATGAGAGTAATCTTAAATTAGGGAAAGATAAACCTCAAAGAGTGCGGAAGCCTCCTGTCTACCTTAAAGATTACTTGTGTTAAAAAAAGAAAAAAAGGGGGGGAACCGTGGTTCTCTAAAGTAAAGGGGAGGAGTGCTATATATATATATATAATTGGATTAAAATTATACGGGTTAAAAGATTCAAGAAATCCCTGGGGCAATTGATAACTTTTATCTAATTAGAATTTACTTACATTTATAAGTGGACCTTTCTGATTGGAGATAAGCTTTTGCTCTCAGAATGTAGAGATTTCATTGGTAAAAAAAATACTTTAGAGAACAATAGCCATATAGAGAGAAAAAACCCCTTCCCAGAAATCACCAGTCACACTTAAGTTCCACGGTCAGGAAGAAGGAATAATTTACTCGTCGGAGAAAATAATCTGGAAGGCATATAAGAGCCAACGGAGAAGGCAACAACTTCGGGAGACTTGATATCATAGCGCAGTGCAGCACTAAGATACATAGGGAACCTCGATTAAGGCCGGATAATCCCCGCAGTGTTCATACTCCTGATCCGACCCATAGCGTAACTTCTGGGCCACCCTCCATGGCGAACTTCAAGACATATCACAATCTCTACCTGCTCTTTTATATTCTAGTAATAATTAAGTCATTGTTGTCACCATCATCCTTATTGTAACAAGGTGCGGACTGAGGAGAGCAATGGTCCGCCTAAAGTTACAAGAGAAATGGGTATATATATATTACTAATTCTGTTAGCTAATAAAGTTACTAATAATTGGAAATATTAATATTTAATGGTGATGGAAATATGTCAATATTAACCGTATATTATTCATATATTTAGTTAGAGGTAGTTGTTAGACTATAAAAGAAAGAAAGAAATAAACATCGTAGAACTCGTGTTTTGTTGGGGTGTTTGTGGCATGCGAATGTATATATGTGCGTGATTAGTGTATTTCGAGTGGATAGCAAATTGGAACAAAACGAGATCCGTCTGGAATGCGAATGTATTTTGATGCGATGGCGACCGCAATGACGCAGTCATGGTCTATTCGGATGACGCAACCAGGGAATTTCGCCGGAGGGGATCACGAAAATGGAGGAGAAAGGACGAGAAGAAAAAGGATATAAAAGAAAATAGAGAGGGGATAAGAGTCTTCTTGCACGGGTCCAGAAAGTAATCAGAATAAAAGTGTATCATGCATCGAGTGGGGTAAAAACCTCAACTTGACAGGCGATGAAGGCCTGCCCCACAGTCCAGACGGTGCTGCAAGGAATAAAATCAAAGAACGCCGAATTCCGGTCATCGACGGCAAAGAATAGTGATCGCTACGGAGAAATGAACCACGAGGTCATCCAGCTATAGAGCCTGTATCATCGTAACCCATGCTTTTGGAATATTGAGGTAACGTGAACTTTATCATTTGCCTATTGAATTGCTATTACCACACAATCCGAGTGTTAAACGGATTGTGTCATCCATTGGAACTTTGGAATAATTTAATTTTCTATTATTGAAACCTGTTTTAATAAAACGTACCAACTACAAAGTCTGTGGAGGCAGTTTAATAGACGAACAATATTAATGTGTTTTGTGGGGCCTATCAAAATCAAAAGAAAGTGATTTACTTAATCAGTACATGTATGCGTATGCTATAACATTCAATGAAACACGAGTTGTAAATAACGGGGGGGTGGGTCAACTAAATGAATTTTAATATTTTCTTTTGTTGTGTAATAAATTGTTTTGCATTAAAAATATCTTGTGGAATATTTTTCTTTCGCTTTGTATTTATATTATGTCAATCAAATTCATAGTTAGGGGCTAAAAATGTCATAATTAAAAAAATAAAACGTATGCTCTACCTTGAATAACCAGCTTAGAGAACTTTAGTATAGGGTAGCGAGCGCACTCCTCCGAAATTAGACGAGAACTTCATTCTGCGCTGGGAAAACTAATCGATAAGATTGGATTTTTAAATCGATTCAGTCATCAAATATACAAGTGATTACGGATGTTAAACCACTTCCAGTTAAAGACAGTAGTGTCGGAATCCCTACTTCCCGTCCACGGTCTATTGACCACCACTCCCTGAGATGAGCTAGGCTAATGAACACCACCCCTTTTTCTTAATTACCGCGAAAGGTAAAGCAACTGCCAATATTTATTGAGTCGGTATCGGGGTTTATTCTGCATTAATAAAGTCCCGCGGTGTAATTCTTGTTTGCTCATAGCAAATAGGTTTGGCGCTTGGAAGCAAACATGCTATCCATAAATATGCCCGGGAATCATGCAGAGATAAAATGAATTCATATATCTATAAGGTTAAATCTTAAGTTAACTAGAGCCAATCCTATGGATTTATTAATACGACCCTTCAGCGGGCGAAGCGGTTCGTTACATTATATTTCATCATCATTATTATATTTAGCAATAATAATAATAAATTCATATGCTAAATAATAAATAAATCAAGAGACTCTTTAATGAATCTTTTCATTTTAATCTTTGCTTGATCAAACAATATTTCATGGTCTGCATCCAAAGACTCTTGATTAATAAGTATGGATCTGAAACTACTAATCGTATGATAATTCCATTTAACATAAAAAGTAGGTGGGGTGTAGGCTTGGATTATGGGCACTTTACAAAGGCATTTATAATTGTGTGAATTTGGAAAAGGCTTGTGCATGCAGTAAAATGAAGATCATATGTTACATTTTTAATATTCTGATTGGTACTATTAATATTAAGATTTTGTGCTTTTAATTTAATCTATAATTACTAATTGGTAATAAGAAGAATTGAATTTATATGTGCATAAGCATATTTAGTCATAACTGATTCAGGTTATAAAAAAAAACTAATAATTAAATTTTTACATTCGATTTTCACTTTGTTCTTGCATATCTACATATTTTAAAAGCTTATCAAAGTTTAACACATAATTCTAGAAGTGTAATGCCAAAATAAATTATGATAAGAGGGAACCAAGGATGACAAACTATCATTGGCAATGGACATGAGTTATATGTTAGTTATCTACACCAGAGATGGCCAACTTTTGTGTTCATAAGATCTACTTTTTATTTTTAAAATGTGTTGTGATCGACTTGTTGTCATAGGCGTAGTCTAAGTGGAGGGAGGGATGAAATGCATATTATTTTTATATATCTACCTCGTAAAAAATAACAATTATTTAACGGGCCAAAAAACTCATGTTCGATGGAATTAAAGCAACATGAGTAATTATTAACAATATTTATTAATTCAAATTAACTACATTAAATCAATATTAAAAATATTATTTTCAATAATGTTACGGCTTAGTGGATTTCACCTATCTAGAATTGAAAAAAAAATTAGAACAAAAACAAAAATAACAAAAAAGCTTGAAAATCTTGAGTTAATTTGTTTGACTCATTATCCGACAGCTCTTGCCAGATTGGCCTCACGATCGACCAAAAATGGCTTTGCGACTGACCGGTAGATCACGATCGACTTGTTGGACACCCCTGATCTACATGATATTACCTAATTTTTATATATGCCTTCATACCAAGAATTTAACATATATAGAGAGCATGAACTTGAATAGGAAGGAAAGACTAATCAACGTGCTTGTATTATCAGCCATTGAATAAACATAATTTTAATAATCACTATATAAACATATAACTACTATTATTAAAAGAAGGCTTTCAAAATAAACTAAAGAACCATGATGCCCTTGTTGAGTTAATGGCCTTCTTCTAAAATGTGATTATCCTTAAAAGGCCTATTTACACTGTGGAAGAATGTAATTCGTTAGGGCTTTACACAAAAATCCTATTTCTGACATCATACTTCTATTTTTTAATTCCATAAATTCAAAATATTCAACTTCACATTTAAGCAAGATGAAAACATCCCATAAATTCTAAAAATTGAAAATCTGTTTTGTTCTCAGTTGTCTATCTCCTTGGTTATAACAAACTCTTTTATAAATGTGGACAGTGTTCATGGACCCAGAAAATAAGTTTGTATTGAGGGATTTGTAAACATTATACAGGATTATTTATTAGATCAGTGATTTCTATATCATTTAAGTTATCTTCAACTGGCATGACTGGATAGTTTGAAAAAATAATAGCCAAATTAAATTTCGTAAGCATTAGACCAATAACCGGTGTAAAGTTACTTTAAGATACACAATATTCAAGGGATGTTTCTTCAAATGTAATTATGTCAAAAGTTTTTCTAAACCATTAATTTCATACAGAATCTTAATTTTAGATTTAGATATAACCTTCGTATTTATTTGAAATAAGTTTGTAATGCATCCTAGTTAAAGAGAAAGTTACTCTTTACAAGATATTCCACTTAAGGTGTTACATATGTACCAATATCACATAATCTTTTGATTTCAAGAGCTAGGATTCTTACATCTGCCCTTGTAGAACTATCTTTCAGAATACTACCAGAGATAGTATTTATATATTTGTCATGTATGAAATCATAATTTGCTGTCTAACTAATCAGAAGTTCATCATAAGATCAAATCTGTTTTTCTTGTAGAAATATTGGTTTCACAAATACAAACATATTACATATCTATGGTTTAGGGCAATTGTAGAAACTCTGGAATTAAGGTCATTGGATCAATTCCAGTTCTGGTCTTCAGTTTAGGGCAGTGTTAGAGTTTCAAACACTAGAGTTAAGGTCATTGGATCAATTCCAGTTCTGATCTTCAGTTTAGGGCATTGATAGAGTTTCAAACTCTGAAGTTTCATTGGATCAATTCCAGTTTTGGTCTTCAGTTTACAGCAATGGTAGTTTCAAAATCTGAAAATTCATTCGATCAATTCCAGTTCTGGTGTTCTGTTTAGGGTAAATGGTAGAGTTTCAAGATCTGGAGTTTCATTGGACCAATTGCAGTTCTAGTCTTTGGTTTAGAGAAATGGTAGAGTTTCAAACTCTCAAGTTAAAGTCAATGGATCAATTCCAGTTCTGATCTTCAGTTTAGGACAGTGCAAAAGTTGGTAGAGTTTCAAACTCTGGAGTTCAGTCAATGGATCAATTCTAGTTCTGGTCTTCAGTTTAGGACAATGGTAGAGTTTCAAACTCTGGAATTAATGTCACTGGATCAATTCCACTTCTGGCCTTCAGTTTAAGGCATTAATAGAGTTTCATTTGATCAATTCCAGTTCTGGTCATCAGCTTAGGGCAATGGTAGAGTTTCAAAGTCGGGAGTTAAGATCAATGGATCAATTCTAATTCCGGTCTTCAGTTTAGGGCAATGGTGAAGTTTCAAATCCTGGAGTTAAGGTCATTGGATCGATTTCAATTCTGGTCTTTCTGGTGCTTGAACCTCTTACGAACTCCCAAGCAATAGAATCATTAAATTAAGCATTTTATATGTCACTTGTCAAATGATTATGAGATTTATATCATACACCCATCCCATTATTCCTTATTAATAATTTACAGCACTTAATTAGTTACGCCCTTTATTTGTTCACTGACTTTTTTTTTTTAACATTTCATGTAATTAAATCTTATTCTTTTATTCAAAAAAAAAACTATGAAAAAGAGAATGAAATTAAATAGAATATTAAAAAAAAACCTATTAATCACCAAGAAAACGAATTAACATAATAAGTTTAACACTCAATTCCGATTATTTCAACAACAAAAAAATTTTAATTATTTAATTTTTTTTTTAAAAAAACAATTCCAAATGAAATAGAAAAATTAGAATTGCAAAATATAATATTGGAACATACCAAACAAAAGATGTTTTTGTTTAAATATATATACTAATACTTTAAATCAGGAAAATATAATCAATCACGTGACATTTATTTTTTTTTAATAAAAAAAAAAGTTTAACTAATTAAAAAATTACATTATAATACAAAAACAAAGGATTAATTATTAATTTGCAAAATGTCAGAATAGCAATAACAATTAAGTAAATAAATTATAATATAAAGCATATAAATACTCATTAAAAAATGTAGTTAAAAAATGTCAGCAAAAGTATATTGTCACATGATCACTACTTCGTCACATGATCACTACTTCTTATGCTAGCATATAATTGTTATTAAAACAGGCAAAGATGGGGATTTTATGCACAAGCCTTCTGGCATCTATTGATTACTCTGGTTGGCACTGGGTGGCACTACTGGGTGGAGAGTTCTGCCTGTTTTAATAACAGTTATGTGCTAGCATAAGTGGTGATCATGTGATGTTTAGAAATTTAACACCAATCCTGCCTAATATGATAGGGGTGGCTATGGTTGTTAAAGAGCCAAAAACACCAAAATGTATGGGTACTGAACTGAGTTCAGACTCATATGACTATATAAGCTATTGAGCTTAGATTGAAAATATTGTGTTTTCAATTTCATTCTCATAGTTTTGTAGTTAAGTAGAGATAAAAGGTGGCTGCTGGAGGGTTGCATTAGATCCTAAGATGTAGATGCAATGCTCTCAGATCCAAAGCTCCTCACTGACGAAGGCCACAAGCCAGAAACTAGTCTGGGGATATTGGATGAATAGGCACTAGATGGAGGTTTTATGCACAAGCCATCTGCATCCATTGATTACTCTGGTTAGCACTGGGTGGCACTACTGTGTGGAGAGTTTTGCTTATTTTAATAAAAGTATATTAGTTAACCTCAAAACTATATTAATAATGTACTTATACAAAGTAAAAATATTTTCTATTACCATTTTCAATATTTATAAATCCATTGCAGGATGAAGGCTTTCTAAAGTTAATTCAATTTCTCTAATCCATAATCTTATAGATTCTTTCTAAATTTTTTACATTCTTTTACGATCCAGTTTAAGATTTCAGTTGTTTATCTATAATTTCTTCGAGTAATTTCAGCTTGTAATTCTTTTAATGATATCAGTAAATCTTCTTTGTTTTCTCACCTATGTATGGTTTCCATCTGTCTTTGTTATTCTTAAAAATACATCTTTCCACTCTTAAATATGTGCTTTGAAGTCTTTGCACAGTCTTTTCTGTTAGATGACCAAGTCACAGATCCATATGTAAAAACTAGTCAAACATATCTATTTAAAGGAGGAAAAAAGCCTTTTCAACCACATAAGCATACTTCCTTTTAATACTAAGTTATTTCTACCAAAAGCACTCCAATCAAGTTTAATTCTATGATTAATTTCATCCATTATGTTTGCAAGTCTAGTAATCATCTGACCAAGATATTTGTAGTTGTTAACTTCTTCTAACTCATTATTATCAATCTTTGTTTTCTTCTTTTGAGAAAATTCACTGAATATTACTTTAATCTTATTTACATTTAGCTTTAATTCTACCTTCTTACTTTCATCTGATAATTTTTGCAATATTTCCTGACGCTCTAAAGCATTATTTGCAAAAATAACTACATCATCTGCAAAATCTAGATGACATAATTTGTTTTTATTCCTTTAGTTTATCATCACATGATCACCATTTCTTATGCTTGCTTATAACTGTTATTAAAACAGGCAAAACTCACTATATGTATTGCCACTCTCCTCAATATATTATAGTGTTTTCAATTTAAGACTCATAGTTTTGTAGTTAAGTAGAGATAAAAGGTGGCTGCTGGAGGGTTGCATTAGATCCTAAGATCTAGGTGCAGTGCTCTCAGATCCAAAGCCCCTCACTGATGAAGACCACAAGCCAGAAAGTAGTCTGGGGATATTGGATGTGTAGGCACTAGATGGGGATTTTATGCACAAGCCTTTCTGGCATCCATTGATTACTCTAGCTTGCAGAGAGTGCCAATACATATAGTGAGAATTGCCTGTTTTAATTTTAGTTTATCATCATAATCCACAAAAGTTTCCGTAAAAACTGCTGTAAACATTTTAAAAATACAAAATCACTCTAACAAACATATTTATCTTCTAAATGTCATTATATTACATGATCACTGTTGTTGCATTTTGATATTTTTTCCCCAATATGATAATAGCCTAGATCTACATCCTGATATTCCAAATATTAATCACTATCGAATGCTTATATCTTTTTATAGTTTGCAAATCCAGAGTATAATGGATACTTATTGGTCCTTTCAATAACTTCTCATGACTGTGATTTACTGTATTAAAACCATTTTGAAATACAGCTTTCTCTTATCATGGACAAGAGGTAATTGTCTTGGATCCCCCTTATCTTTTCCAAATCCAGCGTAAAAACCAAGAAACCAATTTCTGTATAATCACTTTGCTTATATTTATTCTTTCACAACTTCATTATTTGAACCCTTTCTGCTTATAAGGATTTACATTCAATCAACAGAAGCCTAATATTTTCCGTGCCTTCCTTACATAACTTGCAGACTAAATCATCCACACTCCTCGATTTATGAGTAAATTTCCTTATTGCTAACGATCCTGTTTGAGCCTTAAACAATAAACTATTATCATAAATTAACTCACACCCAATATTCTGTTTACTTCTATATATATTTAAACTCTTTTTATTCTCCATACTAGTTCTCTATCTCTTCAACTTCCTATTTTTTATTAATACATTTATTCTTCTATCCGATTCTTTGTCAATATAATACTCAACAATTCTTCTAACACAACCATCCCATCTTTTGTGCATATAAGCTGACATAAAGTCTTTATCCAAATCTTCTGAATACTATACTACCTTTCTCAACCATCTTATTGTCTGTCCTTTACTTATAATACAATTAAATACAATTTTGACTATTCTCTTACAATCCATTAATTGCAATCTATGGAAAATTTTCATTTTGCTTTTTGCATTTCTCATATAAATACTGGACCATTCCATTTCTCCTTGAATTGTCTCCTTTGCTAACCACACATCTGCATCTAATGCATGTCTTTCTACTTCTCTTTGTACTTTTTCTAAGTAATCTAACACCCCTTTACTAACACGTAATTCATTGATACCATAAGTTAACCTTGTTACTGCCACTCTCTTCCATACAATTCTTGCTACATATATTTATTATATAAAAATACTGTCAATTTATCAGTCCCTTTTTTTTTCTTTGCTTCATTTATCAATTTTTTTCTCCCATTCATTCAAGCAATTTCTCTGATTTCTTAAGATGATTCCCAAATAGTTATACCTATTTCCACATTTAACTTTACATACCCCAATAAAAATTCTTTCTCTTCTCTATCTTCAGCATTTATCATCATTACTTTTGATTTTTCTTCACTAAATTCAATCCCCATCTTTTTACCCACCCCTGCACACATCCACAGCATAAACTTCCATATCTTCCTTACTCAGCAAATAAAAGACTTGATAATATATACATACCCTTGCCATCTATTAATGGTATCTCTACCCCTCTTCCTAGTATTTCTATTGCTCTCTCCATTTCTCTCAAATATAACAAAAACAAAATAGATGACATAGGGTATCCTTGCTTCAGTCCCACCACATTTTTAACTCTAAATGATTCTATATTTCCTAATTGATACATATAGTAATTATTTTCATACAGTCTCTTAATAAGACCCACTAAAGCTCTATTCATTCCTAAATTTATTAAACTTACCCATAATCTATTTCTATTTATTCTATCATATGCCTTCTCTATATTTATAAAGACCATACATAACTGTCTACCTATATTCCTATTCTTATCTGTAAGTTGAGTGACTACAAATAAACTATCTCCTACATGCCTATCTGATCTAAAACTTCTTGGCATTTCTCCCACTATATTATTTTCTTCCATTCACTTTGCAACTCTTCCAGCCACCATATATGCTAAAACCTTTATATAACACTAACGTTACTGCTATTGATCTATAACTGTTTAACTTTCTATGGTCCTTAGTCTTTCCTTTCAATAGTAGCCTTATTCTTGTATTATTCCAGCTATCTGGAGATTCTGTCTTCTGTGCCATCTTACTAAAATATGATAATAGATTTAAATGCCCTATTTCACAAATTCATCACCATCTCTGTTGTCCATCCATCTAAACCTCTTTCCTTTCCACTTTTCAATTTCTTCCCTGCCTCATTTAGTTCATTTTCTGTGAAACTAATATTTCCACTACTATGTGCTTTTATGTTTGCTATGTGATGTGATGTGATGTATTATGGCTTCTCCTTAAACGAAGTCAAGAATATCTCAGCAATTATGCCCAGATAAACCTGTTAGCCACTTTATTTTACATTCCCCACTCTAAATTTACCCATAATCTGCTCTATCCCATTTCCACAACATAACCTTTGTCAACTCTATAACCTTTATATCTAAATCCCCCTTATCTTTTCCCAAACCCAGCATAAAAACCAATAATTCACTTTCTGTATAATCCCTCTTTTCATATTTATTTTTCCACAACTTCATTATATGTACCCTTTCTGTTTTCAAACATTTACATTCAATTAACAAATGCCTCATATTTTCTATTCCTTCCTTACATAATTTACAAGATAAATCACCCATATTTTTCCATTTACATGTATATTCTTTTGTAGCTAAAGATCCCGTTCGAGCCTTAAACAATAAACTACTTTCCTTACTATTATCATATATTAACTCACACCTAATATTCTGTTTATTTCTATATATATTTAAACTCTTTTTATTCTCCATACTATTTCTCCATCTTTCTAACTCCTTAGTCTTTATTAATAAATTTATTCTTTTATCCCACTCCTTACTACTATAACACTCAATAATCCTCTTAACACAATCATCCCATCTTTTGTACAAATATACTGATATAAATTCTTTATCCAAATCTTTTGCATACCGCATTACCTTTCTCACCCATCTTGTTACCTGTTCTTTATTCATAACCCAATTAAATACTATTTTAGCTATTCTTTTATTATCCATAAACTGCAATCTACCAAACATTTTCATTTTACTTTTTGCATCTCTCATATGAAAACTTGACCATCTCATTTCTCCTTGAATTGCCTCCCTTGCTGTCCATACTTCTGCATCCAATGCATGTCTTCCTACTTCCCTTTGAGCTTTTTCTAAGTAATCTAATATATTTTTACTAACATATAATGCATCATTACCATATGTTAACCCTGCTACTGCAACTCCTTTCCATATAATTCTAGCTACATCATATTTATTATATGAAAACACTGTTAACAAGAAACATAAAAAAAAAAAGACTCGTGAATAAAATTATTTTATTTAAATTGAAATTATACGTTTTATTTGTAACTAAAATATAAAAAGATTATTTAAAAAAAAGATTTATTTAAAATAATACTTTTATGCAAATAGACCACTAAAAATTAGAAAAATAACTACAGTAATAATGTGTTTTATACAAGTAGTTGAAGCTCAAATCAATTGTAAAAATCAAGCCACAAATGGTTTTACAAAATGTATTGTATTTTTCTACTTTTTAGTGAGCTATTTAATTAAAAGCATTAGTTTAAAAAAGCCGTTTATTTTTATTTTTTTAAATATTAGTATCGCTACTGCATTCTTCCAATCATCACATCACTTAGACATTTGGTATATCATTTTATCAACAATTTACCTATTTCTTCATCTACTACTTTTAATATATCCGAAACATTTCCATCCTTTCCTGAAGCTTTTCCTTTCTTTATAGATTTAACTGCATATCTCATCTCTTCGTTTAAGATATCTGGCATGGCAGAAAATATCACTTTAAGGGATATTTTATTCTCTTGTTCTATATTACTGTACAATTCTTTGTAAAAACCTGTAATAGTTCCATTTTATTACGAAATGACTTTTCTTCCAATACCAAGATGTTGTATTATGTATGCGAGACTTATTCAGTCTTAAAGCTTTTTTTTTTTTTGCCAATTAATACTTATGTCGCCCCCTTTTAGTATCGTTTTACAGATTTCCAAATATATAGAGAAATATTTGCCAAAAGTAATTTCTAACAATTCGTATTATTTATTTATTTATTTTTTAATTTTGAGATCGGATTGATAATAAGATTATAATTATTAAAAATTACAATTATAAAATTTATTTGTGTTTATATATTGGACTATTTTCATTTGGCGGGATGGCTCAATTGGTTAGAGTGTTACCTTAAAATTTTAGTACTCAAGAATCTAAGAGCCCAGGTTAGATTCCCATGCTAGTACTGTCATTAGTCAGACCAGCAGCACCTGAAGAAGAGGGGAGAATAATACCTTGAAACATTGTGCATATACTAACCTGTTTGATGTGCTATTACTAACAGTTGAAAGTATTTGGAATATTTAAATAAAGTTAAATTTTTCTAAACATTTAATACTCATATTGGATGATGGAAATAGACCAACATATAACTAAAATACCATCATCACAAACCTTCAGGAAACACATACAACTTATATATCTAAGTCAAATAAATTTTATATTGCATGACTGATATTCAATCCAAATATAAATTATTTTGATTAAAAATTCAATAAATAAACTGAAAAAGGTTACATAACACCAAATATTATATTTTTAAATACACACAGGCTTCTTTTAGCAATTTTATTACCCTGTTCAACGTAACATATTAATGAGAATGTATAGGCCACTACATGTTGAAACAGTAAGATTTGCTTTACAAATCTTAGTTTCACCTTCTCTCATTTCTTTCCTACCCTCATACCCTAGTTTGAACCCCAATTTATCGTAGTGTGTCTGCATTGCCGCTTATATGCCGAAATCCCATCTAAATTAGATCATGAATGTATTAATGCTCATGATATATATAATTTTAAAACCTTAACATTAGTAATTTATAGATTGCGAGTATGTGTGTGTATACATATTCATTTTAAAAAGTAGGTCATAGAAGTAAATTTACACACAGACTGCGATAATACATTTAAACCGTAAATAAAATAATAGAGTCGTTATTTAAAGTCATTTTTATTTAAATCTATTTATTTTAAAAATATTATAGTCGTAATATTTGTTTGCATTTAGTAAAATAATATTTCACCGTAAATAGATTTAAACATTTACAATTTAAAAGTAAAATAATTTTTGTTATTTTTAGATTTCTAAAAATCATGCCACAAATTTTATATAAAAAGTAAATGAGGGTTGGGAAGATAACAATAGGCGTAATTAGTTAAATTTTGTAAAATTCATTAATTAGTAGCTTAAATATTTTGCCATCAGATAAACAACAGATGTCCACTCAGGTATTTTTTAATTAAAATATTGTTAAAATTAAAAGTTCTAATCCGAACATCTTAAAAGTAAAACTAATTATAAAATCCCTGTTTTCAGATATTCGGATAAGTTGACAGCTTTTATTTTTGGCATCTATTTTTGGCGCCACAGTGACCGCCGCAGGGTAGTTCCATTGTATGCTGGTTTGGTATATGTAGGGCCGATTTTATTTGTTGTTCTATGCTATGATATTGTTGTGCTATTATTATGCTATATTATAATCTATTGTGAGTTCCTTTGCTTTAAATATTTTACGTTCTTAATATTTTGCCTTCAACCTGTCAGCTGAAATATTATTTAAAAATATTGAATTTACTACAGCTGAATTTAATGAAGCAATACTGTTGATAAATTCGTAATATATCAGCCTTTGCCTATTGATAGCAGAATGTTTGAGTAGACCGGCGGGAAGGCTCTTCCCTCTCGGATGGCCAACCTGCGGCATCATATCATCAGACGTGTTATCACATAGGTGGCACTGTGGAGCATAGACTTTAGATTCGAACTTAAGATTTCTGGATGGCAACCCCTCCTAGAGTGTTGAGTTTCGTGTCTGGGGTTTGAATTCTGCAGTATGTTAGCGAGATAGATGATTCTGACCATTACAATGTAGCGCCATCTATATTTTTAAATAAATTTTTCTCTACCCTTTTTTTTCTCTGTTTTTCCTTTCCCTCTATTTTAATATTTATTAATTTAGTGTGGAGAGATGCATATTAGGAAAAACAAGAAGAGGTCGAAAATGAAATACATGGGTGCGAGATCAAACAGGTGCCTTTGACATCATTGAAAGAATTAAGAGACTGAAGTGGATTTGGGCTGGACATATTACCAGAAGAGATAATAGATGAATAGCTGAAATCTTAAACTGGATTCCAAGATATTGTAAAAGACCTAGAAAAAAACCCCAGGTGAGATGGATGGATATGGTTAGAGATAGGAGAAGACAGATTGAATATTCATTAGTGGATTGATAATGATTGAAAATGATGATTGTGATGCAAAAAATAGTATAATCAATTACATTTATTTCCATTTTACAGTGATATTATTTGCACTGAAGTGTGCACAGAAGATACAATGTAACACATGATTTGCACCAGATATAAATAAAAATGATAAAACAAATACTTTATAAACAACTTCAATTTGGTCATACGAAAAACTAGAAAAAATAATCAGATAATATATACATACATAGAACTAAGTACTAAGAAAAGCACTACGTTATTCTATTAGTTTGGATTTAACATTGGCACAATTATAATCTAGTGATTACTCATATTTGCATAGATTGTTCATATGGATTTCATAAGTATACATACACTATTTAAAAGGATTTTGTGAAACTGTATGCAAACTGTTCCAAAATCCATTGTTATGTAACTGTTGCAGTAAGAACATATCCCTGTCTATTAGTAGTTTTCATTTCAAAACCTTTCAGATTTTCCACTACCTGTAATAACACTTTCTTTTATATTAAAAGAACTCCAATTGGAAGAAATGTTCAAAGGATCAGTAAACAATTCCAAACAATTTCAGAAACCTTTTCAAATGACTGACTCAATTGCTAGGAACAAATTGATGAAAATTGAACTTTTATATATGATTCTTTAAAAATTTATCATCAGAAATCCTTCTTTCCGACTCTAATGGATGAAAATGGTTTTCCATAGTATTTATGGCACTCTCTTCTCTTTTATTGTAGGTAAGACATTATGGCACAACTTTAGAGGTCCATACATTTCAAAAAATTCCGATAACCTTTAAGCTATAACCATCTTTTTACTTACATTTTTTCCTGATGCAGAGAAAGTAACTTATGGACCTGAAAACAATACAATAATTGATATTAAAAGAATTAATAGAATTCATTTATATGATTCAAAGTGACAAAGGGTGTATTTGAATGACATTTGAATAAGGTCATGGGAATGGAGGTGACCACTTTTAATGATAGATCCGTACTATCAACCCATTTCAATGTGGACATAGTTTGAAGTCTTTTGATATACAGGAATTCCATAATGCACTAACCTGTCATGCTTCAATCTGAATTCAAATCCAGGCTAGGTAAAACTTATTTCAAGTTCTAATTCAACATGGGATATTTTCACACAGTTACCTTACAGTCCAAACCATCTAACTATTCAATGTTGATCAGTAAATGGATAATTAGCCATCTTTAGCTAGAAAGTAAAACTAAAATGGAAAATCCATTTCAAATTCTCAACATGCAGCGATTAGCAAGCATAGAGAATAATGCCGTCTCCATTACTTGCCCCATTATGAGAATCCATTGGAGTGGCTTATGGTGAACAATCCTTTATATTTTTTAAAAAGAATAAATCCCAATGAAAAAAAGTGATACAATTAATAAATAATTTTATTCACCAATCAATATTTAGTCTTGTTAATTGCAAACTTCCACCAATTAAATACATTCACTTTATTATTCCATCATGCCACATAATTCATTTTAATCAAATGACCAATAACAGAATCATTGTCAAAGAGGAAGTCCGGATTGAGTGCACAGCAGAGATAAGTCACAACAGATTTACTCTGTAAAAAAAATTCATGCAGCCGTTTGAAAATCTAAATGAGTAATTTTACTACAAGCAATAATTTCTAAAGAATAAATATCAAAATTCCTACAATATGGGTGAAATAGGATCATTATGAGCATCTTAATCTATGATCAACCAACATCCAATTCAATAACAATAGACAATTCAACATCGTGGAATTGATATTATTATTTCCAACAATTCCGGCTTTATTTACTATTCATACCAACATGCGCATTAAGTTTTAAAAAAAAAATTTAAGGGCATTATTATTATTGATTGAAAAATAAAAATTTCCTCTGAATCTAACATTGGACCATAGACATCAATAAAATGAGTTATTATCATACTGAAAGCCAATTTTTAATAACCATTAGTTTTTTATTTAAAATATCTAGGAATTCCAAGATTAGATAATACTAATTTAGACTTTATAGCAAATCCACAACTATGAAGCTTTTGCTAAATGATGTCATAAGAACTTTTTACCATCTTATGTACAATTAAACTCTCTCCTCTGGAACCACATCAATCATTGTTTTTTTCTATTTTCATATCTGATTTTTATCATCTTTCCACTTTTTTCATTACTATAACCATTTTTTATTTCCATATTCTCCTTTATCATATTCTTTCCTGTTATTTTTTCTCACCGTTCTTTATTTTCAACTTTTCCTCGTATCTTGATCCACATTTTTTATTTTTCACTCTTTTATCACATTTTTTTCTGTTATTTTTTCTCACTATTCTTTCTTTTCAACTTTTCCTTGTAACTTTTTCCACATTTTTTATTTTTCACTATTTTGTCCTTGATCATATTCTTTCCTGTTGTTATTTTTTTCTCATTGTTCTTTCTTTTCAACTTTTCCTTGTATCTTCTTTCACATTTCTTATTTTTGATTCCCGTCCCATGTTTTACTTGTTCACTTCACATATTTGAAATTTAATCCTGTATTAGTAATTGTTTTAATTTGTTTAAAATTACAATAAATTTTCAATTATTGCAAATCCCTAGAAAATACTTTTAAAATAAATAATACAAGCATAAAGGAAATTTAACTTAATTCTTACTTGATTATTAAAGAAACGAGCAGTTCTATCAAACTCCCACCGCACATGCATAGACTCGGCACTCCATGGAGCGTAATACATTACGGCAGTAATTTCTGACTCTTCGAGTTTTTCTATCAGAGAAGCTAAATCTCCATCATAAAAATCAACAACTGGACTACTGAATGAAAAAAACTGTAACTGCTTCTTTACTTTCTGTAATACTGGCGTCCTAAAAACAAAAAATGTCCGCATTCAATGAGTACTTTAATTTTCAGTAAAATATTACTAAAATATATATCACTGTCTGTAAAAACTATTAATGTATAAACATATTCATGGAACAAACAAGTCTGAATATATTATTAAGATAATTCATAGGCTAAATTCCCAAAGAATCTATTCGTCGAAAAAAGAAATCATCTTTTACGGAGTGATTCAGATTGGATTACATATAATAAACGGTGAGCATTATTTAGAAGTTAATTTAAATGATTCTTGGAGAATTTAGCTTCTGAATTACCATAGTCATATATTAGGACTTAGTTTGTTCCACGATAATAGTTGATAAACTGTAAAACTATTTACATTTTCATTAAAGTCGTTATTTTCAACATATTAGACAAGAATAATCTCTAATTAAATAAATTATTAGTGATAACCATTACTATATTTACCTAGAGTGAACAGTGGCAAAGTTGCGGATGGCATAAGATTGACATTTTTAAATCCAAATATAACAATTTACTATTGATAAACACTCCGCCACTGGTTTATATTAAGCATGTGAAATACTCTCAAATCAAAGCACAAAGTGAACCTTTTGAAAAGTTTGTGTTTATCATAATCACACAATAAACACAATAGGCTTAAGACCAGCCAGCTTTCTGGTGAAGTTTATATATACAAAATCTAATTACAGAGATGGATCACTCGGTACAGCTTCTGCTTATCATTTTGGCCTGTATCTTTAAATTGAGGTAATAAACTGACTAATTCTATTTTTTTAAAATATAACTTGAAACTAAATTAATATAAGAAAAAATTATCCAAGCTTTGGCAATGAAAAAAAAAAACTCAGATAACTACTACAAATATAAATTATAGTATTATACAGTATTAAATTTGGATTTCAGGGCATGCCATCCAAAGCATCCGCAGGTTGCGGATAGGGGAATGACCTTTAGATATGAGGTTACCTGCGAATAAGCAAAGTACTGTAAATAAGCAGTCACTGACAATGGGTCATTCACTATCAGGAAGTGATGGAGACAGTAGTATAAAATGCCACAATTCCTACAATAGTGGATGTATAATTGTGGGTATTAACTGCCATTAAATAAATCAACACCCTGCTGGATCAGCAATATTCTTCCAAGTCAGCAGAAGATCACGATAGGTGACAATGGTATGGAGGAAGCAGTAAACAGATGTTCATTTTATGAGATTCGGTAGCGCATTAAGCCTGTTATGAAAGTTATTGTCGAGTAAAATGGAAAAAGTACTTTGTTTGCAATTCCCTTACTTAATTAGGAATATGTCTATAGGAAGCATTATGTTTGGTGTTGAGACTTTAGCTAATGATGGTTCTGGTGTTTTGCCTGGCAGGAGTACACATGAGGCTACTTGGATTGTAAACTACTGAAATCCTCATAAAGTTCCATTAATTAAGAAATGACACATTGAGAATTGGCATGTGAAATGTTAGATCATTGAGAAAAGCTGGGAAATTGGAAAATTGAAAAGAGAGATGAGTATAAATAATGTCAATGTTATTGGATTAAGCGAAGTGAGGTGGAAGGGATGTGGGAAAGGAAGTAGTAATGTTAAATTATTTAATCATGCAATGATAGTCCAGTTAATGGATTTAGCATTGCTATTGGAAGGAAAATTTGGATAGTTTGGCAAAGTTAATTATACTGACGATAGGCTGATGATGATGAGAATAATTGCAAATCCTAGAGGTTTGTTAATCGTCTGAGTTAAGGATAATAGGTTTGTGTTCGCAAACGCTTACTTTGAAAATCATATAAGAAGATTGTATACATGGAAAACTCTGAGTGATAGAAAACATCATCAAATTGATTATATATTGATTCCAAATAAGTATAAAAATGCTATTAAGGGTTCGCGTGCTTTTTCTGGTGCAATATACACTCAGATCATAATTTGGTTATGACTAAATTAAAGTTGAATTTAAAGAGAATAAAAAAATAGAATAGATATCTAAGATAGACTTACATATTGCGAGAAAAAAAAATTTTGTTAATATATGTAAATACAATAAAAAGGATCAATAAAGATGAGGAACTTGTTAATAATTCTCATAAGGAGTATTGAAAACGACAAAAACTGATATAGGCACTATTCGGTTATAAAAAGGTAAATGAACTTGGATAATGGAAAATATATTGAAAAATTGAAAAAGATGGAAATGCAGAGATGATGGAAGAAAGTCAATAGTGAGAAAGAACAAAATGGATATAAAAAATTAATAATGAGCTAAGCAGAGAAACAGATTTAGCAAAAGAAATATGATTAGAACAAGAATGTAGAAATAGAAATGCTTCAATAGCTGGAAAGATATGACCTTGTATTTGATAAAATTAGATGTCATTTTAAAAAAAAAAAATGGTATTCAAATAAAATTGTTGATAAGAATGAAGAGGGGTTCAGTGTATGTTTAGAAAAGAAAATAAGAACTATGAACTTGAAAATGAAAAAGATATTGAAGTAGATCATATAATAAAGTCGATTGCACAAAAGACAAATGGTAAGGCAGTTAGATTTGATACAATACTTACAGCATTTGTGAAAGAAATGGGAGAAATTACTATGAATAAAGAAGTTTGACTTTGTAATTTGATATATAACAGTGGAATCTGGCCTGAAGATTTTTTTAAGAACTATGATGATTTCAAGAAAGCTGTTAAATGTGAAGAATACAAAATAATAAGGATTTTAATTCAAAGAATTTATGGAAAGGTAGAATACTATATTGAAGAATATATTTTTTTAATATATGTATTATACTGGAGAAGAACAGTTTGGTTTTCAGAATGGGAAAAGTACAACAGATACTATTGGTGATGTTAGAACAATTGCAGAGACATATTGTAAAAGTTAAAGAAATTGATATATGTTTTGTGGATTCGGAAAAAGCATTTGATTGAGTAAATTGGAATAAACTTATGACCATCTTAAAAAAATAAACAAGTATTTTGGAAAGAAAGATTGGTTTAGAATATATATACTGGGCAAAAGATAAGAACTAGACTGAAGAATAATGAGATTGATGAAGTGTATATAAAGCGAAGAGTTAGACAAGGATACAGTATGTCACCTGTTCTTTTTAATATTTATTCAGAAAACATGTTAAATAATGATTTAGACTGTGGAAGAGTAAATGTTGGAAATAGAATAATAAAATATATAAGATTTGCAAATGATATGGCTCTTATAGCTGAGAATGAAAAGTGTCTTCTGAATATATTAAATAAGCTGAAGGATGTAGGGAATATGGAATAAAAATTAATGTTGAGAAGACTAAATGTTTATGGATAGAAAGGAATGCAAAAAGATTGCAAATTGAAATCCATGACAATATAATTAAACAAGTAAAGGGATTTAGATATTTGGGTAGTTGGTTGAGTGAGGATCAAAGTAGTAAAGATGAAGTTAAAAGAAAAATGGCATTGGCAAAAGAGGCATTTAATAAAAGAAAGAAAATATTTTGTGGACCTTTGATGAGAGAATTAAGAAAAAAAATTAATTAACTGTTATGTGTGGAGTGTACTATTGTATATTTGTAAAATGTGGACAACATAGGAACAGATTGGACACCTTCATGGAGAAGGATGGAAAAAATCAGTTGGATAAATAAAATAAACAAATGAGGAAGTTTTGAAAATAGTAAATGAAAAAGATTTATTGAAGAAATTAGACATAGATTAAGAAACTGGATTGGACATGTATAAAGACAATTTAATAAAAGATGTTTTGCAGGGAATGATGGATGGAATTAAGAGAGAACGGAAAAGATTGACATTGCTGGATGATATAAGAAATGCGAAGAGTTATTTGGAATTGAAGAGAATGGACTGGCAAAATGGATAATGTGACTGCTCTCTGGATCTATCCATGGGACAGAATACTAAAATTGATTGATAGCACTAAATAATCAAATGGTTTATTGCTCAGGGAGGGAGGTCATAGAAAGTTCTAACACCGGAAGTAATTCACGATCCAACGACCTTGAGATCCAACCACTGCACCATACGATGCAAAATACTGTATAGTTTTATTAAAAAGAGTTTGTTAATAAAGACTTGGTTTAAATTTTGCAAATTTCTGTTTTAAAATATTAAAATCATTCAGTTCCAATGGTAAAATCGAAACCAAATGCTACTTAGCGGCTCCAAAATTATACCGAATATATCATCAATAAATACATATAAGCTAATATAATATTCAAAATGTTTATTTCAATACAGTATAAAAAGGTAAAATCGTGATGTGTTTTCGCTCTTTCTCTTCTTCAACAAAAGAATAATTTGAATCAAATGCAGCTTAATCGGATGCTTTAAATCAATTTGGTTAAAATTACATATTTATTTCGCCAAAGCTATTTTAAATTTAAATAGGAGGAGAAATCTTTAAGCCAATGATATTCGTACAGCTGTCAGATGGAGCAGAAAAAGCGTGTAACTTAAAAAGAAAGTTTTATTATATCTTCCTATAAATTAAAAGATAATACACTGATATAAATAAAACACTAAAACTGAAAATATTTTGACGAATTTTATATAGGCATAAATTATTAATTAATAATCAAGACATAAATAAAAAGAGTGTTTCATTAAAAGCTGATGATTAAAGTCGACGACACATCGATGTTTATATTGCACGTTAAACGTAACTAACCAGCAAGCCTACAGTATAACACGGCAATGTTTATATATACATTAATAATAATAAAAATTACCTGTTTGATAAAACGGCAATAACTGTAAATATCAATGCCAGTAACACGCAGAGTTTTTGACCGTAATTTGACATGATCCAAGTTAAAAGATAATGTTTGCCGCTTCGTACTCGTTGTACAATACGGCAATCACCAGTGTCACCCGCCATTTGGTTCGGACATGCTTTTAAATTTTATACAAATATAACACGAGGGGGCGCAGTATAACAAAAACTCATGATTAGAAATATTTATAGATTCAAGCTACGCGTACGTTGGACAAGAAAGTTTATACCCAATGAGTTTCCAACACGTCCTAGTTCTGTAAATTTTAATAATTTATTTATTGAATTTTGAATGTGTACGTTTTACAGAATTAATAAACACAATAAATATTAACATTTTTAAAAAATTGGAAATTATCTGGCTTTCAGTTTTTTTGACAAATCTGTATTCCACGCCACTCAGCGCTGGCTTTAAGCGCATTGTATTTTAGCGTTGTGTGACAGCCAAATATTTATTGTTACATACATCCAATACTTTATGTTTATAGAGCCGAATTTAATTATCTTTCGAATTCTTTAGAAGTTGGTATGTCCAGGAGTAAATACGAGTCGAGCCTGGATTCGTCTCGGCATGAAAGCACTAACTGGGTCTGGGATCAATTTATATTTTATTCAAGTACTATATGAGTAAGTGAGCGAGAAACCCACGATCGTTAAGTGAAATAAATATTTTAATGAAACAAATGCACGATTATATAGTCAATAGATAGAACACATACAGCAGTATATGCTAGTGAACTCGCACAAACTTGTTAAATTTATATCTTTAATAAATAGTTACAGTTAACCTTTTAACTTAAGTAAGGTCTATACAAATTGGAGTAGAATTTGGACGACCTTTGCAAAGGTATTTAGTGCTGATTTCACACTTCAAAAAATAAAGAGTCTAGGACTATCTGGCATAGTACAACAGAAGACATCTGAAATTTTCACTTGAGTGTTTGCTCCCTCCCCTCACCCGTTGTCCCCTATTATGCGTTTACATTCTTTTATCATATATGGCTCATTTTATAAAACTAATACGCAATTGATATGCTAACGTTGTTTTTTGTGTGTGTGTGTTATTAGTTATTGTTTTTACAGTAGTTAAATATAAAGCACGTCTCATTTGTATGTTATGTATCTGTGGGCACAGAATATAAACCCTTTAATACATTACACCATATTCATACAGATATTACACTTGAATATATATCATTCATAATACATTATGATATGGCCATAAAGATATTACACATAAAAATATCATTCTTAATATACTATGGTATTACATTTCCCTTCACTCCAAAGAAACAGTTCCCATATGAAGTCTTGAAGATGATTAGACATTCTGAAGACTCTTGACAGCCTTGATAGAGTACAAGTCTGGTATCATTATCTGAAGTAGTTTATGGACTTCCAGGAATCAAAAGTTCACCTGATTCTGTTTTAGTCTGCATCATTTGTTTTTTTCCCCTTGGCTTCATGGGGCTCTGGTTCTACCATACCAATCTCTGAAGTTTTGCATTTAGGGTTTTGGGTTCTCTAGTATGGCACCATCTCATGTTATTCATAAGTCTTTGCACTTGGTTATGCATTTAATGATAGATTTTATTCATTTTTTTTAATGTCACATACTCATGCATTACCTCCAACTGTGAATTTATGTTTTCTTGGGTTTTTTTATTTCTTTGGCTTCAAACAAATGTGGTAATTGGGTCCACTTATTTACCATTTTTCTGCCTAACAGTAAATTGACTAATGACTTCTTATTAGTTGCTGATGGTTTTTTGTGCTGATGAAGCCTCACCATACATAGTGCGTCATGTATTTCAATCATGTTGGCAATATTGAAGGCTTGTTTTAATTGTTGGACAGCCTTCCAGTTAACCCATTAGTTCTTGATAAAGGTTCGTATATGATTCTCGATCTTTTACATAATTGTTATATCTCATCATGCCTTCAAATAATGGATTAGTACTGTGGATCACTAGATATACAATAGATAACATAGCCCTATGGTAAGAATGAGTCAATAGGGATTGATGCTTCAATTGTTTTTATTATGATTGGGGATTTGGCCATAAATAGTCAATCCATTTGAAGGTAAGATAAGACAACAACTGTCAAATCTGAAAGGCAGTATATACATTCACTATATGGCCGAGTAGTGAGACAAGTTCACATTAGAAATGGTGCTAGACATAAACAAGAGGCAAGCTGTCACAAAATAGTCAGAAGGTATCACTGTACCTACTCACAAGGCAAGTTACCATACTACAGCTGGAAGTGGTAGGTAAATTTATAACGCATCTGAAGTCCCTTGTATTAATAGCTGCATGGCACTAATGCTATATCAAGCCAATAGTATCATTCAAAGGTATAAATATGTACATAGTGTAAATACAGTTATATTCATTGTAATAAATAAATAGTAATTGTATTTCATTCATTGAAGTAATCCCTGCCCTTTAATCGAGTACGAGTGTTTTGGAGCTCCAATTATAAGTGCCTGCAGTTTTGAAATAGTTTTGTCAGCCTCAGTGTTGCAGAATATTCTCTATTTGGTCATTGTAAACAGGTGTCTATTAGCAGTAGAAATTTTTGTCTCTCCATAGGTGGACTTGAATGATCAGTGAGAATGCACTGTCATGGTCTCACTGCAGTGTCTATACTACATATTTTGGGGGCATAGTCACGAAAGTATGACTAGCTGGACTTTTTATGTATGTTTTCAATGCTGTTATTCATTCCACATTATCTAATGTAACCCTGACTATCCGTGAATCATATTCATATATTAGTTCCAATGCTCTATTACGATTGGTGCTTGGCATTAACTGCTGGGCATCCGTTATTATACAACCTTATTTTATAAATAAGTGTTTACATATTATGTTGAACTTTTATGAAGGTTATGAGGACAGTGACAAATCAGCCCTTTCCAAACTACTTCACTAATAAATAATACCTTGCAGTGCATAAGAAATGAGTTGTCAGCGTTCTTAAATTACTAAAGCTAAAATATAAGTTGTAACAACTGTCTAGCATAAATTTAGCTTTATCTCCCAATGCTAAAATAAATTGCAAGTTAAATTAGCAAGATCCTTCTTAGATACGGGAACCAATTTTATACGTTTTCAAAGTGTTTAGTGAAATATCGTGGAATAACCTTACCTTCTATAGCTATTTGATAAATCAACAATTACGTTTAAATGGGATTATTAACATAAAAGTATACATGAAACTGAAATAGCAAAATAAAAAACCCACTATCTACACTTAGCATAAGTATATCAGAACTAAACATGGCAAAACTCTCCATACAGTAGTGCCATCTTGTGCCAACCAGAATAATCAATGGATGCCAGAAGGCTTGTGCATAAAATCGCTATCTAGTGCCTACTCATCAGAGTGATACTACTGTATGGAGAGTTTTGCCTTGTTTAATAACAATTATGTGCTAGTATAAGAGAAGATGGGTGGTCATGTGATGTTTAGTGGTTTATATCAGAACTCTGAAAATAAATAAATGATTTTCAAGTTTTCAACTATGAACTTGGCTGAATTCAATTTAAAGTTAGATGCTATCGACATTTCCATTCATGCATAAATCATTTGTAAACTGCAATATAAATTGTTAAATTATGAATGGACTCTTAATATAGACAATATTAAACATTTCGGTTATTGTTATTTCATGCATTTGGCATTTTTAAAATGTTTTACAAATTAATGTATATTTTGTAGTAAGATAAAAATTAATCTTTTAAATGTTTAAGGTTTTAAATATATTTTAATTTTATGCATAGATAATGGAAGCTTCATGTAATTTATTTATGGGTGATAGTGTTAAAAGAATAAATTATTTAATAATTAAATTAATGAAACTATCACAATTCAAGTTAGAAATATAACAATTCTATCTTGAATGTTTCAATAATTTTATATAAATTCCTAATAAACAGGTGAATATAAGGTAAGAGTAGGTGAGCAACTTAGATTATTTAACAGCATATAGGACCTGAATATAAATTATTCTTTGAAGTTCATTTTGTATGTGTTAAATGATTTGATGTTTGCTATAAATTCTATTATCATAAAATAATAATGTGATTTAAATAATTGTTGTGTTTGGCTAGGCTTACAGGTTTGGTTCCAAACAAGCAGACAAATGTTGACAACTACTCAACAATTAATATATACAATTTATTAGTTACAAAAAAGATCCACTTACTTAAACAAACAAATATAATTTATACAATTGTATGCTGAGGTAGTCATGCCAAATAATGGAACTCACTTCCAGCTAAATAAGTAACCTGCCTCATGAGCTCAAGTAAGACTCTGGTAAGACTCAGCTGTATTGGACAACCTGCCTAGAGTCAGTTGTGGACATAGCAGTTTCCGGTTTCTGTATGGACTTGCCTCACTGCATAGACATCACGATAATGACTAGAGAAAGTAATTTGATGATGACAGAGAGTTTATTGGAGAGTATGTTCAGTCATTCAGGTTGATAGAAGTAATTGTTTTCTGCCTTGCCTCCAAAAGTCTGGCTATTTAATGACAGATTCTCTATCTTACTGGAAACACTCGGATTTTGTGTGCGAGCCCCAATGAAAAATTTATCCCCATTGGATAGCAACTGGGTGCTAGCCAATCAGGCAAGGAATCTGGAATAGTCCACTTTTAAAGGCAAGGTCAGATATGACAGTAATTCATTTGTATAGATTTATCTGATGTTCATTTATGGAGGTGATGAATTTGAAACATGGGTGTATTTAATATTATTTTCATACATGATCAATATTAGTAACAGATATGAATGTCAAATTAGTGAAAGTTTGTAATATGGATTCTGTCAATAATTGTGTTGTATACTGCTGTCTCAAGTATATAGATACAGATATGGTATTTTTGATCTTGTGTTAAATATGGTCTTCTTGTTCTCATGCTAAATAAATATAGATTCCTGCTACCTATATTAAATAATATGCTTTACCTATTGTCTGCATTATTGATATATTTTATTTGCTGAAAAGAAAATCTGATGTATGATGATTAGACCATTACATATTATAATGGGTATTAATGTACACATCTTATGGGCATATATATATTTATATACTTGAATTGTAGAAATTCATCAATATGTATCATTGTGATCTACTGATGATAAGAATCCAAGTCACATCTGCCCTCATCACACTTTAGATGTTGTAATTTATGTAAATATATTTTTATGCTGGTCTCACGTTTGCCTCTTTATAGGGAACTAAGTGTGTAATGAGTTACCTTATTGTTAGCATTAAATTTAATATTCTAACCTATAACATGTATATTACAGATGCTCTGCATAGTTCAATGCTTCATGCATACTAGATCATTGATTTTAAACCTCTAAGGATATAACTGTTATTTGAGTGCATATGAAATGTAAACTACTAAAACATCATACGATCACAATTTCCTATGCTTTACACAAGCTGTTACAATAGTAGCAAATTCTCCATACAGTAGCGCCACTCGGTGGCAAGCCAGAGTAATCAATGGAAAGTCCCAAGTTATGACTAGGCACTAGATAAGAATTTTATGCCCAAATCTTCTGGAATCCTTTGATTACTCTGGTTTACACTGAGTGGCACTGTTGTCTGGAGTTTGCTATTGTATATGAAGTGATTAATGAATGTGGTAGCATGAGCACTTATATCTATGTGATTCATTTAGATAATATTATTACAAAGATTAAGGAATGATTAGTAATGCTAACAGTATAGGATCATACACAATAATAAAATTCAATTAAAAGATAAATGCAAAACATTTATCAATAAGATAATTAAAGATATTTCTCATAAAAGTTTTATTGTAGTAATTTAACAGAAATTTGAGATATCTGTAATTTGTTAAGGTGCATCATACTCACCTCCATTTACCAATTTATCTATTTATAATTAGAGGGATTTGAACTCAGACTTTTGAGCACCCACATGACCATATAAATGTGAAAAAATAATCTCCAATAAGCGTATTTTGTGCTGAAGCAGCACTCATCAGTTAGGCTGGATCATCATCTCCACCATATATATATATCTAAATTAAGACAGTATATTCCAATCTTTAATGGACAGGCTTCAAACTTCCCCACTCTTCAACTCTTCTTCAGCCATCCATATCATTGATACTCTGATGATGTGATCATCAAATCCTTGTTGATCTTAAGTTACTCTAACATCTCATATATACGACCATTTAAATACACAGAGGAATGGGCAGAATACATGTATGTGGTCATGTCCATCGGTTGTATAAGATAGAATGGATGATTGAAGAGAGCTTAAAAGTCTGAGTTTGAATCCCTTCTAATTATTGTTGCGAGCAATGTGAGTAAACTACCCCTTTTAGTTGTGAAATTATTGAAATAAATTGATTTACATATTAATGAATCAAAATTGGAAAAGAATAAAAATCTTTATGCTGTTCTTCCATAAAATAATAATCAAAAAATAATAAATTAAATTAATTTAATTAAGGCCAATTAACTTATTTAAATAATTGAAATTATATAAAGTAATTCCCTCATCCTTGTAAAGTAATGATAAAAAATAACAAAAAGATATCTGACAACTGGAAATTAAAAATGAAATTAGAAAAGATGAAAAATATATTTTAAATAAAAATATTTATAAATTTAAATTTTTAAAAAAAGATATTAAAAAATTATTAATAAAAATAAATAAATGGGAGACCTTTTATTAAAGAACATAAATTAAGAAAAATTATTCCTGTAGATTCACAACAAGCATGGGTGCAAAAATTAGCAGTTATTAAAAATTTTAAATATACGAATAATAAATACAATATAGACAAAAGTGTAGCTCAGTTGCAAAAGAATCAATTTACTATATAAAGATTATGGATATAATTCTAAAACTATTAGCAATATATTTTTTATTTCTAAAAAATCTATGGTAGATGATGATGGTATTGATAATGGTAATAATGAATCAAGTAAGAAATGGATTAGACTTTCATATTAACCTAGGATATATATAATACATTAAGATGTAACAAAAATTATATTGAGAATATAAATATTGGCTGGACAAATAGTAAAAATATCTATCAATAATTATAGGTTAAGAGATGATATATGGTACAAAAAAAATTGTATATAAAATTACATGTAAAATTTGTAAAATGATTTACTTTGGGCATACTGGCAAACAATTACAGGTAAGAGCCAAAAAACATAACAATGCTCTTAAAAGAAGAGATGATAGGTCTGCATTATATATTCACTACTTAAAATATGGCCATAGGATAGATGCTACAAAAAGTAATAAATAAGATCCAAAAAGAAGGCAAATACATGAAACATTATATTAAAAATAATTTGACTAATTGTATGAATATTTAATTTCATTCATAATTGGTTGATTAATAATGAATAAAAAATTATAGAAGTTGATATATATCATTGTATAAAAAAATGAATGTAATATTGTTTAACATAATGTTATGATATAATCAATTGTTTAGTAATTATTGAATTTATATATGAGGATTTTGATTTGTTTTAATTATTTATATTATTATTGTTTGTTTTAATTCCATTATTGGACACTGGGTGTTTTTATGTCAGGTGATTCATTAACGTTAAATAGATTAATAACATTTGAAAAGGGCATCATAGTAGGTGCTGAAAAAACTTTTTATATATAAAATTATTATTTGATTATATAGCTGTTGTAAAGAATTATTATTTTTTGATTATTAATAATAAATTCTTTACAACAGCTATACAAATATTAATAATAATTTTATACACAAAAAGCCTTCTTTCAGCATTTGGTTTGGTGCCCGTTTCAAATGTTAATAATCTATTTAACATCAACGAACTATTTCAGACACAAAACCATCTAGTGTTCAATAATAAAATTAAAACAAATAATAATATAAATCATTAAAATAAATCAAAACCCTATCATAACAATACTATAAATAAATTACAACAGGCAAAACTCTCTACACATATTCCCACTCAGTACAAGCCATAGTAATCAATGGATGCCAGAAGGCTTGTACATAAAATCCTCATCTAATGCCTGCTCATCCAATATCCCCAGATTAGTTTCTGGCTTGTGGTCTTCATCAGTGAGGAGCTTTGGATCTGAGAGCACTGCACCTAGATCTTAGGATTTAATGCAACCCTCCAGCAGCCACCTTTTATCTCTACTTAACTACAAAACTACGAGTCTTAAATTGAAAACACTATAATATTTTTAATCCAAGCTCAATAGCTTATATAGTCATATAGGTCTGAACTCAGTTCAGTACCTATACTCTGGTGTCATTAGCTCTTTAATAATTATAGCCAGCACTATCCTATTAAGCAGGATTGGTTTTAAGCCAATAAACATCACATGATAACTATTTCTTATGCTTGCTCATAACTGTTATTAAAACAGGCAAACCTCTATACATATTGCCAATCTAGGTGCAGTGCTCTCAGATCCAAGGCTCCTCACTGATGAAAGCCACAAGCTAGTCTGGGGATATTGGATAAGTAGGCACTAGATGGGGATTTTATGCACAAGCCTTCTGGCATCCATTGATTACTCTGGCTTGCATTGAGCAGCAATATGTATAGAGTTTTGCCTGTTTTAATAACAGTTATGAGCAAGCATAAGAAATGGTGATCATGTGATGTTTATTGGCTTAAAATAAATTACATGTATTTTTTTTTATAATTATATATATATTATTTTATATAATTTTCCATTCATTTTTAATTAATGAGTTGCTAACCAAATTTATAGAAGTCTGTATTTAAAAGTGCAAATATATTCATAAAAATTTAAGTAAACATATAGATGATGTAAATATAATAAATATTATTGAAGAGGGTTTAAAATTAATACACAATAGTTTATATTTTTAATATAATGATTTTTGGTATATACATGAGGGATGGGTTGTGCAATTAGTGGTTTAATCTCATTAATATTTATAAATGAATTAGAAAATATTGTAATTAAAAAAGGGTAATTAGTCAAGAAATATTTAATACATTATTCTAGATACATTGATGATATTTTAATTATTGGTAATAAAAGAGCAATGACTAATATTTATACTGAGTTTAATAATAATATATAGAAAATTAAATTTACAAAAGTAGAATTTGAAGATAAAATTAAATATTTAGATATAGAAATTAATATAAACATAATAAAATTAAGTTAAAACATTTTATTAAATAACATAAAATAAGACAATTATTCATGTAGATTCACAACAAGCATGGGTGCAAAAATTAGCAGTTATTAAAAATTTTAAATATAGGAATGATAAATATAATATAGATAAAAGTGTAGCTGGATTACAAAAGAATCAATTTATTAAATTATATAAAAATAATGGATATAATCCTAAAACTATTAAAAAATATATTTTTTAATTTTACAAAATCTACAGTGGTGATGAAATTTCTGAGGTAAATAATGGTATTGATAATGGTAATAATGAATCAAAAAAAATGGATTAGACTTTCATATTATCCTAGGATATAATACATTAATATGTAACAAAATTATATTGAGAATATAAATATTGGCTGGTCAAATAGTAAAAATCTCTATCTATTAAGAGATGATACATGGTACAAAAAAGGAATTGTATATAAAATTACATGTGAAATTGTAAAATAGTTTACTTTGGGCATACTGGCAAACAATTAGAGATAAGAACCAAAGAACATAATAAGGCAATTAATAGAAGAGATGATAACTCTGTGTGATATATTCATTACTTGAAATATGGGCATAGAATAGATGCTATAAAAAGTATTACACATTTAAATTACATCAAAGATCCAAAAAGAAGACAAATATACATCAAAGATCAAAAAAAGACAAATATATGACACATACTATATTAAAAACAATTTGAATATTGTATGAATATTTACAAAACTACTATAAATTTGGTTAACAATTGGTTAATTAAAAATACATGGAAAAGTATATAAAATGATATAATTATTTAAAAAATGCATGTAATTTATTGTATTGTTATGATTCAGTCAGTTGTTTTGTAATTACTGGATTTATATACGAGGGTTTGGATTTATTTTAATAATTTATATTGTTATTGTTTTAATTCCATTATTGAACACTAGATGGTGTTATGTCTAAAATAGTTTGTCAACATTAAATAGATTAATAACATGTAAAAAGGGCACCAAGTCAAGTTCTGAAAAAAGCATTTAATGTATAAAAAATTTTTATTGATATTTATATAGTTGTTGTAAAGAATTTATTATTTTCTGATTATTATATTAATAAATGTGTTCATTTACTTGTTTTAGTATCTGAATCACTTTTAGTAAATACTGTATAGCATTTCTGATTATATTTTGAATAAGATATTTATTTGACCATTATAGTATATAAAACAAATGACTCTTTAAGTACTGTGATGTTCTATGCTTCTTTATCAGTCAGGAATCTGTCGCTATGCCCAGAGAAACCTGTTAGCCACCTTAACTTCCCTTTCCATTCCCCACCCTAAGGATATCCTATATTCTTCTCCATCCCATTTCCACATCATTTTTGTCAACTCTATGGCCTTTATATCTAATCCCCCTTATCTTTTCCCAAACCCAACATAAAAACCAATAACCCACTTTCTGTATAATCATTTTGTTCATATTTATTCTTCCATAACTTCATTATTTGTACCCTTTCTGCTTTCAAGCATTTACATTCCATCAACAGATGCCTAATATTTTCTCTGCCTTCCTTACATAATTTGCAGACTAAATCACCCATATTTTTCCATTTACATGTATATTCTCTTGTTGCTAAAAATCCTGTTCGAGCCTTAAACAATAAATTACTTTCATTACTATTATCATAAATTAACTCACATCCAATGTTCCGTTTACTTCTATATATATTTAAACTCTTTTTACTCTCCATACTAGTTCTCCATCTCTCCAACTTCCTATTCTTTATTAATGCATCTATTCTTTTATCCCATTCCTTACCACTATCACACTCAACAATCCTCCTAACACAATGATCCCACCTTTTATACAAGTATGCTGATATAAATTCTTTATTCAACTCTTTTGCATACCGCATTACCTTTCTCACCCATCTTGTTGCCTGTCATTTACTCATAATCCAATTAAATACTATTTTGGCTATTCTTTTATTAGCCATAAACTGCAACCTATCAAACATTTTCATTTTACTTTTTGCATCTCTCATATAAAAACTTGACCATCCCATTTTTCCTTGAATTGCCTCCTTTGCTGTCCACACCTCTGCACCTAACAAGTCTTCCTACTTCCCTTTGTACTTTCTCTAAGTAATCTAATACCCCTTTACTAACACATAATGCATCATTACCATATGTTAACCCTGCTACTGCAACTCCCGTATAATTCTAGTTACATCATATTTATTATATGAAAACACTGTTAAATTTCTTTACCAAACCCTTTCCGTTATTTGCTTCATTTACCAATTTTTCTCCCATTCATCTGAGCAATTTTCCTGATTACTTAAGATGATTCCCAAATAACTATATCCACCACACTTAACTTTATATCCCCCAATAAAAATTCTATATCTTCCCTTTCCCCAGTATTAACCATCATTATATTTGATTTTTCTTCATTAAATTTAATTCCCATCTCTTTACCCACCCTTGCACATGTCCTCAACATAATTTCCATATCTTCTCTTCTTTCTGCACACAAAAAGATATCTGCAAAAACAAAGACCCAACAAAGTATATACTCCCTTGCCACCTATTAACGATATCTCTATCACTCTTCCTAGTCTTTCTATTGCTTTCTCAATTTCTCTCAAATACAACAAAAACAAAATAGGTGACAAATGGCATCCTTGCCTTAGTCCCACCTCATTTTTAACCATAACTGATTCTATATCCCCTAATTGATAAGTATAGTAATTATTTTCATATAATTTCTTAATAATATTTACTAAAGCTTCATTCATTCCTAAATTTGCTAAACTTACCCATAATCTATTTCTATTTTTTCTATCATATGCCTTCTCTATATCTGTAAAACTTATATATAACGATCTACCTGAATTCCTACTCACATCCATAAGTTGTGTAACTACAAACAAACTATCTCCTAGACACCTGTCTGACCTAAAACCTCCTTGCATTTTCCCCATTACATTATTTTCTTCCATCCATTTTACAACTCTTCCAACCACCATATATGAGAAAACTTTATATAAAACTGTTGTTACCGCTATCGGTCTATAATTATTTAACTTTCTATGATCCTTATCTTTTCCTTTAAATAATAATCTTATTCTTGTACTACTCCAACTACCCGGAAAAACTCTTTTCGGTGTTATCTTATTAAAACATGATAATAGCTTTGCTTTTGCTCTATGCCCTAAATTCATTACCATCTCTGCTGCTCATCCATCTAAACCCCTTGCCTTTCCACTTTTCATTCTCTTCCCTACCTCATTCAGTTCATTTTTTGTAAACCTAATATTCCCACTACTAAATGCTTTCATGATTTTTATCACTAAGTCCTTCACATCTAACATCTTTTCTATATCCTTTACATATCTATTTAAGATTCTCTCTAATTCTTCTCTAGAGCTACACTCTATTCCCTCATCATATGTTAATACTATCTCTCTCCCCCCTACATTTCTCCTTTTAACTATTAATATAAATAATTGAGTCGTCCTCTCATGGGGTGTTCGACTTATAACATGCTGATAATTGTTTTTTTTTGCCAATTTAAAAGAATTTACATAATCTTTTTAATGTTTTGAATGCAACATATAAAGGTTTTGATTTAATAATTAGTATTCAAAAACTCCACTAGTGACAGGTAAAAATTCTCAGCAAGTTTTAACTTTGACGGTTATCAACTTGAGAATATGAACCAATTTAAATATATTGATAGTTTTATAATAGAAAGATAACTTAGTTGTTCAGTTTAAAGCACAGACTCCAATATGCAGCTTCTTTTAACAAAATGAAAGCTAGTATATTTCATTAAAGAAAAATAACTACCACAATTAAGTTAGCTATATAGAGAGTTATTTCCAAAGTCACCTTTTCCTTTACTTTTGCTGTAATATCTTATATAAATCCAATTTAACCAAATCACTTCAACCATTTTTTAGAAAAAACCTTTTATTGTACATACATATACATAAATCTAAGTTTAGATTATCCTGCAGTCTTCTTCAGAATCAGTTTTTTTTTTTTTCAACTGTCTTGCAGTCTAATTCAGAGCCAGTTTACAAGTAAATTGGCTTTGAAGAAGGCTGCAGGGCAGTCAAATCGTAGGTGTATATATGTACAATAAAAAGTTTTTGCTAAAAAGTGTTCGAATTGATTTGAATAAATTGGATTTATATATAGAGACCTTGTTTTATTTCATTTGTGGTAATGATGTAATATAAAAACAATAAGAATACCCCATAAAATTTTACAAATACAATAGCAAGATCATAGAACCAATCGATATGTTCTTCACTTTGCTGGATATGATTCAATAACATCCATTATCTTCATTGGAATGGACATGCAAAATAAATAAACGATACAAGACTTCCTAAAAGAGTGTTTTATAGTATACCTAAGCATGTTTTTTTTGGGGGAGTGGTAGATCCTGTTTATATTACAAAGATTATCTCAAAGACATTCTAAAGGAATTCAATGTCTATTGTTTACGTTGGGAAAATATGCATAGAATAGAATACATTGAAGGGCTACCATTGGACACAGTGTTGAAATATTTCCGATAGAAAAATCTTCTGCTTAAAAAATTAAAAAATATCATATAACTAGAAAAATGAACCAACATATTAAAGGAAAAATTTGTGCTTCATAGATTGATTATATAATAATCACAAAACTCATTTCTAGAGATTTTTTTTTTCTTGGAAATGGAATCGCTATATTTGTTTATGAGTGGCTGTTGTATATAACCTTTGTAAGAGTTATGGTTTCTATCAGTGAAATAGCTATTACTATCTCCATTTATTAACGTTACTTAAATTTGAGATTGATCTTTTTGGTTTACACATAGGCAAAACTCACCATACAGTAGTGCCATTCAGTGCAAGCCAGAGTAATCACTGGATGCAGGAAGATTTGTGCATAAAATCCCTATCTAGTGCCTACTCACCCAATATCCCCAGACTAGTTTCTAGCCTGTGGCTTTGAGGAGCATTAGATCTGAGAGCGTAAAGAATGGTGATCATGTTATCTTTTTGATTTCTTAAGAATATAGAATAGTAGTTTGATATTACAGAATCTAATTTAAAATAGTAAAGCATGACAAAAATACACAAATTATTTTAAAAAATACAAAAGATCCTAAAAAAAACATTATTTTCCAGATTTGACTACTGTGCATATCCAGACAGATTTGTCACTGGTAAATATTACTGAATTCTAATCTAACCAAACAATACCAAAACACTCTTCTATGGATACAATACAAATGAATACACTACCATTCTACACAAAAATAGATGACAGTTTTGACTGACCATCAACCTTCTTCAGAGCTATAACATATACAATGTAATGAAAATAGTTTTATGAGTGACAATAGCTCTTAACAAGCTTTTCTGAATATCCCTATCCCAGACCCGTTTATAGCTACTGATTGTCATCAGTGAGGCACTAGGATATTCAGACATTAGATATGTCTGAATATCCTAGTTCCTCACTGTTGACAATCAAGCTTGTTAAGAGCTATTGATGTTCATTATATAATATTTGTAGTACAAGCTTATTAAATTGAGTCATATGATGTATGACTTAATTTCCTTGCAATGAAAATATCATAAATTACATAAATGAAATTTTCATATATATTAAAAACTATTAAAAGTTAATTTAAACCCAATTTTTTTATATTAATTATGCATTTATAGTGTACTTCCTGTGATTGAACCCTTAATGTAAATCTTGTTTAAATCTAAAATAAGCAATCTTAAATACTTCATACATAACCTGTATTATTCTAGTTTTTATATTTATATATTATTGTATTATTTATCTGTTTCAAATATAAAATTTAATAGATCAATATTCTGTAGCTGTAGTCAAATATAATTGTCTGTTTGATTTAAAATCATCTAGAAATTTTTAAAGCTATTCTTGCAATGGCAGAATTAATAAAGCCGTTAATGAATTTATCACCAGGTCAGAAACTCTCGTGATTCCTTTGAAATGATAGCAAAAAGCAAACCATCATTAAAATAATAAACAGTAGCAAAGTCTCCATACAGTAGTACCACCTAGTGCAAGCCTTAACTATCTAGTGTCTATCCACTGATTATCGCCAGACTAGTTTCTAGCTTGTGTAAGCTTAATAAATGGTAATCATGTGATGTTTTAGTGGTCTTATAAAGTAACCAGATGCACCCGGCCTCAGAAAGAACTTTTTTTTAGTTTTGCTTTAACAAATTTTTTTTAAGATTTAATATAATTTAAACAAAAGATTATTAATGGCAGAATGACAGCTTTATGAACGAATGTAATTTTTTTTTTAGTAAAACCGTCGTTACTCTTATGTCTTCTTTACTTTTTTGCATTTCTTCATGTATTCATATATATTACTTTTTTATAAATCTCATATACACTTTAATCAATTTTTATATAATTCCTTCTTTATTTTTCTAACAGTTTTGACTGTCCTGCAGTTTTAAAAAAGTTATAAAAAGCTCTGATGAAGACTGCAGAAGTCGAAACTGTTAGAAAAATAAAAGGAATTATATAAAAATTGCATTAAAGTGCATAAGAGATTTATAAAAAAATATTCCAAGCCTTTGTAATAGTTTTTTTAATTAGTTGCTTTATCAAATTTTTTTAAAGATTTAATGTAAATTACACAAAAGATTTTAATATTAAATAAATGGAAGAAATTCACAATTGGAAAAAAAAAAACTGTTGGAACAATCCAGCCTGTTAAGAACAGTTCAGAAATGTACCCGGCAAGATATTAAAAAGCTAAATTAAAATTTAAAGTATTAAATATAAACCTGTTTTATTTGATATGCGATAGATTGTGCAATTGACCCACGACAGCCTTATGAAAATCATTTATCAATCAACAATACAGAAAATAGAAATTTTATGTATAAGGTAATAAAAAAGAACCTATATGCTAAATAAACTTTTTCTTATTGCAAATATAAGTAGTTTTGAAGAAGGTTGCTGGAGCAATCGAAACTGTCAATAGTGGGTTGTAAAAAGCATTGTAAAGAGAATAAAGAACATAAATGATTATTAATATTATATGCAAAATAAATAAAATGGCATCTTTGATATACATAGTAAAAACAAAAATTCAAACAGTAAAGTTTGTGAATCTGTTGGATTTTTCAAGTATACAATGTAGGCAACAGAAAAAATATGAAAATTACAATATAAATCTATACTTAAAAAGCTTGCATTCCAATAGATGCAAGTAGATTCACCCAATTAAGATAAAATATATATCTGAAAGCTAAACACAAATTTGCAATTACAAATGCAACATACTTTTATTTATATATAATATAGATGAGAATGGCATTATTTAGATCAACTATTATCTATCATGATTGTCAAAATTACCAATAAGGTTATATCTTGGCTACCGCGGACGGCAAACTAAAATCTAGAACGGAAATGGAATATGTAGGGTTGTTTTTTTTTTTATCAATATACTGTAATTACACATTATAGCTTGTTTTTAATAATTGGTATTTAATAAAATGCAGACACGCCATTTATAAAAATAAAAAAAGGTTTTAATAACTTAACACAACGGTAACTTAGTTACATAAAAATAATATTCCAATTTTAACATTTAATTACTTAGATAAAGAAATTTCATAACTTTTAGAATTTATCAGGAAACAGCGAGATTTCCTCAAGTATTCTCGCTTCCACTAAAGGTAGGAGTTTGGAAATGGAGCCCGATAGATTACAACTGACAAGTACTTGTTTTCCAGTTTTCTTCGCAAGCCGTAGAGCTAGTATCTCAGATGTAAAGTCTGAAGAGTCTCCCATAAGACACGTAGAAGACGGATGATGATCAAATTTAGTTAACAAAGCCATCGATAAACTTGAAAACTGTGGCGAAGATCCAATCCACAACATAAAACTGTCTTTCATTTTCAAAACTGTTATATGCGCACTCGTCCCGTAAAAAGTAACGCTAAAATGATGAAATGTTAATTTTGAGGGAATCAGTTCCATTTCCGAATTAGCATCACTAATATTTGCAGAATTTTCCATAGCTTAATCGCTGTTATTTGACTTAAACGGTAATCATCGTACCTCTATTAATCACGTTATCCACAACCACTATCTTGGGATGCATGTGTTAAATTAAATAATTGCAGCGCCCTCTTTGAATATTCACTTCCGCCATCTATTATCATTATGAGATAATATTTTTCATCAAGATTTTTCTCTTTTTTTTAGTTCTTATTAAAGAAAAAAAACGATTATAATATATGATGTGATAATATAAAAAAAGCATTATTATCTGGCTTTAACTTTTAAAAACATTACTAATTAAAAATCAAAATTTAAATATATATATTTCGCGTTTCTATTGAAAATGATGCCTCCAAATTAATTAGATTTAATTTGAATTTATTAACTTTTTGTTTTTCTTCGTTTCCAGTTGTTTTTGATGCAGTTGACTACTAATAGTCATCAATGCTCTCCCTGCCGCCATGAAGTCTTGCAAATCATTTGAAAATTTTATTGCGATTCATGATTGCACTGCCATATGTAGTTTGTATAATTTCAAACGTTTAGTAGCAGTTGTACTAAACGTTAGTGCATTATTCCAGCATAGATTAAGATACAAAATACACCGTCACGTTTCATGCTGTAACTCGTGATCCAAACACTACAAAATAAATTTTATAATTTATTAAATACTCTGTATAATATTCATGGTTACAATAATGATTTATGATTTCAATAGTGACACAAGAATATCTAGTCTGGGTGCAGTTTAATGTGCAGTGCATCTGCTTAAGTGATTTCTGATCTTTGATACTTCATGTTATAACTCAATGCTCAGCAAGACTGTTGTTTCAGATTAGCTTTGTTTGATGTTTTGAGTGCTTCATCTGTTGCTAACAGTACCTAAAGTGCATTTAACTTATGCATATACCACTCTGTACTCTGTGATTGTTTGTTCCAACATACACGTAGTTAATCCCTTTTAGAGTTTTGCTTTATCGTTGCTCTTGGTTCGACTCTTATCTTTCTTGTCACTCTCTATATGTGCATAGATTTCTGTGACACATTGTAGGCCAAAAGAAGTTGCTATCTTGAAGACTACTCATAATGTCGTTTAGCTGCTGCCTAGTCATACTTGTTCTTGTACAGACTCTTCATATAGTACCCGTTCTTGCTGTGGTTTGTTTCCAAACATTCCTTGAAGGTCTCAATGCTTGACTTCTATGATGTCGTAGTTAAGGCTTCTACATCTTGTACATACATGTTACATAACATTACTAACCTTGCCTTTATAGTTTATAATTGAGTTCAATATAGATATGAACCATAATGCAAAAAGTCCTTTAATCTGACTACTTCATATATAATTTCTACTTTTGTTCTAGAACTGCATTCCAATATAAGGTGAAATAACTAATAGCTTTTGATAATATCCTTTTATTTTATCCTTTTATTTTTTTACTTTATATATATATTAATGCACACATTCCATGATAATAGCTAAACTCATTACCTATCCAACAAAGATGAAAGGCTAAACTATGTTACTGTAAAGCATATGCAATGAATCAAAGATGATACTGCAGACATATTGAAGAAAGAACCAATTATCAACTGAGACACACTGTGTGTATATATATATGAATATATATATATATGTGTATATATATATATATGTGTGTGTGTGTAATATAGGGAGCATATAACAACTCTAACAAACTTTCATTGATAAGTGCTGCAAGAGAAAGCATTTAAAAATCTCTATCTAGAATAATCCCTATTCTCAGACCGTTTTTGAGCTGTTGGCTCTCCTCAGTGAGGCACTAGGATATTCAGATACTAGATCTAAATACCAACTCAAATCCAGCACTTATCTAATACATAACTATTAAATAAAAAATCTGAAATTTTCAGACAAGTAAATGTCTTTAGATCCAGCTATTTTTTAGATCTAGTGTCCCATTGTCCCAGCGCCTCACTGAGGTGAGTCAAAAGCTCAAAACCAGACTAAGAATAGGGATTATTTTAGATAAGAAATTTTTAAATGCTTTCTTTTGGGGCACTTATCAACAAAAGCTTGTTAGAGCTATTGGTATGCTCCCTCTATTATATATCTGTAATACAAGCTTAAAATAAGTCATGTAATATATGACTTGCTTTTTTGTTTGTGTAAATATATTATGTTCTATTTCCTGTTCTTTGTATAGATTAAATGTTTATTATATATTTAGATTTTTTTTTCTGTAGGGTATGCATGAAGTTTACAACAAGAATATACTGCAAGGCAGTTATGCTAACCACTAGGCCACAAACGCTTGGGATTGATCAGATCATAATGAACAATTACCCGTCACACTACAGGTTCAAGTGTGATTGCATTACATATACCCTGAACCTATATATTACAAGTGTTTTGAACGGTGAGACTAATTATAGACTTCTTAATCTCTGTTCTGCATTGATGGCTTTACCTCTCATTTAACCTATCAAGTCTTATGGTCACTCAATTGCTGTAAGTGTTGTAACCCATTCAGATAAATTATGTAATTGGTTAAATTATCATTTGATCATAGGTATGATTTACACCTAATTAGGTGATTTTTGATGCTAAACTCAATTAGTGATTACTTTCAATTTATTTTAATGTATCCTGCTAAACTGGGGAACACTATATATAAGTTCTGAACTGTATGTCATATTTACTCAATTTCTGTAATGATTATTACCTAATAGGGTTATCTATGTTTATTTTTTATTTATTACTTAACAATCTTGGTGCTGTCTTAAATGTTTATAATACAACCCCTTGACACCCTCAATATGTAATGCTTCATTGTATAAATCCCATGTACCTGTCTTAAACTATGGAAGACATTATGTAAGTTCCTAACTGTAATTGGCTTTGTTGTATTCTTGATGTTGTATCTTGTTCGGTGAATAAAGGTCTTTGAAATGATAAGAATATACTACAGCTGATTTCTGCTTCAAGTTTTTGATTAAATTTTGTTAAATATTACAACTATCTACAACAAAATCAAATAGACAATGATTATAAACTATACAATAGCAAAAGTTTAATATACAAAATGTATTTGAAAGCATTCATCTTTGCCAAAATCACTTTATTATTTAGGTTTAGGTCAAATTATTAATATAGATGGAAACATAATGCATTGTATTAATCATAGAAGTAAATTAGGAAAGGCAATTGTTAATAATAACTTAGTATTAAAAGAAAATGTGCACAGACTATTTTAAAAGGAATGTTTTTAATAGATCTGTTTTAGCAGCTTTTACATATGGGTCCAAATCTTGGATGGAGGCTTAACAGAAGAGGGTTTGCATAAACTTTAAGTCACACAATAAAGTATAGAGGGAGGTGTTCATTGGGAACAACAAAAGGAAAGGGAAAATGAATGTGTGAGTGAGGGAACAAATAGATATGATTAACATCATTGAAAGAATTACAAACTGAATTTTAGCTGCACTGGACTTAATGATAAAAGAGATAATAATAGATGGACAATTGAAATTCAAAATTGGATCCCTACAGATTGTAAAATACTATTCTTCCTATTGCATTGCCAAATGTACACCATATAATTATCAATTGTCAATCACTTTACTACTTTTACAGTGCTTTATTTTCCACCCTTTTTTTACAGTTTACAGTTTTGATTGCCCCAGCAATCTTCTTCAGAATGAGAGTTAGAGAGAAGTACAAGAGAGATGAATGAATGAGATTAAGAACATTGATGAAATGACATAGAGAAGAGAAGCTGCAGACCTGAGTAACAGAAAAATTAAATATGAACAGATCTTCATCCTGGAGAATCATAATATTTGAAAATGGTAGTGATGATGAGTTGGAATATTAGATTGACTTTAGATGTTTTTTAATTAATTAAATTATTGCATAATTTAAGTAATGTATATATTTATGTAGCAACAATATGATAATATATAATCAGACAAAAAAGTATCAGATCTGATAATTGGATTCAGTGAATCACCAATCATGTGTTAAAATAGAAAAAAAAATATCAATGAAGTATTGGATCAAGTAATTAGATTCAATGAACAACCAATCATAGATTAGAAAAGAAATGAATTTTCCAATGAAATATCAGATTAGGAAGTTGGATTCAGTGATCAACCAATCATGAGTTAGAATAAAAAATAATTTATTAATGATGTTAGTGTCTATAAACATAAGATTTTAGTGTTTCTATTGCAAAATGAGAGTAAAATATAAGAAAACAGAAATCAAATAAAGAGAAAAATTGTGAGAATTTTCTTAAAGTACTTTCTTTCTGAAAATATCCTAGGAAACATTACAGGCTTTAAAAATATTTATTATGATTTTTGTCAGCCTTACAGTTAATAATATAAGGATGTATAATTTGCATTATATAAGTAGTTTTATTTAAACTTGTATAGAACTGAATAACCACACCTTTCCTGCTTGCATTATCATAGGCTTAATCCTACATTACTGTTATTTATTTCTAAATTAATAATGTATCACATGACCAACATCATCTGATCTTAGCTAACTCATTATTCATTTGTAAATTTCTTCTTTTCTCATTTTATCTCACTAAACATCACATGATTACCATTCTTCATGCTAACCCAAGCTGTTAACATGAAGGCAAAACTCTCCATAGTGTGGTGCCACTCAGTACAACCAGAGTAATCAATGGTTGCAAGAAAGTCTGTGGATCCCCAGACTTATTTCTAGTTTGTGGCTTTCATCAGTGAGTAGCCTTTGGATTGAGAGGACTACACATAGATCTTAGGAAATGCTAAACTGAGAGTTTAGACCAATATGACTATACAAGCAAATGAGCTTGAAATAAGAACATTATTGTGCTTTCATTTTGGAATCAGTCTTATGGTTAACTAAAAAGGTAAAAGATCACCTAATCACTATTTCATACTAGCACATAATTGTTATTAAACAAAGCAAAGCAAAACTCCATACAGTAGTGCCATCTTGTGTCAACAAGAGCCAGAAACTAGTATGGGGATATTGGAGGAATAGGCACTAGATAGGGATTTTATGCACAAGCTGTCTGGCATCCATTGATTGCTCTTGTTGGCACAAGATGGCACTACTGTATGGAGAGTTTTGCTTTGCTTTGTTTAAAGGTGAAAGATGGCAGATTATGGGCTGCATTAAATCCTAAAATCTAGGTGCAGTGCTCTCAGATCCAAGATTCCTCACAGATGAAAGCCACAAGCTAGAAACTAGTCAGGGTATATTGGATGAGTAAGCACTAGATAAGAATTTTATGCACAAACCATCTTGCATCCATTGATTTCTTTGTCTTGCACTGAGTGACACAACTGAGTGAAAGGCTTTGCCTTTATATTCTCACTCTATGTTGGTCACATGATGTTTTAATGATTTACTATTATATCCTGACCAAAGAATAACAGTGTCTAAGATTATAAAAAAATTAAGATCTCTATAACATATAAAAATTAAATTAGATCTATATAATTAAGCAAGCAAATAAGCTATGATTGAAAAAATTACAAAGGTTTCAATTTGGTTTGGATGTCTGATAGAATAAGAAAAAGTAAAAAAAAGACTGCTAGGAGAAGTATACATTTGGATATGACGACACTGGATAGAAATTTTTAATCACTATCATCTAGCATATATTGATTAATGAAGCTTACATGAAATGGCACTTAGTAGTAAGAATAGAAGATTTTTTAATATTATTTCAGTGTTGAATAAAAGATATTTAATCCAAAAGAAATGTATATCTTAGTTTTTCAAAATATATGGAAAAACGATTTCCAATTTATTAGAAACATATGGGAAATGACTTCACAATAGAGTATATTGTGTCCCAGTAAAAAGATGTCTGGTTCTTTTTCAAAACTGCCTGAAGCATCATCTAACATATGGGAAATGACTTTACAATAATTTGGATATGATATGAAATGCAACTGTTTTAACCCATGTGTGATGAAACAATGACATAATGCTAAATTTTGTTTTAAATTGGACAAAGTGATACTGAAACAAAAAAGATGGTTGGTTCTCTCTCAAAACTGCCTGCAGCGCCATCTATGAATCAATATATGTGTTACATAGCAAAATGGTTTAACTATTACTACAAAGATTTTAAAGTGCTCGCATATTTAGATATGGCATAAAATGTGACTGTCTTAACCCATGCGTGATGGAACAATGACCTTATGCTAAATTTTGTTTTAAATTGGATACAGTGATACTGAAACATATGAAATGATTCAATCTATTTGTGGCAATGAAGCCATGAATGGTAATAACATTTTTAAGTGATTTTCAAGACTTCATTCGGACAGGGAGAGCTTTGAAAGATAATCAGCAAAGTTACAAAACCCATTGCACTTCATATTGAAAATCATGATCCAGTCTTGTGATGAATAGCCAAATTTTATCACTACATAATGTGCCAGTCAAAACATGTTTATCCATCTAACATGAGCTGGAACTCACAACATGTATTCAAACCCAGTCAAGCCCGAGATTTAGGTCAGGAACCAGCCTGGATTCGAACCCACTCTCCAAGCACCATATCTGACACCTAATGGCTAACATAACAATGATGGCACACAAGAATTCTTAATTCTGCCCACTAGCAAATCGGAGAAAATAATAAGACTGATGGACTTAAACATATATATAAACAACTTAAATACTAGAGACATTCCAAAGATAAAATCTAATATATTTGATTAATAGGGGCTTTACTAATGAATAGTTATGGTCAATTAGTGAATTGGATTGATTGATAATAATGAGACAGAAACTGATATATGATGAATTAAAAATATGTTTATTGACAATTTCATATATATTTTGATATAACATTATTATTGCAAATGCACACAGGCATTTTATTTACAAAATAACATTTCACTAGGCCATTTGAACAATAATTGATATGTTGGCAAATACGTTTGTTGCTCTTATTTAATGGAGGCAAATATCATGCTATATAATTAATCACTACATTCACTTATTAGTTATGCCCTTTTATAATCAGTTTGAGTGGCTATTATACATGAAATCAAACCAAGTCTGGAGTGAAGCTTAATAATACATCTGATTATAATAACTTTTTATATTAAATATGGGCATATAAAGCATCCCAGATAGCTTTAGATCGAACAGGTTTTCAAGAATGCTTCGGTTCAATGCCGAAGATTGCATATTATGGGGGTAGAGTTGGCTATAGAGATTTTACTAATACACTAGGCACAAGTAAAATATAATAATAAAGTTGCTCTGTGGATGGAAGAATAGTTTTTAGGGTTTTTGTGACCAATCCCGGTTTACCCAATAACCGGTTGTCATGCTGCTAAAAGGGAACCTTTATTTGGTTCATAAGAGGTGGGGGACTTATGTGCTAATCTGGCCCTTAGCTCAGTCTTAGCTACAGCACTATCCATAAAAGAGGAAGATGGGCTAAACTTACCATGGCTCCATCTTATATATATATATAAAACAGCACAACGAGAAAATATTAATAAATTCCACATCCACCAAGCTGAAGTATATTATAAATTAATACCATACATCAAATGAACACTAGATTATCAGCCTAATCAAAAGAGCCAACTCTTCTGTAGCATGAGAAATACGATATGCTACTGACAGGAATATATAGACAAACTTTCCTTTATCTCGTTTAATCTCTTTAGTTATCTATAACTAATAAACTTTTAAAGGGGGGGAGGAGTATATTTAAGGGACTTATGAATACTTTAATAAGACAAATATGATTACACTCCATGCTAGTTTAATCTTTAGTAACATAATAATTAAAGTTTGAAAATTTGGATTTATAAGCCACATTTTATATTTATATTAATTAATTTACTAAATGACACAATAATAATGAGCACAAAGGGTCGCCATTATTTATAAATTTGGGTTTTGAAACAGCACGCTAAATGACGCTATAATAAATAATAATACGAAGATTTTAAATTATATCTTTAAAAACATATTCTATAATGGTAATCAAGTATTTACCTTGCAATGACGTATTTCGCCTGAAGGCTCACCACTGTAATTATCCGATATTTGCGTCGTCGGAAGAACACATCAACGTTGTCATGGCAACGAAGACACTGACATGATTAATCCATCAGAGAGTCAATTTTTTTCCCCACCCGCATAATCAAAGGAAAAGTAAATATACTGCAGTGATTAAATTATATAGCAAGAATATTGAATTAATAAAGAAAAATTTGCAAAAGTATTACATTTTATAGAATTTAAATATTATTTAGAAAAAAATTTAGAAAGAGTTTACAATAATATGGTTAGCTAACCTGATTTTGAAGAAATAATGATTGTTTTGAATTTTGTAGCATACACAGAGCTCTGCGATTTTAATATTAAAACAGTTCTCCTATAGTTGGATTAGAGATATTCGAACTGGAACGAAGGTGAGTTCTTTGGCGGCTTATGGCATCTTCAATTTAGTTGGGAGACGATTTAAAATGGTGTTTCTGTAGCTGGACGGAAATTGGAACGAAGGCAATTCCCTTTTAGCAGCTTACGGCATCTTTTAGTTGGTATAAGCTTGTTGGTTGTTGCTTCGGCATTGGATGGATTGAACTTCGGCGTTCCATCATGTGAAAATGCACAAATTCTTGCCTGACTAGCAAGACATGGTAAAATTAAACAATTTTCAGCTTAGATAGTAATAGCTCTTCAAAAGCAAGATGGAGTATATCTTCCTGCTTAAAATATGGCATATTTATACATTTTCACCAAGCCTTAACACCTTTTTGGAATTTCGTTTGCCTCGGGACCAATTGACTTTTAATTAAACAAAATAATAATCTAATTTTTACTACTGATAAAGTCTCTGAGGTGTTATTTTTAATTTACTTAAAATTATTAAAATATATAAATCATCTAATTCGATTCAGATTTCACTAATTAAATTCCTTTTTAGGTGTTATAGAATGTTAAAGCTTAGCAGAAGTAACGGTATTCTGATTTAATGATAAAGTCTTTTGTTGAAACAAAATTAATCAGTAAACTAGATTTTACTTTTACCTGGCTGCAGTCACTAATTGATTTCTTGTTTACACAAAATTCTCATTTTTAATTATAAACGGATGATTTTTATTTTAACTTTAAACATATTTTCTTCATATTGTTTATTTTTAAAAAAAAGCAAATTTAAAGAAAATACTTTAGTTTCAATTATATATGTAAAACATTAAATCAGAAAACCGTGAATATATACCTTAAAGAAAACATTTTACATTATTTTATTTAAACTTAAATATATATAGGAATCATTATGCCGTTATTCCAGGGTTTATATTATCCATCCACATACAAATATAATAGTGAATATAATTAAGAATTGACTGAAAATTAATAAAACATTTTATAATAAATTATGAGCATTTTTACGCTATAATTTTATCAAACCTGTCTAATTATAGCATATTTTCGTATATAAATGGATGACGCCATTCAAGCGGCCATTATAGCAAAGTTTTACCGCTCGACTTATATATAACATTTTTACATTTAAGATAGGTTCGAAACTAGTTCAGACGAGTAGGTCATTAAGTTGATGGTGAAACGGAAAGAGATTGGAAGGTTTCCATTTCAATAATATATGCATGGATTCAGAGATGGTGCAGCCTGGAAAAAGAACCAGTGACTGTTTCAATGGGCACAATGTGTATATACTGTAATCTAGAATTGGTCTGATCAAAAAGTGAGGAAACAAAAGAATCCCCTCAATCATGCCCACTGCATTGTTGTCAAAAATTGGCATATGTAATCTAGCAATCAATTAATACCTTCTGATTAATCGAAAGCCAACATGTTGGGCAAAACAAAATCTGACTATATACCCCAACAAAGTATTAATAGTTAGCTGAACAATCAAAGATTACATGAACAGGTACTGTATAACATGGATTTTTAAAACACCACAATATGAGTTCTCTTGTAGGCAATACCATAGCTAAGTTCTTTTATAATTCAAAATATTTTATTAAAACAGGCAAAACTCTCCATATAGTAGTGCCACTCATTGTAAGCCAGAATAATCAATGGATGTCAGAAGACTTGTGCATAAAATCCCTATCTAGTGCGTAGTCATACAACATCCCCAGACTAGTTTCTAGCTTGTGGCTTTCTTCAATGAGAAGCCTTCGATCTGAGAGCACTGCATCTAGATCTTAGGATTTATTGCAACCCTCCAGCAGCCATCTTTTATCTCTACTTAACTACAAAACTGTGAGTCTAAAATTGAAAACACAATAATATTTTCAATCCGAGCTCATTAGCTTATATAGTCATATAACAGTTATGAGCAAGCATAAGAAATGTTTGTCATTTGATATTTAGCAAAATATTTTATTTTAATTCTTAAAATATCTTTATCTCAAATATAAGGTCTTTGGTAAATTTAAATATCTTATCTCATGTTTTGAAATATATTTATCTCAAATATAGGTTGTTTTACAAGTTTAAAATATCTTGAATTCAAATATAGGTTCTTTTTAGTTTTAAATATCTTGGGCACAGGGTTCAAATTCAGAATAAAATACACTTGCAACAAAATGTTAATGGTAATACTCTAACTTTTTAATAAAAAATACAATGAATATTATTTAAGTTAGACATGGAACATTTGACACTTCTCTTAATTTATTTTGGAATCTTAGTACTCTTAAGAAAGTAGAAATAAAATTACATAATAACAGAGTATTAGTAATTTTAAAAAACATTTCTAAATACTTTATAATTATTTAAATACAACCATTTCACTTCTATTGACTATAAAATATAGAAATTTTATATTTTCTGATGCAAATTTAAAGAAGCAATATCAAATTCATGTAGAATGCAGTAAGGGCATCTTTTACACTGCCAATTACATAATAAGTGCATTTGAAATGAAATAAATAACATAACATTTATCTTCTAAGAATGCAGGTGGAATAATTAAATAATTATAAAGCAAAATGAATATATAATCCCTATGTGACCATTGAAGTAGATCTGATAAATAGATGTGCTTTATGCAATGATGTCATAATGGCAATGAAACAAAAATATATTTAATTAATATGACTAAATGCTTTTGAAAGAGTTTTATTGCTCATAATCATAGCCTATTATGACTCGCTCATCGGAATCATTATATATGCAAACTTTATGCAAATGAGTCAATTAGCCCACCTTTTGGATGTAGCAAAACATGATTCTTTGCAATTAATGCTGAAGGAGTCTTCCGCTATGAAGTATGCTTACTTTATCTTATGTTTAACATCGTGCCTATCAGTGCAAACCAATTTTGCAGAGGTAGGTCCGAACTCATGTCCCAATACTTTTTGACGTGCAAAAATTGAGAGGCATGATGCTAAATGGAAGGTAAATGAAGCTTACTTCATAGTGGAAGACTCGTTTGCCATTAATTGCAAAGAATCATGATTTATATATCCAGAAGTTGGGCTAATTGACTCATTTGCATAAAGTTTGCATATTGTACATGTATAATGATTCCAATGAGTAAGTCATAACAGGCTATCATTATGAGAAATACACTTTCTCAAAAGCCCTTAGCCATTTTAATTTGTTGACTACAATTAATTTGTTGACTACAATTAATTTGTTAATTTATACAGCTTAACGTTATATGTGTGTTAGCACAACTTTATTATTATAATTTGGCAAGCATAAAGCATAAATCTATGATTTATTTATTAATTAATAAAAAAAAAATATTTATTTACGTATAATAAATCATATAATAGAAATATTTATTTACAATAGTTATTATTATAATAATAACTGTATCTTAACCACTGCACATGCACTTTGTGGATCAAATGCTAATTATAATGAATACTCTCCTTTCCAAACACAAGATAAAGTCTTTTTAAAATATAGAATGGATCCACTCTATCTTTTTCACCCAAACTATATGTATAGTCAAATCTAAAGCATTTGGAACTAAGAGTATGAAGATTTAATTGATCACTTTAAATTACTTATAATCTAATTTTTGTTGATGACGCTTACGAAGTTATTACTATTTACGATATGTCATTATTAAATGAAAACTTTAAACTTGTGTAAATATTTTAATTTATTGAGCACAATGTTTTTTATAAATTATAACAATAACTGCAGCGTACTCCACCTATACTATACTATATTTACAAATCTTAATAATTTTCTACATTGGTGTAACTTTTTTAAAACCATTTCTACAATTTTATCGTATAAGTTATGTTCATTACCCAATAGTTCTCTTATTTATCAAATACAGTCTTTATTTTAAACCAGTACCCACAAAGTAAAATAATATACCTATATGCCTTTGTTATGGCTACTAGGAAATATACACTTTTTTAATCAAAAACAATGCTAAAAATCAGTGCGAAGATGTTTAACAAATATTAATATGATAGCAACAAATATTTTGCAAAATAAAACATTTTTAACATTAATAATACCTATGCTGGGGTGAGGAAATAAATATGCTCAACACTGATAAAATGCTTTAAGTTAAAAGAGTATAGTGGAGTTAAATATTTTAAAACAGGTAAAACTCTCCATACAGTATGGAAAGTTTTGCCTGTTTCAACAGCTTGAGCAAGCATAAGAAATGGTGATCATGTGATGCTTAGTGGTATATTTAATTTGAAAGTTAAATATGCCTGCGGATATACACGGAAAAATATACTTTAATACTGAAATTCTAGGCATAGGGAACAAAGGAAACATGGACTAGCAAAAATACTAATGGAAACCGAGTACTATGTTCAGGTGGTGCTGATGAATGAAGAAGCTGCTTTCTCTCTCATGGAGAGGTTAAATACACATAAAAGCAATATAATATCCACTTAAAATTGACTCAAAAATACTAATTATAATGAATTGCATGGAGTTAATAATAATAATAAACATATAAATCTCACACACACATACAAAAGGCATACAATCCATTCAATTGGTTTAAGATTATATATATACCAACAAAGCTAATATTATTCTAGCGACAACAGTCGATTTATAAAATATTTAAAATTCTCACACACATATGGATATTTATAATAATTTCATTCATAAATACTTTTCATAAATATACAAAAGGCTGTTATACCTCTGGGTACAATCATTTATAATTTGAAATAATCATTCAGAAAACTCTGTAATAATACACTTAACTGATAAACAAAATATCCCATTGTATATCTTACCAATCCCATCTCTGGAATCCCATTTGTACAAACATTTATAATATCATAATTAATAATAATCCTAATATAATATATAAGCTATGGCAATAATAATTTTAAATATAAAAAATATGGTAGTTGTATACTTGGGTAATGAGCCACTTGATGGAATTGTTGCTCACACAAATAATGAAATGTAACGTTATCTGGCCGATAATTTTTTGCTTTCCATTCTCCAACAATTTTTCAAAGTATTTTTAAAAAATTTACGCACAAACATTTTCTAAATTACATTTTTTAGTTACATTATAGATTTCAGCATGTAGCACTGGCATATGCAGAGAAGGGACCCCTGATTTCAACAATCCAAAGATCAGCCAATACAACCAAGCTTTCAATGCACAGCCCTGGGAGGTGTGAGGGGAAAATGATGGTTTTCCAATCCAAAGGATCGGCCAATACATGCACTAGTCTGAGCAAACCAATCTTTCAGTGCATAGCACTGGAATGTGTGGGGGAGGCTGATGGTTGTATCAATCTGAAGGATCAACCAATACGTGCACTAGTCTGTGCAAACCAAGATTATGATTTTCAAAACAACATACAAACACAGCCATTTTATTACTCTAGTAGTTGTTATTCTGCAAACATGCTTTTTCATGTGACATATGTGAAATGGTTCTGGAATGTACCCTTTTGCAAGTATTTTCACCTTCCAAGATGTGTAGGAAAATGCAGCGACAGGCTTAGAATTATTAGTATGTAATAGTATGCCAGATAAGGTGTAAGATCATTACTTCCAATGCACATTAAAACACTTATGGCCAGTTGAATTCCATACACCTTCACATCACATGGTAGCTATCTGTGTAGTGTGCACTATTTCGATAATGATGTGAAGCACATCAGTGGGCCATAATATTTGTGTAAAACACCATCTAGGCCTGCTAATGGCTAATATGGCAGTACTGTTCTATAGGCTGTAAGTTGGGCCATGTAAATGGCATATTTCTGTGCTTTTGAAGAGACACAATGCCATCAAGCAGCCACATTGGGCATAACTCACAACTACTAAAAATATATATACACAATAATTATAATACCATTTTTAAGAGATTAATGGTTCTTTTTATAAGGAAAACTATCTCTTTTCAGTTCTTTTGTTCTCTTCTTGAAATGAGATATGAACACATTAAGATAGAGCAGACATATACATAAACAGAAATATTTTGAGAAAAAGCATGCCATTTAAAAAAAAAGATTTTTTTTTTCGTTTTACATAGAGATCTAGAGAGTGGTAGAAAAATCATAAATGTAAATGTAGAGTAGGGAAATTGGAAAAATATGGATAGTCTTTGTGTCCCACAATGTATGTATGATGATCAAAATGAAACTAGATGTGCTTTTTTAGCATGTATAGTATGTGATAAGGTTTTTGCTCTGAAATGTTAATAAGACTAGGAAAGAATTAAAAGATGTATGGTTGTGTAGATCATGAATAAATGTGATAAAAGAGGTGAAAATTGACTTTTAAATGCAGATAATTTAAAGAGAAAGTCAGGAGAAATGAAAGAAAATGTAAATAAAAATAATAGAATGGAATATATATTTAGTGGAGTGACAAAAGATATGGATGACAAAATAAGCAGTGCAATGAGGATAGGTTAGGCAAAGAATAAATAAGGTAGAGGAAGAGGTAAAGAATGTAGAAATAAAATTAAAAGTGTTAGACATGAAGTATGAGCAGATCAAAAAATTAATGAATAAAAACAATAAGGAAGAAATAGATAAGGAAGTCCAGCAGGTTGAAGAGAATGTTACATAAAGTAGGGAAAATAAACTATGAGACAGACTTCATAGGGGACTCACTATTAAGTGGATGTAGAGATGCAATTATAAGGGAAATAGAAGTAGATATGTAAGACTATGTTTTCTTGGAAAGAATTAGAGATGTTACAGATAAGGTAAAGAAAGAGGAGAGTAGGAATGTTTATGTTATGGTAGGGACAAATAATTTGTCAGAACTATTGGAGAGAGTAATGGTTAAGTACAAAGAATTGATTAATAGTTTGCATAAGGTTAATGGAATATTAGAAGTAGTTGGATTACTACCAAAACTCGACAACAGGCATATGTTACATAGGACATGTTCTATAAATGAGGAGATTATTGTGTGACAGAAATGATGTTATGTTTGTGGATGCATGGGATTTTTTATTAATAAGAGGGAGTTATATAGTAAAGATAGATTGCATTTAGCAAAACAAGGAAATGAAGCATTAGGAGGTTTGATTGATGAAAAATATTATAATTCAAGAAACTTAAAAATGGAGATTCATAGTTTTAAATTACAGCATTATCAAAAAGGTTAAGAATGGATGGGTTGTAAGAAGTAAATAAAGAATAATTAATCCATATATAAATGTAGATGTGGAGATGAATGGGTCTGTAAAAATAATGATAAACAAATTAATTACAAATGTATTAAAGAAGAAAGAGTCAAAAGAATTTATAAAAGGGTAGTAAGAAAGGAAGACATTGTTAAAATTAAATATTTAAATATGCAAGGTGGTAGAAGACCAGAAATGTGATTAGAATTAAACAAAGCAGTTAAAAACTAAGGGTTTGAGGTATTATCAGTAGGGGAAACACATCTAAAAGAAGAGTAAGAACCTATACTGGAAGACTTGGTATGGCAGGGTATAAATAGAAAAGAAAAAATGGGTGGTAATATAAAAGTTATGTATACTGGAAGACTTGGTATGGCAGGGTATAAATAGAAAAGAAAAAATGGGTGGTAATATAAAAGTTATGTATACTGGAAGACTTGGTATGGCAGGGTATAAATAGAAAAGAAAAAATGGGTGGTAATATAAAAGTTATGTATACTGGAAGACTTGGTATGGCAGGGTATAAATATAAAAAAAATGGGTGGTAATATAAAAGTTATGTATACTGGAAGACTTGGTATGGCAGGGTATAAATAGAAAAGAAAAAATGGGTGGTAATATAAAAGTTATGTATACTGGAAGACTTGGTATGGCAGGGTATAAATAGAAAAGAAAAAATGGGTGGTAATATAAAAGTTATGTATACTGGAAGACTTGGTATGGCAGGGTATAAATAGAAAAGAAAAAATGGGTGGTAATATAAAAGTTATGTATACTGGAAGACTTGGTATGGCAGGGGATAAATAGAAAAGAAAAAATGGGTGGTAATATAAAAGTTATGTATACTGGAAGACTTGGTATGGCAGTGTATAAATAGAAAAGAAAAAATGGGTGGTAATATAAAAGTTATGTATACTGGAAGACTTGGTATGGCAGGGTATAAATAGAAAAGAAAAAATGGGTGGTGGTATAAAAGTTATGTCAATAAAATATTTAAATACTGTTAAATGTCAAGAACATTTGTGGTTTGAGATAATATTAGGAAGACAAGAATTGATGGTGTCTATAGTATATATAGCCACTGGAGATAGTCAAATATAATGGAGTTGAGCAGTAGCATATATTAATACCTAGTTAAGGATATAAAGAGTTTCAAAAAAAGGAAAGAAATAATTGCTATATGGGATATGAAGGGGCATATTGAAAAAATTGATGCTATGGATAAAAAAGAATGGACACTTTTGAAAAATATCAGAGAAAGAATTTGAGCATTGGAAACCTATTATATATTTACGAAGGGCAATGCACATTGTCCAGAAATAATACATGTCACACAATAGATTATGTATTAGTAGAGAATGCGAGAATGAATAAAGTACAAAAATTAAAGTGTTCGATAATGAAGAGGGAGTATGTAACAGTGATCATAATTTCTTTATTATAGAAATAGTTAGTAATGTGGTGGAAAATAATAAAAATGAAAGGATAATGAAAGATGTTGATGGAGAGTGAATGATAAGAATAAGTTAGAAGAATATAAAATAAAAGTAGAAGAAATCATGGAAGAGTTTGTTGGAGATGAATATAATGACTGGTATGGTAAAATACAAAAAGTGGCAAATAGAATGTTAGATGAGAATATTAAGAATAAGAATAAGTGTATAGAGAATACAAATGTACTACTAAAAACAAAGCAAGTGAAAAAGATGTTAATATAAAATGAGAAAACTATTTTTTAAAAAAAAAGTTGGCTAAAATAGATAATTATAGAGAGAGAACAAAATTAAATAGTAATTTATTGGAGGATATTAATAAAAATTGAAGAGATGGGAGTAAAAAATTTTGAAAATACATTAAAAGAAGAAATGTAAGGGAGAAAGAAATAGTATTACTAAATGATGAAAAAAAGTATGTAGCTTCTAGAGAAGAATTAGAGACAATCTTAAATAAGTATGTAATGGATTTAGAAAAGATGTTAGATATGAAGAACAGAGTGATAACAAACATAAAAATACATAATAATGGAAATATTAATTTTACAGAAACTGAATTGAATAAGTCAGGAAAAAAGTTGAAGGGTGAAAAGGCAAGTGGTTTAGATGAATGGGCAGCAAAGATGATGATGAATTTGGGAAATAGGGAAAAATTAAATCTATTTACCATGTTTTAATAAGATTGCATAGAAGATTCCAGATAATTGAAATAATACAAGGAAAAGATAAGGACCATAGAAAGATAAACAATTATAGACAGGTAGTGGTAACATCAGTGTTATATAAAGTTTTTGAATATATGATGGCTTGAAGGGTGGCAAAATGGATGGAAGAAAATAATATAATAGAAGAAATGTGTAAAGGTTTTAGAATGGAGATAGTTTATTTGTAGTTACACAACTTATACATATGAGTAGGAATACACCTAGGCATTTATATATAATCTTTATAAATGTAGAGATATTATAAATTTAGTGAATTTGAGAATGAATGGAGCTTTAGTGAATCTTGCTAAGAGATTGTATGAAAATAATTACTATATGTATCAATTAGGAAATGTAGAATCAGTTAAAGTTAAAAATGGGGTGGGACTAAAACAAAAATGACCTATGTTATCTATTTTGTTTTTGTTATATTTGAGAGAAATGGAGAGAACAACAGAAAGAATAGGAAGATGGGTAGAAATACCATTAATAGATGGCAAGGGAGTATGTACATTATTGGGTCTTTTATTTGCAGATGTTTTCTTGTACACAGAGAGTAGGGAAGATATGGAAGTTATGCAGAAGATATGTGCAAATGTCAATAAAAAGATGGGGATTAAATTTAGTGAATAAAAATCAAAAGTAATGATGATAAATGCTAGGGAAAGAGAAGTGAAAGATTTTTTATTGGGGGATATAATTATAAATGTGGTGAATAGGTATAATTATTTGGGAATCGTCTTAAATAATCAGAAGAATGGCTTGGATGAATGGGAGAAAAAATTAATAAATGAAGCAAAGAAAAAAAAGGGATCGATAAAGAAATTAATAGTGTTGTCATATAATAAATATGATGTAGCAAGAATTGTATCTAAGGGAGTGGCTGTATCAGGGTTAACTTATGGCAATGATGCATTATGTGTTAGTAAAGGGATAATTAGTTTACTTTAAAAAAGTACAAGAAGTAGGAAGACATGTCTTAGATGCAGCTATGTGAATGGCAAAGGAGGCAATTCAAGGAGAAATGGGACAGTCAAATTTTTATATAAGATATGCAAAAAGCAAAGTGAAAATTTTTGGTAAATTACAATTTATGGATGGTAAGAAAATAAAGCCAAAACAGCATTTATATGGGTTATGAGTATAGGAAAGACAACAGGATGTGTAAGAAAAGTAGTCTAGTATGCAGAAGATTTGGATAAAGACTTTATGTCAGTAAACTTGTACAGAAGATGGAAGATTGTGTTACAAGGATTGTTGAGTGTTATAATGGCAAAGAATAGGATAGAAGAATAGATGCATTAAAAATTTGGAAGCTGTAGAGATGGAGAACTAATATGGAGAGTAAAAAGAATTTAAATATATGTTGAAGTAAACACTGTTTAAAACTCAAACAGAATTATTAGATTTAAGAGAATATACATATAAATGAAGAAATGTGTGTGATTTAGTTTGTATATTATACAAGGAAGGCATGGAAAATGTTAGGCATTTGTTAATTGAATGTCATGGGAGATTAAATATAAACTAAGTGGTTGTAAAGAAATTGGAATTTGGATCTTTATGCTGGGTTTGGAAAAAGATAAGAGGGATCTAGATATAAGGATCACGGAGTGGACAAAGTGATGTTGTGGAAATGGGATGGAGAGACTAGAAAAGAATATGGAAAACTTAAGATGGTGAATGGAAAGGGAAAGTAAGATAGCTAATAGGTTTTTCTGAGCATAGTGGCTGAGAGATTCCTGTATTCGATAAAGGAACAGGCATATCACATCATTACTGTATTTGTTTTGATTTTAGAAATGAAATAAGAACATGTAATTTTTTAACCTTTTTTACACGTATTTTTACAAAATATTTATAAAATATTAATTATTTCAGAAAAATAATTCATATATTAGTAGAAAATATTTTAATTAATTAATTAATTAATTAATTAATTAATTAATTAATTAAATATTAATAAAAATTTACTCTATAAACATATTACCATTATATTACAGAAGCAGGCTGATTATTATTTGCCTAAAGATTTGTGATGATGGTATATTTGATGTGATAATATGATAAACTATTTCCATCATCTATGAGGAAATGTGTTGTCTATTTATGTGTTATTACCAAAGTTAAAAATTTTCTATACATTCAACATTTACTGATAGATGATGGAAACCATTGACTCAATTGTTAAGTAGTTTTCTAGGGAGTGCAAGAATGTGAATTCAATTCTAAATGGGACTTGATTTGTTTTTCATGGTTAAAAATTCAACAATTTGGACATCCCAATAGAAACACAAGCAGGACCAATTAATATAAAAGCAAATGCCAATCACGGCATTTTATTTTTTATTTTTTTAGGTATATTAGGTACAGCAGAGTCACCTAGTAGTACAATACAGCATGCCAAACAGTACCATATATTATTACGTACAACTGTTAACACATTGCAAACATTATTATGACTTTTTGAAAGTTACCGTAGCTTTTCATTCAAGCTTTTGATTAATATTTTTCCTAACATTTTGTAAAAAATATTAAAATTTGAAATGTACCAGTGACAGAAAAGGTCGCAGTGGAGTATTTTCAAAAATCACATGACAATGCCTGCATAAAGTGTGTGTTAATGGACATGAAATGATATTTTATGTGCAGAGACACAAAGGCAATGTAATGTCAAAATATGTTCTACCACTTCATAAAGGAATATGGTTAGAAGGCTCAAAACTGTCATTTCATACTACACTTAGATTTATTTATATCTGGTGCATGAAATTAACAATCGTATCATAAGGTGGGGGGAATCAGTTAGATTTATCAGACAAAATTGTTAGTAACTGAAACAAATGACTTTTTGAAGTTTGAATGTCCATACTATTATCCAAATCATTGAGCAAATTGGAGGGCCTAATGAAGTTGTTGAAAGAGATAAAAGTCTTTTCAGCAAGAGAAGAAAATCAACTTGTAGAAATACTTCCACAACAGTAGTTATTCAGTGGCTTGTGCAGAGAGACTGGTAAGGGCTTCATTACAACTGGTGCAAGTAGAATAGCACCAATTTTTATGGGTCCTATTAAAGAAAATATTGCCTATGGATCTACCATTTATTCGGGCTGTTGAAAGGATTGAAAAAGTGAAGAATTACACCATGATATAGATTTGAATATCCAGATACAATCACATATACACAAAATATAGAAAGGTTATGGGGTTTGGCAAAACAGGAAGCACTGAGGAACTATGTGACAACACGTGGATTTGTATTTAATAAAATTTATGCACCAGTAACTGCCCAATCATTTGTGATGAAGTTGTAGGCTACTAACAATTTCTGTCCACTCCCATGAATACCCATGTTTGTTATACTTTCTTTCATCATGTTTTTTATTTTGTTTATTACAGTTATATTAGATTTTATTTAATTACAATCATTTGGAGTTTTGAGCAATTTCTTGTGTTTTTATAATTGTCTTTAAAAAAATCAACAAAATATTTACTATGATAATCATCTTAAAAAATAGCCATATTATTTAAAACGTGTATTGAAGGCCCCTGAAAATGGATTATTAATAAAAAGAACATCAGGCAGGATTCCAGTTAAGGGATATTCTTTGCCTGACTGATGTTAACATGAAAAGGGGCATTATTTATGACTTTATTACAATGATATTAAAAAATCTGACTTTAAAATTGTTTGGATAGTATGCTCATTGGAAGATTATTCATTTATATACTTCCATTTGAACGAACTTTTAAAATATGAAATTGCTTTGATATATTTTCAGGATTTTACGAGTAACACAGAACAGTCAAAAAGTATTTACGTTCTGATCTTATTTTTTTTATTAAAAGGCTAAGACAACTGTGATCATTGCAGCTGTAAGAGATTAAAAAGTAATAGATATAAGATTGGAATGATAAATTTAATAGGCCTTGGCTATTTCGGATATAATTCTATTAATCAAATCATTGTTTAATTGTGATCACACATTATTAAGATACAAAAGTTCTGTGAATGAAAACATAAAACATATCGAGAAACAGTTTGCTTATATTTACTTTGGGATGTTGATGTGATGTGATGCACTGTGACTTCTCCTTATATGGAGTCAGGAATTTCTCAGCAACTATGCCCAGAGAAACCTGTTAGTCACTTTGACTTCCATTTCCATTCCCCACCCCAAGTTTTCCCATATTCTTCTCTATTCTGTTCCATCCCATTTCCACAACATAATCATTGTCAACTCCATGACATTTATATCTAAAAACGCCTTGTCTTTTCCCAAACCCAGAATAAAAACCAATAAACCACTTTCTGTGGAATCACTTTGTTCATATTTATTCTTCCACAATTTCATTATTTGTATCCTTTCCGTTATCTTCATTCCTTTCCAGAGCCATCTATTGCAAGCTTCAGTAATCAGTGAACACTAGATGGTAATGTTATTATTTCCACATCTCCAATTTTCATTGATTATTCAAACTTATAATAGTTAACTCTGAAATAGAATCAAAAAATCTGTTCCTAATAGCAAACAAAAATATGAAATTTACAATAAAAGAGGAATATTATTGTTTTAAAAACTTCATGTTATTGTTATAATTGTTTTGTTATTAAATAATAATATTTTTTAATGTTATTTAAAATGTCCTGGATATTATTATATTTGCAATAGTAGTTGTCTGTTTAATGTGATACAATCATTTACCGAAACTTGAAGAAAGAAATATGCTATCTGCTGAAAAGAGCTCCTATTTCTCTTTGAGGCTTTAAAGCAAGGTGGGCAATTTTTTAATACAAGCTCTTGGCATTGTAACTGATGTTACTAAGTAATTTAGCACATGTTAAATGAAAATGGATAGTCTACAGACCAACACAGATTAACATTAGTGGCATTTATCTCTAAATTTAAGACCAACAATACTGTGGCCTCCATTCCCCGATATTTTTCATCTGAAATATCTGTAGATGGGTCAAGTGTGTGAATATATCTGTTAGTGGGCTTTATTTTTTTTATATATTTGCCAGTGGGTGTTTATGATTGTCAAACTCAAACTCACATTTTTACTTTTTTCAGAGAAAAATTAATGTTCGTACATTATCATAAACAATAATGTCTAAAACTTATCTTAATCATAATGGTTGCAATAATTGAAGGAAATCAAGTCATATATCATGTGACATAATTTAATAAATTTGTACTGCAAATGTTATATAATGAGCGTATTCTTAACAAAAAGCTTGTTAAGAGCTATTTGCACGCTTGTTATATAACATTTGTAGTACAAGCTTATTAAATTAAGTCATGTGATATATGACTTGATTTCTTTGCGATTGTTTTGCTCTTGAGACTTTGGCGATTTTATATTGCTAAAGCTATTAATATATTGTGTATCTGAACTTAGTTCACTTCTTTATGGCTATTTAAGTTAGATAGTTGGATTCGAAGACATATGGATGTCTGGAAAATTTCAGAATTTCTACTTAATAGGTAACTATTAGATAAATGCTTGGGCTTCACCTGGTATTTTAAATCTAATAGCTGGATGTCCTAGCACCTCACTGATGATAGCCAGAGTAGAAAAGCTTGTTAAGAGCTATTAGTATGCGCATTATATAACATTTGTAGTACAAGCTCATTAAATTAAGTCATGTGATATATGCCTTTGGATTTCCTTGCAATTGTTTTGCTCTTGAAGCTTTGGCGATTTTACATTGCTAAAGCTATTAATATATGGTGTATCTGAACTTAGTTCAGTCCCATATGGCTATTTAATTTAAATAGCTGGATTTGAAGATTATGGATGTCTAAAAATTTCAGATTTTCTACTTAATAGTTAACTATTAGATAAATGCTGGGGCTTCACCTGGTATTTTAAATCTAATAGCTGAATGCCCTAGTGTCTCACTGATGACAGCCAGAGCTAGATACCAATCTGAGGATAAGGATATTCAGAAAAGCTTGTTAAGGGCTATTAGCCCATTCAGCTCATTATATAACATTTGTAGTACAAGGTGATTAAATTAAGTCATGTGATATATAGCTTGATTTCCTTGCAATTATTGTTTTGCTCTTAAGGCTTTGGTGATTTTATATTGCTAAAGCTATTAATATATGGTGTATCTCAACTTAGATCAGTCCCATAAGGCTATTTGAGTTAAATAGCTGGATTTGAAGACTTATGCTATCTGAAAATTTCAGATTTTCTACTTAATGGGTAACTATTAGATAAATTCTAGGGCTTGACCTGGTATTTTTAATCTCATTGATGACAGCCAGAGCTAGAAACTGATCTGAGGATAATGATATTCAGAAAAGCTTGTTAAAAGCTATTAGCATGCTCATTACATAATATAATTATAATGGCTGAACTAAAAGTTTTTTTAAGTTTCATGTGCATTTTTAATAAATGCATAACTTTCAAATTGAAGTTGAGATTTAAATAAATAAATCACTGAATGGTTTATTGTTCTGGAATGCTTAAGAAGTTCAAGCACCAAAATCCTTAGACTTTGAACTCCAGAATCAGTCACTATACAACTGCACAAAACCATACAAGGAAGTTTAAAATATTAGAATCAAATAAAGAATAGATTTCTATGCATAAAAATAAGAGAACAATAGACTATTGTCTGTGTTTTTTTATAAACTTTTTATTGACTTTAAATTCTTTATACCATAAAATCACAATAAAAATTTCAATTCAATATTTAAAATAAATAAATTTAACAAATTACATCTAAAATAAATAAATAATATTCAGAAGATATAGGGGGTTTGAACTCAGACTTTCACACGACCCTCAACTACCCACGCTATCTCATACTGCTGACACACTTGATCACACACATGTTGGAAAGATAATCACCAGTATGAGATAGCATGGATAGTTGAGGGTCGTGTGAATGTCTGAGTTCAAATCCCTATATATTACATATTGGAGTGCAGGTATGAAAAAGCCTGTACTGTAAAAAAAAAATTCATATATTAAAATATTCAGAAGAATAAAAATGTATGTACAGCATGCAAATAAAGAATTTATTTTGTTAAATTAATGTGACTATAGAACTGTATAAACAAAATAACTAAATTGTATTAAATAATTAGTAATAAATTTTCCTGAGTTCAAACCAATTAAAATATTTTATTTTAGAATGTGTTATGGGAGTGATAAGTAGTAAAAAAGTACCACTAGTGATGTTTTAGCATTAAAGCTTGTTTCAGTATTCTTTTGCTTAATCATTCTACCTATCTTCAGTCACAACTTAACACACACACACGCATATATATATATATATATGCATACAAGTGCTAATTATTTGATGGCCTATCTTCATTATCTAATATTGAATGTCTTTAGAAAAAATGTTAAACTTTATTCAAACTTTCCACATACATTCAACTGTTAGTAATAACACAGGTTTTTTAAGCAAGCACTTATTCATAACAATCACTTTCCCATAAATATGTAAATCATATATCTTTAAAAAACATTGCAATTAACTCACCAATTTGTAAATAAATAACAGAAATAGCCAGCTTAGTTGTAAATGCTACTGGAGATAGCAGTCATGTCGTAAGCTAGCCATTGCTGTTATATATTTATTTATATATTGGTATATTTAAAACTGTAAAGTTAATCCCAGTCATTTGTCTTATTGTATATTACTATATCTGATATTATATATGCAGGTAACTCTACTACCAAACATCACATGATCACCATCTCTTATGCTAGCACATAACTACTATTAAACAGGCAAACTTTCCTTGCAGTAGGGCCACCCTGTGCCAACCAGAGCAATCAATGGATGCCAGAAAGCTTATGCATAAAATCCCCATCTAATGCCTACTCATCCAACATCCCCAGACTAGTTTCTGGCTTGTGGTCTTCATCAGTGAGGACTATATAAGCTATTGAGCTTAGATTAAAAATATTATTGTGTTTTCAATTTCATTCTCATTGTTTTGTAGTTAAGTACAGATAAAAGGTGGCTGCTGGAGGGTTGCATTAGATCCTAAGATCTAAATGCAGTGCTCTCGTTTTCAAGGCTCCTCACTGACAAAGGCCACAAGCCAGAAACTAGTCTAGAGATGTTGGATGAGTAGGCATTAGATGGGGATTTTATGCACAGGTCTTTGGCATCCATTGATTACCCTGGTTGGCACAGGGTGGCACTACTGTATGGAGAGTTTTGCCTGTTTAACCCTACTACAGCATAGTATTCTACAAATACAATTTCACTCTAACACAATAAGATAAATTGCAGAAACCTTATTAACACACCACCTACTACATGTTTTTACTCTAATATGATCAGAAATGTGCAGAAACTCTCATATACCACCGTACTTTGACTATTTGATGTACATATTATACCAGTAAACCTTAAATATTTGTAAGGAGAGCATGCAAATAAGACAATGTTCTTTAAGATTACTGTACTCAATACATCATTTCCTTGATATTGTTTCTATGTTTTATTCCATAATCTTTAATTATATATTTCCATAGTAATTTCTTATTTGAAGTCAAATCCATTCATTCATTCACTTCATGAAAATTCACTTCCAACATAATGTTTCATGCTGTTAAAATGCTTTTTACAAAATTTTATGCAATATATTTTTGTACAATATATTTTAAACTAATAAAGCATAAATCTACAAATTAGAATACAAAATATATTGAAATGATGGTTGAGAGGTCAGCGCGACTGCCTTGCACTTGCAGGAAGTTGCCCGTCCCGGCCGATGTTATGACACTTTAATATATATATATATTGAAATGGTATTTAAATAAAGTTGATACTCGTTGCTATTTTTCTATTTTACATAGATAATATTTAAATACCTGTTTTAAATAAATTAAATATTTTAAAATAATGTTTTCTTTTGTATACATATAATTTAATATTGTTTAACTATACCAACATTTAAATACACATACCTTAACAGTAGTTTATGTCCTATTTGTTCGTATTTAAAGAATATTTTGAAACTGTATGCAGTAAATAAAATTTTTAGTAAATAAATTTACCAATATGTACTTTATTTTACTATTGCTATTACATCATCATCAACAACCATTATCAATCCACTGCAAGATGAAGGTCTCTCTATCTTCTGTGATCTCTAGCCTCTCTTCTCCACATTATATTACCTCTGCTGCTATCACATAAAAATATTTACATATAAGTACTTTTATTAACATATCATTAACATAATACATGTCAGTAGTTTTTTTGTTTTGTCCTTAGACTAAGAATCGTCTATATTAATCTTAAAGATTTTGCTGTGAGATAAATAAAATAAATTTTTAGAGTTGAAACCAAGCTAATGAATTTTTCCTTTTTTTTTGTGGATAACATTATCAGTTTAAATTCAAATTCCACTACTACAGTATGTATTTAAAAATCTTAATTATGCACCATGGGCACACAAGTTATATGTATACATACATACAAAAATAAAATACAATTAGAACAATACCCGATTATTATCATCATATCATTGAATGCATACAGCTGGCAGAATACTCAAGTTTTATTTTATCAATATTTTTTCTGAGTTGCATATTTTGTGGGTTTTTTGGGGTTTTTTTCTCATGAGAACTTTATTTATTATATAATATGTTTACATTAGTACAATGATGAAAGCAATACAGTTAACGCCAATGCCAGGATGAGGTTCACCCAACTAGTCTTGCAGTCAGGAACAACTAAGTGTACAGCCCAAGCATCATAAATAAAATTCTGCTTTAGAAAGAAGGTCCCATATAGTCTTAAATATAAATAAAAGAGCTAATTTTTGTCTTTATCATGGATAGTCTGAAGTTTTGATATGAATAATTGATGGGGATTATCAATGGTAGGATTAAAGATAAGCATACATCTAATGGTCCAATATGCAAAGAGTAAGAAAATGGAAATCCTAATAGACAGACACACACCATTGCCAAAACTACTAATCAGGGTAGTGAGGTGGGCTTCTGGCTTATATAGATGGAGGCTATAATGTTTCTATAACACTGAATTAAGGTAGAGTGACAGAAAACATGCATCATGGTCTCGTCATCCTATGACATAAAGGGCAGACCTGGTCTATGTGCTAGAAACCCCTATGGGTGACCAGAAAATGGGTTTGTATGAAGCGCATTTAGGTTTATCTTGATTAGAAACGCTGAATATTTAGGTTCCAGATGCCACCACTTGAGTTTTTTAATAACAATATGATTAGAGAAGGGCAATAGGGATGGACAAAGAGGAGTATCATTATTAATAATATGATATGCCTCCCAAAAGTTAATTTTTTGAGAATTTGGTTTAATAGGTATAATGGTAAATTTTGAGATGTGTTCTAATAGGGATGACAACCAGCTCTTCTCAGGAGGAGGAGGGATGTTCATAGGGGAAAACAGCAATGAAGCATAATGCATCAGGGAACTGAGGAAAAATTTTTAGGATGGTATTATATGCATGTTGGAATTGGAATACAATGGAGTGAAGTGAAAGTCCACTGAGTTTCATATGCTTCTGAAAGTTTCTGAGGCTAATCACTACAGTCCTGCCCTTCCAGAAAAGTTTTGAGCATAAAGTGTTTATTTTCCTAATAAACTCTCATGAGAAATTGATGACCGACATGAAATAAAAAATTCTTGGGAACACTAGGATGTTCAGAAGTGAGGTCTTTGCAAAATGAGACATATAGACTTTTGATAATGAAGATGTGATTTTGTGAATAGAGTGAAGTGATTCTTGGATGGTTTTTATCATTACTGAGGGGGAGTTAAAAAAACTTTTTGGGGTTTGGCAGAAAATGGAGAGATGATAGTGTTCTCAGAGGATAACTTCCATGCTGGGGCTTTTCTCATGTTGAAAGTCAACCCAGACTTGGAGGAAAAGATCCACAGAATTTCCACAAGTTTGGGTATTAGCTTTTGGGAAGACAGAAAAACATCCAGGTCATCCATGAAAGAGATATGGGGCATTGATTTCTTGAGTGCTGGGCTGTATGTATATATCGAGAAGATTCTACTTGAATTTAATTAATAATGGATTAATATAAATTATAAAAAGCAGGGTACTCAGTAGGGAGCCCTGTGGAATGGAATTTGTGGGAGAGAAAGAGGAAGAAATTTCTCCCATTTAGGGAAAATGGAAAGGTCCCTATTATTGAGGAGATTACCTATTATATTGATAATGCCAGATGGGATGTTGAATATTGTCAAGTAGGTTGAGGAGACAATGGTTCTGAACTGAGTCAAAGGCTCCAGAAATGTCGAGCTGGATGACCACCAGTTTAGATTTTCTAATGGTTCTATTGTAGTCTATGCTAATTTTAAACAAACTGATGGCTTCAGCCATAGATGAACCCTTTTTGGCAAATTGATACTGAGAAATCAATGGGAAGACTGTACCCTGAATCTTGTCCTTTATACCTGTTTCAATAATCTTGATCATCAACAGGGTCATGAAGATGGGCCTGAGGTTCCCAAGAGGTGATGGTAATATGTTCTTTTTGAGAAAAGGAGCCATTCCTATGAGGTACAGGCCATCAATACCAAGAGATTTAGATAAAATGAGGTTAGCCATCCCACGAATGATTGGAACTGTAAATCTTTCAAGGTGCACCAGAATGAATTGAGGAATAGCATGGATACCTGGCACCAGAATGAATTGAGGAATAGCATGAATACCTGGATATATTTTCTCAGGCATTGACAACAATTTGGTTCTAATGCCTTTTTCTGAGATGTAATATTGTGGATTCATTAAACACCAGTTGATTTGGTTCATGAAGGCAATCTGTCAACTTGGCCTTGAAGAAATGGAAGATTTCGTTAATCATATTTTTCCCTGAGTAGAGCTTATTCTCAACTTAGAAGTATTTAATTTCTCTGTGGCCCAGGGCCCATCTATTATAACACCTAGACCAATTGTGTCTGGCTGAGAAAGATCCTTGACTTCTTGGTGGATAGATAATCTGCAATAATTTGTTGATTGTCCTTATATTATTGTTTGAAACTCATAATGCATATTTTGTGCTTCTAGTGATTAGTTTGGGAATTTCAGAAAATATTATTTTAAGAAATTCTAGTGTTTATGATTTGGAAAGGAACTTTTTTGGATGAGTGTTAAAGAGTATCATTTTATTTTTAAGACTGATTTTTGAAAAATTATATTTCAGTATGTCTGATAAAAATAAAAAGAACGTTTAAGAGAAAATTTTACTGGATATAAAAATACACATTTTGAATCTTCATAGAAAAGAAAAAAAGTATCACACATGGCAAAAACTAAATTTAAATGAAGCAATAGGCTGAACCATTAATAAAAATGAAAAGAAAATTAGAATTGCTGTTGCTATAGAAACTTCGATATCTGCAAAATATGCAGCTTGTCCTTGTGCACCAATATTTGAGAAAATGGAAAAGACACTCATGCAATATGGCTTCTGCTTTATTGAAGTCAGGAATCTCTCAGACACTCTGCCCAGAGAAACCTATTAGCCACCTTCCCTTTCCGTTCCATTCCCACCCTAAGTTTTCCCCATATTCTACTCTACCCTGCTCCATCCCATTTCCATAACATCTCAACAAATGATAATTGCCAAAAGATGATTCCATTGGATGGCAATATCATTAAATAAAAAGTTTTTAAAAATTACAAAGAACTTAAAGAGAATGGAGTATCTTAAACAATTCAAAACAAAGCAAAACTCTCCATATAGTAGTACCATCTTGGGCTAACAAGATGATCATGTGATGTTTAATGAAGAATCTTCTGTTAATCTAGATTTTATGGCAAGTAAAGATTGGTTTTAAATTTTTTTAAAGCATTTCACAATTCATAGCCTAAGCATTTAAGGTGAATCCGCATCAGTTGATCATGAAGCAGCCAGGAAAAAATACCTAATAGAATATATACATCGAAACAAGAAAAAACTGTACCTGGATTTAAGGTACCTAAAGATAATGCACCTACTTTTGGAGATATTATGACAACCCCTTGCTTGTTCATAAATTTTCAAATCCTCTTGCACTTAAAAGTTGTAAATAAAAATACTTTATTGCATTGCCAAATCCATATAATAATAATAATAGTACTTATATTCTTTATTACTTTTTATAACCCACTGACAGTTTTGGCTGCACCAGAAATTTTCTTCAGAAGTATAAGAAACACAAAATAAATATGTGAATGTAAAATTATATGTTCATGTATATTTTTGTTATAATTCTGAAGAAAATTTATGGGGTGATCAAAACTGTCAGCGGGTTGTAAAAAGCATCTTAAAATGTTATAACATAAATGATATTAGTATTAAAAATACTTTATTGGTGTATTGGAAAGCAAAGACAATGCTTGAATAATTGGAGATTTATTTAGAGGATGGTTTTTAAAGTATTTTGCACCAAAGGTTGAAAATTATTTAAAGGAGAATTTGGACTTCAAGGTGCTGTTACTATGAGATACTGCTCCAGGTCATCCATAAGATTTGAATCATCTCAACATCCAAGTAGTCCACCAAACACTGCTTCATTCCTCCAGTCATTGTATCAAGGTATTATTTATATCTTTAAAACACACTACATCAGCAGATTATTACAATGAATTTTAGGCATAAATGAATTGAGATCAATTGATGTAATGGAAGCTTGGAAGTGATTTTAAAGTAAGCACTATATTAAAATCATATCATTATCATTGAAAGAACTAAAAATATTAACATTAAACACATATTGGAAAAAGACTTGACCATCATCAGTTGAAGTGGATTGATTTGCCAGTAAATGAAATTCGTGACATGTTAGAACTTGTTAAATTGATTGGCGGTGATGGTTTTTGAGGATATGGCTATTCAGGATATTCAAAAATTATTGATGGAAGAAGAAATTGGTGAAGTGGAAGTGGATTCGCTGTAAATGACACCAAAAATTGTAAATGAAGATGATTCTGAGGAAAATAATAGAGACTGAAAGGTCTAAGCTCAGCTAAAAATATACAAACATTTTTCTTGAATGCAGACCCATCAACTTTAAAAAAGCTGAAAATTCAAAATGGAACTGCAAAATTTCTCTAGCTCCATGCCAGAAAATCAATAATGATCTTGTAAGAACCAAGAAACAAACCAAAATTACAGACTTTTTTAATAAGGCAGAAAATACAAATAGTGAAAAGGATTCAATAAGCGAAGATGATACATTCACGTTTGTATTGAGCAACGATGAGAAAGAAAAGGATTAATGTTATTAAAATGAAAATAGTTTCATTTTATTTTGCTTTATACATATGGTAATATTTTTAGTAAAAATAAAATTACTTGTATTTTAAAAAAAAAAATTTGCTTTTAATAAGTTTTTTGTTCCTAATTTCCCATTTTGTACTGGCTCTGGGTCTTAAATGTTTCACACAACATGGAATTTTCTAGAAACCTATCTAACATTTTACAGAAGGGTTATGTTAAAGGAAGTTTGGAAGTGAATGATGGGAAGGTTATTTTGTTTGGTGTATATATATATATGTGGTATGTTTAGTTGAATTTCGCTTGAAAAGGTCTACCTGTTAATAGGTGAAACCATGATTGTGGAAGAATTTTAATAAAATTTCGTTTTTTTGGCCAACAATGTTATATGAATTTTTATTTATAATTATTAATATAGCATTACACAGTATTTAATATATATACATAATCAAAACCACCCCAAAGTCACAACTCAACCAGACAAGCCAAGAAAATAAATTAGTCTGTTGAGTTGTGAATTTAAGGTAATTTTGATTATTTATTGACTAGATTAGCTTTATGCTTTTAATGTTTATATATATATATAGTAACAGGATGGGGTGGGTGATAGAAGGTGGTGAACTAAGTGAATGCATGGAAATGGGTTTGAGTGAACCTGGGGGATGGAAAATCATCATCAACCCCAAGTCACTACAAAATGAAATATCAAATATCAATGATTTGAAAAATTATCTATACAAGTAAATATTTTAAGATATAAGAGTATGAAAAAATCTGCGAGAGCATTGAGAGATCAGCCAGTTAACTCAGAAGAGCAACTACAAGCATAATTATAAATTCAACCATATATCAAACAGCATTATAAAGTAAAAATAAGTATAAGGAAATATGAAGAGAAATAACCATCCATCATCATCATTGATGGGAATAAAATAAATCAGTACAATAAATCAGAATAAAATCAACAGACCATCTTGCGGCTGGATTGAAAATGGGTCTTCTTTAGACTGGGCTAACTATTGAGCCTTTGCCACCTTGGGCAATTATTTAACCATTAATTTGGAGGCACAAACTAAGTGCTCATCCATCAGAATACATAAGAATCAGAAATCAAATCAATAATGCTGGGACATTTAAAACATGCTGATCATCATCAATGCTCAGGCCACTTGTATTGGCCAATTATAAACTTAAATTTTTAATAAGACTAAAGTAAAATAAAAGGTAGTGCGTGGGCTTTAAAGAGTAGCCTCTTTTGTGCCAACCACAATGATGCTTGATCATCTCTGGATGCCCCAAAGCACTAAGTACACATCCCCATTTATCCATGTCCGAATCTAGCTCAGAGAACACAAGATCTATTACTGTATGTGACCAAGAGATGATGAAATACAATTTTAACAATTAAATACAAGTTTATTATTAACAAAAAACTAAAAATAAATGATATTTAAGGTCTTATAGGATAAGGCTCTGATTTTGAAAAGTATACATTGAGTTACATGATTAATAAATTAGGTTTATTTAAAACCCATTCAGCACACAGGCATGTGGCTTGATACAAATTAAACATGTTTGAATTAACATTTAATTTAGAAAAATGATCAAAATTTTACACATAAGTGTCTATCTGACACGCAGTGTTATTTACAATACAATTGACATACATACGCACACATATGTGCGTGAATTTTCTGATTTTGCTTATAATACAAAATTTCAAATGATCACATTGAGATTTAAATAATTACTATTCAACATTTAAATTGTTACATTGATTCACATATATGTGCACACAAACACGCGATTTATAATATGCAATTAATATTTTTAAAAAAATGAATTGACATTTAATCAAAAAAAAATATTAAAATTTTATATATATGAGTGTGTGCATACACACACACACACACCGGCTTCTATTTCAACTTGTTACAATAATGTTATCTTTTTTTTCTAATTAATTCAATTGGAAAACACATAAATTTCCTACCTATACATGTGTATAAACAAAATATAGATATAAATTAAAATTATTTATCAATTTATAAGTTCCTTTTTTTTCCTTAAAAAAAAAGTATAGTCAATTTTTGACAGGTATTTGTTGATTAATTATCAACATTTTTAAATTAAATTATTGAATCATCGATTCTTTACTCTTTTTTTTTATTAATATAAATTTTTCAAAATAATGTCCAAGAGGATTATTGTTCAAAAACATCTCTTTTGCCTTTAATGATCAATGAATTATTCTTGACTCTTAATTACAATTCAAGAAAAATTACTTTATATTCTTTTAAAATATATAAATTTTTAACCGAAGTTAAAATAATATTGTTCTATATATGTCTTTTTAAATGAATTCTTTTAAAATAACTCACCAGCTATATAAACGTTTATCTGTACTTTTCTGCTTATATCTGATGCAGCATACATGTAATTAATTCTTCAGCAAGCTGGGGATTTCCTGGGCAAGCTAGAAGATTTTTCTTGGTGAGTTTGCTTTTTGGTCCATCAGAAAAATGTAATTCAGGTTTGTTGTCATCATTTGTTGGCATACCATGAGATTACTTTTGTAGTCCAAGCAATTGTCAAGCTGTCTTCTAGAACATATTTAAGCATCTAGTTGATCCATTTGAAGTGATCCTGGCCTCATGAATCAAAAGTCTGCAGTAGACTATAGGGCAGCTATTGAACTGTACTCCCTTAGATCATCAAGGAGCTCTGTATAGCACTGCTAGGTATTTTGTCTTCTTTTTTTTCAGGCTATTGATTCAGAAGTGACCCAGCTTCTAGTAAATCAAAACTCCTGTGAAGGAAAATAGTAGCAGCTCTGAATCTGCTGTCCTGCCTTCAGCCATATTAATTCATAGTAGCTATTCTGTCAACTCTACAGTCAGCTAAAACCAACTGCTGCAAACTTCAACAAGCTGCAACTAAATATTGCAACAAACTTTTCAGCAGATCCTTCTTACAAAAAACTATTATTCAGACTGGAAGGTGATAATGGCAGCTTGATTAAAAACAGAGTTTTTATTTTAATCTCACTAATCCCTTTGAAAACATATACATGTTTTTACTTAGGGGATTTCTAATAGATTAAAATTTTGTTTAATTAATTAAAATTTCAAAAATACAATAGGGTGTTTTTAAATTTCAAAATCAGAGTAATAATTAATAATAATGCAATATTTATATTTATTGAGACCTTTTTAAAATATTAATTTCATAATGAAATTTTACTTTAAGCCCAGAGATAATTATTTAACCCTTTATTTATTATTATTTTATTTTAGGAAATGTAGAAAAATATCTACAAAAATTTATTCTGTGTTTATTTCTACTTTTCCTTTATTTTACGTATATATTTATGCACACACACTATAATAGTGTATGCTATGTAAGCCAACTGGTTACAATATATATATATGTAAACATAATTAAATATTATAAATACAGTAATTAAATTTTTTTTTTTTTGAAAGGACAAAAAATATAATTTTCACTTGGAGCGCTTTTGGCTATTATTATAGTCTTTGCCAACTAGTACTTTGAAATGTCTACTTTCCCATAATTCCATGATTTTAAAGTTAGCTGCCTGCCTATTGTTTAAGTTTTGCCTGTATTTATATATTAGCATAGCTTCCTTGATTTTTCTTTTATTTCTTTCAGTTTGTAATATTTTTACATTATTATAATTGAAATTAAAACCATAAATACATGATTTATTATGGTCATAGAAAATGGAAGTTGATATATTATTATTATCTTTGCAATTTTGTTTTGTATTTTGGACTCTTTTTAATAATAACAAGTGTTCTTTCATTCTTTTCTCCAATTTATACCTTGATTCCCCTATATAAACACTACCACACCTACATATCCATTTATAAATGATACAATTTTTATTTGTAAATGAGGTTTTATCCTTGGAGTTATTTATTAATTTATTTAAAGTAGGAGGTGCATAAAATGCAGTGTCACATATGACCATAATAAACCATGCATTTATGGTTTTAATTTCAGTTATAATAATGTAAAAATATTGCAAACTGAAAGAAATAATAATAAACAAAAAATAATGGAAACTATGCTAATATATAAATACAGGCAAAACTTAATCTATAGGCAGGCAGCTAGTGTTAAAATCATGGAATTATGGGAAACTTGACTTTTCAAAGTACTAGTTGACAAAGACTATGAGGATAGCCAAAAGCACTCCCACGTGACAATTATATTTTTTTTTGTTCTTTTCAAAAAAAAAGAATTTTTATTACTGTATTGACTAATATTTAATTATGTTTATGTATATTACTTCAAAGAAATAGACATCGATTTATATTATTACACAAATATACATATATTTATAGTGTTTTTTATATAAGAAGCTCAACACTCATAAAAATAATGATCAGTGAAAAAGATATGTTTCTCTCTTTATATGTTTTTCTCAAAACTTCTGATTATCAGATATCCTAGGGCTTTGACCAACACAATCTCCCCACTAAAAATGATAGCACAACTTTCTATTTAAAAACCAGAATTATGAGTTTATCAGTGCTAAACCATGATGTATTTGCAAACATCATCTATAGATCATACTATAATCAATTCCCAATGAGTGAAAATGGTTTCTGTCCATACTGTAATATCTTAACGATTTATAGTGTTTTTGATAAAAGTTTCACATTATTATCAATTATTGAGCAGTGAAATAGACATATCAACATCTCTCTTTATATATGCACTTCTCAAAATAACCTCTCATTATCAGTTGAGTTAGAGGTTTAAACAGCTGCATTGCCCAGCCAGAAATGATAGCCTAATTATCTATTTAAATACTATGATTGTGAACTAATGCATTCACTACACATCTAAACATCATATTATAAGCTACTCTCAATGAGTGTGAATGATTTCTGACCATTACAATAAGAAATACATATTCAATTCTTAAATACTATATCAGTGGAGAGATACCCAATCAAATTAATCCACATTGTTCCCGATATGATTTTTACACACACAAGCTTTTGACCAGCGAAAAGGTTTCAGACTGACTTCTTTCACTATATATAATATTTATCAGAACAAACTTCTGACCATCAGGTGAGCTGAAGTTTAAAACCTGAATCTCATTACTAAAAGTGATAACATGAGTTTCCATTTAAATACAGTGATGAGTACTTGTTGGTATTATTGCTTGAATATATTCACAACCAAATGCACATACACACATATTTAATTCTTACATAGATATTCCTAAATATTCCTAATGTGTGATGCATATTCTCTTGAGTGTGGTAATGTGAACATGTTATCCCTGCTCATTGAACGGCATTTGTAGTATTGTATTAAAACGTCTAAAATGGATATACTGTATATATATTTTATTGTGAGGATATTCAAACAATAATACCAACATGATGAAAATCATAATATTTAAATAAAACACAGAAGCTAAACTCTCCAAACAGTAGTGACATTTAGTGTAAGCCAGAGTAATCAATGGATGCAGAATAATCAATGGATTAGATCCTAAGATCTAGCTGCAGTGGTCTTAGATCCAAGGTTCTTCACTGATGAAAACCACAAGACAGAAACTAGTCTTGGGATATTGAATGAGTAGTCACTAGATAGAGATTTTATGCAAATACTTTTCTGCATTCATTGATTACTCTAGCTTACACTGAGTGGCACTACTGTATGGAGAGTTTAGCCTCTGTATAAACAGCTTGTGTAAGCACGAAGAATGGTGATCATGTGATGTTTAGTGGTTAATATTTAAATAAAAAGTACAGTTTAAATCTCTAACTCACCTGATAATCAGTGATTATTTTGAGAGCTGCATGTATAGTGGGCTAAGCCCAGCCAATATCTTTTTACTGGACAATAGCTTATAAGAGTGTAGAGTTTATATCAGGTATGCTGAAATTAAATTTGGTTGTCTCTTTAGCCAGATATACATATGTAACACAATAAATGTCTGCTAAATATTGTAATAAAATGTAATTATATTCCAAATAATGGTAAATAACAAAATAAATTCCAATATAAACTTTAATCAATAGTAGTATTCCCAATTATATTCATAATCATTTTCACCTAAACCGAAAATCACATGTCGATTTACATATCCCATAATTCACTAATTTTAATATTCCCTGAATGTCTATTTATTATTGTATTTTTATAACGATTAATAAAAATTGCCTCTTCAATTTTTTTTTCATTATTTCTTTCTTGATTTAAAATCTTAATATTTTTTTCATTATTTTGAATATAATTACATTATATATATATTAATATTTTCATGGATAAATGTTGAATTCATAGTGTTATTTCGGTGAATTTCCAAGTGATATAAATGGCTTTATTGCTCGAAACCTCATAAGAAGCTTGAATTCCAGAATGGTAGAATTGATCTGAGAATCTTATGCTTCTGAGCTAGCATTTTATAATTGCACTAAGTTGTTTAGAGCATATATATATATATATAATTAGAAGGGATTTGAATCAGACTTCCAAGCTCCTTATAGCTACTCCCTCCATATTATACAAATGATACACATGATAACATACATGTGAAAAAGATATATGATCTTCAATATATGTATTTTGTGCTGAACCAGCACTCATAATTTGGTCCAGATTATCATCTCCCTCACATATATATAATCAATGCTGTTTATATTAAGATAGCAAATCTTCAAACTTTAGTAGACAGGCTTCAATCTTCACCACCCTCCAATTCTTCAGCCAACCTTATCATTTGAAAATCTTATAATGGAATGGTCAAAGCTGGATGGCTGAAGATGTCCATTAAAGTTTGAATTTGCTATCTTAATATAAACTGAGCAATGATTATATAAGTGTGAGGGGGATGATAATCTGGACCAACTAGGAGTGCTGGTTCAGTACAAAATATGTATGTAGGAGATCATCTATCTATCTCACATGGGTGTAGTCATATATATCACTTGTAAAAGATAGTGGGTAGCTGAAGAGAGTTTGAATGTCTGAGTCCAAAACTTTACTATTGGTTAATATTATATGCTGATTTAGGTTAACTATTCAACACTGGTTACCTTAATAAACCAGTCGAATTGTTAATCTAATATATATATAATAAATCATCCTAATGATTGATGACACAAAAAATAAAATAATCCTCAAGGAAAAATCTTCTATATGCCCTAAGTTCTATGACCTATCAAAAATACATAAAATAGCTATTTAATTCTGTCTTAGTATTAGTGTCATAAGATCACCTATTCATGTCATAGAAAAATACATCCAATAATTCTTTCTATGAAATCACATATAAAAAAAAACATAGCCCACTTTATTTCCATTAGTAGTAATTCAAAAATCACATCAATTGACATCCTTGTAAGGTTTAATGTTATTTCATTATTTACTAACATATCAATCAGCAAAGCATTAGATATAGCTTTTAAGCATTGCAATTTATAATCATATTACTACATTAGCTAAACATTGTCTTTCCAATACCTTTATTCACTATAATGGTCAGAATTATAAATAAATAATTAAAAACCCAATGGGATCTTGCATTTCTAATGTTTTCACCTATTTATTCATGGAAAAATCTGAACTACAGGCTTTAAATTCAGCACTATACAAAACCATATATTTAGTTTAGGTACATTAGTGATACATTTATTGTTGTATCACATGGGAAATAAAAAATGAATGACTTCTTGATACATATTAATAGACTACACCCCCAAATTAAATTCACAATGGTAATGAGAAAGGATGGAAAACTCCCTATTCTCTATGCTGTTGTTCCTAAAACTAATCATGATGCCCTAACATCTTATATATATATATATATATATATATATATATATATATATATATATATATATGAAAAACAAAAACAAGTTTTATATATGTAAACTTGCTATTGCTTGTATTTATGATCAATAGATGGAGCTTTACCAAGACCTCCAAACAAGCGTATTTTTGTTTACATAAACGTCAGAGTCAGAATTCACTGTCTCTTTCATTGGCTCCACCTTCAGATCAGCTGATTTCAAGCTGATTTGCTATCATCAGTGAAGGATAGGAGTTAGAAACTAGACCTAAACACTAACTCCAAGCGTTTATGCAACAAGTTCCTATGTGGTGAAACTGAACTGATATCAGACCCATATAGCTATCTGGCTTGATAAGCTGAGTTTGAAGACATTTACATGTCTAAAAAATTCATGCTTGCAAACTGATAGGAACTTGTTGCATAAACGCTTGGAGTTAGTGTTTAGGTCTAGTTTCTAACTCCTATCCTTCACTGATGATAGCAAATCAGTTTGAAATCAGCTGAACTGAAGGTGGAGCCAACGAAAGAGACAGTGAATTCTGACTCTGACGTTTATGTAAATAAAAATATGCTTGTTTGGAGGTCTTGGTAAAACTCCATCTATTGATCATATATATATATACACGCACACACACACTGTAGAAAACTTGAAAGTCTGGATTCAAATCTTTAATTACACCTAGGTTAAGTATATACATTATACTTGTATTTCAATATTATATATATAGAAAACTTACACATACTGATGGATATCTAAAAGGCATCATTATCCAGCCCAATCCTCTCCTTTCTAAATCACTTTCACAAGAGCATGCTTACTCCAATTAAATCCATATTAGAAAAAGAATTCAAACACATATGTAATTCTTATTAATGAATGGCTACAATATCATCACTATAAATAGGGTAATGTGTCAAATCAAAAACATTGAAAAAGAGGAGCAAATACTTCTACTAGAGTATATATATTTTTATGTAGAAAAAATCACAGATAAAACTGGACAGATATTAAGGTATTATCATATAAGAACAACATTCTCCACTGGAAAAAAGATTAATAGTATTCTAAATCTAAGAATTTAATCTCTCTGGAAACTTAAAGAGACTATGAGATCACCTGTGGTATGTGACAAACCACATATATATGAAGGAGCAATTGTCATATAAGTGCTAGAAGAAATGAACACATTGCTATAGTAAAAAAAAATTCTCAAAATCTTCAGCTCTCCATGTTTTGATCACTGAACATCACATAGATTTCTCAAATACTAAAATCATATCCAAAACAGGCAAAACTCTCTATACAGTAGTGCTACTCAGTGTTTAATAACAGTTATGAGCAAGCATAATAAATGGTGATCATGTGATGTTTAGTAGTTTAATACCAATCCTGCCTCATAGGATAGTGGTGGCTATGGTTATCAAAGAACCAAAGACACCAAAATGTATGGGTACTGAACTGACTTGAGACCTACATGTCTATATAAGCTAATAAGCTTGGATTGAAAATATTATGTTTTCAATTTTATTCTCATAATTTTATAGCTAAGTAGAGATAAAAGGTAACTGCTGGAGGGTTGCATTAGATCCTAAGATCTAACTGCTGTGCTCTCAGATCCAAGGCTTCTCACTGACAAAAGCCACAAGCTAGAAACTAGGCTGGGGATATTGGATGAGTGGGCACTAGATAGGGATTTTATGCACAAGCCTTCTGGCATCTATTGATTACTCTGGCTTGCACTGAGTGGCACTACTGTATGGAGAGTTTTGATTGTTCTAAATAACAGTTATGAGTGAGCATAAGAAATGGTGATCATGTGATGTTTAGTGACTTAAAATCATATCCACATGCAACAATCATCAAATAATATTTTGAGAAGCGGTAAAAAAATTTAAAGGAAAAATGAATTTAAATTAACCATGTGACAAGACAATAAAATCATTATCAATTTTCTTCACACAGATGAATATTAAAAAAAAAACAGCCAAATTTAAGGCAAACCAATCAACAACCAGTGATACAAGTATTCTTTCTGCAACAACTTCTCAATTGAGGACCAGTGTGTTTAACTTATAGAAATGCCAGTATTTTACTTTTATTTTATTAAACCCAGTAGTTCTTGAAACATGATTTATAAAGCACCTTTTGTCCATGAAAACATTCATTCCAACTAAACGCGCGTGTGTGTGTAATGTCATGCGATAATTACAAACTTTGTTTTCATTAATATTTGAATTGCACCTTTAAGTTTCTTGTTCAATAACTTTTTACAGTAATAAATGACCTTTCTTACTGTATTTTAGATTTTTTTATATAGAACATAGTTCAAACATTAATTAAAACAGAATTTGTAATTACTACATAACATTATATTTATTCATTATGAAAATACTATTTATTATATATATACAGTATTATAATTTGCATAAGTTTTCAGAAACAGTTGAATACGATATTAAAATATATAATTACCATTATTTTGGCATTTATATACCTTTATCAAAATGAAGGCAAATGCTATTTTGTTGAAATGTTGGTAAAGACATATTTTAATATTCTACCTAGCTATTCCAAAAGCTTTCCTGAATTACAAAATATGTGATGTCTGTATTTCTTCAAATCAGTATGCGTAATCATATAATTGAATATTTATAAATACAGTAATTAGATATATGTAAAGTATAACTTTAAAAATTTTATCCACTTAGGAGCACTTTCGACTATCCTTGTAGTCTTTGTTAACTAACACTTTGAAAGGCTAACCTTGCCACAATTCTGTGTTCTTAACATTTGCTACCTGGCTGTTAATTAAGTCTTGTTTGTATTTGTATATTAGCATACCTTCCTTTATTTTCCTTTTGTTGTTGTTGTTTTTTCTTTTTTCAATTTGCAATGAACAAAAGGAAAACAACGGAAGCTATGCTAATATACAAATACAAACAAGACTTAATTAACAGATAGGCAGCAAATGTTAAGATCATGGAATTGTGGGAAGGTTAGCCTTTCAAAGTGTTAGTTGACAAAGACTGCAAGGATTACTATAGTTGTAAATATTCAATTATAAGATTACACACATATACATATATAGACAATTAAGTAGATTTGGGTAGGGCAAAGCTCTCTCTTCCATCTCCTTATAAAGAAATGTTGAAATGGCAATTCTCATTAGACTGGTTATTTGATAGTTGATGAGGTTTGAAGCAATTTTCTATCTTTAATTTATTTTCTATCTCAAAATAGCTATTTATCTATTAAGAAATCAAAATTAGATGATTTATGAATTAGCTACCAAAAAAAATAATCCTAAACTTGTTAAAAAAAATTTAAATTCAGACATCACAGATTCAAACTCAGAATGTCATAGACTAGTCTGTATGCCACTCAGAAATGAAGTTAAAGCATTGCATGTGTTTATGTCTAATTAAATTAAAAAAATAACAGATATATTCTTTATTTAATTTTTTAAAAAATATTATAAAGAACTCTGAAGAAAACTGTTGCATAGTCAAAACTGATAAAGTTCTGTATTGCATAAAATGTTTTCATTATATATATATATTAAAGTAATACATATATTAATCTTAACTTGTCTAAGCTAGAAATAATCTCTTGCCTAAAAAAATGGTTAATAATAATCATCAATGCATTATCTGAGGATGTTTGACAATGGTGTGAGTGTAGAAAGTTTAATAGTTGCAAACCAAATTGTAGTATATTTTATTGACTTATAGGAAGATAATGTAATAGGTTAGGAAAAGATGATTGTTTCAAATATTTGTGTTTCAAATGCATAATTTAGGTATGAAATGAAAGACACTGAGTTTCTATAAGACCATGTCCGATCATTAAGATATGATCTTCATAAACATCACATGTTGCGTATGCGGTGTTTCCCATAGGCACTTCAATAACACCTGGAAATGTAATGTGATAAATTCCACGTTCATCCACTGCATGCCCTCCATCATGATCATGGCCAGACAAATATGCAACTACACAAGAATGCTGATAAATAATCTCTAAAATTTCTTGGTAATTCCACACAAGAGAACACTCCGACTGAATACTCTTGTAATAAAGAGAAATATGACCTGAAAGAAAAAAAAAGTACATAATAGTAAGTAAGTAATATTCCTAATATATATATATATATTAAATTATCCTGCAGTGGAAAAATGCAATTAAGCGTCCTCTATTAGCTCATTGTCAAAGTAAAACAAATATAATTTAAGCAAATTCTAATTAATTCTTAGTGAAAGTTCAGCGAACTTCCTTAGAGTTGATCCTGTGATTCAAATTCAGAATTTGGCTAACATATATTTAAATGGTAGTATCAAAGCTGAGTGTGAGCAAAATGCATTTCAATTAAATTCGGAAATAAATTTATTATACGTTAATATACTTCAAAATAGCAATTTAATAAATGTAATGATTTTGTGTGTGTGTGTGTGTGTATGTGCCAAATATATAAGTGTGTGTACAGATAAAAGTACAACAAATAACACATTTACGATATTTGTATTTTTATATTGGACTGTTTCCATCATCTAATATATGTATTGAATATCTTTAAAAAAATTTAACTTCATTTAAATATTCCAAAAACATTCAACTGTTAGTAATAGCACATCAAACAGATTAGTATATGCACAATGTTTCGAGAGGTATTATTCTCCCCTCTTCTTCAGGTGTCGCTGGCCTGACCAGTGACAGTACTAGCATGGGACTCGAACCTGGGTCCTTAGATTCTTGAGTTTTGAATTTTTAAGGTAATGCTCTAACCAACTGAGCCATTCAAAACTCAAGAATCTAAGGACCCAGGTTCGAATTCCATGCTAATACTGTCATTGTTCAGGCCAGCAACACCCGAAGAAGAGGGGAGACTAATACCTCTCGAAACGTTGTGCATATACTAACCTGTTTGATGTGCTATTACTAACAGTTGAATGTATTTGGAATATTTAAATAAAGTTAAATTTTTCTAAAGACATTCAATACATATATTAGATGATGGAAATATGCCAAAATAAAAATACAACTAGAACACCATCATCACAAATCTTCAGGAAAACATTTACGATATTTATTTCTAAATAAATTATGACAAAAACTTTACAAAACAAAATATTTCATTTTATTAGAAATATTCGTTTATCATCATCATCAACCTGGTTCATCGGATCAACAATAGGTGACAGTGAAGGTTAATTGCCTCCAGATCATTATTTTTTCTGGCTTTCTGTATGCCTCCAATATTGTCAATCCTGCCCATTCAGAAATGTTATCAGCCATGGTTGTCCTCTTTCTCTTGATCCATTCACCAAACCATACATAATATTAATTTCAGATGTGCGGATATGCCTTGTCACTTGTCTAAAATATGGTAATTATCATAGTCTAACCATCACCAACAGATGTCTTTTTATAGTTGTCTTGCTATGACAAATATCATTTTATAATACTTCATTTTACAAGCATCAATTCTTGTTATCTCCTGATTCTTCAATGTCCACACCTCACATCGATATAGCACAATAAATCATATTAAACCATTATTATTTTGCACTATGACCACATACTTATGCCTTTATTTTTCCATATGGACATCAATTTTGTAAATGCCAACAGCAGTGGAATATTAACTTTGCATGATGTTCTTTACATTGATTTATTTTGAAACCCAAATAGGCAAACTCCAAAATTTGTTGAAGCTGATCTCCAATCACTTTTATCTTTACTGTTCCTCCATTTAATCATATTACCCTTGTTTTGTATATATTAAGCCTTACTTCATACTCTGTTTCTGCCCTTATCAAACAATCTATCAATTCTTGTAGTTCTTTCTTGTTGTAATTAAATTACAATATCTGCTTATCACAAATTACATATTCATTTTCCTTCCATACCTAATCCATCCTGAAAATCATCTAAAGATTCTCTCATTGTCCTCTATTATAATACTGAATAAGGAGAGTGACAACATGCAGTCCTGACTCATATTCTTTACTCGTTTGAAACCAATCTGAATTTATTTGTGCTACTCTCACTCTAGATTTTTGCCTCCTATGTAAGGAGATAACAGCTGTAACCAAATGTGAAAGATGTCCCATATCTAACATCCCTGTCCACAGTTTATCATAACACAGAATCAAAAGTTTTCTGATAAGCTATAAATCAGAGGTACATTAGCTGTTGAAATTCAATAGCTTTATGGGAAATGTTCAAGTTAATCATCCGGCCCTTATAAGAAACAAAATTCTAGTTCAAGAAAGCAAATCTTAATCTAATTAAATTATGAAGATCACCTAATCAAAAATGTTTCAAAGAAATTTTCTCAAATATTAAATGTTTTATTATTGACTGCAGATAACCAGAAATTCCAAAATAAGATTAAAAACAAAAGATAAAATTTACAGTTACATCTTCTCTGCTCAGATTGTTGAAATATTGCAACAAATTTTGTTTTAAAAAACCAATTAAAGCATTATATTAAAAATACCAGGACATCCATATGTCTTCTAACACAGCTATCTAACTTAAATAGCTATATGGGACTGAACTAAATTCAGATACACCATATGTTAATAGCTTTAGCAATATAAAATCGCCAAAGCCTTAATAGCAAAAAATAAAATTAAAAAGAAAATCAAGTCATATGACACATGACCTACTTTAACAAGCTTGTATTACAAATGTTATATATAGAGCTCACAAATAATCTCTTAACAAGCTTTGCAGAGTATCCCCAATCCCAGACTGGTTTCTGTTACTGGCTTCCTCAGTGAGGTGCTAGGATATTCAAGTATTAGATTAAAAATACCAGGACAAGCCCAGCACTTTATCTAATGGATAATTATGTCTTCGAAGCAAGCTCTATAGATAACATATATATATATAGTACTTCTGTTCTATCGTGCAGATACACACTTCAAACTGATTTGTACATTCAACTGTAATAGTTTATTACTTTTACATGTTATTTAGAACATCCAACAATTCATTATATATAGTTTTTGTTGTGAAGATTTTAAAGTGAGAAATAATTGTTGATAGTAATATATCGAAGTTAATGCTTCGTTTTTATTGTTGAATATGAACTCGGTACATCGCAATCAAATCAGCAGATAAATATATCTGACAATGACAGTAAAAATAATAAAAATAAAAAATATATTTCCGAATAATAAACAACCAGAATACTTCAGTCAAAACTATGAACGGCGCTTAATTGCCAATAATAAAAGTAATGGAAAATCAAACATTTGGAAATTATTGGGATACATTTTGAAAATTTCATGTCCGTATTCATAATCATTTACAGTTTCATTGTGACACGGCATATAGTTAAAATAGGTAAGATTATGTTTAAATCGATGTTTGCTTTAATCGTTTGCACTTTTTATCTAACTGCAGTATTCAAGGTCAAGGTATAAACACATATAATGTATAATGAATATGTAAATAATAATAATCGTATAAATATAACGAATATGTAAAACAATAAGAATAATTGTATAAATGTAGAATAAAAGTAATAGCTGTAATGTATAATAAATATGTAAAATAACTGTATAGTAATTAAGAATAACGATTGTGTAAAATTGCAATGCTGTTAAATCATAGAAAGTTGTATAACAATAGAAAGCCCAGATGACCTTATAGGGTCACAAAACTATGTAAAATACCATATATAGTGAGAAATGTGAAAATACTGCGTGTATGTGAAAACGTAAGTAAAAACACCATATATGGTTAGGAATGTAAAAGACTCCAGAAATCTTGAGGGGAATATAAACCCCCATAACCTGATCTAATTGTTTTGAGTATGTTCTGAGTTTTAATTATAGGCAGAGACTCCTGCCTCTGTAAGTCCAAAAGCAGGACTAGGGTATTTATATGCAGGTCACCACGACCTTTTATTATTTTATTACGCCTTATAATAGGCTACGTATATAGTTAAAATTATTCGTATTAAACTATAATCTTACCATCTCAATTCTGCCTTTGTCCATTTATTTACTTGCTGGTCATAACACACAGCACTAACATTTATAAATATCCATCAGTTTTGCTATAAATTTGACGGCAAATGACAAAATAGTTTGTTTTGTTTTCTATCACATTTTTATATTTAAAATTTCTGGTTTATTTTTCTCTTTCATAACGAAGAGAGCAATTAAATGTAGCATACAAAAAAATTTTTTTTTTAATTACTATTGTTTAAATTATGAATGATTGAAACAGCCGAGACCAAACTATGGATATATAAATCAGTCAAGCGTTGGTGGCCTAGTGGTTAGCATAGCTGCCTCCAAGCAGCTGGCCGGGGTTCCCTTCCCGATCAATGCATTTGACATTTGAAAAAAATAATATTATCTTGGTTCCTCCATATAAGATTCAGAGTACAATCACACAGACATTTCAGCTGGGTGGCACGTGCCATCAATTGGGCCACGAATGTTATTATAAAGAGCCATCATTGAGGCACTGTAACATTGACGTGAGTTCATAAGAAATTTAAGCGTCAGAATAGATTCTGGGTCTCCCGATTTCATAAGAAATGTAAGCGTCAGAATCGATTCTGGGTCTCCCGATTTCAAAGCAGACACATTACCAATTGTACCAAACCACACAAGGCGGTTCAAATAATAGTAAACAAGAACAGAAAAATATTAAATACAAAAGAGGAGATGAAATGATAGTAGATAAGAAAGATAATATAAAAATCGACAGCTGGATTAATGAGTTTTACACATTTTTGCTAAACGGAAAATAGTTCATATTACATCCCATTAATATGAATAGCTATTGATTTTTATATTGTTTTCTTTTCTATTAACATCTACCCTCACTTTCATATTTTAAATTTTTTTTGTTTATTTTCTGCTGGTTTAACTTTTAATCTCGTAATAAGTCAATGCTGATAGACACCATATTTTTTATAGCAATATTTATTACCTGCTGAATGGCAAAAACAACCCAACTGAAACATCAATACGATTGCAATATAACTCATTACATAGGTGAACCCCGATAATGTGAAATTTACACCTGTAGTTATGAAAATCTATTTTTTTACTATGTATATACTTCATATATTAAAGATACGCTTTAAAAAAAATCACATGGATTATATATTTTCTAAGGTATTACTCACCTGCGATAACAACTTTCTGATTATTTTTTTCTGCTTCACATAATAATTCTTCCAACCATTTGAGCTGGGTTTTGCTTAAGCCCCCATTATATTTAGCAAATCTTTTATCACACCCTGGCAATGCTTCTGAATTATTCCAGTCATCACCTTTATTTCTTTCTTTTAATATACTTTCAGCAATTTTATAATTAGGATGGTCCTTTGAATATCCCAGCATACTTATTTCATAACAATCTAATATTATAACAAGAAATTTAGGATGGGGTGAAAAACTATAGTAGCACTGTTCCTTTTTATTTGTGTTTGCAAAACATGATTTAGTATCAAAAGTTAGATTCCTCGGGAAAAGAGGACCATTGATAAGCTCTTCCCTATCGAAATTATATAATTCATGGTTACCAACAGTATAATACACTTTGACAGGAAGTTGAGAAAAAACACCCAGTACTTTTTCTAAAGCGACTTTTGATTGGTTGTCTGTAGTATTGAGTGCATCGATAACATCTCCAAGATGAAGAACAAACTTTACCGGTTCAGAGTTCTTCCATGAATTCACGGCTTCTTGTAAAATATTTAATGAGTTACGGTAATGACGCCATTTTGGTTTTGAATAATGTTTCTGATCATCAACATTTGCATACTGAAGATCTGTAATAATGCCAAAACTAAAAAGCTTTTGGTTTTTTGTTGCCATATACCTAATTGAAAAAAAAAAGTAATGTACTTTTTATTAAGCATCAAAGTGAATTATAATTACTTTTATAATATATATCTTAAATAATATCTATTATATATATATATCATTAAAAACCATCCAACACTTAGACAAATCCAATACCAATAACAATCAACAATTCCAAACTGTTGTCAAGGCAACATCCTTTATTGTTAAAAAGAGGTTGCCTTGACAACAGTTTGGAATTGTTGATTGTTATTGATATTGAAATTGTCTAAGTGTTGAATGGTTGTTAATGATTACTTACAAACCCATTCAGTCTTCAGCATTATTACACACACCCACATATATATATATAATGATAAATGAAATGAAGTAGTACCAATTGACATAGTTCATTAAATATCAGAGATATAAACTTTTAATAAGCAACTAAAGTGGCCACCCTTATAAAAAAGCACAAACTATTGTTAAAAATCTGGCAGAAATAAGCATCTATCGTCAAAATAGAGTATTCTGAAAAAATATTAATAATTATTTATTTAATAGTAAATTTTTTCTGAGCCAATAAGCATTATTTTTTTGCTCTTTGAAAAAAGAAATGATAGAATTTAGTGAGCACTGAAAATGTAAGGGTCAGAGCCACTTAGTTGGCTTTGAGTTGATATTTTGGATCTGTGTCTGAAATATCCTAGCTCCTTACTGAGGAATGCCAAAAGCGTGAAACCAGTCTGAGAATATGGATAATTTCTAGAAATATTTTTTTAAATGCTTTCTCTTAGCAATATTTATCTATAAAACTTCTTAGAACTATTACATGCTCTTTAATTTTTATAATTATAAGCTTATTAAATTAAGTCACATGATGTATGACTTATTTTTAGCTACTAAAATAGCTTTTGCTTTTAAACCTCAAGCAATGTTATACTGCTAAGACTATTAATATATGGTAGGGCTGAAGAATTTTCAGCCCCATATAGCTGTTTAAGTTGGATAGCTGGTTTAAAGACATCTAGGTGTTTGAAAATTTCAGATTGTTTACTTAAATGTTAACTGTCAGATAAATGCTGGGTTTGAGTAGGTATTTTGGATCTGTGTCAGAAATATCTTAGTTCTTCACTGAGAAATATCAAAAGCATGAAACCGGTCTGAGAATAGGGATAATTTCTAGATAGAGATTTTTTAAATGCTTTCTCTTGGTGGCCTTTATCTATACATTGAACACATTATTAGTCCTTTATCTTTCTTTATTATCAGATATAAATTTTTTAAATTTAGAGATTTTGGACATTCCATCATAATTAATTGTATAATTAAAATTCTTTTCATTTACTTCTTTTACTAAATTTTTACAAACTTTTGAATCACATTTAATTAATTAAGCTTAAGCAATTTTCTACCACAGATTTTAATTCTAGATCACTCTTTTTATCCAGCACCAATGTATTTTGCACCAAATTTTAAAATGCACTTTTGTTGAAGACCATGATCCACATTAGATAAATTAACATAATTATTATCTTGAAATTGACTTTTGAAGCACTTTGTATATAAAAAGTTAATTTTTCAATCAAATTTCATACTCATTTTATCATAATATTGATTAAATGACATCTGACAGTTACTTTTAAAATTAAACCAATCATCTCAGTTATGCATATCGATTAAATGTTTTAAACTTTTTAAATATCATCTTTTCTCAAATATTAAATATCTACATTGCAAAATTATATTTCCCATACAATCATTTTCATATGATATATAGTCTTCCCAAACAACTTGAAAGACTTACTTACTTTTATTTGGCAACAATTCCGATATATTTTTAATATAAAAACTGCAATTACATTTTAAGTCTATTATCTTTCAAAGTTATCTTTCTCCATTCTTTTATAATCTACATTTCATTTCCTGTATTAAATTCCATTGATATATATGTAATGCTATTATTTTTAATATCTGTATTCCTTCAAAGTTATATATGTAATTTTATAATTAAATATTAATACAGTAATATTTGAAATACCAGGTACTCATATCCAGAGCCTAATTGTAAATATAGGGGATTTGAACTCAGACTTTCAAGCCCCTTCACTATCCACACTATCTCATACTTCTGATACGCAGGAAAGATAAATAATCACCAATATGTGTATTTCATGCTAAACCAGCACTCATCAGTTGGTCCAGATTACCATCTCCCATACATATATATAATCAGTACTCAGTTAATATTAGAATAGCAAATCCATATACTTTAATGGACAGGCTTCAATCTACTCCAACCTCCAACTCTTCAGCTATCCATACCATTGAAAATCTGATGATAGAATTCCGAAATCCCATGTTGATGCCAATATACAGTAAACTAAATATATATAAAATACAACTTTAAAAAAAATTATATCCACCTCGGAACACTTTTGACTAGCTTCGTAATTTTTTTCAACTAACACTAATTCTTTTTTTAAGGTATCTTCAAACACACTTTCAAAATCTGACTTTCCCACAATTCATAGATTTTTACGTTTGCTGCCAATCTATTTATTAAGACATGCTTACATTTATATATTAATATGGCTTTCTTTATTTCATTTTTTTCCACGTCATAGCATTGGCCAGGAAGTGAACTTGCTAACCCGGAACAACTGCTTGTAAGGCAGCTGTGCTGACCTCTCGACTACCAACGCTTGACTATTTTTATTTTATTATTATTTCAATTTGTAATATTTTGAAGTTATTATAATCAAAATTAAAATCACATATACATAATCTATTATGATCATAAAAAACTGATGTTGAAACATTATCATTTCCATTACAATTTTGTTTAGTTTTTGAGCTCCTTTTAATAACAGCAAGTGTTTTTTAGGTTTTTTTCTCCAATATACATCTTGATTTCTCTATATATTCTCTACCACATTTACATTTCCAATTATATATGATGCAATTTTGATTTAAGAATGAGGTTTTAAACTTTTGAATTATTTATTATTTTATTTAATCCAAGAGGTGCATAAAATGTAATTTCAGATATATCTTTATACATTTCTCTTATAAAATGCACTTGCTAGTTTAAAATATATGGTATTGATATCCACATTTTTTTATTATTCATAAAATCAATTTTATTATTTATATTTTTATATAACCTAGTCAAAAGCACTTCTAGATAGATATAAAAAAAATTTAAAAGATTGTTTAAAGACGATAATTATATCAACATTTAATAATTTCTTCACACAAAGCTAAGCTAGTCAATAAATAATCAGACTTACCCCAAATTCACAACTCAATCAGACTAGCCAAAAAAAAATAAACTCTAAATCACAACCAATACTGCTACAAGCAGACTTCTCAAGTGTAAAAAACTACAAAATAACAACATATTTAAACTAAACATTACCCACAATTCCACTTACCTCTTAAAGACCCTTAATATTAAAAGAATTTAAATAAGTTAATTGCTTCAAAATCATAAATTTTTAATAATAAAGATTCTTTAATTCTTTTTATTTCTCTCATAGAAGTCAACCTTAGCTTTAACAAAATTAATAATACTCTGACATATATATACCTTCTTACAAAAACAAGGGATAATATACACTACTTCAACAATAGACTTTCTATCAAAAATTTCCTTTGTATTATTTAATAAATTATTCGGTACTTACGGATAATTTGCCTGATGACATATTTGACCCACCGGTTTCCCTTCCGGTAGGCATCGATGATGTTTGTATGACAACGTTGTCATGGCAACGAAGTGACTGGCGTGATTAATCCATCAGAGAGTCAATTTTTTATTTTTTTAACCGCGAGATTTAAAATTCGGAGAGAGGTTTGGGAAATTTTTTGATTTTTCTGTCTATTGTGATTTTGCTATCCACTTGATCACAGTGATTTTTTTCAGCTCTTCCATTGCGTCCTTGATATTTTACTTTGTGATATGGCTGTCAAAATGGGCATGAAATGAAAAAATATATTCACAATTCCAAGAAACAATGGCGGTGTAACTTGAAGGATTGCCTGTCAGAAATTGCAATTAGAAAAGGCACGTGGTTTTTATGACATGATAAACCGATGATGTATTAGCCTGAAGGCATACTGGTCTAATGTTGCGCTTTTTAACGTGACGTGTTCACGTGATATGCGGACACATCTTAGCGAGTAGATGTGTCTGCAGATCACTTGGAGACGTTATCTTAAAAATCGCAACTTTAGACCGGTATGCCTTCAGGGTAATACGTCATCAGGCAAATTATCCGTAAGTACCAATTATTCAAAGTAATACCTTTTTCGAAGCAATATTTTTATTTCCAAACAAATTACTATTTTTGCATACAATTCTATAAGAAGTCAATTTAAATAACAAAGAAATAAATCATATTTTTCTTTATCCTTTACGTCATTACAAATATTACTATTAAGTAAAATACTTTTAACAAATTTATCAGAGTAGCCAACACTCAAATAATTTATATAAAATTGACTTTTTTGAAACAAAGACACTCATTAGAATTATTTAACCTCTTATTTCTATAACAATAATTTCTTAAAGCAACTACTTTATGAGATTCAGATTGATAGCTATCAGGTTTAATTACAGATTTTAACTCTTTATTCTTAACAAAATGACTACATACCAAACAATTATTTTTTACATTTCTAATCATCAATAGATCTAAAAATTTTAATTTAACAAAATCTAATCCCCCCCCCCTTTCTACAACATATTTTATAGAGGGATCAAACAATTAAACTCATTTACCACTCTTTCAATTTATCATTCTCAACTAAAACAAACAATCATCCATGTATTTAACAAATAACTTTAAATATAAACAATACTTCTTTATAATAATTTCCTCTTACAAATAATTAATATAAACTGAACAAATTAAAGAAATAATATAACTTATTATCCACCCTTTCTTAATCTTATAAAAATTACCATTATAATAAAATACATAGAATTCTCCTATAATAAATTTGTTAAAAGTATTTTATTTAAATAGTAATAATATTATTATTTTTTAAATTAAAGCAGAAAAGATAGAGCTCTGATGAAGACTGCTGGACAGTTGAAACTGTAAGGAAAATAAAGAAGTTTTTAAGAAAATTTGTTGCATTAAAGTGTATAAGAAAGAAGTGTTATAAGCAATATATATAATAATATTTGTAATGATGTAAAGGTTAAAGAAAAATATGATTTTATTTTTTTGCCATTTAAATTATCTTCTTATAGAATTGTATGTAAAAATAGTAATTTGTTTGGAAATAAAAAAATTACTTGGAAAAGGGGTATTACTTTGAATAATTTATTAAATAATGCAAAGGAAATTTTTGATAGAAAAACTAGTCCTAAGAATAGTGTATATTATTCTCTTGGTTTTTGTAAGAAGGTATATATAGATCAGAGTAGTTTGAGTTTAAATGAAAGAATAAAGGAACATAAAAGTAGAGTTAGAAATAAATTTCTTAGTTCTGCTTTACATATCCATTAAAAAGATATAGACCACACTATTAATTTTGATAAAGCTAAGATTGTCTTCTTTGAGAGAAATGAAATAAAAAGAAGAATTAATGAATATTAATAAAAATTTATGATTCTAAAGCAATTAACTTATTTAAAAGTTTGTTTTAATATTAATAGTGTATGGGAAGTGGAATTGTGGGTAATGTTTAGTTTGAATATGGTTTTTTTAGTTCTGCTGTAGCAGTGAAACTATTGGTTGTGCTTTAGAGTTTATTTTTTGGTTAGTCTGAGTTGTGAATTTGGGGTAATTATATATATATTTATTTATTCACTTCACAAGTATTAGTTTTTATATGTATTCAATAATTATAAAAATCTTTAAATAAATATATTAACAATTGTTAATAATTATTTAGCAGAATAGAGTATATTTATTTTTGTCCAGATCATTATATTTCTTCTTATTTAATAATAATACATCATAAAATTAATTAACTCTGCTGTCATTTTGATCTGCATAATTGTAACATTTTACATATATTTTAAAACTGTTGTTTTGTTTTTATATTTAAAATAACTGAATAAAATTATTAGATTGGAAAGGGAAAATAATCCCTCCAAGATGCCTTTTGAGCTAAATCAGAATTTTTCAGTTGGACCAGGTCATGGTCCAGGTAACAAACTTCTGTCAAACATATTCACTATTTTTCAATAGAATTCTCCAGTTGGCCAGATCATAAATCCCTATGCCACACATTTTCTATCATTTATTATTTATCTATATGTAAATTAGTAGTTTTAAAGTATACATATGTGTTGAAAAAAGGGACAGAATTAAATTAATAATACATGCAAGCGGTGTACTGATTTTCAATGAAATTTAATTTACAACGTCTACAACCAGTATGTGATACTGCTATAAATTTTTAAATGCCTTAATTTCATATTATCAAAAATAAACAAGTGTCCCATTCAGTAATTAATTTTATGCCCTCTTTCGGTTTTAGCTGTATTTCATGTCACTTGTTACTCTAGACTTGGATGCAAATTTTTAAAAAAATTTTCAAATGACTTTTTAAATAAAACTTTTTTGTAATTAGTGGCGATAATAATTAGTAGCAAATTTATTTCATTAAAATCACTGATTATAAAAAAAGTAATCAATTGATTATAAAAAACTGAATCTAGTTAACAAAAGTAATTTTTAGTTCATTTTCTGGCTATATATTTTAAATATTTTTGCACAAATAATTTAATTTTTATTGTAAATAATGCTTATAAAAAATAAAATTTGAATATATATGTATTAACAAATACATATCTTAGGAGCACTACAAGATAGCCATTGCAAGTTAAAGTCTGTAACTGAGAAAAATCAGATAATAATCTTTAGTCTAATGTTGTTTAATAGTCATTAATATTTTGGAAGTTTTTTAAAAAAAAATTTAATGCGATTCTTAACTCCACCATACTGCAATCATCCTACAGTGCATCTCTCTCGCTTTACATGCCTTTTGCAAACATTTCTTATTTATCAGTTTTAGCTAGATATATCAAATATCTGAACTTTGACCATCCATTCTGATAGTTTAATACTCTTCCATTGCACCACTTTTATGCTACATAAGGACTTGTTTCTATCAACTTTTAACAGCTAGTGGAAGGATCATTATCATCGTTCTCACCCACTATTGATCTACTGCAGGATGAAGATCTCTCCAAGTTTAATCCATCTTCCCTGATCTCTAGCCTCTCTTCTCCACATACTACAGCACATTTTATTTCATCCATTCATTTCACATGTGGTCTTTTTCTAGGTTCTTTAAATCTCTTGGAACCCAACTTAAGATTTCAACTGTCCATGTATTATCATCTTTTTTAGAAATATGTTCAGCCCAACTCCATTTCAGCCTTTTAATTTTTTCAATGATGTCAGTAACACCTGTTTGTTCTCACACCCATAATATTTCATTTTCAGTCTCTTCTTGTTACTCCTAACATACACCTTTCCATACTTTGTTAAGTAGTCTGAAGTCTCTGTATTGCTCTTTTGTTAAGTGTCCAAATCTCAGATCTGTAAGTAAGAACTGGGAACATACATGTGTCTATATGTGTATATATATATAGACATGAACATATACTTCCTTAGTCTTTTTTATCTTTTAATTCAGATCTACCAAAAAGTAGCTGACATAAAAACATGTTTTCTACAACTGTGCTTCACTTTTTTATAACTTATTTTTTTCTACACTATGATATGTTATACAATAGCAAACTTTTTATATAGTAATGTCACCCAATGCAAGACTTAGAAATCAATGTAGGCAAGAAATTTTGTGCATAAAATCCTTATCTAATGTGTACTCATCCAATATGTCCAGACTAGTTAATTTGGATTTCATACATGAGGAGCCTTGGATCTGATAGCACACTTAGACCTTGCAACATCCCCAACAGCCACTTATTATCTATTTAGTTAAAAACAAAGCTGTGACCCTGAGATGAAACACATTTTCAATCCAAGCTCATTTGTTTGTATAATCATATAAATCTGAACCCAGTTTACTATCTATACATTTTGGTGTCTTGGCCTTTTTAAAAACCAGTCACCATTTTCCTATTGGCAGAATTGGTATAAAAGCACTATAACATTATTGATCACCATTTCCTATGCTTCCACAATCTGTTAATATAGTAGAAAACTCTCCATAAAGTAATGCTACCCAGTGCAAATCTTAGTAATCAGTGGATACAAGATTTGATCACTAGATGACACTACTATATGGAAAGTTTTCTAAATATAGTTTAGTCTGCTAGTTGTGTGAGGAAGGCATAGAAAATATTAGGCATCTGTTGATGCAATGTAAATGCTTAAAAGCATAAAGAGTACAAATAATGAAGTTATAGAAGGCTAAATATAAACAAAGTGATTATACAGAAAGTGGGTTATTGGTTTTTATGCTGGGTTTGGGAACAGATAAAGGGGGATTTAGATATGAAGACCATGGAGTTGACAAAGGTTATCTTGTGGAAATGGGATGGAGCAGGATATGGGGAAACTTAGACTGGGGAATGGAAAATAAAGTGGCTAACAGGTTTCTCTGGGCATAATTGTTGAGATTCTTGACACCGTTTAAGGAGAAGCTACAGTACATCACATAACATCACATATTGTATTCATAACTTGTGTAAACATAGAAAATGGTGGCCATGTGATGTTACAGATATAATGTCATTGTTTATTTTCATAAAAGAATTTTTTTTGTTTCTTTCAGACAATGAATGATGCTTATTAGGTACTTAGTCTCTATTTTACAATCTGAATAAAAGATGAAAATAAAAATATTTTTAAAAAATACCAATAGTCAAAATAAAAGACTCCAAAACTTCAAACGCTATGATTTGGAATGATAAAACAAACAAGTAAAGAAGAAATAAAATGACTTTTATTATAAAATATAAACCTGAGATGCTAGAATTCATCATGTTGGGAAAATGGCAAGCAAAAACCTGCCATTAAAACAGGCAAAACTCTCCATACAGTAGTGCCACCCAGTGCAAGCCAGAGAAATCAATAGATGCCAAAAGGCTTGTGCATAAAATCCCTATCTAGTGCCTACTCATCCAATATCCTCAAACTAGTTTCTGGCTTGTGGCTTTTATCAGTGTGGAGTCTTGGATCTGAGAGCACTGCACTTAGATCTTAGGATCTAATGCAACCCTCCAGTAGCCACCTTTTATCTCTACTTAACTACAAAACTATGAGAATAAAATTGAAAACATGATAATATTTCAATCTAAGTTTATTAGCTTATATAGTCATATAGGTCTGAACTCAGTTCAGCACCCATACATTTTGGTACCTTTGTTTCTTTAATAACCATAGCCACCACTATTCTACTAGGCAGGATTGGTATTAAACCACCAAACATCACATGATCACCATTTCTTATGCTTCCTATAAGTGTTATTAAAACAGGGAAAACTCTCCATACAGTTGTGCTACTCAGCGCAAGCCAAAGTAATCAATGGATGCCAGAAGGCTTGTGCATAAAATCCCTGTCTAGCGCCTACTCAAGGCTACAAGCCTGAAACTAGTCTGGGTATATTGGATGAGTAGGCACTAGATAAAGATTTTACGCACAAGCCTTCTGGCATCCATTGATTACTCTGGCTTTCACTGAGTGGCACTACTGTATGGAGAGTTTTGCCTGTTTTAATAACAGTTATGAGCAAGCATAAGAAATGGGGATTATGTAATGTTTGGTGTTCAAAAACCTACCATCGATGATGATCAAACATTATCACTTGGTTTTAAGGCTCTCTGTTGCCTAGTTACTCCACACATAAATAAGTAAAAAAAATTTTATCACAAAATCTATGAATGGATGCAACTCTAAGACAAGAGCAGTTCTCCACTCTAGCGCCATCTAACCAATAATTCCAAAAGCTTTTAAATCTTTATTCTCAAATCAGTCAGAGGATGGAAATTTAAATGTATTTGGTAATCATTGATGACTCATGCTAGATGATGGGAGTGGAGAATTGTTCATCTTATATTGTATGAACTGGGAAATTAAGAGATTTGTATTAATTTAGTTTCTAAGCTAATTTTTCGTATTTGTTTGATTTTCTATTAATTATGGAAATATAAAATATTTAAATGCGTAGAATAAATACTGTAACTTGCTTGCCATGGTGTTACAACTTGGTCAACCCATCTCTGCTATTCCTCTAAAATTAAACTCCTCACAAAGCCAACTACTTGAAAGATGTGGTCGGATCTAAAATTATCTTTGAATGAATTTCACAAATATTTTTTAATAGTAAAATCAATCCTAACAGTATTCTGATTAATGAATGACACAGAATAGTATTTATTAAACAAAATTCTGATTAGTTCTGGTTCAATTTAAACTCTATTATCTACATCACACTGCTAAAGAGACCTATCTATGATTAATGAAGAATATGGAAGTTTTGGAAATCGTGATCAGTAAATTGTTCAAACCTTCTTAGCAAATCACCCCACCAAAAATTCACAATCTTTTCCTACATGCCAACAATATTTTTTTTTAAAAAGATTATTGGGGGGATCCCTCATCATAGCTTATTTTTTTCAACCAAAACCCCCCCCCACAATAAAAAAAAATTTTCTTCTCACCAACCCCAACCGCCGCCCCCCCCCCCCCCCCTTTCTTCCAACTTCAACCACCCCCACAACAACTTCAAAAATATATTTTTTAAAAATAACACATAAATGTGTGGGGGGAGGGCCTCCCCCCCCCCCCCCCCTTTCTTTACTAAAAAAAAAATCCCTCCTCTGGTCTCTTTCCCCCCCCCCCCCCCCCTCCCCCTTGCCCTTCCCCCCCTCCTCCCCCTTTTTTTTTTTTCTCTTTTCTCTCTACCCTCCCCCCCACCCCTCCCCCCCCAGGCAGGCCACCAACCGCCGCCCCCCCCCCCCAATCACCCGCGTTGGTGTGCCTCCTTTTTCAAAAAATCCCCTTCCTTCCTTCCGCTGGGGGGGGGTCTCTTCTCTCTCACAAAAAAAACAAAAAAAAAAACTGTTCAAACCTAAATTTTTAAATAATCATAATAAATTCAAGATACAAAGGTTATATTAGATGATCTGGAGCGGTATTTAAAAATATTAATTTTAATTTGATTACATTTGAATAATACTTTAGCCTTGAAGTTATTTTAAAAAACTACTTAGAAGATTGTATAAAGCAGTCGATAGTGATCCAACGGTCGATCGCAAAGCCATTTTTAGTCGATCGCGAGGCCAATCTGGCAAGAGCTGTTGGATAACGAGTGAAATAAATTAAGTCAAGATTTTCAACTTTTTTTGTTATTTTTGTTTTTGTTCTAACTTTTTTTTTCAATTCTAGATAGGTGAAGTCCACTAAGTCGTATCATTATTGAAAATAATATTTTTAATCTTGACTTAATGTAGCTAATTTGAATTAATAAATATTGTTAATAATTATTCATGTTGCTTTAATTCCCCCCGACATGAGTTTTTTGGCCCGTTAAATAATTATTTTTTACTAGGTAGATATATAAAAATAGTATGTATTTCACACCTCCCTCCATTTAGACTACGCCTATGACAACAAGTCGATCACCTATGACAACAAGGCGATCGCAACACATTTTTAAAATAAAAAGTAGATCTTATGAACACAAAAGTTGACCATCCCTGGTATAGAGTAACGGTAGGATTGAATTGGTCCACTAGGGAATGAGGCTTTTCCTACAGGACAGTTGTCTTAAATCAATAAATCATGATTAAGCAAAATTAAAGACAAGATAATAAGAAATATATTTTAAATAGTCTTAGGAATAATTTAAGATTGTGCTATTGGAGGCATTTATGCTTATGTCATCAGAAAAAAAACAATTACTAACCATTTCCTATCTTACACAAGCTGTTAAAATAGAGACAAGACTAGTCTGGTAATATTGGATGAGTAAGCATTCGATAGAGATTTTATGCACAGATTTTGTTGCATCCATTGATTACTCTAGCTTACACTAGATGACTCTACTGTATGGGGAGTTTTGCCTTTAAAAAGAATCAATAGTAAATAAATAGCGTATAGTGATTTCTAAAAATGTGCTGACAAAAATAAAATGGAACAAGTAACTTAGGTGATAATGAGTCATTTCTAAAAAAAAGCACCAATTTATAGGGAAATTAATGGAAATGTATTTTTAATTAATACATTAATTTTATATGTATATCTCGTATATATGATTGTGATAAATATCAATGTTTTAAAATTATGGGCCTATATTGAAGTTTTTCCCTGGATTTAATCTTATGTCCAGTCTATGCTTGAGTAATGATGGCAATATAGATGACATTGTCCAAACATTAGTTTGGTTTTAAAAAATTGGTAAGCTTTTTGAAGTAATGGGTAAGCAAATATCTTTTGTATTATCTTCAGTAAAGGTTGGTCACATGTTATGTTTGTATTACTGATCCAAATATAAACTGTGTTTTTAGGTATGACTTATTGTAGCCTGGCTAGTTAAAATTTTGTACCTACATTCAATTCTTTTGGTATTAATCTGAAATGCAAGTTCAGTTCAGTCTTTACAGTGACTTAATACTTAAAAATCAGCAAAAGTGGCCAATATATTAAATACACACTTCTTTTACATACTCAATTTCTTATACTTTGATATATATACAATTATATTTATTATTATAAGAAAGGAATAAAGCTCTGGTCATGTATTTTTACAAATGTATGTGTACTTACCCATGAACATCAGCTTGAAAAGCATAAGTATATGCTCACCCTTAGAACTTATCTCTATATAATCCAATCTTTGCTTACCGTGCCGAAATCAAGGTTTTAATCTATTACATGCCTGAATTATAAATTGTTAAGTAAGGTTGGATTATACATAGATAAGCTCTAAGCATGGATGTACACTTATGCTTTTCAAACTAAAATTCATGGGTAAATGCACATAAATTCATAAAAGTGCATGATTAGAGGTTTGTTTCTTCCTTAAAATATTACATATGCAGTCTGCACTATGTAAATAATAGACTAATTATGTTTATTATTGTTGTCAGGTTTTTACAGTTTCAGCTGTTTAGCATTCTTCTTCAAACTTCAACTCTTACCAAAACTCTGAAGAAAGTTGCAACTTAGTTGAAACTGTAAAAAAATAACAATAATAAAAGATATTGTATATGTTTAAAAAATGCAAGAAATTAAATAGGATATGACAATAAATATATTTTAAACACAGTGAAGACACAATTATGCTGTACCAATATACACAACTTCAATTATAACTATCCACCACCCCCCAAATGTAAACAATCAAAAATGTAAATAAACAAAAAAATATATAAATATTTGCAATGTAAGCAACCATTTTTCCATCTACAGTCACACTAAAAAAAATTAAATATAAATAAACTTGCAATACACCAACCATCATCTTTTCACTATGGAATGACATACATTATCATATTTATTAATAAAATTACTTTGATTTATATTGAATGCACGTACATTTTATTCTTCATTTATTAACCTTTCTGAATTTGATGCACAGTATCTCGTGTAATAAAATGTTTTCTAAGCATAAGGCTAATAGTTTTACAAAATTTAGAACGAGAGGGACCTCTACAAATCTTAACACAAGATTACAACTTTATAAAGATAAGAGTGACCATCTTATCTTCAACCTACTTTCTAATTATATAGGCAAATCTAAAGCATTTTGATTTGAGAGTGTGAAGCTCATAAGTTCTTCACTAATTAAGTCCACTACCTCATCTAGAAATCAACATTTGTGAAATCTTTTGACTCACAATGAGTTAATATTTAGATCTTATAATTAGAAATATTTCGAATCAATTTAAAGTTGTAAACATTAATTCTTATAGAGCACATCATCATCACATAAATACGCATAAGGCTTTAACCTTACTACTATGCACCTTGAGTGCTCAACTTTACCACAAGAGGGACCTCTACAAATCTTAGTGCAAGATTACGACTTTGTAAAGATAAGAGCAGCCATATAGGCAAATCTTTATAAAGTCATAATCTTATGTTAAGGTTCCTCTCATGGTAAAATTGAGCACCCAAGGTGCATAGTATTACGGTTAAAGCCGTATATGTATTTATGTGGTGACTATGCACTTAATAAGAATTAATGTTTATAACTTTATTGAGTTGAAATATTTCTAATTATAAGATGTAAATATTAACTCACTGTGAATCGAAAGATTTCACAAATGTTGATTTCTAGATGAGGGAGTGGACTTAATTAGTGAAGAACTTACTAGCTTCATACTCTCAAATCAAAATGCTTTAGATTTGCCTATATAATTAGAAAGTAAGTTGAAGACAGCTGTTCTTATCTTTATAAAGTCGTAATCTTGTGTTAAGATTTGTAGTGGTCCCTTTCATGGAAAATTAAGACTCAAGGTGCATAAGGTTAAAGCCTTATATGTATTTATGTGGTGACCATGCACTTAATAAGAATTAATGCTTAAAATTTAAGAATATATTTAAAGTTGATACTGACTACAAAATATCGAAACAATTAGAGAGATCGTAGTTTCTTAATTATGAGATTGTTATTACATTTATATAACAGAAAGAAGTTATTGAAAAAAAGGTAATATCACTGAAGTGAATTTAATTGCGATGAAAGTCAGGATATTTTGCTGTTAATTTTATTTAAAATATAAAAATACGGTACACTGTTTTTTCCTTATTCTTATTTTTTAGGTGAATATATCAATGAACATACTCTCAATAAATATCCATAAATGTATTCCATCATTTTATTAATAACTATATTATTACAGTAGTAAACTCTTTATACAGTAGTGCCACCCAGTGCAAGCATTAGTAATTAATGGATGCAAGGTTTGTGCATAAAATCCTTATCTCAAGCTTACTCATTCATATCAGACTAGTTTCCAGCTTTTGGCTTTCATCAGTGTGAAGCCTTGGATCCAAAAGCACTTTTACCTAGATCTTGGGATCTAATGCAACCCTCCAACAGCCTTTTTATCTATTTAGTTAACTATACAGTTATGAGTCCAAAATGTAAACACAGTAATGTTTTCAATCCAAGCTCATCAACTTGTATAGTCATATAGATCTGAATCCAGTTCAGTATCTATACATTTTGGTGTGGATTTTTTTAATAATCACAGTCACCATCACCCCATGGGCAGGATTGATATAAAACCACTATTATTATTATTTTTAGAAAGTCATTATACTATAATCTTAATTTATATATGCATACTATATAAATAAAAAAGTATCCATGTTATGTATATGTGTGTTATGAAAAGTTCTGTACACTTGCAGTTCAATAAACAATATATATTCAATTCTAATCAATGTTTATCAACAAACCATACACAATGTATATGGTGGTGGTGGGGGGGGTATAAGTATTCAAATAGCATGATGTAATTTTAAAACACTAATAAATTAAAATCATCATTTTGGACCTTTATTAACCATTGCAGGAAACTCTTAAGTTTAATATAGTTTCTCTGATTCATATCTTCTCTTATTTATATTATTACAGCAAACATCCTTATCTCATTGTTCCATCTCTCATCAGATCTCTTTCTAGGTCTTTCTCAATCTCTTGGAATTTAATTTAAGATTCTAACTCTGTGTCTACGGTCATCCCTTCTAGCAGTATGTCCAGCCCAACTTCATTACAGTCTTTTATATCTTTCATTGATATCAATAAGACTTGGTTATTATCTCACCCATATATTTTCATTTTGATCTTGCTATTCTGAAAATAATTTCTCAATATTATATTGTGTGGTCTGAAATCTATGTACTGCTTTTCTGTTAAGTATCTAAATCTCTGATCCTTATATATGAACTTGTAAAACACTTCTATTAAAAACCTTTCTTATCAAAACACATAGGCATATTTCTATTTAATGTTTTCCTGAAGGTTTGTGATGATGGTATTTTACTTGTATGTTTATATTGGACTATTTCCATCATCTGAGTATTGAATGACTTTAGAAAAATTTAACTTATTCCAAATACATTCAACTGTTAGTAATAGCACATCAAACAGGTTAATATATGCACAACATTTTGAGAGGTATTATTTTCCTCTTTTCTTCAGGTATTGCTGGCCTGACCAGTGACAGTACTAGCATGGGATTTGAACCTGGACCCTTAGATTCTTGATTATTGAATTTTAAAGTAATCCTCTAACCAACTGAACTGCATGATGGCTCAGTTGGTTAGATCATTATCTTAAAATTCAATAATCAAGAATCTAAAGGTCCAGGTTCAAATCCCATGCTAATATTGTCACTGCCCAGCAACACCTGAAGAAGAGGGGAGAATAATACCTCTCGAAATGTTGTGAATATACTAACCTGTTTTATGTGCTATTACTAACAGTCAATTGAATGTATTTGGAATATTTAAATAAAGTTAAATTTTTCTAAAGACATTCAATATTCATATTAGATGGTGGAAATAGTCCAATATAAAAATACAAATATTTTCATTTAATATTATTTCTACCGCTAATAATCGATTCAAGTTTTGTTCTACGATTAATTTCATCCAGTGTGTTTTTTTATATGTATTGATAATCTGACCAATGCATTTACATTTGTTAACCTTCTTTAATTCTAGGAATATAAATTATAATTCTAGGAATATAAATTAATATACTCCTAGACAATTATACATTGTTTATCATCTAAATATAATATTGTAACAAATAATAATACAATAAATGGCATTTCATTAGAAAGTATCAACATGTATTCGAAAAGTATGCATTCTGAGAGAAATTAATAAAATCGACCACTTATAGGTTGATAATTTTTTTTTTCCCCCATGTGTCAAAGCATCGGCCGGGAAGCGAACCTGCGACAACTGCTTGTAAGGCAGCTATGCTGACCACTCGACCACCAACGCTTGACTAGGTTGATAATAATTTTATTTACTAAATTATGCTTAAAATCAATAAACACAAACCCTATTCAAATTAATTTTTAATTTCCACTGTTGGAAATTTCCTTTTGTGCTGTCGAAAGAAAGAGAAATATATACTCTAGCACAGACACGTTAAACATATACTATATGCAAAGCAATAGCGAAGCGTTTTTTTTTTGTTTTTGGAATCCTAGACAAGACAAAAAATTGGCATCTCTTTCTCTACCATCAGCAATCAAGGAGCGGGAGATTAACTTCTAAATACAATTTAATGAGTGAATCTTGGGTCCATTGTCATTCAAATGAATCCATAATGACTGAAATAAATTTGAATCATTATGCGGTAGTATTGCGCCCGCCCCCTCTTTACCGATCAAGTAACGCTCAAAACATTTACCGGGTTGCTTAACTATCATTACGGTTGTATACGGAGCGATTTGACGTTGCTGTTAGCGCGTCCGATTTCTGACATTCGAACTTCTACAAACTTCGAGCAATAAAACCATATGCTTACGCATGCGCCAATATAGTAATGTATAATTATTTTTAATAACTAACTTTATGTGTGTGATCATGGGTATCGCTTATATTGGATGGAGTGAATGACTGTAGAGAGCTAGAAAGTCTGGATTCAAATCCCTTTTAATTATAACTAACGAACTACAACTGTGGTAATGTAAGAGTTAATTAATGACTGGCAGCGGCGCTTATAGACAGCCATTATAATTTATAATTATAGATGTCATCATAATATCTTCAAGACATAGCGTGGAATTTGTTAAATATTAATGCGATCAGTCTTATATTTTAAGGAGTTTGTCATAAAACGCCTCAAAAATTAATACGGGTTTAAATTCAGCCGGAAAATGTTTTTTGTAAAATCGTGGATACTAACATACCTCAAATTAGTTAATCGATTTCACTGCCGACAATCAAACAGTTTTCAGCTGGTTCCAATATTTATTTTCCATTAATTAAACGTTCCAATTGAACGTTATTATGAATCGGAATTAAAGTTCCCAACTTGGCTCTGACCTTGATTTATACGCCAGCGCTTTGCCGCGAAGCTAAATTATATTGTAATTTAAAAATAATTAAAGTAATTTACATCAGTAATAAATACATTGCGTAACCTTATCATTAATAAGCAAAATAAACATTCGTATTTTTTTATTTTATTTCTATTTATCAGAGCTGATCCACGAGTATTGCTACTCATTCAACCTGACCCTGATATCTGTAATTTCTAAAACCTTGAAGCAAAAAAAAAGAGGGAGAAAAAAGATCTTACCCGCTTGATATCCTCAATCAAAATCGACTTGATTTCTGCTATTCAGTATGTAATTACCTGAAGGTTAATTACTATAATTTGAATTGAAATATTTATGGTTGAAAAGGTATCTGGAGATTTTATATTAAAAGCTTTTATTTTTCTATTGTAGATAAATATATAATTACCTTTTTTTAACCTTTTTAAATAGAAGTTAATTAAAATTTGTTTTCTTTCCAATTTTTTTTTTTAATTCTCACTCTCTCTTTAATTTTTTTTTTAAGGATAAAGATAGAATATGTTTCATTTTCAACAAATTAACTTTCTATTTAAATACTAGTATAATGTAAATACTGAACTTTGGATGTAACTAGAGAGGATTTGAACACAGACTTTTATGCTTTCTTCAGCCATCCACTCCATCTTATTTAACCGATGTACATGACCACGCACATGCGAAAAAGATAACTGATCTCCAATACACGTATTTCGTGCTGAACCAGCACTCATGAATTGGTCCAGATCATAATCTCCCATACATAAATATAACCAGTGTTCAGTTTATATTAAGATAGCAAATCTTCAAACTTTAATGGACAGGCTTCAATCTTCTTCACCCTCCACCTCTTCAGCCATCCTGATACCATTGAAAATCTGATGATGGAATGCTCAAAATCTTGTTAGTGCTAATATTGTTATCATCCCCATGTTGACTTTAATTCACTCAGACTTCTCATTTAATGATAATTTGTCCATTTAAATACATAGAAGAGGGATGGGGCAAAATTCTGGCTGAATCTGTAATATTTAAATACTGTACTTGTATATTGTGAGATATTATTTTATATAGCACTATGTTTATATACTGTAATAGTGATATTAGCGATTAAACCAATGCACATGCGCTTTAAAGATAAATTATAAATGAATACTCTCACTTTTCCAGACACAAGATGTAGTTTTTAAAAAAAGATGGAATGAATCCACCCATCCTTTCGACCAAAGCGCATGTGCATTGGCTTATTCGCTAATACTTGTATATTAAATACTGAACCTTAGATGTAATTAGATTTTCAATAATATGGATGACTGAAGAATTGGAAGGTGGAGAAGACTGAAGTCTGTCCATTAAAGATTTGCTATCTTAATATAAACTGAGCACTGGTTATATATATGTGGAAAATAATGATCTGGACAAACTGATGAGTGCTGGTTCAGCACGAATTATGTTGGAGATCATTTATCATTTTTTCATGTGTGTGATCATGTTTATCAGTTATATAAGATGGAGTGGATAGCTGAAGGAAACTTGAAAGTCTGTGTTCAAATCCACTCTAATTAAATTAACTTATTATACATGCTCTTTCTAAGTGGTATAATGTTAAAGATGATCCAAATTATAAATACAGATGGAAATATAATAAATAAAACAAGTGTAGAATTAAATTTGAATGGGATGCTTTCGAAATAAGGTTGTGTTTATCTCTGTAATATTGCTAGAATAGCCCAACTCGATAACTATTAAAATATTTATTATAGATATCAACACTATCAATATATATACAACAGATGAAATGCCGGGATTTGCTTCCCTTAAATTGATGAACTGTGAATACTTAGTTGTTAATTAGTATTTGGGGAGGAATGCTGATATTCCCTTTTCAAACCCTGACACTTCCAGACCATGGATTGCTTGCCTGTGTGCAGATGATGTTAGTGGCTGTGAGCAGACCTCAATGATTTCTAACAAATAGTGAACTTGCTGATGTCTAACCACTTTTCAAATAGTCTTCCAATACATAACTAGAATCACTTTTTTACAGGAAACATTCAGATTCACTAACACTCTCCCATGGTCTTGTTTTAATCATAGTTTCTTTCATTATTATTATTTCATCGATCAGCAGTATTGTATGTTCAATCAGATCTTGATAACATTATAGTCCATTATTTGAGGATAAGTTTAAGATGAGTTCGTAACAATATTGAAAAATAATATCATTAAAATTACACGATCTTTCTAATCTAAATAAAAACTACCATTAATTTTTATTCATTCATTACGTATTAGTTTGCCACTGATGAAAGTCACTGGCACAAACAAATGTGTACGTAAAGATTCTAAAAAGGAAATGAATTAATTTTGTAAGTGAATATTAGATAATATTCCAGTCCAGAAGAAAGTAATGAATCAAAATGTTGGTTTTGCTCATCATTTTACAATTTAAACTATGCTGTAATGTCATGAAATAATATTGGCATGAGTAATCGATCATCTGGCAACAGTAATGGGTACAAGGAATTTGCCATCCACCTTTCTAAATGATACTGCATAGTATTTTTTCCCCAAAGAAAAGATTTAAAATTTGGTATTTTATGTTCACAGTTTGGACAAACAATCATGCTGTTTTATTCAGGATTGTTGAAAGAGAGTAGCCATTTGTAACAGATTGTGGTTGAGGGTAAGAAATTTCAGTCTACTACAATGATGCTAAGAAACAACATTTTGTAAATGGACAGATTTGGTTACCATTTAATAAATTTATATGGTTACAAGTTTACTTGTTGGAAGATCATTTCTTGCAAAAAACATATGAGTGTTTGTTTCATTTTCACTAAATAAAGTCATAGGTAGCCATTTTTCAAAATAAATCTTTATAAGTTTATTTGGTGGAAAATAATTTCTCACAAAAAATGTAAATGCAAGTTTGTAGACCTTTGTTTCATTTCCATTAAATAAAGTTATAGGTTGTCATTTTGCAATAAATAAACTTAGAAGTTGCCATTTTTCCAAATTGTTTGTCAGCCAGTACTGCAGAGACATTATTTTCTGAGATCGCAAGATTAGAAAATTATTGCCAGACTAATACATAAGTACATTTTTTTAATTTTATTCTATATTTAAGAAAAGATACATGAGGATTAATTCTTGATAATGATTATAAATTATGGTTGAAATTAAAGTAAAATTTATAAAAGTTAGATGGTTCATATAAGATAAATACAAGTTTTTTTTATATATGTCAAAATGTTGACGGGGAAGTGAACCCGGGCCAGCTGCTGGGAAGGCAGCTATGCTAACCGCTAGGCCACCAATGCTTGTTTAAATAAATACAAGTTACTTCTTAAAAAAATGAAAGTAAGATGTTTTTGTATATTTAATATTCAGTCACATCAAAATCATAACTTGACCTCTGCCTATACATTACTTTTAAATAGCAAATTTATTTTTTCTAATCAGTTCCGCCATTTTGTGGAAGCTTGACCAATCAGCAAATGTTACATAGTAGGATTTAACAAATCCCTATAAGGAAAAAAAACCATGCACTTGTGTCTAAAAAGGTGATTTTTATTTTATTACAACTTAATATAACTTTATGGCTTTCTGACTTAGGTAAATAAATCAAAGTTCTAAATATTTATTTATTCAACTTATTAGCACAGATACATACTTCAAATTCAGTTAAAGACATTTGAGACTACATGTTCTGGATAATTCAGGAAGTTTAGTTTTAGCAGCAATGCATCTTGGGAATTATTTGCTTTTTTTTCTGATGTCTTCATGTGTTGAAAGTGTGTAGTAATTAACAGATTTTCAAATATATATATATATTCAAAGTTGTATTTTTTTTTATAACTGTCTTACATTAGTAATTATTTATGGATTGGAGACTTTGAATACTTAAGAGACTGCAAGAAATGCAGACCACAAAGCAAAATTATGTAGAAACATATATCAGGATTAAGGAGCTCAGAAAAGAAAGACATAGTTCAAACAAACAGATATCATGGAAATTATAGAAAGAATTAAAAAACAGAAATGGAGGCATGCAGGATGTATTGTTAAATAATAACATAGAATAAAAACAAAATGGGAAAAATGATAAAAAATGGATTATATAAGAGATGGTTGTATAATGATGTTTTCTGAAGTAATATCATGAATAGAAGTTATGGTAAATCCCAAGGAAATATTAATTCTGCAGTCAATCAGTAGTGTTTGACAATTGGTGGTAAAAGTTGTTCCATTCTGAAACAAATTTAGTTTTGACTAACACATTTTTTTATCTACTAGTACATAAATTTATAAAAACAATGTTTTTAGTTTTAGATAAATAATTATCAAATTAATAAAAAAATTATTTACTTATCAAAAAATAGAAGATCATAGGAAAATTATAAAAAAATATATATATTTATTACATGTCTTAATTGGGTTGAACTTATGAAATGAAAAGATAATACAAGACTTCCTTTTATGGTAAAGTTAAACATGGTTTCCATGGGAGAGGTAGATATTTATAATATAAGGATTGCTGAAATACACAGGCTTATATATACCTGCGTCTATATATGTAATAGACAGGGTATGAGCACAGACTTTCACATGACCCACCACTCTCCACACTATTATCTTTTTTTCACAGAAGCAAAACTCTCCATAGAGTAGCATCACTCAGTGCAAGCCAGAGTAGTCAATAGATTCAGGAAATTTTGTGCATAAAATCCCTATCTAATGCCTATTTGTCCAATATCTCCAGACTGGTTTCTAGCTTGTGGCCTTCATCAGTGAGGAATGTGGATCTGAGAGCAACAACTGATTGTGTAAGTTTAAAGAATGGTGATCATGTGACGATAAGGATTATCTCAAAGTTATTATAAAATAGTGCAATAGTTTTTTCATTGGGAATATAAAAGAAATAATATTATATATTGGAAACTACAATGAGATCCAGTATTGAAGTATTTTGGAAACAATAGTTTGGCGTAGAAAAGGTCAAAAGACAGCTTTGCAAAATATCAAATAAACACAATAATGGACCAGGGTGCTTTATAAGTGAACGCATTTGTAGTTCACAGAATACCCATCGCAAGACTTATCTCTAGTATATTTTCTTTTATCTTTTTTTTTGTAAGGGCCAAGTGACATTCTCATTTGATAATAGTTGCTGCTTTATTGTCAAGTTAGTTTTCTTAGGTCCCCTCACCCTCTTGTCTAAACAGTTAAGATAGAAAATTTCTAAGTTGTAATAATGTGTGTAAAGTTAAATCCTAATGTTCTATATGGCTTATTTGAATAAGTGTATATTCCTACTGTGTCTATGGTGTGACTTCTGGGTTGATGGATGGTTGTTATAGGATTGATGTAAAGCAATGGCATAACTACTGAATCACAAAGAAAGGCAATGCCTGTCGACCCACACAGTCCAGAGGTCCATAAACTTGAAAATTTATAGCAAAGCAGTTAAATATATATTCACATGAAAACAATTATTAACTATATCTCATAATTTTCTGCCATTGGACCCAATTTTTCTAGTTACCCACTGATCTAAAGGTGAATGGTACACACTGATAAAATCAAAACTTGTAAATGAATACTGTAATTAATGTACATACGTTAATATTTACATGTGGCAGTAAAATCGTCTTCCTAAATATTTCATTTTTTATGGGAATGATAATATTGCTTCGGTTTTATAATTAATAAAAAATGAAGGTATGATTTTTTACTTCACATCGTTTTTATTGTATATTTATTACTGATTTTAAGATAATAGTTTTTTTGTTTTCAATTCTTACGATATGGATTTTGTTTCTATTTATAATACATGAATGTTTTTTTTAAAAAAAAGGATTAAACTTTATTGGATATAAAATGTTTTACAAGGTAAACATTGATTTACATAGTATAATATGGAGATTTAAAATGATACATTGTATTTTTGTCCATAGAATTTCCAAAATTGACCAACTTGAGAAGACCTAAAGCATTCGTCCATGAGATGATTAACTATTAAAAGTAAACCTATGTTACAATTAGGATTTATTCGTAAAGTCTAGATTCAAATATAAATTGTGTTTTAAGAGTTCAATATTGAGAAGTCCAATTTATGGTAGATAAGTTGAGGATTAGGAAAACATTTGAGATAACATAAAATAAGGGCTAAATCTAATCTACTGTTCAGTTCTTCAAAATGGCCTTGAATATCTTTACAGGGGAGCAATTCAGAATACTTTGGTGGAATTATGGAGAACAAGAAAAAAAACCAAGCTTTGAAAATTCTCTGCTGAAATCCATTTTAATCCATCATGAGATGTTTTTGGCTATGTATCAATTTTTAAGGAAGAAAAATTCTACACTATAATTATTTTCATTAAGAAGAAGAAATCTCTGATATTCTAATTATTATTTTGTGACCTTGATTTGGATATATTTAATATTGGTATTAAAAAGGATTTGAACACAGCTTTTAAGGTCCCTTCAACTATCAACTCCATCCTATATAACCAATACACATGACCACACACATGTGAATAAGATAAATGATTTCCAATAACTGTATTTCGTGCTGAACCAGCACTCATTAGTTGGTCCAGATTATCATCTCCTACATACATATATAATCAGAGTTCAGTTTATAGTAAAATAACAAATCTTCAAACTTTAATGGACAGACTTCAATCTTTTCCACCCTCCAACTCTTCAGCCATCCACACCATTGAAAATCTGATAATGGAATGCTCAACTACTTGTTAATGCTAATATTGTTGTCAAACCCATGTTGATCTTATGTCACTCTGACCCTTCATATATATGACCTTAATATGTTCATTTAAATATACAGAGGGATGGCAGAATTTAGGTCAACATGGGTATGACAACAGTATTAGCATCAAGGGTTTAAGCATTCCATCATCAGATTTTCAATGGTATGGATGGCTGAAGAATTGGAGGGTAGAGAAGATTGAAGTCTGTCCATTAAAGTTTGAAGATTTGCTATCTTAATATAAACTGAATACTGATAATATTTGTCTGTTGGAGATGGTCTGGACCAACTGATGAGTGCTGGTTCAGCATGAAATACATATATTGGAGATGATTTATCTTATTCTTATATATGTGGTGATGTATATTGGTTATATAAGATGGAGAGGATTACTGAAAGAAGCTTAAAAGTGTGTGTTCAAATCCCCTTTAATCATATCTTAAAGTTCAGTATTTACAATATACTAATATTGATTTATTAATATTAGTATTAAAAAATATAGGATTTTTTTTTAATATGGCTAACATTAACGGTTTTTGTCAAGGATCTTATCATTTTCATTGTTCTGGATTGAAAGGATCTACTTATGGAAATATAAGCAATACCAATAAAAAATCCTGGAAATATCAAGAATGCAAAAAACAAAAGCACTCCAAGATTGGAAGTCAAAGTGATAATTCCCTTGAAGAAGAAATGGCCGAAAATAAAAAAATAATAATGAGAATGGAAACAAAAGTTAATTTGATTAATAACTTAAAATATCATTTTGACCAATTAAAAGAATCAATGGAATTTTTATCTGATAAATATGATGAAGTTACTAAAAAAAACCTTTTAATTCATGAAAAAGAAAATACGAACATTAAATAATACATGAGATTGATAACTGAAGAAAATAATAAAATTAAAAACAGACTGCAAAAGCTTGGGGGTGATAAAAATAAGTACGAACAATTAAAATTAGCTTTTATTGAAATACATGTCTTAATATGTAAAGAAAATGAAGGTATGTTCGATATATTTAATTTGCTTAAAAATAAATTAGACATGAAGAATGTTGATAAAAGATATGTATGTAGATTAAAAATAAATTTACTGAAAGAGATCTGATCTTAAAAATTGAATTTAAAGATACTGATTACGCTAAAGAATGACTAAATTAAAAAAAAAAGATTATTTTAAAAAATAAAGACACTTTTAATGACTTGATTACATAAGATAAATGAGATAAAAGAATATATATTAATGAAGCTTTAAGAAAAATAACAATTATTATGGAAAACTAAAAATGTAACAAAATACAACATAAGACAATATCAGAAATAGTAGAGAATAGATTGATATTATATAATAATAAACTAGTTAGAAATTTTTTACAAAAAACTGGAATGAATTCAAAAAAATTATTGGCATTAATACTCATGTATTAGAAATTTGTAGAAAATTTCAAAGATGTTTACAATAAATCGCAAGAAGACATTGTGATTTAACAAAATAATAAAAATTTCCATATTAATTGGATAAATAAAAAAAATATTGAAATTAATACAAGGAAAAAAACCAAGTTATGGAAGGAATGTAATAAAACTAAAAATCACGATTTATTTCTTAAGTATAAGGCATTAAGAAATAAGATTAATTCTATGATAAGAGCAGAGAAATGATTGTTTTATAATAAATTTTTTAATGTATGCGGGATTCGAACTCAGACGTTCACACGACCCTCAACTCTTCATGCCATCTCATATTGCTGACCCACCTGATCACACACATGTTGAAAAGATAAATAATCACCAACAAACGTATTTCATGCTAAACCAGCAATCATCAGTTGGTCCAGATTACTATCTCAGCTTTATATTAAGACAGCCGGTCTTCATACTTTAATGGACAGGCTTCAAACTACTCCAACTCACAACCCTTCACTCTTCCATTTTATTGAACATCTGGACCGAACTGATGATTGCTGGTTTAGCATGAAATACTGATATTAGTGATTATTTATCTTTTCAACATGTGTGTGATCAGGTGGGTCAGCAATATGAGATGGCATGGAGAGTTGAGGGTCGTGTGAAAGTCTGAGTTCGAATCCCACATACATTACATGTATATATATAAGCAAGTTTAGACCTGTATTGTGTATTAATTTAAATAAATTTTTTAATGAAAATAGAGGTGACAAAAAAAAAAACCTGGTGAGAAATAAATGAAATATTATTGTGGAAATTTTTATAAGCAATGACGATTTTAAAAAATATTTTCATACAAATGATAATTTTTGTCTAGCAAATACTTTTAATAATATATTTGTAGAAAAAATTAACAAATTTAAACAAATTGATCATGATAATATTTTGAAAGCATATAATAGTCAAAACTCTCCATATAGTAGTGCTACTCAGTGCAAGCCAGAGTAATCAATAGATGCCAGAAGGCGTGTATAAAATCCCTATCTAGTACCTACTCATCCAATATTCCCAGACTAGTTTCTAGCTTGTGGTTTTTGTCAGTGCCTTCTGACATTCACTGATTGTATATATATGTGTGGAGATAGTAATCTGGACCAACTGATGATTGCTGGTTTAGCATGAAATACGAATGTTGGTGATTAGTTATCTTTTCAACATGTGTGTGATCAGGTGGGTCAGCAATATGAGATGGCATGAAGAGATGAGGGTCGTGTGAATGTCTGAGTTCGAATCCCACATACATTAAAAAAATTATTATAAAACAATCATTTCTCTGCTCTTATCATAGAATTAATCTTATTTCTTAATGCCTTATACTTAAGAAATAAATAATGATTTTTAGTTTTATTACATTCCTTCCATAACTTGGTTTTTTTCCTTGTATTAATTTCAATATTTTTTTTATTTATCCAATTAATATGGAAATTTTTATTATTTTGTTAAATCACAATGTCTTCTTGCGATTTATTGTAAACATCTTTGAAATTTTCTACAAATTTCTAATACATAGAGTATTAATGCCAATAATTTTTTTGAATTCATTCCAGTTTTTTGTAAAAAATTTCTAACTAGTTTATTATTATATAATATCAATTTATTCTCTACTATTTCTGATATTGTCTTATGTTGTATTTTGTTACATTTTTAGTTTTCCATAATAATTGTTATTTTTCTTAAAGCTTCATTAATATATATTCTTTTATCTCCTTTATCTTATGTAATCAAGTCATTAAAAGTTTCTTTATTTTTTAAAATAATCTTTTTTTTTTTTAATTTAGTCATTCTTTAGCGTAATCAGTATCTTTAGATTCAATTTTTAAGATAGGATCTCTTTCGTAAATTTATTTTTTAATCTACATACATGTCTTTTATCAACATTCTTCATGTCTAATTTATTTTTAAGCAAATTAAATATATCGAACATACCTTCATTTTCTTTACATATTAAGACATGTATTTCAATAAAGGCTAATTTTAATTGTTCCTACTTATTTTTATCACCGCCAAGCTTTTGCAGTCTATTTTTAATTTTATTATTTTCTTCAGTTATCAATCTCATGTATTATTTAATTTTCGTATTTCTTTTTCATGAATTAAAAGGGTTTTTTTTTAGTAACTTCATCATATTTATCAGATAAAAATTCCATTGATTCTTTTAATTGGTCAAAATGATATTTTAAGTTATTAATCAAATTAACTTTTGTTTCCATTCTCATTATTATTTTTTTAATTTCGGCCATTTCTTCTTCAAGGGAATTATCACTTTGACTTCCAATCTTGGAGTGCTTTTGTTTTTTGCATTCTTGACATTTCCAGGATTTTTTATTGGTATTGCTTATATTTCCATAAGTAGATCCTTTCAATCCAGAACAATGAAAATGATAAGATCCTTGACAAAAACCGTTAATGTTAGCCATAAATCAATATTAGTATATTGTAAATACTGAACTTTAAGAAATATTAATATTGAAGGATCAATATATCAATATGGAGATAATACTGTTATTATGAGTGTAAATAGCAATACTGATATTGCAATTAAAGAATGTTAAGAAAGTCTGAACAAAACTGTCTTTGGTGCTTTGAGAAAGGAATTTACATAAATGGAGGAAAACAAAATGTATGTTAATATGTGCTCCTCACATGAAATATAAGGATATTGATATAGATCTGCATTCATGTGAGTGTTTATATGACAGTAATGTAATATGTAAAACCATTAAACATCATGTGATCACTATCTCTTATACTAGCACATAATTGTTATTAAACAAGGCATTAGATCCTAAGATCTAGATGCAGTGCTCTCAGATCCAAGGCTCCTCACTGATGAAGGCCACAAGCCAGAAACTAGTCTGGGAGTATTGGATGAGTAAGCATTAGATAGGGATTTTATGCACAAGCCTTCTGGCATCCATTGATTACTCTGGTTGGCACAGGGTGCCACTACTGTATGGAGAGTTTTGCCTTGTTTAATGTAATATGTAATGATACATGTATAAAAGTATAACAAGTAAAATATATTGGATATCTAGGAATGATGATTAATGAAGAAAGTCTTGGAAACATTATATAAACATACTAATTAATAAATTTAGATATTTTATAGCAATGTTCTATAAAAACAAGGATATTTTTCTTTAAATATTCATTATATATAAATCTTTATGTGAATTTTTATTGAGATATGGAATAACGCTTTATGATTTTGAAAGATGTTCTAATATTAATAAATAATTATAACATACACCAAATCTTTTAAAAACTTTTTTATTTTTTTGCCACCAAAATGAAATATATATTAAAATAGATTTCCAACGTTTCGACTATTTCTTTATTTTTTTCTATAGTCTTTTTCAAGGAACTAAAAATATATAAAAAGGAGAAGAAAAAAAATTCATAAAAATTTTTAAAACAAACAAAAATAAAAATCCTGTCACATATACATACTATTTTGGAAAATATATTCTTTACTTACTATGATTTCTTTTCCCAACAGCTTCCAACTTTACATTTTGCCTAAATGAACATTTTATTGTTACAAAATATAGTTTTTTTATTATCTTATCTTCAATTAACACATTTTTACATTCCTTTCTTGTTAAAAACAAAAACATTCTATTAAATTTCACAATTTTTTTTTCCCTTTTCCTTTACATTATAATATTCTATTCAGAACAGGATTTAACATCTTTATGTATAAACTTTCCTTTTCAAATCTTTCTTTTTGTTTAATTATACATTCTAAAGGGGTAATCTTAAAATTGACATGACCAAATTTTTCTTTATGTAAATATATTGCTGAATTTCTATCTGACAAATGTTGTTTTAATCTAGTTTTTAAAAAATTCTTTGTATTACCCACATAAGATATATCTTTACCATTATATTTTAAACAATCCATACATTTTATACAATAAACAGCTTGCATTATATTTGAAAAATCAACAAAATCTCCTTTATTAATTAAATTATATAAATTACTTTTTTTCTTGTATACAGGATAAATACTAAAACCATATCTTTTATTAAATCCATGAAACAAATTTTTTATCTTTTTAAAAGTAAAATTTTGAACCTTAAAACCTATAAAAAATGTATCATCATCAAAATTTTTCTTTAATTTTTCTCCATTTTTTATTTTATTTAAATTGTTATTTGAAAAAATTTTTAATACAACATCCCAAGGGTAATCATTTAATAAACATTCTTTTTTTATAATATTTAATTCTTTATTTAACAAATTTTTATTACAACAAATTCTTATTCCTCTTTTTATTCTATTATTAATAATGTTCATTTTACAATGTTTATCTAAGTCCGAATTCCAATTACTTAATAAACCATGAAAAGTTTTCTTTCTAAAAACTGATGTTTCTATATTTAAATTATAATCAACAAAAATTTTTTTTATATCCATATATTCAATACATCCCCCTATTTCTTTTTCCATAGTAAATTTAATATTAATATCTTTACTATTTATATATTTTAAAAACCTTTTAACATTTTTATAATCTCATTTAAAAACAGTAAAATAATCATCAATATATCTACAATAAAAAACAAGACCAAACCCATTACTAAAATATTTTTTCTCAAAATTATACATATATATATCCGCCAGAAGACCACTTAAACAATTTCCCATACACAAACCTTTCTTTTGCTTATAAAAACATTCATTATATCTAAAAACTAAATCTTTACAACATAAAACCAAAATTTCATACAATAAATTACAATACAAAAATATTTTATTATTCAATCAACTTCTTAATTGTATAATTATAATGAAAAAAAAATTTGTTAGTACTTTCAAGAAACCTTATATAAAGCAATGTGAAAGGTATCTAAGAACAACAGATATATACACAGTTTCAAAATATGGTTATAAATATAGAACTAGAATAAGAAATCATTATGTTCCTAAATTATTTATTAATTTACCTATTGAATTAAGAAGCTTGCAACATTATAGGGAAATAAAAAAAGAAATTAAAAATATATTAATGAGAAGAAAAGGGGAAAAAATAATATATAGAAAAAATATACCGGTATCTAATGTTGTATAGTCAATATTTTTAATATATAATTGAAATGTAATGTATTGTTGTTGTTATTATTGGCATGTTTTATTTTATATTATGTTTAAAATTTCATGTAAATATTTAAAATGTTATAAAAATTTCCTTCTACATAAAAGTGCAAGAATAACATTTGTATTTATGAAAATATATTTTGACCTGTATTTAAATGAATGAATTTATTTTAATAAACAGTATTTTTTTTTTTTTTAAAGTTTATTTTTAATCGGAAAAAAATAACAAGTTAGGGAAATAAAATGATTTCATTTTCTATTTATTTCATTAGCTTAAAAATATAATCTTTTTTTTTCATATGTCAAAGCGTCGGCCGGAAAGCGAACCCGGGACAACTGCCTGTAAGACGGCTGTGCTAATCACTCGGCCACCAACGCTTGACAAAAAAAAATATCTTTAAATGCAAAATTACCGGTTTTTAAATATTTATATGCATATAATATACATATATGCATGTGAAAGCATAAAAATAGATATTATTGATATCATTTAAAGAATTAAGGAAGTCGGAATGGGGTTGATTTGGCATATTGTTAGAAAAGATAATAGGTGGTCTTAAACTGGATTCCATGAGTTTGTATAAGACCTAGAAAGAGACCATATTCGAAATGGATAGAATAACAAGGTTATTTGGAGCAGTGTGAAAAAGAAAAAGTAATAGATTAAAAAAAAAAACAATTATATGTTTAGTAATTTGTATCCTGAGTGGCTCAAAAATGTGGTCTAAATCGGTGCTTGTCATACTTTTTAGGACTATTATTCTTTTATTTTAATCATTTCTAACAGTTCTTTAACTCTTTTTATAAATAAATCATTAAATAGTAGTAAGAAATTAGCTTATAACTATTAAGAAAAATAAAATAAATTATTGTGCATTTATTAATATATTTATTAAAATCTTCTAATCCCATTTTTACATTGGTGTTATCTTTATTTAAAAACATTAAAACTTCAAAAACCTTGTTTTTATACACTTGAATCCAATACCTTTTATAGCCTTTGATTTTATTGTAGTAATAGTTTCGACTGATTCCCAGTCTTCATCAGAAATTTTAAAAATTTATTTTACTTCAATCAAATTTTTAAAAACCTCTGATGAAGATTGTGGGCCAGCCAAAATTGTTAGTAAAATAATAGATTATAAAAAGCATTGGTTCAAGTATGTAGAAGGAGGGGTGTGTGAACATTTTAATGTTTTGCATTACTGATTCCATTTAATGATAAATTACAAAATTTTCACCTATTTTTGACCAGAGAAACTAATTAAAAATGGATTTGCTTGGTGAAGAGTTATTATGAGTATTATTATCAAGGTCAAAACTCATTAGCAGGAGTTTAAAATCTCATTCAAAACTTTCAAATGATAACTTTATTTAAAATATTATATGATTAATTCCTCAAGAGATCATGTAATGTTTGAACTTCTGAAGTGGCAGATTGAAATTTGATCCAAAGCCTTTAGTTTTTGAATCTGGCATTATTCCATTATATTAATTGCATATTGTATGAATAAACTTTCCCTAAATGAAATGTTACTAAATTCCAAGTGCTCAGAATGTTAAAATAAGAAAAGCGTCAGTGTAGACATATCTTAAATTGAGCTAAGCAATTTTTGTCTTGGTTGTGATACTTCATTGCTATGAGTATGATATCATAATCAAGATGTCGAAAGTGCTTAGCTCAATTTAAGATAAGTCTACACTGAAGTTTTTCTTAATTTAATTAACTTGTATATTGAAATTCTAAAGCCTAGTTTATTAAATATGTAGCCTGTAAAGCAAGATAAGAATTTTAAAAATTTTTGATATTTGTGCTTATGCTCACTGTGGCTGCTTGATGGTGTTGTTTCTCTGCAAAAGCACAGAAATATGCCATTTGTGCAGCCCAACTTACAGCCTATAGCATAGTTCTGTTCATATTATCCATTGAAACAGTAAGGTCTGCTTTGCAGATCTTCGTTTCACCTTTTCTCACCTACTTCCTACCCTCATACCTTAGTTTGAACCCCAATATATCGTAGTGTGTCTGCAATACACTGATATACCGAAAATCCCGCCTAATTTTAAACCACGAGCACAATGCTCATATTATATATATAACTTATTCCCAAATAAAATAAAATATTATGAATTATGTATTTGTTCACATAATTTACATTTATTAAAAAGTAAGTTATATAAGTCGTAATTGCGCACACACTATGATATCCATTTTAAAACATATCAAAATTATAAATTGTTAGTTATTTTGTTTGGATCTATTTACAAATATATTACCTTCGTAATATATTTTGATTTAAAATAAAATTCATTTAGTAAATATTAGTTTAGTAGATAGATTCAAATATTACAATTTAAAATAAAATAATTTTCGTTTTATTTAATAAAAATCATCCCAAATATTTCTGTTAAAATAAATGAGGGACAATAGTTTAATTACATAAGTTTATCTAAAAACAGCAGCTGTCCACTTAAGTTTTCTTTAATTAGTAGCAGTAATTTTAATTAAATCTAGTTTGTAATTCGAATGTCGATGGGGAAGTTAACAAAAGAAATTAATTAATGTTGAATTCCTTTAGACATTCGGATAGATTTAATTACAGCAGATAAGTCCAATAATTTTGTACGCTCCAGGACAAATCTATTGTTAAATTTTACTATAAAAAGGATGTTTTTCTTTTGTTCTCCATTCTAAGCTTTTAAAGGATTCTAAGCTGCTAAAGAATTCTGAGTTGTAAAAAGGTTTCTGAGTTATTCTAAGCTTTTAAAGAATTCTGAGTTGTCTAAAGGTTTCTGAGTTGTTCTAAAATTCTAATAATTTGCTAACCTTGACATGTCTGAGTAGAGGTGTCTAAGATGGCTATGTCCCCTCGGAATAGTCAGCCGCTGCTCCATACCATCAAAAAATTATCACGGATCCCAGAACTGCTGCTGCCGCTGCCAAAATATGAACATTCCAGATTTTGCTGCTGAATTATAAAACCTGCCGAACATCTACCTGCAAATGCGTTTCCAGAGGTAACCCAAATTAACCCAAGAGCTCTTGTGATTCCTAACTAACATGCTATAGCTATTTAACATTGTTTTCTTATATTTCACAACTTCATTGTGTATTTATTTTGTGTGTTTAAATATGCTCAACATTTTGCTCTCTATCCTTGGGTTAATATTTTCTATTTATAAAGCTTTCTTTTATTTTATTATGATAATGTGTCAGAATCGTCTTTGACCGAGTGAACTATTCCCTCTATTGAAAGTAAGACGCTGCTATTAAGGCATATTTTAAATTTATAATTTTCCAATTTTATTGTCTTGCCAATCACTCGTTCGAGGGCAATTCTTTTCTTTAATGTAACATAATCACATAGTTTAAAATCTACATGTTATTGATTTTAATCTAATATAAGAGTATGTGCGAAGTCAATAATTAAATGTGTCCCCAAATGCATGATTGCGTATATAAATCTATACTTACTTTTCAAATCCGCAAGCATGCATTTTCCTATTTTAATTACCATGTTCTACTTTCATTATAAAGTTCATCATTGACGTCGAGAATGTGCGGACCCTCTTAAATGAATTTCGAGGAATTTGATTGGGCATTTCTCTTAATCCAAGTAAAACCCATTTAGTATGTTTTTATATACACTAGTCTCGTATTGCTGGTACATAAATTGGTTGTTGAGACCGCTTTGTTTTATTTTTCCAAGGATTCTTTACACGGCAAAGTCCGTTCTTTTCGCTTCTTGCAAGTTTCCAGGCAGAGAGTGTTCACCAATGACACCCCTGGGAATTAAATGCAATCGTCACACAGTCGCTAAGTTTCGGCTGTTCGTCAAAATACTTTCCTATGGGTTAGTGGCGAGATGCCCTCCGTAATTATTCCAGATCTTCAATATTGTTTCATTTTATATTTATTTTACAAAGCATCCGTGACTTAAACGAGTCACACCCTCCAACTTTATAAATTCACTATCAGCAATACTGACCTCCCAATACAAATCTATTATTATTCTCAAATAAATGCTTTGATCCCATTCCCACGTTTGCTTAGTAAGCTTTAGTCTGTTACTATTCTCGAAATCAATAAATATTTTAGAACATTTAATTTCAAATATTGTCTTAAACTTGTCTATTTACTCAAAGCACCTCGCACATGTTCCTATCTTGTCAAGCACATTATCGTAACGCTATTAGCCCGAGGAATAGAATATATCACTCTGTTTTAAAACCTTTTGTCATTACTGAAATATAAATGCCAACAATTATTTAATACGCGTCCCTGTCTCATATAAGCAGACAGTGGTGTTATATATATTTATATAAATAAATTGTGTGAAATTATTTAAAACTAAATTTTATCTCTTATTTTATTTGATTCCTATCACTGTCTCGGTCTATATATATATATTTTCTGCATTTCTTTTATAAATCCATAGACGTTAGTTAGCCACCCAAACTTATCTTAGTATAGAGTCTTTTGTTTCTCCCTGACCACCAGGCACCGGTAAAAGGTTATACTAGTTGTAGCATCAGATGCGTTATCACGTAGGTGGCGCTGTGAAATTTGGACTTTAGATTCGAACTTAGTATATCTAGAAGGCAACCCCTCCTAGAATGTTCAGTTTAGTGTCTAGGGTTTGAATTATGCAGTGTGTTAGCGAGATAGACGATTCTGACCATTACACCATTAGCAGGCCTAGATGGTATTGCACACTGTGCTTCACATCACTGTGGAAATAGCGCACACTTCACATATTGCTACCGTATGATATGAGGGTGTATGGAATTCAACTGGTCATAAGTGTTTTTATGTGCATTATAGCCCATTGCAGCATTTTCCTACACAGCTTGGAAGGGGAAAACAATTGCAAAAGGGTATGTCCCAGAACCATTTCACATAAGTCATGCTAAAAGGCACGTTTGCAGGAGAACAGCTATGAGAGTAATGAAATGGCTATCATTGTACATTGTTTGAAAATTATAATCTTGGTTTGCTCAGACTAGTGAAGGTATTGGCTGATCTTCGGATTGGCAAAACCATCAGACCCCCCACACACACACACACACATTTTAGCACTATGCACTGAACGCTTGGTCTAATCAGACGTGCATGTATTGGCCGACCTGAAGGATCGGCAAAACCATTGGACCACCACCCCAACATGCCAGCACTACATGTTGAAATGTAAATGTAATTTAGAAAATAATGTTGGTTTGTAAATTTTTTTAAATATTTTGAAAAAAATTGTTGGAGAACAGAAAGCAAAAAATTATCAGCCCGGTAACATTACATTTCATTATTTTTGCAAGCAACAATGCCATCAAGCATCCACATTGGGTGTAAATCACAACAACTAAATTTTTTCATGACCAATTCTAAATTTTGATCTCAATCATCATTATTTTCAACCACTATTGATCCACTGCAAGATGAAGGTCTATCCAAGCTCAATCCATCACCGATCTCTAGCCTCTCTTCTTCATATCACTCCAGCATACGTCCTTATTTCATTCATCCATTTCACATGTGGTCTTTTGCTAGGTCTTTTTATAATCTCTTCTAATCCAGTTTAAGATTTCAACTGTCAATCTATTATCTCTTTTATCAATACATCCAGCTTAGCTCCATTTGTGTCTCTTAATTCTTTCATTGATGTCAGCACCTGTTTGTTCGCTCTCTCATTCTTGGTACTCCTAATATACATCTCTTCCAATACTTTGTTGAATGATCTAAAGTCTTTGTATTGCCCTTCTATTATGTGTCTAAGTCTCAGATCTATAATTTGATCTCAATACTATTTTGTAATTCAATAAATTCTATCAAATGCATATCAGTATTGCAACCCGGTGACTTGTCGACGTCGCTATTTCTGTATTTACACTGTTCTGTTGACGATTCCCTTTTACGAACCTGCTGTGTTATTTCGTCCGGGGTTTACATAATGTTTTGTGAAAATAATTTCAAACACATATACACGTACGCTTTTATTTGTTTCATACGTAGATTCAGATTGAACCCGAGTAATAGGCGCCAGGAGAACCTTTACAAGCTCGCCACGCACATGCACATGCTCACTCAACTATATCACAGAACATGCCCAAGCATCACTCCAGCGGACAGCAAGAAACGAACACAGCAACACTATTTCCGAACTAGATCGCACCTTACCGTTAAACAATATTGAAACACCTTTATCACTGTTGGGCCCGCCCTATAAGAATAAATTAACCATAACTTAACATTAACATAAGAATTGTATGACAAATATAAACGCTATAAATATACTTAAATCTTAACTAAAATATTAAATGTACCCGTTCAACTTATACAACATAGATCACTCTCGCACTCATTCAACATTATTTAAATAAATTTGAAATTCCAAGCGATCAATAAAAGCATTATTAATTAAATGAATGATTTATTTAGAAAAACTGGGTAAATAAAATTATCATGCAGATATATGATTTAGTAAGTCTAGATAACATAATTACGGAATTAGGTATGAATTTGCACAGATATTTGCTGAATCTTAATTGTACATATGATTCTGGTTGAGTTCTTTAGTGATTCAATTTGGTCATTAGTAATTTTATCATTTTACACTTAATGTTTGTAAATCGTTCTCCACTTTAAAGTTATTTTAGCTGGTGCATGAATGTGTGAGCAAATGTTAAAATATAACTACCTGTGGAACGAGAAGACTGTAATGGGATCCTGAGCGATGTTTTCCTTAATTCACCATGCCGGCTTTTGGTGGGGCTTCCAGGGCGTGTGTGGTCCTTGAGTTCATTTTCTCCGAGGTTGAGAGCATTCTAGGATCGATCAGCGGTGCCAGGTGCGAAGGTTCGGCGGCCAAGCCGCGAATTTTGGATTCAGCAACGCATTTCGTCTGGTATCACACAAAGTTTAGGTTAAGAAGTCCAAGTACTTAATCAGAAGCTCTGCCAAAAAAAATTAATAATACTCTCCGCTAAAATTCAAATTAATTTCGCCTTCCACAACTCTTAATCAATAATTAATAATTGTAATTAATGTCTCTCTCCAGTTCTGTCTTGCCTTTTTCTTCTCTCTTCTTTCCCGCCGTGACACCTTGAATTTTTCCTCCAATCTCTATCATGCACTCATAAGTCATTAGTTCTTATTTGCTAATCAAGGATCCTCTTTATTTAATAGTTTCTGTGACATTTGCACCACGTGGGAATTTAATTTAGTTTTTCCATTTTTCTTACATATTGTTTTAGCCGGAGTCAGAAGTCTAAGTAGTACAATAGCAGTGTACACTTTTTATCACCTCTGTTTCTAAATTTGGATTGTTATCTAGACTTTACCAACATACATCCTGCTTATTGTTTCAAATTCTCTAAATTTTAATCTACTAATTGCCCCCCCATTCAAAATATCTTAGATCGCTTGGAATCTTTTAACCTATTGCAGATTAATTAATTTACTTATCTTTTTTCTTTCTTTTTTGTTTAAAAATGATTTAATAAAAAAAATTCTAATTTGTTCTCGATCATTCTTTTTTTTTTTAAAACGAAATAACAAAAAAAAGCAAACTTACAAATAATGATTATAATAAATTTAATTCCTCAAAAAAAAATAAAAACTCTTTTAATTTTAGTTCAATAAATCTGACAGGTACTCATATATAGCTGCGATCTGCTTTAGAAACGGCTGTTTCTCGTTTATTCTTAAAACAAGATCGTTTTTTAAAAAGTTTTGTACCTGTCATTTATTTCGTCATTAATATATATCTTTAACTTTCCTAGGTTCAAACCCTATGTAACGCTATTCCGTTACAGTATTAATTTATTAGTCGATCTACAATTTCTGTTAAAATGAGTTTTTGGAACCTCTCAGTACATCTTTATGCATCATTTCTTTGATTATAAAACTTCTGCACTTATTATAGTCCATCTTATCTATATTTCTATTTCAAATGGTCGTAATTCATATTACCCTACACTGTTTTAAACAGCAATAATTTTGAAATAAATATAGTAATATCGCAAAATAATAATGATAACGTTTTTGGCTTAGGAATTCATAGGGGTGGACCATGATCCAAGTACTTTTAGTATCAAAGTCTGCTATTCTATACTGCACCAAGTCAATAGGTCAAATAATAATGAAGTGCTTTATTGCAAGGTAATTTATAAGGTCTAAAAAACAGAATTAAGCCATGATCCAAACAATTTGAGCTCAGGAGTTTTCCATTCTACCACTGCAGCAAAGCATGCTGGGAATTCAAAAAAGAATATAGTAATTGGATGGTAGTTTATACATTTAGGCATCAGAAGTGACAGTGCTGAGCTGCAATCCATGAACCTTAACCTTCAGAGTCTACCCCTCTGGAAATTGAGAAGGAATGTATTAATTGAATGGTTTATTATTCACTTCATAAGAAGTTCAAATATCAAAAGTAACAGAGCTGGGCTGTGATTTATGGACCTTGAGCTCCAACGTCTGTCACTCTACCACTGCAGCAAAGCATGCTGGGAACTCAGAAAGAATATAGTAATTAAAGGCTTATTATTCAGGAGTTCATCAGCAGTGACAAAGCTGGGATGCGATCCATAGATTTGAACTCCAGAGTCTTCCACTCTATCATTGCAGAAAAGCATGCTGGGAACTCAGAAAGAATATTGTAACTGAATGGCATATTATTCAGGAGCTCATCAGCAGTGACAGAGCTGGGCTGTGATCCATGGATCTTTAACTCTAAATTCTGCCACTGCAGCAAAGCATGCTGGGAACATGGAAGGAATATAAAATTTAATGGCTTATTATTCAGGAGTTCATCAGAAGTGACCAGAACTGGGCTGCGATCTGTGGACCTTGAGCTCCAGATTCTGCCACTGCATCAAAGCATGCTGGGAACTCAGAATATAGTAATTGAATGGCTTATTATTCAAAAGTTCATCAGCAGTGACAGAGCTGGGATGCAATCCACGGAACTTGAGCTTCAGAGTCAGCCATCCTATCACTGCAGCAAAGCATGCTGGGAACTCAGAGACTATAGTAATTGAATGGTTTATTATTCAGTAATTCATCAGATATCACAGAGCTGGGCTATGATTCATGGACATTGAGCTCCAGAGCCTGACATTCTACCACTGCAGCAAAGCATGCTGGGAACTCAAAAAATACATTAGTAGAATGGCTTATTACTTGGAACATCAGGAGTGACAGAGCTAAGCTGTGATTTATGGACTGTGAGCTCCAGACTCTCCACTTTACCACAGCACTAAAGCATGCAGAATTAATAACAATCGTAATCAAATAGTTTACTGATTAAGATGTTAGAAATTGAAAAAAAGAGAACTATGCTACAATCCATGGGTCTCGAGTCCAGAATCAGGTCAAATAAATTCAAATAATCTATTGCTCAGGAGTTCATAAGAAATTCAAGGACTAGAAGAAACGGGTTTCAGCTATAACCCTTGTAGCTTGAGATCCAGAGACATCCATTCCACCACAGCAGCAAACCAAACATGATAAATAACAATAAACATTGGTATTTCTCAACAGTTAATAAGTTGAAGGACTGGATGAAATCAAGATGAATTACAGTCCATAAACCTTGAGCTCCCAAATGTCACTTTACTTCTGCCCAAAACCAGGCAAGGACCGATCGTGTTGTTTTTTAACGACTGTAAACCGATCTCTTTAAATTTTGCAAACAGATCTGATAAATAAATAGCATACAATTATATTGTAGACATCACTAATAGAAGTATGTGTTTGTGAATTCAAAAGACTATGGCAGCTTTACAAAGCTCTTAAAATTACCTCAGGACAACTACACTGAACTTGTAATGTAAAGTAATAGCCATTCAAAATTATCCCTTTTAATATCAAACCGCTAAACAATCCAGTTGTTAAAAGAATATTTGACTTTATTTACATCCATGGTAATCATTTTTAGAGATTGTGAAATGTATCATAGGATTTTTCACAAGCAAATAATTATACAATAAAGAGTAATAATATTCAGCATATTTGCAAATAAAATTGTTCTCTAGCTGAATCAATTGGGTCCCTATTCCATATATTAAAACTAGAAGAGATTACAAGATACCAACCAACATAAAAAGCTATGGATTACGTACACAAAGAGATAAGCACCTATAAACATCTGATACCAATTCCTGCTAGCATATAACATACTATTAGAAGTAATTCTCATCTTTGTGTTCCACAGAAATCTCTTGTAAACTTGGATGGAAAATGGATGCTAGATGGCGCTATTAGATCCATAACCAGAACTATTCAATACATATCACTCAATTAGCTCTGATGTATGGCTTTCATTAATAAGGAACATGTTTTTAATACACCTGGAATTTCTGCACCCTCTCAAACATTTGCCTTTTATTTTTTACTACCCTTTAATAGCTTAAAAGTCCAAAATGTTTTTTGTGTTTTGAATCCAAGACAACTAATTTGTTTAATTATTTAGATATGGCACCAGGCACATTAGATTCACGTTTCACACGATTAAGATATAAGCAAAATACAGGTCAGGGAATGTAGATAAAGACCAGGAGAGATGTCTTCAAAGTGGAAAAAGAATTACTCCTAATAGTATAATAAGCTATTCTTTACATCAGCAGTCGCCAATCTTTCATACCTCAAGAACCACTAAATTAATCATTTTGAACCGCATGAACCACTAATATCATGTTTTAAAAATGATAAATACATTTGTAAAATAATGATCAGAGAACTTCCATTTTATTAATATGAAATGCACCTATTTAATATAAGAAAATTATAAATGTCACTTCAGTATTATTCCATCACTCTTGATTCCCTCTCTCTAGTACTTTTCATAAATTTAGTGCAATATAAATGTGAAAATTATCATTCAGAATATAAGAATTTTTTAGAATACATATATAAAAATAATGGTCAGATTTTTCTATGACCACCAAAATTTTCTCATGTACCACAAATTGCCTAAGAACCATCAGTTGGTGATGCTGCTTTTGATTGTTTATATAAAAAGAAACCATTATTATTTCTGGATAGCAATGGATAGAAGTGGAAGATGAAATACAACTGTGAGGCAGATGTATCCTACAAAATATCTGACAAATAAAGTGTAATGTCTTCGCCCCTAAGCTTTTCCAGAGGGGTAGAAAAACACAATCTCTTAAACCCGTTGTCCGCAAATAGCTCTTACTAGCTTTACGTATCCACTTCTGTTAACAAGACTGTAACAAGTGCGCGATGTTTTCCTCTAGCAGTTTATATATCCACCTGAGTTCTTTTGTTTAGTCTTATCTGCTACATTTTGAAAACTTAATCGCGTGTTTTCCAAATCCGTTTTATTGTTCTTACTTTAATTAGTTATTTTTATCTCTGTAAAAAATAATCCCACAACTTGCTTTTAATTATAATTATTTTCCATTATAATTATTTTTACTTTCAACTAAAATAAATCGAAAACTTCTGGAGTAAATTGTCTCTAGTAAACTCGCTGTTTATTTCTCACAATGAATACAACACTTCCTCCCCTCACTCCAGAAGTTAGAGTTTATTTACATTACACATAATCATCCAATATGCACGTTTCCTTTTTCAGCTTGGAGAAAACTTGATTTTTCCTATTAATCGATATAACCTTGATAATTGTGTGAACTCTTCTTTTTTCTCGCCACCTTGAGTGCTTTTTTTCTCTCGCTTGGAGAGACTCTGGGTTTTTTCCTGTTCTGCGGTTTTTGTCTCTGGCCGCTCACTGTCTAAAGATTTCTGTTCTAAAAAATCTTCGAACATGTCAATTTCATTTTCACTTTCAGCCATCTTTTCCTGTAGTTTTATTTCATACTGCTGCCAACTCTCTACCTGTTCGGATAATTTTGACATTGCGAGTTCACTTTTTAAATCTTCGTTCGATCTTTCCAAAATCTGACATTCTGAAAATTTGCTTTGTAATTTTTTACTAAATTGTGAATTTTGTTGTTCAAGTTCTTCTTTTAATTTATTTAATTCATATTTGGTTATTTTCCTTGCTGCTAGCAAAAGTTAAGTCAATGCATTTCCAAAAGTAATGAAAAGAAAATAGTACTCACCAAAGTTTTTGTGAATTTCTTTATCTGTTTTGTGGTAAGTGTTATATCCACACTTACGACTGTGCCAATGTTATATCTGCACTTACGACTGTGCCAATGTTATAACTGCAAGTCATACTGTGCGGTCAGCAAATAACGTTATACAATTCCCACGCTGTTCTTTTTCAACGGTCTGCAAGAAGCTCTCCAACGAATTGGTCTGCAATGAATGCTCACCAACGAATTGGTCTGCAATGAAGCTCTCCAAAGAATTGGTCTGCAATCTCTCTACTGAATTGGTCTGCAATGAATGCTCTCCAAAGAATTGGTCTGCCATGAAGCTCTCCAAACGAATTGGTCTGCAATGAAGCTCTCCAATGAATGCTCTCAATATCTCCACTGCGGTCTCTTCAGCTACACCCGTGAACTACATTTCCACTGGGCACTGATCATTAACCGCCAGCACTGATGCGAGATATCTCTACTTAAATACTGCTTACTCAATACTGCTTGACTGCTCTCTACTGCTCTCTCTATTACACTGCTAGATGTTACCCAGTCTCATATTGCTCTCTGACAACTGCAATGATCAATCAATGCACTGACCAATAAGATAACATCTCTTATCTAGAAACATTTGTAATTAGCAAATATTTCTAGGAATTGTCGATCGCCATTACGTCAATGCACTAATTAAATTCCTCAGCTATCAGAGCACGATCTAAAAACAGCCTTACGAATAAATTCTAGTTTTTTCTGGAGTGCACAAACATGTCTGCCATTTTACAAAACACTACACACCTCCCTCCATTCCAGAAAAACCCTTGTTCCTCCCTCCATTCCAGAAAAACCCTTGTTGCTATTTCTACTTTCCTGTAATTTCATTAAGAAATGTACGATTTAACTCTGCTGCTGAAACTTTTTCACCAGTAACCTTCAATGGTGACTGCGCAAGCGTTTTATTTCCAAACTTTTCACTTCCGTTGTTAACGTTACTAATTGGGATTGACATTTTCACCCGGTTTCTCTGTCTATGGCTAAACTTGTAGTTCAATGTATTCGCTACTCCCAGGTTTCAAATGCGACTGCACCAATGTTATAATGTCTTTGCCCCTAAGCTTTTCCAGAGGGGTAGAAAAACACAATCTTATCGAAACTCGGCTGAACAACTCTTAAAACCGTTGTGCCGCAAATAGCTCTTAATAGCTTTACATATCCACTTCTGTTAACAAGACTGTAACAAGTACGCGATGTTTTCCACTAGCAGTTTATATATCCACCTGAGTTCTTTTGTTTAGTCTTATCTGCTACATTCCGAAAACTTAATCGCGTGTTTTCCAAATCCGTTTTATTGTTCTTACTTTAATTAGTTATTTTTATCTCTGATAAAAATAATCCCACAACTTGCTTTTAATTATAATTATTTTCCATTATAATTATTTTTACTTTCAACTAAAATAAATCGAAAACTTCTGGAGTAAATTGTCTCTAGTAAACTCGCTGTTTATTTCTCACAACGAATACAACATAAAGAAGATAATTTAATCATCTAGCCCCAAAAATGAAATCAGTAAAAACATTTATCATCCATACTCTACGATTCTCAGACAGCTGCACTTATTCATCAGTATCACTGATCTCCCAAGTGTAAATCCAGGGAAAATCCTGCTTCACCATATGTAGAATTAAATTTTTTATCCCCCCCCCTCTTTGTAATCTAATTTTAATTTTAAATAATTTAACTTATCCATTGGGTCACCACTCATGCTACCAGAATTGTAGTCACTATTTGAACATAGTATGGCACATTTGAAATTTCCTTCTCTGGTGAACTGTGTTTATATTTTCTTATACGATCTAACTTCATTTGAATCATAAACTGACTTATAAAACTAATAAAACAAATAATTGAAGGTTTTATAATTTAATCATTAATAATAATTGAATGGTTTTTATTGGTCAAGAGTTCATAAGCAATTCGAGCTTTCGAAGACCCAACTGCATGCGATCTGTGGAATTTCACCTTCAAAGTCAGCCATTTTACCATTGCATTATGCATTTAGTGAAATTATCATTTACCATTGCAACATCAAAAGGAATCAGTATATACAATTTTTATATGGTCTCTTTAACACATACATGTAAACACCACACACAACACATAAGACTAGTAGAAAATAATAAAAACATAATATTGATCCTGACAGTCTATTATCTAGTTGATTCATCCTGCTTTCAGTCAGAGAACATACATGCAGTACCTTTTTCTATATTTCCAAACTTTTTATAGCAGGGTTTTATGAGAAATATTTGGTGAATTAAGATGGAAACAAAGGGAATAAATATACACAAGTATTATTTAAGACATCTGGATTGTGAAGGTGATAAGAATATTTGAAAAATAGCTTTTTTACAGCTTCAGGAAATATAGCAAGAATTATCGAATCAAAGTAATATATGGGATTCGAATTCAGACTTTCGCATGACTCTCAACTCTTCATGCCATCTCATATTGCTGACCCACCTGATCACACACATGTCGAAAAGATAAATAATCATCAATATACATATTTCGTGCTACACCAGCTATCATCAGTTGGTCCAGTACTATCTCCACACATATATACAATCACTGCCCAGCTTTATATTAAGATAGCCAATCTTCATACTTTAATGGACAGGTTTCAAACTACTCCAACCCACAACTCTTCAGCTGTTCATTTCTTTGAAAATCGGATGGTGGACAGAACTTTAATGCACTATGTTTTAATATGTAATTTAATACACTGTACATATGAATGTTCCATCATCAGATTTTCAATGAAATGGATGATTGAAGAGTTGTGGGTTGGAGTAGTTTGAAGCCTTTCCATTAAAGTATAAAGATTGGCTATCTTAATATAAAGATGACTACTGATTGTATATATGTGTGGAGATGGTAATCTGGACCAACTAATGATTGCTGGTTTAGCATGAAATATGTATATTGGTGATTATTTATCTTTTCAACGTGTGTGTGATCAGGTAGGTCAGCAATATGAGATGGCATGGAGAGTTGAGGGTCGTGGGAAAGTCTGGGTTCAAATCCCATATATATTACATTATATGTGAAGGTGTGTGTAAGCCTGTACAGTGTATTAAATTACAAATCAAAGTAAGAAAGTAGGACTAAATGATATTAAAAAGACAAGTAAAATTCTGTGAATGTTTTCAGAAGAATATAAAAATTGATAGCAAGGAATTAAAAGAAGTTAACAGTTGCAAATAAGGCAGATTATCAATACATATGAAAATATGATGGATGAAATTAATTAGTATTAAACTTGATAGAATGCTGTCGATAAAAATATCTTAATGCTGAGAAGAAATATATATATGTGTTTAAAAATATATATTTTTTAATAATTGCTTTTACCAATGCTTGCTTATGGTTCTGAAACTGGGGCATTAAACAGAAAAATAATATATAGACTTCAGGCTGTATAGCATAATGGGCATAAGGAAGAACTAAAATTAAATATAAGAATGAGAAAATAAGCGTGTACCACCAACATCATTGAAAAAAAATAAGAGACTTGAATGGGGTTGGGCTGACCATATTTTTAGAAAAGCTAATTAATGGATAAATGAACGTGCAAATTAGATGTCAAGAAACAATAAAATCTAGAAGGAATAAATCATGCATGAAATGAATAGATGATATGAAGGAAATTTACTGGACTGATGAGAACTATGGATCAAAGAAATTGAATTAAATAAGAAATCACCCTGCAGTAAAGTGATTATGGTTGAAAATAATGTTGATAAATCCTAAAAGAAATTCAAGGTGTCTGATTTTAGTAGAAGTTCCTTGTTTTATTTAAAGTTTTTCGTTTTTCCAAATTTAAAAAAAAATTATAATTTAAATAACATTTTGAAATTTTAATTACTATTTTTTTAAAAAAAAAAAAACCTATAAGAAGTTTGCAGTTAACAGAGAAAAAAGTGTTAATTATTCAAGAGTCCAGGTTTGAAATCAAAATTAGTGTACATATTTTTTCTGGATCCTGCCTTACAATCAATCCACAGAGCTGTCTATAAAACAATACCCAAACTTGAAACACATAATACAAATGATAATTTTATGTCTGATTTTAGTAGAAGTTCCTTGTTTTATTTAAAGTTTTTCGTTTTTCTAAATTTAAAAAAAAATTATAATTTAAATAACATTTTGAAATTTTAATTACTATTTTTAAAAAAAAAAAAAAAACCTATAAGAAGTTTGCAGTTAACAGAGAAAAAAGTGTTAATTATTCAAGAGTCCAGGTTTGAAATCAAAATTAGTGTACATATTTTTTCTGGATCCTGCCTTACAATCAATCCACAGAGCTGTCTATAAAACAATACCCAAACTTGAAACACATAATACAAATGATAATTTTATCTACTCATACAACCGATACACATGACCACCCACATGTGAAAAAAAAAAATCTCCAATATATGTATTTTGTGCTGAACCAGCACTCATCAGTTGATTCAGATCACCATCTCCCACATATATACTATTCAACTGATATCAATTAAAAAAAAACAACTCATAATTGTTTGAGCCTAAGTGTCATATCTCAATTTGTCTTCAAATAATGGACTAATACAGATACCTTACGTAGATCAGATTGAGCATTTATGACCACTAACCAATGCATATATAAAGAGGTAATGCATAGCCAATGGCTAGATGATGATCACTGAATCTGAATATTTCTATCAAGATAGGCGATCTGGCAATAAATATTCTTTTTGAAGGTAGGACTTAGAGAACTATTGTCACAAAGCTGAAAGACAGAATCCTCATTTTGTCCAACAACAATCATGTGATCATTGAAAGTGGGGTCAGGGGATGTTCACCACAAAGCTAAAAAACAAAATCCTTCTCTTCAACAATGGTCACCCTATCTTCAAAAAGACTTTATTGTCAGATCCCTTACCTTGATGGAAACATTTGGATTGAGTATCATTGCCTATTCACTAGTTCTAGCCATTGGCTATGTGTTATCTCTTTTATATATGCATTGGTTAGTGGCCATGAATGCTCAATCTGATTTAGATAAGTAAGAATCTGGATTAATCCATTACTTGAATCTGGATTAATCCATTACTTGAATCTGGATTAATCCATTACTTGAATCTGGATTAATCCATTACTTGAAGGCAAGGTGAGATGACCCAATTAATTCATTTGCATAATAATATGGATTTGACAATAGATTTATATATATCATAAAACTCAAGGTTGCAAAATATATAGAAACTGACCTGGCATTTGTTATTACAGATAAGCAAATGAGAGCCTAGGTTAAAACCTTGGAGTTTTTTTAAATTTGAATTTCGGATATGGTTGAATAGCATAAAGGAATAAAAATGGTGAGTGTTATGTACATTAATTGCATCGTTGAATTCTAATTTTTCCTCACTAAGACTATCATATCTGATATGTACATTAATTGCATCGTTGAATTCTAATTTTTCCTCACTAAGACTATCATATCTGACCTTGCCTTCAGAAGTGGACTATCCCAGATTCCTTCCTTATCTAATCGGTTTGAGCACTCATTGCCTCTAACCAATGTGTAAACATGTGGTTAACCATTGTATAAAAATAGCCTAAGAGTAAAACATAAGTATGGCCAAAGTGTAAACATGTGTATAAGATCTTACCATTGGTTAGTATGAGCCAATAAATGATAATCTCTGAATCCAATTGCTGCCAGTAAGGTCAGGGATCTGGTAAGAAGTAATCAGCCCTTTTGGAGGCAACGGATATATAAAGAGAGATAACGTCTGTCTAACCTGAATGACTGAAGGTGCTCTTACTTGAAACCACTTTCACTGTGAAGGTGTTTCTACTATAGTTATTACTGAGGCAAGTTCACGATAGGACTGGAAGCTGCTACAACTACAGCTGGAAGAGTCTTGACTAGAACTCATGAGGTAAGCTAATATATACAGTTGGAAGTAAGTTCAGTCATTTCAGCATGACCAGCTCATTATTGACCAAGTTATATGTAAAATTGTATTTATTAATGGTATAACATGTATGTATATTTGTTCTAATAAATTATACATATTAACTTTTTTTTTCTACGATAAAATTATATACATATTAACTTTGTGAGTGTTCATATTTTTTTGATATTACTGTTGGTTTATCTGTAACCTGTAATTCAGGCAAACACAACAGATTTGGCGCAGTCAGACAAAAGGAAAAATTTTCCCCTCGGCTAAAAAAATAGTATAAAGTATGGAAAAATAGTAATTATGTGAGTACGCTGTTAAATCACTATTCTTCCTAAATAAAAATCAGATTTGGCAGTTTGGAAAAAATACATGAGTACAAAGAAAAGAGACTCGTCTTATTTACAAACAGAGATAAAATTCTATCACTTAGATCTGCCCGAATGTAAAACAGATTCAGCAGATTCATAAGAAAAATTGACTGCAAAGTAAATCAATCGTGAGTGTGTATCTCGGAATAAAGCAACAGAAGCTCCCTCTAGAGGATTGTTAACTCCGTTGAGACAGTTACAAACAGTAGCTGTCAAAATTTAAAATTACAAGTGGTAACTCACAAAAATAAAAATTGGTATACCTTATTTCTCTCGCGAAGAAATGAGGGAAAATTAAAAAATGGCTAATTCTATTGGCTCTATGGAAGCTTTTGATCCAGCCCACCTGTGGACCAGACAAGCTATATAGAGCGGTTGATATTTTACCTACAAGCTAATCAGATCTAGAAGCCTGAGATAAAATTAGCCACATTAATGACCATAATAGGTCCTCAAACTTACGAGATACTCAAGTCACAATCTACGGTAGAAACACCAGCTGACCTAGATTTTGACAAAACGTTAACAACTATCACAGATTATTTACCCTCAAAGTCTTGACAATAATTCAGAGATATTTCAATCTCTGTGTCCAAGAGTGGGGGTGGATCTAGAGAGTTTGCAATGCGAATTCAAAGATTTCCTGAATGAAGCACTTCGTGATCATTTTATTTGCAGCATAAACGATCACAATTTAAGACTTAAAATGCTGATGATGGTGGATTGAGATTTTGAAACAACTGTGGCCCAAGCAGTACTAACACAATCAATAGCTATTCAGGCAAACCCATTAAAAAAATTACTAAAATATGATGTGCAAAAAAATTGAACATAACACTGTGTCGGTCAGACACTCAGTCAGCTCAGATAAATCAACAACAATGGGTATAAAACATTGCTTTAAATGCAATGAAAAAATGCACACATATACAGAATGTCCACACTGCTATACAACTTGTATGTTTTGCGAGTTGAAAATATAAAGGCTGCATGTCTGAAATTAAAAAGACAGCTGATATGAAAATGAAAATATCCAGTACAAAAACAACAAAAGCTATTATAAGAAAAATAAACAAGTTGCCTGTATAAATCACATTAACCATGATCAATCTGGATTTGTGCATAATATTATAATTAAGGATATGCCAGTTACAATGGAATTGGACACAGGGTCTGCAGTGTCCATATTTCAAAAAAAATCTGGGCTATAGTTAACAAGAATAATGAATATAAGCTGCACCTTAGCAGCAAGTCAATCAGACTATCAGGACAATAAAATTAAACTATTATGCCAAACAAGTTAAAATTACTATGTCTAACAAGACTATAAACCTACCTCTAGTGATGGCATCAGGTGATCATAGCATCTTATTAGGCTGTGATTGGTTCAGTCACTTAGGCTTTGCAGTGACAAAAATGAACCAGATCACAAACAGCAAGCAAAATGAATCAAAACATGCCAGCAAAGGACAGAACACTTCAGTGGCCTAAACCTGAAAGTTCTGATATAGACTCCATGTGGATCATGCTGGCCCATGGAAAGGCAAACTGCTAACCAATAAATACCTGCAAACTAATCTGTCAGACCTGAAACCTGATTCCAAATGCCCACAAAAAGAAAATAGCAAGATAAAAGTACAAATAGGCACTCAGGTGCTATGTAGAATGTAGTATGTATCCACAAAATGGATACCAGCTGTGAGTACACAACTGAAAGGACTCTACACTGTAATAATTTAAACAGATGGGTATCAACATCATTACCACCTAAGCCAACAGACGGAATCACATAGAAACAAATACATCAAGCAAAAATGATGTCTGCCAAACCCAAGACAGCAACAACACAGGCAAACATCCAGGGCCAAGGCCATCAAACAAGAGTGATGAGCAAGACAAAAACAACAATAAACCTGAAAAGCCAACAAAGCAGACAACACATAATCCATCTCATCTTGATGACTACATTTTCTAGGGCTAAATTTAGCCAGGGATTGTCATATCTAACTTGCCTTCAAAAGTGGACTAGTCCAGATTCCCTTATCTAATCGTTTTGAGTACTTGTTGCCACTAATAATGTGTAAACAAGTGGATAACCAATGTATAAACATAGCCTACAGGTAAAACATAATTATGGCCAATGTGTAAACATGTGTATAAAATTCTACTATTGATTAGTACAGGCCAATAGGCAATGATGCTCTCTGAGTCCAATTGCTGCCAGTAAGGTAGGGGATCTGGCAATAAATAGTCAACCTTTTTGGAGGCAAGAGATATAAGCATATAAATATAGAGAGATAATGTCTGTCTAACCAGAATGACCAGCTCATTAATAAGTTATATGTAAATATGTATTTATTAATGATATAACAATCACTACTGGTTACTACGATGTCAATTAATCTTCAAGAATAATAACTGTGATTTAATCTTTACATTTTGTAAGATCATAGAGAAAATTAAGATAAGAGATCGAAAAATAGCCCCTATAGGAATATTTAATGATACCTGGGCAATTTATCAGTTGCCTAAAACTTGAATATTCCACCCCCCAAAAAATCAAGAACTCTCAATTATGAACAATCCCTTGCAGCCTCAAGCTCAACCAGGTATTGCTGGAGGTTTAAACACAAGATAAACCATAGATAGCAATGCTTAATAATCATAAAAATACATTGTTTTCACATTGAATTTCTAATTGACCAATAAATTCTAATTTTTTAAAAAAAAAACATGTATGTATATTTGTTCTAATAAATTATACATAGTAACTTTGTGACTGTTTATATTTTTTGATATTACTATTGGTTTGGATCTGAAACCTGCAATTCAGCCAAACACAACAAAGACAAAAACCATAAACGGGGCTGGAGATTTTTAGCATTATATTATCTGATATTCAGTGATTGCTCAAACTGTCAGTAGATGGCTCTAAAATAAAAACTACGTTTATATGACCAGGATATAATGTAATAAAACGCTGGTTCTATACCTGCTTTAAATTTTTCTGTTTATCTTTTATTACTTCTAATTATTAATATATACCTCAAAATACTGACTAGATTATGAAAATGTCCGTACTTTACTCCTCAGGGTTATGTAGCTTATATTTTGCCTCGCATTAAATTTAACATGTAGGTATAAGTACCTTTATAAATTTATTGTTTCTTGTTGTGTTTTCAACTTGATAAAAGAATTAAATTATTTATATATTGTCATTCTTAACGGTACATTATATGATGCAATTTTTTTAAAAAATGACTATTTCTGATTGTGCTTTGAAACTAGTAAAAGTAAATTATTTATATATATATGTGACGTCATAAATAGTCACGACTTGTATCGGTTTACTTTGAATTGAAATACCTATGTAGTTTCTGTTTGTAGATTTAATACAATTATATACAGTGCTCACGACATATGAAATAATATTTACTATTTTTGTAAATTAAATATATATTTTTATACTTATTACAAAGTTTACAGATGTAACGTCATACTATTCTACTCTGAAGAATTAATTACTAATTTGAATATTAAAGGAAATCAATCAACGAAACTATTGCAAATGTTTACCTGTGTTTTTTCACGAAACTTGATGTAATATAGTTGCATAGTTGGAAATGGTAATAATTCTTATTTAGAAATATATTTTTAAACAGATTGAGATAACATCGACGACACAAGATAAACAATGCATCTTTTATTATACACAGTTTTACAGATAAGATAGCGACTCAATATTATATAGGATTTCGTAGTTACAGGGCCGGCCCAAGAAAAGCGAGACTGGTGTGTGTGTGTGTATGTATTTTACAATGGTAAAAAAAATACTTATACGCAGATGTATAAATCAAGTCTAAAACGATTCCCTTTAATAAAATTTTTATTTATTTTGAATGAAAATTCGCCAAAAAAAAAAAAATGGTATTCAAGAAAACAAAATATAATTTATTACATTGTACGTATTTTATTTTGTTTAATTAAATATTGATACCATAAAATTACACAAATTAGTACTTTATAAATATATTAAATAACCTCAGTATTATCAAATATATAAATAAAGATACAATAAAAGACAAATGACCCCCAAGATGCATTTCGTGCTTAACCAGCACTCATTAATGGATGGTAGCAAAGATGTGGGTTGAGTTAATTTAGCACTTGCAATTCAAAATGTAATAACATTACAAATTAGTACTTATAATGTATAAATAATTACTTATTATTTATAAATTATAAATATGACGATGCAATTTTTTGAGAAAACAAAACAAGTGCTAAAGCTAAACTGAAATATCATCATTATCAACAACCATTATCAATCCACTGCAGGATGAAGGTCTCTCCAAGTTCAATTCATCTTCTCCGATCTCAAGCATCTTTTCTCCACATCACCCCTGTACACTTTTTTATTTCTCCATCCATCTCACATCTGGGCTCTTTCTGGGTCTTTTACAATCTCTTGAAATCCAGTTTAAGATTTCAATTGTCCATCTATTATCATCTCTTATAGAAATATGTCCAGCCCAACTACACTTCAGTCTTAATTTTTTTTACTGAGGTCAGTAACTCCTGTTTGTTCTCTTATCCATATATTGTGTTTTTGATCTCTTCTTGTTACTCCCAACATGCATCTCTCCATACTTCTTTGAGTGGTCTAAGATCTCTGTATTGCTCTTGTATTAAGTGTCCAAGTCTCAGATCCATAAGTAAAAACTGGTAAAACACATTTATTAAAAACCTTCTTTTTCACATACATAGGCATATTTCCTTTTAGTATCTAGTTACTTCTACCAAAAGCACTCCAACCATGTTTAATTCTATGATTAATTTCATCCGTAAATCTTAATATTAAATCACCTCATATGGTTAAAAAAAATCCAGTACTACCCTTTGTGAAATAAATATATTTTGAAGCTGGCTATTTTGAAATACGGACTCTAATATATTTAGATGTGATATATTGGACTATTTCCATCATCTATGAGTGAATGTGGAATATATAGAAAAATTTAAACTTTATTTAAACTTTCCAAATACAAACAACTTGTTAGCAATAATACACAAATAAACAACACGGGTTAGTAATTACACAATGTTTCAAGTTGTATTATTCTCCACTCTTCTTTGGGTGTTGCTGATCTGATATGCACAGTGACAGTATTCACATAGAAGTTGAACTCACCCCTTTTGATTCTTGAATATCGAATTTAAGGCAAATGCTCTAACCAACTCAGCTATTCTGTCAAAGGCAAATATTTAATATATTTATTTCAAAGAGAGTGGTGCTGGATTTTTTAATTACGTGGGGTGATTTAATGCAATACAATATATTCTTTTGGTACTTACGTATTAGTTTTGTGACACAGCACATATTAGATCTGTTGCACCTTTTCACATCCGCAGTAAATGTGTATGTAACATTGCAATTAGGTCAAATAAATCCAAGTAAATCTGAATTCATATCAAAATGTATTTGTATCCAATCTCCGATCTGGTAACAAAAAGAAATTTTTTTTCCAAAACCAATTTTTTTTTACCCAGTTTTTGTTTAAGATTTCATTCTGACAACAGTGTGATTTCAATTGGATTGCATTTGTTCTTTGTAGTTATTGCCCATTTTCAAATTCATTATTGTCACCATCGTAATTAAATTTTTTTGTGAATTTTAATTCAATAAATAAGATTGCTTATGAAGAGAATTATTCTTCATCTGTGTGATTCCACATTAGCAAAATATTTAAGTATACACATTGCATGTGAAGCAGTCAATCTTAGCTTAAGATTGAGCTTCATGTTTCCACCTACTAACCTATATTTAAATCCTATATCTTATCCCGCTCCTTTTGTCATATATATATATGTTATATATATATATTTGAAATGCGCGCCTAAATTTATCAATTTTAACTTTCAATAACATTTTATTATTAATTTTATGATTATTAATTCTATTATTAATTATTAGTTCTTTTTTATTAAAGTATTATAGGTGTGATTCAAATATATATATAGGAGCAAAAAAACTTACTAACAATATTGATTTTAAATATTTTATTATACGTCATTTTTAAAACTTTTTCTTTTTAAATTGCTTGTTTTTTTGTTTTTTTTTAAACTGTACATTTTGTAAAATCCAATATGGAAGATGCTATAGTAATTGTCTAAAAATAATTAAAGGGGTTGGAAGCACTATTGTTTTAATCATGGGGTAGGTATTTTAATTAAAGTTTTACTTAAAATAAAATGGGATTAAGATTAGAGATACTTTTGTTAAAAACATGTCAAATCTATTTCTAATCTGGAAATAGATTTGAATTTATTTTTGGACATTATCTTACAGTTGCATCTTCAAAACCAACTGATAAAAGAAAAAGTATAAAATGACTGAATTTTGAATCAGAGAGAGATTAGCTACTATTGAGATAACTGACTGTAAACATATTCCACGTCACTGTGAAACTAAAAATGATGTAGTATAAATCCACCAACTTTCTCGGCCCTGTCGGGTCATCATCTTCAGCAGCCATCTCATTCTGCTGCCCAAGAGGAAGTAAAAGCCCAACTTAAGAACTTTAATGATAATAGAAGCTTGCAGTTATTTAAGAACTTTCATTTCAATTGCCGTGCACGTGCAATATTTTAAATTGGACTCTTAACATTGCAAGGTAACTTCCAAACCGCCACCATTGAAACTAAACCTAGCTTGATTAATTAATCTCGAATCCCGCTATCAAGATTTCTAACGTATTGTTCAATTTTCTATCTGCTAAATTAATATGTAAATGTAATTTGCTCTTAAATGATTTTTATAAATCTAATTTTCTCTCATATGCTCTAACTTTCTTTAACTTTGGTGCGGTTATTTATTTATAGTATTTATTACTTGATTTTATATGTATGCCTTTTTTTTATTAATTTGCCAATCTCAAACAAACTGGCGAGCTTAATTTATAAAAATCTTTTCTGTCATTTTTAAGTAAACCTTCACGAAGCAAGTTATTAACGTCCCCTAAAAATATAATGCATTATTAATAAACATACTCGCCAGATTGTTTTTCGAGTCAACATTTTATTTATGATAAAAATATATCTGTTTAACTCTGGGTTTTCTACCCGGGAGAATCCAGAACTCAAGCTAATTAATGCTCTGAAACCTTATTTATTTTAAAATATTATTTATTCAATTATGAAAGGGTGACTTATTAATTGTTTTCTATATATAACTGCTAGTTTTTATTTTATTGTTCCATACTCTTAAAATATCAAATACAGTCTTTAAATATTCCAGTTATTATAAAATCAACGAAGGTGGGATTTATTTATTTTAAATAGCAGAAAAGGAGGGGGTCAAATCTTAACATATAGTTATTAGGTAAATCTTAATGTTTCTTTTACTAAATAAAATCTTCATGTATATTTTATTAAATGAAATCTTTCTCTCTATATATAATTGCATAGCGTATTATTTGTCTAAATTATGGTATTCAAACAAGGGTCATTTATTTTTAAAGCAGTAAATTATATTTCATGTCGTTAGGAACATTCGGTCATACTGCGTTACTGACATTTAGCATATCTTCATATATGTATTACATGCTTCTAGTCTTCTAATCTGGGGGTTGCGACAAGTTCGAACCCATAGATTTCTCATTATATCCACTTATTCCATATAAAATGCCTCTGGCGGTGATCCCGTAAGTTTGGCACACTATGCATATCACTTCTTCATATAAAAAGGCCTCTGGTGGTGATCCCTAAGTTTGGCGCACGCTATGCCCATCCACTCTCTTCGTATCAAGGCCTGCATGTCGGCGATGACCACAGCATGCCTATCCACTTCGTCTTTCATTCAGAAGCATGACCTTTTCCTCTTAGTTATTTTTAGGCTATTATGTCAGCACCGCAAACTTCTTTGTATTATTATTTCTTTTGCTTCATGGCCCAGTTTTAATGCTGTAATATTAACATTGCGCTCTGCTCAAAATATATATAAATGCCAACTATTACTAGTTTTATTAATTAAATTTATTTCAGTCTTATACAATCCCACCATCGTATTTTGTTATTTATCTATTTAAGAGTATTTGCCTTGGGGAAAATAAAGCGTTCTTCTTACCAGCGCTAATTAAGAGAATTTTCATTAAATATTTTTGTCATATGATTAACGTTTTCCAAATGTATTTTATTTATTTTCACGACCATAATGGCGTGAAAATAGTTTATATTATATTTGTAATGAATCTCGGAATGCTCCCCTAAATAATGTTAGTCACCACGTTTCAGGACCGTAATCCAAAGCGTTAATAGCAATATTATGTAATTGTTTCTAATAATCGATTGGCATCTTAATATTGGACCCACCAAAGATGTGTGTTTATTTGTAATATATTATTTAGCTAATAAAGAGCATATGAGAAATAATAGCATGAATGACACTATGTAATTATCTACCGCTTGCTCATTCACACACATACTAATGTAGTTAATATATAAATGTATAATAATTTGTCAGTATATTAAAATATATTTTATTGTCTAACTTATTTGAGTAGTTCGAATTCCTTCTTTTCTCCACTTCCAAAAGTAAAGCCTGCTTATATATATTTTAGTTTAGTCATAGTTAATAGATGTCTCATTGTTTTGCTCAGCTTTGCTAGTCAGCCAGATTTAAAATTAATTCTCTTGTGCCATCACTACTATGTTATTCATTAGGTGTTAGATCTGGGGCTTAGAGAGTGGGTTCGAATCCAGGCTGATCCCTGACCTAAATCTTGGGCTTGACTGGGTTTGAAGTACATTTTGTGAGTTCCAGCTCATGTTAGATGGATAAACATGTTTTGACCGGTATACATGTAGCTGAAAAATCTACGCCAACACACAAATAGTGCTTCTCCAATTGTTTACTTCGCATGTGATAATCATTGAAGGTCAAATTATAATATTTTTGGCAAAAAAAAAATAGTTATGTTTAGCAAATGACAACTATTTTATTTTTTCATTTTCATAGAAAATGTATATCATACAGGTGCAAGGCAATGTACGGCCACACTATTCTCTAATTACTTAAGACGATTCCCAAATAGTTATATCTATTCAACACCCTTAACTTTATATCCATGATAAATATTTTCTGTCTTCTATTTCCCCAGTATTAATTATCATTACTTTTGATTTCTCTTTACTAAATTGAATCCCCAGCTCTTTGACCACCTTTGCACATGTCCTCAGCATAACTTTCATATTTTTTCATTCTTTCTGTGTACAAGAAGACATCATCCACAAAAAAAGATCCACAAATAATAATATACTTCCTTGCCACCTACTAATGGTATTTCTACTCCTCTTCCTTGTCTTGATATTACTCTCTCCAATTGTCTCAAATACAACAAAACCAAAAATCCCACCCCATTTTTAACTTTAACTGATTCTATACATTACTATCTTAACTTAGTGCTATCTATTATCAGTATAAATAATCAATGGACACTAATACTTTTCATTGACAGAGATAAATATTTATAATTTAGTTGGGGGATTTGGATAGAATTACTATCTACTGATTATTCTTTTTTTCAAATGAACTGCTATAGAATAAAGGGATAGAATGGATTATTGCTCTCAAAACACTTATTCCAAAAGCCATTTGAGGGGGAAATAGCTATACTTTATTCCTTTGTATTTTCTAGTGATTATTTTTATTCACACATACTATGTCAAAAATTAACCAAAATACACAACTTTTTGATATGATGAAACTGGGCATTACCTGTTATTAATTAAAGAGCAAAAATTATGGATTAGTCCAATGTACAGTTAATAAAACAGAAATATCTAATACCATGCCATTTTCATTGCTGAGCCTACACTATCAGCTGGTTCCATAGTCAAAGCTACTGCCTTAAGTACTAAATTAGAATAGATATCAAAAAGAGACATAATTCCTTAAAAAATAATATTTAATAATTTAATAGCAGAAAAATAATAGCATTTTTCCTATTATGACTTGTTGCTTTAAGTTTTTAGGGGTTGCCTGAAAAGACAAAAATTAGGCTTTTTAAGCACATATTTGTTTTTAATTTAAATATGTTCAAAAAAATATAATTAATCAATTAGAGTTAACAGCTGAATTTATCAACAAACATTATTTATTGCCTCACTTGTTCACTGCAACAAATATTGATGATTATTGGAAGCTGAAATTTGCTTCTCATTTTTCCAGTGTGCAAAAAGTGCATAACAGAAGCTGAATACATCATGCATCCATTAACGTGTAATAATTCGTTTATTATTATTGGTGCCATTCAATTATTTATTATTTAAGATAACCTCTCAATTGTTTGTGATATTAATACACGTTGCTGCTAAATCCCATAGAAACTGGAGAGTTACACAGATTCATTCATGTACTTAATATATAACTGTAGTTGAAATTATAAATTGTTGAACGCCATGCTATAATAAAATTTTGATCAAGGTATTGTAACAGTCAACAGAACCTCCCTAACCTAATATGCCGGACAAGGCGTCACCAGACCATTTGAACCTGGAAAATTTATATAGTAGGCAGATACGTAGGGGAGCGGTTATTTTTTTATCGAACCAAAAGCACCAGTTACTAGCTCATGGAGAAGCTGAACTTAAAATATCACATTGTATATTTTAAATTTTCTAATTCTTAATTTTAAACAATGTTAATAAAATGTATAAATAAGTTACTGCCAAAAAAAATTTTTTTTTTTTTAATTAAATGCGTCACAACGAAACTTCAAAAGATAATATGTCTCTGATCGTTACACTTATATATTTTAATAATTCTTTTCTTAAATTAAATGCGTCACAAAAGAAACTTCAAAAAATTTCTTGATATTAAAATTTCCCCTTCCCTCTTTCCTTTCTATACATTTGACATAGAAATACATATATATTAAGTATTATAAAGCACAGAAAAAAATGTATCCCCCTTGTCTTCGCTCTTCACCACTCTGAGTTATTAAAACTAATTTTATATATATTTCTTTTTTTTCTTAACGTTTACTTTATTTACAAAATTTACCCAACACGTGATTACCAATTGCACAGCAACTATATCCTGGACAGGCCACTTTCAGTTATTATATTTAATAAGTATTCTTAAATTCCAATCATCCACCTTCCGTTACTGCAAGCAAAGAGAACATATAGATATAAACGAATTTATATCCATACATGATTGAACCTGTGACAATAGGATATTGCCACAAGGTTATCTTTCCCGATCAAACATCTCTCGACTGCAGTAATTATTAAAGAAGTGCTTGGTTAAACTATAAATTTAATGGAATTAGTAATACTGCACAACTATCCTCACGTGTTAGTTAGTACTCAAATGGAGTAATAATTATAACTAAACCCTCCGGGTACATTAAACTATAGGAATGGCGAAGAAATGAGATGATACAGATAAAATAATTAATGAAATATTTACTATAATAATAAAATAACAAAAAAGAACTTACATGAAATATTTACATACAACAAAATCATTTAAATATAATAGTACAATTACATGTATGTGTTAAATCCTATAAATGTCTTTAATCTATTGAAATATATTCATTTATAGTCGTTCATTCCAAGTATTATTAAAGAGTTTAATTAATGTCTATCTCATTAAATATTTGAAATTGCAATTGCTTTTAATATGGAAAGTATGTGCACGCGTGTTATATAATGATCTTTATTTACTTTATCTAGGTTTTCTTCTTCATCTACGCTAATTGTTGTCCTGCCAACCGTCATGTGGAATTCCTCCATTTCTTTAGTAGAGACGGCCATTCTTCGGCTTTGGCTTTGTTTATGGAGTCTCCTCTTCGACATGTAGTGACTTGTTTATAGGGTCTCCTCTTCTACACATAGTGACTTCACAATACTAGGGTATTAATGGCATGGCAGGCGGATCATCAGTCAGGTGCTACACTGGCAGTTGTTTCTTGGCGAGGTGACCGTACGAGTACGGAGGGTTTGGATCGACCAGCAACTGCGATGGCACTTAGCCACACATCCTTGAAGCTTCAGTTGTGTTGTAGATTAGTTTCATATTCATTCGGTTAGTCAGTATTCTCCGAAAATGTCCTTTACTCAGCTTTCCCTTTTTTTCTTTAAGGTCTGCTTTCCACTAGGTTCTAATATCTACTTCTTCTCAGAACAGTGCTCTCACTGAAGTCTCCACGTCAACTGTCTTTGAATTAATGTCTCTTGTTTGTTTCAACATTCTTTTCTTATCTTGATCTCTTGTTTGTAGGTTTTCTTTACCCCCTCTAATTTTAAAATGTTTTCTACAACTTATACAAAATTTCTTTTAATTTCATACAATTTTATAACATCGTGTTTTACATTCATTTATCAATTATTATTTTTTAATAAAATTATTCTCATTTTAACATGCAATAACCCTTTTCCCTCTTTATACATACATTCACATATGCATTTCATTTCGTCAAAAATGTGCAATTTTAAGAACAGATCTTTATCTTTTGTAGTATTCTAAATTTTACTTATATTTTTATTTAAACTCCCCAATTATCACTTTTTAAGTCATTTGAGTTCCCATTTTATTTATATTTTCCCTTCTTCATTATTAATCTTCAACTAAACATATGATTCTGATATTTCTAACTTTAATATTTTTATTCTTTCCAAAAACATGAACTATGGAGGGTAAAAGATAAGAATCTTATTCGATTCCATTTCCCTCTCTTTACCTCATTATCGTAATTAAGGCATTCCTTTCGTCGTTGGTTTTAATTCTTTTTCTCATTTGTACATTTCAAAAAAAAACATTACTTAATGTTAAATATGTGTGTGTGTGTGATCGCGCATGTGCGATCATCACAATGTATTTCTTAAATTCATGGGAAATAAACTCTTATGATCAGATACTCAATCCTGACTTTTGAGCAGTTCATTCACTGTTTTAATAGTGTCTTGTGCACTGGTATTTTCATGATGTAATGTTCAACCCATCATGACTAGGCAACAACTACTATTAAAAATAAATAATCCATAAATGTATCTGCATGATCTAAAAGGATCCACTGCCCTTGTTTTATGTCTTGCAATCATTCTAAATTTTTTAGAAGCATCTTTGTCATTGCTTTACATGTTTTGCAATTATTGACATTCACTCAATATCTTTTTAGTTATCCCATGCCACCACACATATGATCTTGCCAATGCCTTCACTCTTACTTTACCAGATGATCCTTCATGCAGCTTAATCATTTTCTTCCACCCTGCACAGATATAAATACAGTCATTAAAATGCATCCTTTATATACTGAAATATTTTTCCTGACATTCAACCTTGATAACATGTAGTTCAACTTATATGAGGACCACATCTGTTAAATCCATCTCTTCATTTACTTCATTTATGTTATCCTATATTTTCTCTTGTTTGTTTGGTTACCATTCTGCTGTTTGATACATCTCTAAGCATTTAATCTATCTAGTTTTACTTCCATAAAAACTTTACTACTCCTTCAATTTCCAGCCATGAGTTCATTCTTTTTATATAAACTGTCTCAGGTTTCATGTATCTCCTCTTTGATTTATAATAGAACCTAAGAATTTGATCTTGGTTTGAGCACCACATACATTTTGCTTCATTCAAATGTGCTATTTTCTATATGCACTCAAAGACTATGTTTAATTGCTTTCTTAATTTGATCTCAGATTTAGCCCTTATCAAAATGACTTTAAGGAATAATGTCCTCAGTTCATTTAATCATCTATTCATCCTAACTAGAATATATTTCATGCAATTGTCATTTTATAAGAAAGCCTATTATACTGGAATGATCCTATATGAGTATTGATTGTCTTTAACTCAACTGTCATTGATATAATTGATATTTGGTAAAATGTAGATGGTAAAACAACTTTTGTGAAGTACAATGCTGTCTAGAGTGATACTAAAACACTGTGGATGTTTGGCTTGGAATATGTATTTCTAGTGATATATTTATTTATAGTAAGGTTTAGTTATAACTCATGACTGGTGCTACTTAGGTTGATTTACTGGAGACATTATACTTTGCTCACAAACTCACTTGTAGCCCCCTTGACTTTACATCTTAATGCAAAAAGGACATTTCTAGTTTTATATATAACTAATAAAGCATCCCATGTTAATTTGGTCTCATCTGCCTGTGTCTTTAGCTCTACCTTTTGGTCTTAAACAATTCTGTATTTTTTTGTGATCTCAGACTCATGTTTAAGCTATTTAATATCTTTCCCCATAAACTGCAGCAGATTAAAATTTGTCTAATGTAAGACTAATTTATGTACTATATAGCGGAAGAATTTTTCAAAGCATGTTTAATTTCACTGGTATCTTTACTATTTCCATCAAATCAATGGAATTTCATCTATGTCACTTAATATTAAGTCTGTTTTCACAATTTTTATTTTCATAACTTTAGTAATCTTTTCTCAGTTTATCCACAGTTCATTTCCATTTGATTTTTCCTTCCACAATTATTATATTTAATAAAGTGTGACTTTTGTCATAGGGAAATGTTTTCTTAGTATTTATACTAATTCCAAATAAGCTGGCATACTACTCGTTGATTTAGCCATTCCTTTACACACTCTGGATAAATAGTGTATAGGATAGCATATAGGGCAATAATCGGTCTTTGAATCATTTTTCCAAAGTTTTCTTTTCCCGACAATAATGTTACATTACTTATCACGCTTCATTTAATTTTCAGCTTCCATTTCACTGATAGAAGCTTATTCACTACCAGTTGAGGGTTTGCACATTCTATAGTTACATCAAATTCATGTGACAATTCCTCTATAGCTTTATAGGCACTACACTTTACCATAGCCTTTCTATAGGTTAATTATGCTTTTGTTTAACATCTGCTGCTCCAGATTTGGTATCATTATCCCCTCAACAATTAATCCAGCAACATTTCTTTTACTGCTGCTCCAAAGACACACCCTTTGGCCATCATATGCAATGTTTCTTAATCCCTTATTTTGTCATTTGCTGCCTGGTATCTATTTTGAAAATGCAGAATTGCAATATACTTGAATATTACTGATTTGGCATAATTATTTAATTTTGCTCTACATATGCTGCCGCTTCTAGAACTTTGGAAATGTACAACTGATTTGCTATTTGGGTATATCCCCTATCTGTGATCCACATGTCTTGCCACCTTTTTATCACTGCTAAATGGTATGTTGACTGCACTATTTGTCATGACCCTGGAGACTGAAGACTTACATAGGTTTATTTATGAACTTGATAAATAGCTGCAGTGAGGCCTATCAGTCATTGAAGATCAAACTGTAATAAAGCTTTAATGTTGTGGGTTTTATATACTCTTAAATAATATAGTTGCCATATTCTCTAGAGTGCAGTTGACTACATGGAGAATCTTTAAATCATTACTATTCATTATAATTGCTCTTTAATTACAATAATGCAATTCACGTAAATATGAAAGTCAAGCATTGGTGGTTGAGAGGTCAGCGGGTTCGCTTCCCAGCTGATGCTATGGCACATGGGGAAAAAAAAGTAAATATGGAAAGCTTTCTAACTTATTAGCACATTTCAGCCTCTCAATAATTATCACCGACCTATTTTTAATTTCTTTTAAATCAATTAACTCACTTTCTGCATTAGCACATCATCTTCATTTACTTATGTTACTTTTAGCACTTTTATTGTTTATCCTGTAAAGATAAATAGCTCACATAAACATGGCAGTCGATTAATCTTTTAATTAAAAGCAACATAACTTCGCATCATCGTGTCATCTATCTCATTTTGTTTGCAACATGTTATGTTGTGATGTTTGAATATAAATTTCTTAGCAATAATAAGCGTTGGTGGGCGAGTGGTCAGCACAGCTGCCTTACAAGCAGTTGTCCTGGGTTAGCGGGTTCATTTCCCAGCCGATGCTATGACACATGAAGAAATAATAATAATAATAACAACAACATATATTCAGAAATTTTATGTAGATGGTATTACAATCGTTGAAAAATCTGATTTTCCTTGAATCATATCTGACATTCCTTTTGCATGTCTTTATTTTGGAAGAAACACATATACATGTGGATATTATTCAACATTTATCAGTTATTTTTGAATTCATCATACTTAGTAACTTATATAAAAATTATTTAAAAATATTTCAGTAAGAAAAAAAACAACTTTTCTTTATTTTAAATATAGGGGACTTGACTCAGACTTTCAAGCAATCTTCAACTATCCACACTATCTCATACTATTGATACACATAACCACACATTTATAGAAAAGATAAATAATCACCAATATATGTATTTCGTGCTGAACAAACACTCATCAGTCGGTCCAGATTATCATCTCCCACACACATATAATCTGTGCCTGGTTTATACTAAGATAGCAAATCTTTATACTTTAATGGACAGGCTTCAATCTACTCCAACCTCCAACTCTTCAGCTATCCATACCATTAAAAATCTGGTGATAGAATGCCCATGCTGATGCCAATATTGCTGTTATGCCCATGTTGATCTCAAGTCACTCTGACCCCTCATAGCATAGGACAGTATCCATTTAAATACATAGAAGAGGGATGAGCCTTTTCTATTATAAATTTCAAAAGACATTCTTACATGAAAACATTTGAATTCAAATTTGTTCTATTATATCTATTGTTACTCTCTTTTCTCAGAAGTTAACTACTCCAGATTTCATCTTTATTTGATCGGATTAAGTATTGTTTGCTGCTGGCCAATAGGTTTATGTACAGCTAAACTTGTAGCTAATGATTAGTATAAGCCAATAAGTAATAATGCTCACCGAATCCAAATGTTTTCAGTAAGGTCAGGGATCTGGCTATAAATAGTCAGCCTTTTGTAAGAACAAGGGAAGAACGTCTGCCTAATCTACAAAGACAGTACGCATGCTCCCAGGGAAGCTCTGCTAACCTGAACAGCAGTAAGCATTCCCATGGTAGCAATATGCTATTGGTCCATGCAGCTAGGCAAGTCCACAGAGGTACCTGGACATTGCTAAGTCTACTGTTGACTCAAAGCAAGCTGTCTTATACAGCCGGAAGAGTCATACTCCTTACTCATGAGGCAAACTATCAGGTGTAGCTGGAAGTTGTAGGACCTCAAGACACAGAGCCCAGAGTTTACGTTAATGTATAATATTCAGTATTGTATGTATTCTCTTGTATTATATATATTTGTAGATATAATAAAGATTATATTAATTGTAACTCTGGTATTTGTATTATTTTTCTGTAAGTTGAGTCTATAATCCAGACCAAACAAACATCTATCATATTTGTTAATTAATTCTTTAGAAATTGAAATGTGTATATATATATATGGTTCAAAACTTTTGTTTATGTAAATATGTATAATAACATATTTCAATAAATAATAAAAAAAGAACCGCTTTTTTTCCACAAGGGCTTTGAACGTTCCATCATCAGATTTTCAATGAAATGGGAGGCTAAAAAGTTGTGAGTTGGAATAGTTTGAAGCCTGTCCAATAAAGTATAAAGATTGGCTATCTTAATATAAAGCTGAGTACTGATTATATTTATGTGTGAGGATAGTAATCTGGACCAACTGATGATTGCTGGTTTAGCATGAAATACGTATATTGGTGATTATTTATCTTTTCAACATGTGTGTGATCAGGTGAGTCAGCAATATGAGATGGCACTGAGAGTGGTGGGTCGTGTGTAAGTCTGAGTTCGAACCCCGCAAATATTACATAATAGATTTTGAAAACATAATATGTCTTTCTTACAAATTATATAGATATACACGTTTGAATTCAATTTTTATTATATCCATCACTTTTTTAATATAAAATATTTCGGCCTTTATAATAAACATGATATCTATATTTTGACCAATTCCTTTTTAGACTAATTCCCATTTTTTATTTACCATGAAAGTAAGTAATCTAGAAAAGTAATCTGAATAATTCCTTCTGATTACCAATTTATGCTTTCCGTGTTCATAGGTAATTCATAATTATTACAACTTTATAAATATGACTAATATTAAAATTTGTTTTAATGTAAAAATTTCCAACTTCAAACTCCTACAAATTTTTTATAAAGCCTTCTACAAAATTTTTATAAGTACTTTGAACATGCTGTGAACTTTACAAGGTTTGAATACGTTACATATATTGAACATTTGTCATCTGATGTTTACAAAGAGTTTGTAGATATTGAATTTCAATATAAAATTTAGTCTAATCGGAAAAGAAATGCGTTTTGATATGAGCAGCTTCAAATTCAAACCCTATACTTATTATAAGGCTTTTATAAAATCTTTAACTTCTACAGTTGTAAGTATTTTGAACATAGAGGTTATAATTCACAAAAACAATTGTTTTTATAGCTATTACCACAATCCTCTTTGTAAATATTACTGAAAGAAAAAAGCAATTATAAAGATGGCTTTGGAATGATATATATATACATTTATAAAATTGTTAAAAAAAAATATATTTTTTTCTTTTTTTATATATACACGATAAAAATATAAAGTCATAATTTTAGTTATTTCAAAAAATATTAAACAATTGAAAAATTGATTAAGATGTCTACAGTAAACCAATGAAAGGAGAAAGGTGGCCTAATTATGAAAATTAAAATTATCTTTACAGAATAAAAAATATCAATAGAATTATAATATTTTAATACTCTTTTAAGCTGTAAAAAATCCAAACAGGGCTGTAAAAGAATATAAAATGTCTAGTAGTCAATAACAAAAATGAGTTAATGATAATGCTTATAAATTGATGTGATGTACTGTAGCTTCTCCTTAAACGAAGTCAAGAATCTCTCAGAAATTATGCCCAGAGAAACCTGTTAGCTACTTTATTTTACATTCCCCAATCTAAGTTTTCCCATATTCTGCTCCATCCCATTTCCACAACATAATCTTTGTCAACTCTATGGCCTTTATATCTAAATCCCCCTATGTGATGTGACTTCTCCTTATATGGAGTCAGGAATCTCTCAGCAACTATGCCCAGAGAAACCTGTTAGCCACTTTACCTTCCCTTTCCATTTCCCACCCTAAGTTTTTCCATAATCTGTTCCATCCCATTTCCACAACATAATCTTTGTCAACTCCATGGCCTTCATATCTAAATCCACCCAGCATAAAAACAAATAACTCATTTTCTGAATAATCACTTTATTCATATTTATTCTTCCATAACTTCATTATTTGTACCCCCTTTCTGCTTACAAGCATTTACATTGAAATAACAGATGCCTAATATTTTCTGTGCCTTCTTTACACAACTTGCAGACTAAATCACCTATATTTTTCCATTTACATGTATATTCCCTTATCGCTAAAGATCCCGTTTGAGCCTTAAACAATAAACTATATTCCTTACTATTATATAAACTTACACCCAATGTTGTTTACTTCTATATATATTTAAATTTGGTTTTACTCTCCATACTAGTTCTCCATCTCTCCAACTCCCTATTCTTTATTAATACATCTATTCTTCTATCCCACTCCTTACCACTCTAACAATCATATACTGACATAAATTCTTTATCCAAATCTTCTGCATACTGCATTACTCTTCTCACCCATCTTGTTGCCTGCCCTTTACTTGTAACACAATTAAATACTATTTTGCCTATTCTTTTATTATCCATAAACTGCAATCTACTGAAAATTTTTATTTTGCTTTTTGCATCTCTCATATAAAAATTTTGACCATCCCATTTCTCCTTGAATTGCCTCCTTTGCTGTCCACATCTCTGCATCTAATGCATGTCTTCCTACTTCCCTTTGTACTTTTTCTAAGTAATCTAATACCCCTTTACTAACACATAATGCATCATTGCCATATGTTAACTCTGCTATTGCAATTCTCTTCCATACAATTCTAGCTACATCATATTTATTATATGAAAACACTGTTAATTTCTTTATCAATCTTTCTTTTCTTTGCTTCATTTATCAATTTTTTCTCCCATTCATCCAAGCAATTTTTCTGATTACTCAAGATGATTCCCAAATAACTATACCTATTCACCACACTTAACTTTATATCCCCAATAAGAAATCTTTGTCTTCGGGTCTTCCCCAGTATTCATCAACATTATATTTGATTTTTCTTCACTAAATTTAATCCCTGTATCTTTACCGACCCTTGCACATGTTGTGATGTGATTGCTTAGGAACATACAGTAGTGCCACCCAGTGTAAGCCATAGTAATCAATAGATGCATAAGATCCGACCCTCCCCTCTTTTAATTAAACGTATAATTTCAATTTGTGTTCCATTCCAGGCTTAAATAGGGATTATCTCGAGGGTTTATTTTTTATTATAATTTGAATATATAAATAGTTTTTAAATTAAAAAAAGGATTGAAGATTATTCATTTTAAAAAATAAAATATTACAAGAATTTATTCTGAATATAAATAAAACTGACATTATTTTACACTTAAATATGAACAATAGACGCTACAAGCAAATTTTTGAAATAGCTAATTACTACTAACAACCAAATGCTTTTAGTAACTTGATCAAATTACCTTCTCCAAAATAACTTTTTTTTGTTTTTGAGTCATAAATACTGCTTTAGATTAGATCAGAAAACATCAGTCACTCATTACGTATTAACGATATGTTTGCTTATAAATTCCAAAAAGCTTCATCGCCATTAGAAATTGTGATCTAGAACCGCTAAATATATGATACATTTTTATCAAATCGCTCTAGTTTAGCAACTTCTTGCAAAAAGAATATATGATTTTTTTCCCCCTGCAGAACAGGCTTTTTCATACGTGCACTCCAATATGTAATACATAGGGGTTTGAACTCAGACCCTAACATGACCCTCAACTATCCATGCTATCTCATACTGCTGACATACTTGATCACACACATTTTGAAAAGATAATCACCAATGCCGTATTTTGTGCTAAACCAGCACTCATCAGTTGGTCCAGATCATCACCTCCACATATATATACAATCAATGCTCAGTTTATATTAAGATAGCCAATCTTCATACTTTAATGCACAGGCTTTAATACACTCCACCCCACAACTCTTCAGCCATCCATTTCATTAAAAATCTGATGATGTAATGCTCAAAGCCCACATTGGTGCCAAGCTTCTCATCTTATCCATGTTGACCTACTTTGAGCATTCCATCATCAGATTTTCAATAAAATGGATGACTGAAGAATTGTGGGGTGGAGTGGATTGAAGCCTATCCATTAAAGTATGAAGATTGGCCATCTTAATATAAGCTGAGCATTGATTGTATATATGTGTGGTGATAATCTGGACCAACTGATGAGTGTGGTTTAGCACAAATTACTGGTTATTATTTATCTTTTCGACATGTGTGTGATCAAGTGTGACAGCAGTATGAGATAGCATGGATAGTTGAGGGTTGTGTGAAGGTCTGAGTTCAAAAAGAATTAATGTAAACGATGTCTGCATCATTCGTTATCATTTATTCATGTTCTATGGCATCTTATTTAGTTTGCATTTTCGTAATACCCAAAAGTAAGAGATTTTGGTTTCTGAACATCATTTATTTTTTTATCCCTGTTCTATGAAATTTTCTTCTATAGTAATAAAAATTAAGAGTTTTTGATTATCATTTAAAATCCCGCCTGTCACATTTGTATTTTTTAAATCCATGTTCTATGGGACTTACTGAATGTTTCCCCCCTTTAATTTGTGTGTACAAATTAATTTATTATAAACAAGTAAAACATCTTTGAAGTTTTATGTGGATAAAAGTGAATCAAATTATTTCCCTTCTGACTAGAATTTATTCTAATCAACTTTCAAAAAACACAAATACATCATTTTACAACATAACGTGCTATCATATTTCCTCATGAAAAAGGTTTTAGGCGGAGCTTAAAATCATAAATGAATTGTTCTAATTCACCTTTTAGTCACAAGTGAATCATCTTCATGGGACTTCTTTCAAAGAATAGTCTGACAGGACAAGAGCCATACTATAGGGAGGATGCTCCAACACCTTAAAATGAAGGTGATTGTCAACAAAATGGGCAGCAGCGTACGAATCTACCATCATGCAGCAGCCCAATGTTCTTTATAACAGTCCTGCGCATTTTTACTGGATGTTTTCACTGTAACTGATGATGATTAAAGTTTTCCCCTATTAATGTTCTGTTACTGGTTCTTGATGATCCCAGAAACTGTAATCATCAATTCCCAGATGCTTGTGTGATCTTCCTTGAACGTCTTTACCCCATCATTTGCACTTCATAACAAAACATATTTCTGCACTGTGCACAAAGTCATCAATAAATAACAGCATCAAATTCATTCCCAAACTACCAAAAACACAAATTACTGCATGCTGCTCTACTTTCAAACAAATCACAAGGGGAGCAGTAATTATTTTTGCATCAGTCATGTTTGAAGCAATGTAACATTGAAAATTACATAGCAGTAACTGAGAAGTTTGCAACTTTGTTTGGAATAATCTCATAAAACATTGCAGCCAATAGAAGTTTTAATATAATGTGAGTATGAATAATTTATGATCCCCCTTGTATATTTGGATTAATAGTGTGCTAAAAAAATGAAATTAATTTTCAATGAATTTTCTCAAAAGCACAAAACAAAAATCGATAATGATGAATTAGAAAGAGGTTACAACTATAGACATCTTAATCAGATTATTAATATAAATGAAAACATTGTGGATGAAAAATCTCACTTGAATGGGAAGCTTTTGGCAAAAATAATTTAATATTAAAAAGAAATATGCCTTTGTATTTAAAAAAGGTTTTTTTTTTTAAAGTGAAATAGCATCGGCCGGGACGCGAATCCACAACCCAGGCAACTGCCTGCAAGTGCAAGGCAGTCGCGCTGACCTCTCGACCACCAATGCAGGACTAAAAAAGGTTTTTAATAGAATAATTTTACAATTTTTACTTATGGGCCTAAGACATGGGCACTCGACAAAATAGCAATACAAAGATTTCAGACTGCTCAATAAAATGTTAAGATTATGTTACCAATAATTAAAAGAGATCAAAAATAAAATGCATGGATAAAAAAACAAACAGATATCACAGCCATGTTAAAATATTTAAGAGACTAAAATAGAGTTCAGTTCAATAGATTTCTAGAAGAGATCATAATAAATGAATAGGTCAACAAAAGATTGCAAAAGATCTAGCACCAATAATGGAGACAATTTGCTACTGTGATGTAGATAAACGAGTCTATTGTTCAGAGAAATTATGTTTATGATTACATCTCTCCACAAGGTGTTAAAACTGGTTAGAAAACATTACCTATTTTGCATGATAATGGTGAAATGAAAATTACACTATAGAAATATTCATAAATTGAATTAAATGTGGAAAAACATTCATTTTAGTAGACTGATAACACTAAAAAGATGACAACATTAATAAAATGTATATATTTATAGATATTACCTTTATATTATAATAATACTATTTGTATCTCACATACAATGATATTTTTATAGTTTGTGTTAAAAATTTTAAAAAATTTCTGTGTTGTAATTGGCCCACACAATTTAGTGCAGTAATAAGGTCTAGACATAGATATAAAAATTGTCCAAGATTAAAACTGCCATGCTCAATCTACCACTTGATATTTTTAAACATTGCACAACACCTTACCAACTAATCATGTGATTGTTTTATAATGTCTATGATAAGTGGTTACAAAATGTTATATTTATACATATACGTAATTTAAACAATATACTAAAAACAGAACCCCTACACATCACATGATCACTATTTCTTATGCTAGCACATAACTGTTATTAAAAGAGGCAAAACTCTCTCCATACAGTAGTGCTACTCAGTGCCAACCAGAGTAATCAATGGATGCCAGAAGGTTTGTGCATAAAATCTCTATCTAGTGCTTACTCATCCAACATCTCCAGACTAGTTTCTGACTTGTGGCCTTCGTCAGTGAGGAGCTTTGGATCTGAGAGCACTGCACCTAGATCTTAGAAGCAGCCACCTTTTATCTCTACTTAACTACAAAACTATGAGAATAAAATTGAAAACACAATATTTTCAATCTAAGCTCAATAGCTTATATAGTTATATGGGTCTGAACCCAGTTTAGTACCCATACATTTTGGTGTCTTTGGCTCTTTAACAACCATAGCCACCACTATCCTATTAGGCAGGATTGGTGTTAAACCACTAAACATGACATAATCACTATTTCTTATGCTAGCACATAACTGTTATTAAAACAGACAAAACTCTCTCCATACAGTAGTGCCATTCACTGCCAACCAGAGTAATCAATGGATGCCAGACGGCTTGTGCATAAAATCCCTATCTAGTGCCTACTCATCCAACATCCCCAGACTAGTTTTTGGCTTGTGGCCTTCGTCAGTGAGAAGGGTTGCATTAGATCCTAAGATCTAGGTGCAGTGCTCTCAGATCAAAAGCTCCTCACTGACGAAGGCCACTAGCCAGAAACTAGTCTGGAGATGTTGGATGAGTAGGCACTAGATAGGGAAAGCCTTCTGGCATCCATTAATTACTCTGGTTGGTACTGAGTGGCACTACTGTATGGAGAGAGTTTTGCCTGTTTTAAAAACAGAACCCTTCAGATAAAAATAAGTTTCTAAACATTCTTCCAAAAACTCATAAAATAAATCTGTGTGAAACATACAAAAAATATTTATAATATTAAATCGTAAATTTAGAATATTTTCTGAAACAGGGTAACAATTGGAACAACAAAGATTACCTTTTACTTCTGTACACAAATCAGTCTAAAACAAAACAAATAATTTATTTCTGCATTAAAAAAAAACAATACTGATTATTTCACAACCAAGTATAAACAGCTTATTATACTCAATAATATATAAACCCCTCTGTGTCTTATATAATCATACTTTATAAATCAGAATACTTTTATTATGAATATCATGTAATTATTAATAATCAATTAAACTTAACTGAATTAAACAACTTCTTTAATATAAAATATATTAATCTAATCGGTTTAATTAATTAAGTTTAATTGATTATTAATAATATTATTAGAAACAACATTATGGACAAATTTATAATTACATATATCTAATTTGACCATTGATAAGAATATCGTGTAATAACTTGGTGTTTTCCAGAAGGTTTGGGATGATGGGAATTTAGTTGTATTTATATATTGGACTATTTCCATCAGGTAATATTAAATATTTAATGTCTTTAGAAAAATGAAACAATTTAAATTTTCCAATTGCATTCAACTGTTAGTAATAGCACACAGGTTATTATATGCACAACATTTTCAGAGGTATTATTGTCCTCTCTTCTTCGAGTAATGTTGGCCTGACCAGTGACAGTACTACCATGGGAATCGAACCTGAATTATTCGAGTCTTGAATATTGAATATGAAAATAAAGTAGCTCAGTTTGTTAGAGCATTATTTTAAAACTCAATATTCAAGAATCTAAGGATCCAGGTTTGATGCCCATGCTGGTCAGGCCAGCAACATCTGAAAAAGAGAGACTAATATTTCTCAAAACACTGTGCATATATACAACCTTATTGGCTATTACTAGCAGTTTAATGTAATTGGAAAATTTAAATAAAGCTTAATTTTTCTAAAGGAATACTTAATATTAGATGAATGAAATAGTCCAATATATAAATACATGTAATATCTTGTTTTACATGGATTTAACGAGATGGTGCTTTAATATTACGAGATGGTGCTTTAATATTAATTTATATTATGAGATCATAAAATCTTGTAACTTAATTTAGCCACATTGGATTCGAATATATTTTTAATGACAACATTTTTTTTTTAGAGTTTGCAAACAGTTTTAGGAACAATTGTTAAAATTTTTTACATATTTAATTTTATACGCAAAATTGGTGCAAGCAACATATAGCTCCACTCTTTATAATTTAAAAGTGAACATTTAATGACTCATTCAGTTATGTATATAAAACAAAAACTCTAAAAAATAAAAAAAACTTTTTAAAATAATTTTATTTACATAAATGCATTAAAAAATAAATTTTCTTTGGCCTTCACAAATAAAAGTGTGGGGCAAAAAATTAGTTAAATAAACTTGCAAATAACGTTCACTTTCTCTGTTCAACATTTTTTTAGCTATCAAATAAAATGGCAGCGATAGAAGAGAGTGGACATTATGCATAATTTACGAATTTATATTAGAGCATTGGCGATTAAACATTGGAAAATCATAAATGGCTGTAGATATACTAAAAATAAAATTAATCAATGACATTCCAACACTGAATAATTTTTATTCTTTATGAAATAGAGCTTTGTGCAACAGTTATTGATTTTACTGAATTAGATGATTTAATACAAAATTTAAACAATAGAGGGCAAAGTTGCTGATATCCTTTTTTAAATTCATTGTTTGTTATGTAGTAAATAATAGGATTAACAAAGCTAGATGCTGACCAAACATGTTCTGCAATTGTGCAAATAAACCGAGGTATGACCACTCTATCAGAATCAATGGATACTTTGATTACTAGCATAATAAATACAGGAGCGTAAAGAAGAAAAAATGTAATTACAAGAATTAGTAATGTTTTTGCTAACTTAATTTCTTTTTGTCTACGAATATCCATTTGATCCGAATCTTGATTCCTTGACAATCCGTGTTTAAATGTCCGTTTTCTACTTTCCCTCACTACTTCAAATATTTTATAGTAGCAGTAAAATATAATTAATGAAGGCAAAAAGAAGTAACCAAAAAATACAAAAAAGAAATAAATATCAAAATCAAACAAGCAAAGAACGAATTCTAACTGGTATTTTACAGTACCTAAACCAAAAAGAGGACATGCTCCACTGGATAACATTGTAACCCATATAAAAATTATAATTAAAATAATTATCTTTAAATTAAAGAATCTGGGATATAATTGAGGTTTCACAATCAATATGTATCTGTTCAATGTCATGTAAAGCATGGTATGGATAGATATCCCTCCAGTGATTATGCACACCACACCATGAACCATGCATATGTCATGAAACCTACTACTAACTGGACCAATCAATAACTCAGGAACAACTGGTGGGTATTCTATTAGACCTTTAATTAAATCTGTTACTGCCAAATTAACAACAAATATATTTGGCAGAGTTCGGAGAAATTTGATCTTGATGATAACAGCTATTAAGTAACTATTAATTACTAAGGTAAGAATACTAATAGAAAGAAGTGAAGTGAATTCAAACTTCTCACTTAATCTCCCAATATAATGATGGTAAATGTCATCACTAACATTTGATGAGTATATTGAACGATTATGGTATGTATACATCTGGACGTTATTTCACCGAGTCACCGATATGTAAAAATTTGCAACAAATAATCTTTCAAAATATTTTTTCAAAAAGTTCTGAAAATAACAAAAAGTGAAGTAAATATTGATTAAGAATACACACTATCACATAAGTATACATGAAGAAATAAAAAGTATATTACAATGTATACATGCAATACAAACAAAACACATTATTTCGGCCAGTTCTTGTGCATTATCGCTTTCCACCAAAAAGTATGACACACCTCATATTCAACATTATAGAGAAATAATTCTGTAATAAACTAGAAGTTATACTAGTACTCCTTAATAAGAGAAAAAATATAGAAAACATTAAACATAACTCGTTTCAGAGCCCTTGTCAAAAGCAAACTGTTATATTCAAAATAAAAATAGGATATTATACATTTAAACACATGTACCAAAATGCATTCCACTGTATAATTTCATATTTCTGTTTTTATTTTTTATATAATCGTTGTCTTTGACAAGCATGCTCACACCAAAAAGAGGTAAAGATTATATTTGATATTTTCAATATTTTCTCCATCTATAAAAACATATTAGTAATATCTTTAATTTATTACATTCTAATGACAACGATCATATTTTTTAACAAAGAAATGATTCTAGTATTGTTACGTAATAATCACAAGTATATATATATATAAACAAGCATTCCACATTTTGTATTATTAAAAAAAACTAGCAATAGTTAAGAATTCTTAAAAATTACAATTAAAACAGTCTGATGCAGTGTCCTGTGACTTCTCCTTTATAACGGTCAGGAATTTCTCAGCCACTATGTCCAGAAAAACCTGTTAGCCACCTTATCTTCCCTTTCCATTCCCCACCTTAAGTTTTTCCCACATTCTTATTTATCCGTCTCATCCCATTTCCATAACATTATCTTTGTCAACTCTATGGCCTTTATAACTAGACCCCTCTATCTTTTCAAAACCCAGCATAAAACCAAGAACTCACTTTTTGTATAATAACTTTGTTTATATTTATTCTCTCACAATAGTGGCAAACTTTATAGAGTAGTGCCACCCAGTGCAAGCCATAGTAATCAATTTATGCATTATATCCTAAGATTTGGCTGCAGTGTTCTCAGATCCAAGACACTTCACTGATGGAAGCCACAAGCTAAAAACTAGTCTGGGGATATTGGATAAATAGGCATTAGTCAGAGAGTTTATGCTCAAATCCTTGTACCTAGTGATTACTATGGCTTGCACTGGGGGGCACTACTGTATGAAGAGTTTTGTCATGTTTTAGCAGCTTGTGCAAGCATAAAAAATGGTAATCATGTGATATTTAGTGATTTAATACCATTCCTGCATGTAGGATGATGGCAACTATGGTTATTAAAGAAGCAAAGACACGAAAATGTGTAGAAACTGAACTGGATTGCATGGATTGAAAACGGTGTTTTCATTTTGGACTCTTAGTTTTGTAGTTAAATAAAAAGATAAAATATGGCTGCTGAAGGGTTGTGGAGATCCTAAGATCTAGCTGCAGTGCTCTCAGATCCAAGATTCCTCATCGATGAAAGTGACAAAGAAACTAATCTGGGAATATTGGACGAGTACGCATTCACTATTTTATACAAAAACCTTACTATGATTTGCACTGAGTGGCACTACTGTACGGATGTCAGTTTTAACAGCTTGGGCAAGCACAGGAAGTGTGATTTAGTGACTTAAAAATTACAATTAAAAACAGAAAAAGTTTCAGTTTGCAGAATTGAAATAGCTTATATTGATATAGTGTAACATGTGGCTTCTTCTTAGATGATGTCAGAAGTTCTTGTACGTAGAAGGTTGTACATTTAGAAATCCTATTAGTCAAGTTCTGAAACACTTCAATACTACTATAAACTGATCTCCTTTTTTCTTACTTTTAATTCCAATTTACCACTATCAAATCATTCTATTGTGGTAGCAATGATACATCTGTTTTGCTTCTATTTTAGTAAAAGTCATTTCATTAAGTCCAAATACACATATTCTCATATTCCCATTCTTACCATAAAAGCTTAGTAAAAATCACTGCTTCTTTCATTTTAACGTTTCTTTTACCACTTTTGCCATTCAACATCCTCTTCCTGTTTTAACATCCTAACTTTTAGTTGTATTATCTTTGGCTTTAGAAAAATTTAACTTTATTTAGATGATGTAAATAGTTCAATATAAAAATACAACTAGAACACCATCATCACAAACCTTCAGGAAAATCCTAACTTTTAGTTTTAATAGAAACTTACAAAACTTACAGAATTTCTGTTTTATTTCTGATTGGCGAATCAGATTACGTTATTTTACCGCATGTGCATTTACTTAAACATTAAAAAAACATCGACTAAGTACATACAATAATTCAAATTCAGTGATTACAAACACAATGAAAAATATTCGGTGAAACTACACATTATTTATGAAATGGAAACAAAACACTACAGCTTGAATTGAACCTGTCTATGCCTCTTTTAAAAATGAAGTATTTATGGTATCTTTTAAACTTCTTAGACACTATAGTTCTGATCGGATAAAATGACGTTAATAAGAAATATATGCTGCCATATTGTTCTCTATAGCTACAACACCAAAACAGCTATGAAAAATATCTTCTAGAAAATTAAACTAACTTGAATAGCTGTTAAAAAACCATTGAATCTTCAGAATTTAAAACAGATAAACAAATAAATAATTGACTCATCTAACCCTTGGGAGTGTGAGGGTCAGTGGATGTTTAGAACAATGAAAGTGACACATTTGAGTTTTGATCAGTGGAACTTTAGTTCTTACATCCATCTCTCTGCTACACATTAAAATTTGCAGAACAAAAGTAGTCTAATTGTTGGAATCTATTTAAACCATCATTATACAAAATTCAAGATAAACAGTCTCAAAATTGATGATATCATTCATGAAAGATGGGATTATGATCTAGTTACAAGTGCTACGAAGAAACCAACTGACATTCTAAACAAAGATAACCAAAAAAAAAAATCCAGAGAAACAGATATCTTCAAACGAAGCTCATTCGAACTTCCAACTTTAACTTCTGGTATTTAAATATCATGTGACCTTCTGAGCAATTAATCATTTGATCGTTCTGTTCTATAAGATTTGGTACAGTGGTAGAGGGGTGCATTCAAGAACTAAAATTTCATAGATCAAAGCGCAATCTGTCACTCCTGGTGCTTGAACATCACATGGCTTCCCAAGCAACAAACTATTTGATTATTTTATCATGTCCATTTCAATAAGTGATACGATGACTAAACTCAACCTGTCATTTTTGGTGCTCACGCTAAATCTGCCAAATCAACCAACTATAAACTTCACAAAAACATTTACAGTCGAATAAAAATTTTGAAATTACTGATTTCTGATAATGATATAAAGCAGAAACACCAATGTCATGAGCAAAAGATAACTGGAAGCATGTTATGGAAAGCTGGAAAAATTTATGAACGGCAGTTACTGAAAAAATGTGCTACTAATCAGATTATTTTTGGCCCATTGTTAAATATGATGGACCTGATATAATTTTGGGTAGCTACACCATCATGGTATTCATTTTGTCTATATTTTTCCCTATTGATACCTCACATCTATTAAACCATTTAGGAAATGAGGTTCATCTACAAACATTGTTTCCAGAAAGTTCAGTCATTTTCCAAGATGTCCACGCTCCAATGCAGATAAACTACCCAATTAAATTGGTTTGAAGAACATCAAGATAATGTTAACATCTTAGAGGGTCTCTCAAATAATACTGATTTAAACATTATTACTTCTATGTAAGAATGTCGAGTGAGAAAAGAACTTGAGGTTTTTCTCCATGACGAATGACTTAATACTCGTTTAAATTAGGCATAAACAACCTTTTGCAAGTAGCAGGCTTCAAGAAATACTATTCATTGTGAACCGAATCACACCATTAAAAAAAATTTCACAAATATTGTATTCAGTAAAAAGTTTACCAACATAAAATTATATTTATAAATATTCATGCAACTTTTATGCAACAAAAATTTTAGGAGATGAATCATTGAAAACTTTAATTAAAAAAACAACAATTATTCTGCTATAATCATGAATGAAGTATATTGCACAAAAAAGTAATAAAGAGCATCATATGGTCCACGGGATGCTTATAACGGCATTTCACAAATAAAATATGAATAATTCTCAATGAAAAGAATAGCCGTATATCATATAAAGATATCACAGATTCTATTACTTGTCTAAGATAAATGTGGGTGTTTATGTATATGTGTGTTTGTATTATAGGAAAGATTTTCATAGTTAAAAATAAAATAAATTTTGGGGAACACTATTTAAAAAATGTAATGGATGATGAAAACTAAATCAGACCACAGTTGATCTTTAAAAGGATTACAATCCATGAATGTAAATATATGAAATTAATGTCTTAAATATCACCTAAAATAAGTTTAGCAGATGTAGAGTTATTAACAGAGTTTATCAAAATTAAACACTTTCCATAGTGAGTTAAATAGACCTAGAAAGAATGCAAATACCTACAGCTATGAATATGTCACTTCTGCGAAGAATTTTTCTACATTTGTAGGTTATAATCTTTTTAAAAATTTGCATCCACAGATCCATTTTATTTTGTCAATAATAATTCTTTCCTCAATAAGGATTCCCAAAAATTTATTTTAATTTCATAAATATATCAATCAGCATGGCGATGAAATCTTTTGTAAAACATACTAATTTCAACACTATGAATAGAAGATTGAAAACAACCAGTTAATTACCCCTTAAGTACAATTGTTTCATGACTTACAATACCAATCATCAAATGTAAATCGAATTGATTAATAAATTTGTCCAATATTATAAACAAAGCTAAAGCCATATAATCATGATGAAAATCTGATGTTATTAAACATAAGTATTTATATGAAATGATCTTTGTTCATTACAGTGGAAAAAACAGGCCTGTTAGCTAGCTGAAGATTGTTGTTGTAAGCCATGAAACAATTGTACTGGATGACTGACTATTTTAGCATGTTGTCACAGGAAATTTGATTGGCTAGATTGTTAAACAATGTCTGAGTAGCTAATTTATGCACTATTTTCAGTTTACTGGTACACGTTTAGATTAAATATATATTTGCTGCAAACAAACACATATATTAGTAACTGGAATAACAGAATATTTGAACTTTTTTTTGTAGTTGTTCTTTGATTTCAAGGAAATAAACATATAAAATAACTAATTTTTTTTTATATTATATTTTTCTATTCTCACTACCTTTACGCCATCTATTGTGAGCTTAAATAATCATTAGGTGACAAATGGTAGTGCTACTAAATGGCATAAAAGTAATGAAAGAATACGCTATGAATAGCAAAGTGTAAGCAATGGTCAGGTGATGAATTGTTGATCATGTGATGCTTTAATGGTTTTATATTTTTATTAAAATAATATTGCATAAATAAAAAATCTTTCCTGCTTAGCATACTGTGCCACATTAAATCCAAATCTTTATATTCTTCTGATCGATCTGAGTTTCAGAATTTGATATATAAATAAAATGATTATTATTACAAATGAAATGAAAATACTCCAAGATCCTTGGTAAAGTAATTTGGGAGCAAAAACACTCCAAATAAATAAATGATGACGATTAATTAGTATAATTATACAATAAATTAATAAAGGTAACGTACTTATTAAGAGAAGAATCCAAATAACCTTAAAAACCATAATATTTAATGATTCTTTACATTGTTCGTGAGATTTGCACTTGCAAATCATAAATAAACGGCGCATAAGATTTATTACCCAAAAAATTGGACCAGCATAAGTATGACAAATAAGGAGTAAGGCGATAAATAGAGGAGAATAAGATTTTATGCCCACATATCCTGCAGATATATCGATAGTGGATAAAGTATTGGAATTACCCATGCAAAAAAATGATGCCTGTGCCATAAATACATATCCTAAAATGAGCCATTTTTCATTTAAGAAATCAACGCTTTTAAAAAGACAATATTCATGAACGAACATTATACTTAGAAGAACAGTATTATGACTTTTAGCGAGAAGAATTATTAACAAAAAATAACTCGATGTAATAGATTCTAGAAATTCATGAAAAAATTCTACGCTTATTTGTCTTAGTGAAATGCAAGGAATTATTAATAGTGACAGGTAGACATACCATGCCAACCAATCACTTTGAAAACCAAAATCTGCGACATTGAAAAAATTATGACTGTCTGCTTTGTAGAGTAAAACAGACCATATTGAAGTAAATAAAAAAAGCTGAATCTTTTTATTGTGAAAGAATAATCTTATAAATAAAATAAACGTTAATGAAAAAATAAAAAGGCAAAATAAAATAGGCTTGTTTTCAAGTTTATTGAGCCAATCCCCAATATCAGGTAAATGAATCCATTTATCACCTGTTTGATTCCAATTTTTTTCTAACTTAAAAAGGCTTATGCTTATTACATGCAATATTAACAATTTATAATCACCACATTTATTTTTATGACTATTATTTGAGGTGTGACGAGATATGAGAAATTCTCGAAGAATTAGAAAATGAAAAGTAGCAGTTAGAAAATACCATGTTTGATGTTCTTCCTCTACGAAACTACTTGAACCTAAACTAATCAAGTAAATAATAAAACTGAGTGTTAAAAAACCAGATGGAAGAGTTAGGCTTGATATTGCTGTAATGTGAATTTTGATTTGGGCAAAATATGACCAACTTAGACAAAGGCTAAGCAACAATAGGCATTGTTCAAATACACTGATCAAATTTTTCTGGCATAATTTACTATCAATTTCGGAAGAACAAATAAATAGGTGTCCTGTACTTAATAAAACACTTATCATTAACGAAATTCCAGATATGTTAATTGACTCTGGAATATTATAACACACAGTCGCTAAGATCAATAACACTGTTTGAATCATTAAAATAATTCCTACAATCATTGAATATAAATCATATTGGGTTAAATCAGATGATATTCGACTTCGCATTTCTATAATGTTTTTTTCATATCGTTTCATTAATTCTATGGCGCTTTTTTCATTTCGATCATTAAAAAGCCAATGCCAGTGACGACCCACAAGACCGCCTAGATCGTCACAAATCCAATTGGCATCATTGTGCTTCATAACTGTAGCGATTTGTAAAGCGTTCAGTAAATAACCGTGTAAAAGCTCTTCAGTCTGTAAATGGGCAAAAAGTGGGGTTAATAACATTCCTAAATTATTTTGCGGAATTGTTACGCCAAAGAGCAAGGCTAACGTTGGTGTTAAATCAATTTGATAAACATTTTTTTCAAAATCAGGAAGTGAATATTTTTTGAAGTTCCTGTTTAAAAATATAAGCGGAGTGTGAGTTTCTTCCGCCGACATTCCGCCATGATTCCCTGTACTACTCATCCCGTGATCGCCGCATAAAACTAATAAACTCGATAACTTTTTTTCATCATCAATTTTCATCAGCTGATTGAAAATCATTTTAACAACGCCATCCATTTCCAGTAATTTTTCCTGAATCAGGGGACTATCCGGACCGACCCAATGACCAATATGATCCAAACCTAAATAGTGAAGAATTAATACATCCCAATCAGATTGCGACATTTCTTCGGGAAGATGACGAGTTACATTATTGTCGACTTCTTTATAATCGTTTACGATAAAAGAAGTGGTGCCATCGTATCTTTTAAAATGATTCGGAAATAATTTTATCCAGGTGTCGTCACCGAAGAATATTAACTGCTTCCCAGAGACTAAAAATTGCGACAATAAATTGTCTTCTAACAAAGCGCTCGACTTGAAATTAAAAATGACATCCGAAAATGCGGGGATCTGACCAGTCATTAAAGCTTTTATTCTTGGCATAGTGACAGTGGGTGGTTGAGCCCTAGCAACAAATGCGACGGCTTCTTTATTTGTCATCTTCAAGTTTACAAAAGGCATTCCTGATTCACTTGATAAAACAAAGTCTGAACGCAAAGCATCCACGACAACAATAACTAATCTATCATAATGAGATTTTATTGAAATGTTACTTTTAATAATATCAACAAGTTTGTCAGAAGTATGTGCGGGGAAACATTTATTTTTAGCATCTACAGAACTTTCCGAAAGTGAACGATGAATTGGAAAAAATCCTTGTATAAACAAAAGGAGTCCAAATAGTTTTATAAATAAACAAATGATAACGTACGAAACAAAATTCGCCATAGTTTGCATTAATAACCATTTCTTGAGTAATTTAATTAATTACAGTACATAGTTTATTATTATTGGAAAATCTCTCTTTTTTTTTTTTTCACATAACCAGCAGTAATGCTGGGCGCAGCCATCTTAATGTTTTAATGTTGCCCTCTGGCGTGAATAATTGTAAATTAAATTTTTTCTTTTAAAATTTTTAAACACTTATATTTTGAAGACATATATAATGATATTAAGTAAATAATCGCAATATTTTGTTGAAATTAAGTTAATGGAAGATGAAAATGTAGTGCTTAAATTGACCAATACAGGGCAAATACTTCAACATCTCCTCATAGAAGTGAAGAAAAAGACATTACAATCAGATTTTCCAATTTGTAAGAGATAAAAGTTTAATCGCTTTTCTCTTATTGTTTTGCCTTTATTTAAGAATCTTTAAATCAGAATTGGATATAGGCTAGGTGCTTGAAAAAAAAAATTCAAGCAATTAAAATAGGAATGATTTGAAATGTATTCAACGTGTGAAATATCAATAGTAACAAACAACATTAGAAACAAAAAAAGATTAAACTTTATAGGGAATTAAATAAAAATAATGTAGAATTAACTAGGTGTAATTTCAAAACAAAGTTACTCAACTTTGAAAATTAAACAATTAAATGTAATGAAAAAATAAGTACAAAAACATCAAATCAATTGTTATTCCGAATAAATATTCCAGATAACAAGGGAATTTAATTAAAGCAGTTTTTTTCTTTATGTAGAAGTTAGATTAAGCTGATTAAATATGGCTGCTTAGCTTAAGATATTTATATTTATCCCATTGATAGATTATTCCAAAAAGTACAAACGTATATACAGTATATATAAACTGTCGCAGAGAAAGAGATTACTTTTTCTGCATCTTTGTTATCTTCTGAGAACTGGGGTTTGAAGTAGTGCAAAAATTCAACGAGGATATCTTTTCCTAAGGACCCAGCCTGCATACTTCAGGAAGCTGACCAGAAACCTGAACCTGTCATCTTAAACTTTATTATGATTTTATAAGCCAATTATAATATGGAACTACTGGCTATATGTAGTTTAGAATATAAAGCAAAACAATTTCATATGGAAATAATAATAGGCAAAACTCTCTACACATATTGCCACTCAATGCAAGCCAGAGTAATCAATGGATGCCAGAAGGCTTGTGCATAAAATCCCTATCTAGTGCCTACTCATCCAATATCCCCAGACTAGTTTCTGGTTTGTAGCATTCATCAGTGAGGTGTCTTGGATCTAAGAACACTGCACTTAAATCTTCTCCAGTAGCCACTTTTTATCTTATTAACTAACTATAAAGCTTTGAGTCCAATTCAAGCTCAGTAGCTTGTATAGTTGTGTAGATCTGAACTCAATTCAGCAACCATACTTTTTGGTGTCTTTGGTTCTTTAATAACCAGAGTCACCATAATCCAACTGGGCAGGATTGGTATTAAACCACTAAACATCACATGATCACCATTCTTTATGCTTCCACAGGCTGTTTCCACAGAGGCTAAACTCTCCATACAGTAAGCCACAGTAATCAATGGACACAAAAAGGTTTTTGCATAAAATCACTATCTAGTGCCTACTCATGCAATATCCCTGACTAGTTTTTATCTTATGGTTTTTATCAGTAAAGAGCCTTGGATCTGAGGCCACTGAATCTAGATCTTAGGAATCACCTTTTATCTCTACTTATCTACAAAACTTTGAGAATCAAATTGAAAACACAACAATCTTTTCAATCTAAGCTCATTAGCTTATATAGTCATATTGGTCTGAACTCAGTTTAGTAGTCATACATTTAGGTGTCTTTGGCTCTTTTACAACCATAGCCACCACTATCCTATTAGATAGGATTGGTACTAAACTACTGAACATCATATGAATCACCATTTCTTATGCTTGCTCATAACTGTTATTAAACAGGCAAAACTCACCATACAGTAGTGCCATTCAGTGCAAGCCAGAGTAATCAATAACTGCTAGAAGGCTTGTGCATAAAATCCCTATCTAGTACCTACTCATCCAATATCCCCAGACAGTGTCTGGCTTATAGCATTCGTCAGTGAGGAGCCTTGGATTTGAGCGCATTGCAGCTAGATCTTATGATCTAATGCAACCCTCCAGCAACCACTTTTTACCTCTACTTATCTACAAAACTATGAGAATCAAATTTAAAACAATAATATTTTCAATCTAAGCTCATTAGCTTATATAGTCATATGGGTCTGAACTCAGTTCAATACCCATACATTTTGGTGTTTTAGCTCTTTTACAACTATAGCCACCACTATCCTATTAGGCAGGATTGGTATTAAACCACTGAACATCACATAAGAAATGGTGATCATGTGATGTTTAGTGGAAATAATAGCTTAAAATTTGATGCAGATAATAGAGTTATAAATTCTCTAATGATAATGAGATATGAAATGTACAAATTGAACATATTTAATAAAAATTTGCATATAGTATATTAAGTCCATGGCTTATTGCATCCAGCATTAAATTACTACTAATAAATAATTTATTTGTTAATCTGATTTCCTATAGAATCAGGAAATGAGACATAACAGCCCCGGTTTAAATCCATAAAGATTATTATTCCACTATGAAATCTTACTGCATTCTGCATTAAATTACTATTAATGAATAATTTATTTGTTAGTCTGATTTTTAGAATGTTTAATTTTCTTATTAGGAATTCGGAGATGAGATCTAACAGCCTGGATTCTAATCTATGAAAAGTTGCCATCATTGCACTATGAAATAATGGAAAACAGGATTATATTTTCCAAAGAATCTTCTTACAAAGGTTAATGTGATCAATTAATTTCAAAACACTTGACAACAGGATTAGTTTGCAATAATTATCAGTCTAAACATTAACATATGAATATATGTATGTTCTTTTCATGAAGGTAAGTTGGGATAATAAGGCAGTAAGTTGATATGAAATGTGTGATGGTACTTGAATATTGCTGCTGCTAGTTTTTCTTTGCTTGCCAGCACGTTAATAATGTTTTATTTTCATATCTTAAATTTTGAGCTGCATCTAACTTAAAGATATATATGTGTATATTAAATGTTTGTAATATATTTTTTACCATGGGTGCCATACATGTAAAAAAAATTGACCAATTACTTATCAGTTTACATGCATTTCAGGAATAACTTCCTTCATCAGCTGCTTTGGACTGCAGCCAGCAATGCACACAAATATAACAGCAATTCAACTTATATTTATAGTATAATGTCAACTGACTTGATGTTAAAGTTATCCAAGACAGCTGACAAAGTTATTCCTTGAATACATGTAAACTGAAAAATGATTGGTTAATTTTTTCATGTAGTATGTCAGCTGTAATAAAAAACATGTTATGCATGATAATTGAAACTGACATGTTTTCAAACATACATGTCAGTGAGCCTATATTTTGGATTAATAAATGTGTACATTTGCTAGTTGTTAATATTAGCATTATTCCAACATTTCAGTTCTGTCATCATCACCATGGAAACATGCCTAAAAATCAGCTCCTTTTTTAAAGGCATCTTTGCAATACACTTGAATGACTTCTGATCTCTGGATAATGAGGACTGCAATACAATAGAAATATTGGTCTAATGCTAATATTTTTAAAAAGCAAATGTATTGAAGCGCAATCTCAAATTATGTTTTTACCCATGAAAATGTGTAAACAAAAGAATGGGTGGGAATATTTCCACATTGTAACTAGTGAAAAGTGTTATCTGTAATGTTGCTAGATAACTATCAATTATTATTGACATTCCTCAAGCTAAACTACTTGTGTTAACAACCCACAATAGCTCTTTATCTTGAGAGTACTTTAAAAAAAAGTTTGCGCTTTTATTTTTTAACTCAAGTTCTTATATGGATTTAAATTCAAAAAGATATTCCTGTGATTACATCATAAATTCATGAAAATATTAATGTGTGTATCTCTCAGGGGAAATGACTTAATATTTACAAGATGTAAGAAAAGACTGATTTTTCTAAATTCTTACGAGTATAAAAATATTTGATCTTCATAAATTCACATAAGACCTTAGATTAATCATAAAAGAGAGACCTTTTGTTTTTATGTAAGCTGAAGACACTAGGCTATTGTTAATTATTATACTATATTCAATGATAGAAATAGGCCAATATATTGTACTGCTATTGGACAGAGATACATGTTTGTAATTTTATTTATCATAAAATTTTAATGTCAAAAGAATTTATAATTAGCTAAAGAAGTTTAAGCAAAAATCATTGCAGATTATTTTATCAAGAAATGATTAAACTTAAAAAAAAAAAAAACTCGGAAAGAATTAATTATAAAAGTTTATGAAAGAGAAGTATAATTTAGAAAGTTTAAAGTTTAAAGAGCGCAGAGTATTGGTATAAGTTTTACTAGTTTAAAATAATAATAAAAACAATGGGGGAGAAATTTAACTAAATAAAAAAAGATTTAAAAACTAAAGATCTCTCTTTCCATTTATTTAAAATAAAATAAAATATTTGTGTGCGCTCTATCTATATAGTGTTTATATTATTGTTGTATGTTTTATAAAGAGTGTGTACAGCTATCATATATCAAACCATTGTCTATTTAGTAAAAATTTATAAAATTAGTTAACAAAGTATAGTAAACGTTTTAGTTAAAATAAAGTATTTGTTTATCAATTACTGTCAGTCAATTCTTTAATTATACCACTAAGAACAATTTAGCAAAGAACTTATACAAGTAGTTATTTTTTTCCGTTGAGCTAGTTTGGGATTTTTCAGGCATTGAATTTGTAGCTGTCATCCAGGGTATGTTAGTTACTTCTTGTAATTAACTGGTGCCTGAAGTTGACTTCAAAACAAATAAATGACAGGGTTTGAATTCAGCAGTCAAGAAGTTCTGTAACCTGGAAATGTGGCTGTAGGTTATGCCTTGTGTAACCTCAGTCTGGCCACAGGTACCCACTGGCTATTATACTTCTCTGCCTGAGGAATCGGGTGCTGTAATATTTAAATTGCAGCTGGAGTAGATCAAATTTATAATAAATAATTTTATAATATTATTTTTCTATAAAGAGAAGTCAACAATTTGTTTATAATGTTTTCACAATCTTAATTTTTTTTAAAGAGTAAAAAATAATATTTTTATTCTATATTTTTTTTTATTCGATCTTCTCCCTCCCGGTTCAATATAAATGCAACTAAATTAGGGTAAATGGTTTAGTTTAGGAACTATCAATAGTAATTGATAGTTATCTAGCGACAGCATTGCTAACATATTTTTTTAGTTTTTACATGGAAATATAACCACTCATTTCCTTGTTTACATCATAATAAACCCATAAAAATATTTAATATATATATACATTAAGGTATTCTTATTAAAATGAATAACATAATGTACATATTAATTTTATTTATTATGTGAATGAATCATTAATGTTTTTAATATAGCTTTAAATATTTATTTATTTGGTATGGGTTTTAAAAACATCTTGACTATTAATAACATATTCTGAAGGAAAGTTTAGGGATTTTATCCAGGAGATAGATTAATTAAATACTTTATTAAATTCTTCCATTATGATTATAGATGTAAGAATAATTATCTATATATTGATCTGATAAATTCCATTTATGAAATAAATGAGTGGAATGACCATGGGTTGTTCTAAATATGTTGAAGATATTGCTATGAAGATTAAATTCAATTGACTTTCTTATTGGCCCTATAAGAAAGTGTTTAAAACCTTATAAGAAGTTATTTTTTTTGTCATAATTCTTCAATTGTACGTTCTTTCTTGGAATGATACCTTGAATTATTGGCAAGTCCAGTCTATACAACAATTTTTATGTGCATTTTGATAAGGCAATTTTTTTATATTTAGTCATGAAATATGTGAAAAAACAGGAAGCCATTGCAAGAAGTAAGTTTTGAATATATCAGAAATATTTCTCATGTTAATATTTAATTAAGTATTCACAAATTAATGTGGACACTTTCTCCAAACAGGGGTGCAATATCGAATGGGAGAATTTATTAGTTCTAACAATAAAATACGGTAGTGCTAAAGAAGCTGTCTGTACATGCTTATATCACAATTTCAAATAGTGTGCACAAGATTTCTAAGGGGGTTATTACTTAAAATTATACTAAATCTAACTTTATATTAATAAGAAAAATAGGTTTCAATCCAACTACTCCTGAATAGCATTTGATACGATTGTGGTTCACTCTGTTGTCATAAAAGATTATATTCAGACTATGAAATTTTTCTCTGCTATTTAGATGAACAGTTAAGAATATTGCTTTTGTTGGATTAGGAATAATGTCCTACAATCTGAAAAAGATTTTCAAACTTATAGCCTTATTAAAAGTCTATTTTATTTTTGGAAAAAATATCCTTTGTGAAGTCAAACATTGGCATCAAAATAGGTGAACTTCTTATCTTTTATGTCAGGAAGATCCCTGATGAACATTTTAAGCAAAGCATGTGAAAGAATTAATCCTTAAGATATACTGTTCTGTAAAAATTTAAATCTACTATGACTTTTATTTAGTATTTCTTGAATTTTTCTGTTGGAGAACATTTTTTCAAGTGAATTGATGGTTTTTGGCATTTGATGATTTTAAAATTTCTAGAATACATAATGTTTAAAAAATAGGAATCAATGATAATAGAATGTTATTGGGACTCTAATATCTGCTTATCTCAAGTGTCAAATAGAGATCTTAACATTCATACATAATCAGTTCTTGGTAATACACAATATTTTTAGGATATTAATAATATTTTTCCAAGTTTTATCTTATAGATTTTTATTTATTAATTACATACATTAGCAACTCTCTCCATACAATAATGCCATCTAGTGCAAGCCATACGAATCATTGTATGTTAGAAGATTTGTGATCAAAATACCTATCTGGTTTAATCTTTGATACATATTGATAGCTCCATTAAAAGACGGAAAAAAATGACCTAAAAATAATATGAAAGGTTCAAATAGATTTTCTAATATTAAGAAATCTGTTGGAGAAGCCCATAAACATTCATTAAACAATACTCAGTAACATTGGAATTCCAATCTATGAAATTATAATTAATCAGTTGACTGATATGTTCAACAATTTGACCAAATGAAATTCTTGTACTTGACATGCAACTTCAGTCCTTGAATATCATATGATCTCACAAGTGATTGTCCATATGATTAGATACATCCCACACTTATTTACTTCTAAATGAGAGTATGCCCTTTAAGATGTTGAGAAAAATAAAATCTAGCAGTCAATCAGCATAATGAATTTCTCTCAGGCGGCAAAGACTAATTTAATAACAGTAAACTTACATGGGGAGTCAGGTTTTTGATACATACAACTCACCTGAGGAGTAGACATTTGTTTATGAAATGCATGATTAGTGAGAGAGATAATATCCTTAGTCTCTGCATTGGTGAATGGTTTGTTATGTGGTTGAGTTGAGATGAGAAATGCACAAATAAAAATGTGAAAAGTTATATTTTATTAGTTTTTAATGCTTTATATATCTCATGATTTAGCATCTTAAATTTTTTTATCTCAGCAGGCATTGTATATTAATTATACATGACTTTACTCTGGTTTTTTGTAACATTTATAGATCTATTTGTTTTTACTGAATTTTTTCTGCCTGTTTAAGAACTATCAATCACATTTTGCCATGATTTCAGACATAAGAAAGGACACTTGATCAATCCTGATTGCTTCAAATATTTCCAATCTCTCAATTTATTGGCAACCTAATACATAGTACTTATATAAACACCTCACTGAGATTAATCTGACTCTCACCTCTTACACTAATGTTGACAATAACTACAACCAATTAAGAATAATGAATATTTCCACCTATGTAATATGTTAGTTCATTAGTCTGTTTATTTAATAGCTCCCTTTATGAAATGCTTTAAAACCATGTCAGTAATAAATAAATATTACCTAACCAACAGTAAATCACTTCCTATCTCATAGGATAAGATGTTGGTTCTTGAAAGTCTTCAGTCACTTAAAATTTTCTAGGACCTGGATTATCATAAGCCTCTCAGATATTGGACATCTCTTTATATTAACTGTGACAATATGATTTTGTATTTGCACAAATATATTTCTATTCTTTGCAATTTTAAAGACAATCTCTTTTTCATAACTATTTATATACTTTCTATATGTAAAATATTTTAAGTGTCAAAATTGAACACTTGCATATTTAAAATAAATAATAATAATGAAATTAATCTAAATATAATGCTGGGTAAATCTTAATCACAATTTAAAACTAAAACGTGCTTATTTGTACATTTAATCCTCACAACAGTCCTCTCTGGACATTTTCTAACAACTTGGGATAACAATCAATAATTAGAGAAGATTTTACATTTAACAAGTTTGAATGCAATAAAGCAGTGGTGCACAACCTTTTTATTCTTGCAACCCCAGTACTCAGACTGAAAATGTAGGAAACCCATTATATGTTAAACCATCAAACATCACATGATCACCATTCTTTATGCTAACACAAACTGTTTGTCACAGAGGAAAAACTTTCCTTACAGTAGCACCACTCTGTGCAAGCCAGAGTAATCAATAGATTCAGGAAGATTTGTGCATAAAATCTCTAACTAGTGCCTACTCATCCAATATCCCCAGCCTAGTTTCTAGCTTGTGGCTTTCATCAGTGAGGTGGATTGGATTAGATCCTAAGATCTAGGTGCAGTGCTCTCAGATCCAATGCTCCTCACTGTTGAAAGCCACAATCTAACTAGTCTGGGATATTGGATGATTGGCACTAGATCAGGATTTTATGCACAAACTTTCCTGAATCTATTGGCTACTATGGCTTACACTGAGTGGCACTACCATATGGAGCTGCCATTATATGTTATTACCATCCTATTATAAGCATCACTCTTCTTATTTTTTCCTGACCATCCATTTTTTTTCTTGCTACCATCTTTATCATTTTCTGAATGCTGTTTTTATTATTCATTCATCCATTAAAAATTTTAATTTCTATCATATACATAAATATATAAGAGACAGGGTTTAAAAAATATTTAATTGTAAACATGGTGACCAAAAATAAATATGATAAATGTGTGATAATACTTAGTTCTTAGTAGATGTGTTGATTTGTAGCAAATACAACTTTTTTAGTCTGTTTTGCAAAATGTGTGCATTCAAGAATGTAGTATCATATATCAACCTTAGAATAGAGTGACCAGACTGGTTCATTCAGAAATTGAGACATAACGAGCAATCACTTTTACAACATTGCGTCATTTTTTTTTATAAAACTTCCTTCCTGTTTATATTCATCATTGTAAATACACTTCCTCTTCAGCATGTTGTCTATTGATTAGGGTTATTAATATTCCTATTAATTTTATCACTATAAAAAATTAATATCAACAAAAAACTAGCAAAACTATACTGTCAGTCAAAGCAGGTGCAAGCGCAGTTCAAATTTTAGCCTACAAAAATCCAACTGCAAATGCTCCAAGGTGAAGTTGGATGTGAGAACACGTCTAGCATGAGAACCTGGCCATATAATGTATAAGCAATCTTTGCTTTGGTGTTAGAATTTGTCTGAAGTTTTTGTAATATTACTGTAGAGACTGAAATGAACAGAGAGGGCCAAGAAACTATCATTTTTGCAATGAATTATTTATGTAAGACAAATAATAATTATGAGTATTTGAAAATTGGGACATACAACGGTCCCAAAAAGATACTTTGGGGACACTAGGATATTTAATCAAAAATAGGGACAAATACCAAAAAATCAGTACATCTGGTCATCCTACTTTTGAAAGATACTAGCACAAAGAACAAACCCTGAGGGTGAACAATAAAAATGTGAGCAATCTAAGCAAAGGGCCATTATGATGCGTTTTTTATACAAACTGTATTGGAACATAAAGAAGAAGTGTTTAAACACAAAAGTAGTTAGACACCCAATAATGAATTGAGCAGTTTTCAAATGTTTTTAATGGGATTTAAGTCTTTGTTTTTTCAATTAAAAATTTATTATCCAACATGAGAACCCCTCAAAATTTTCCCGACCCTCAACAATTTTTTCTGCTACTTCTTGAGGGATCGTGATCCACAGATTGTGCACCACTACAATAAATCACATTACAACCCGTTACCTCAATATTTATCTACAAAATCCATGCTGGCTAAACGCAAGAATTTAATTGTAAATGAGGTTAAACAATTGATTTCATCTCTAAAGATAACGAATGTAAAGCAGGAATAAACAAATACTTAATTTTTTTCACATTTACTGCCTTTTAAATACACAAATATACCTATATAACAAGTAATTTAATAGATATCTATTAACCTTTAGTATTTGTCAATGTAATTCTGAATATAGTTTTTTAAAAAAGTTTTATTCTTAATCTGTTTTAAATTACTAAATCTCTCACTTTTATAGTGTAATTATATTTATTTTCTCGAATCAATAACAAAAATAGAAAATTTAATTAAATTGTTTTTATTTATTTTTCTCTAATTAATAATTTTATCATAATTCTAAAGTCTATAAACGATAAAGGAATTAATTATTTGTTGCTAATTTTAAGTAGATCTATAAAACTAAATTAATTTTTAAATAATTTTGATAGATTTTTTTTTTTTTTTTACAAGTATTTTAAAAGTAATTTTAAAGGTGCGAAATTGAATTAAAAAAATATAACAAAAGATTAAAAAACAGTTGTCATTAAAGTTTTTATTGTAAAATTAAATTCATTAAATTTAAAATTGTATTGAAAGTTTATAATAATTTAATTCCACAAATATAGAAAGTTGAGTAAATTATTAATCGTTTAAATGAGTTTACTGACTAATAAAATAGCAGGTACATAATAAATAGAAGTTTTGATAAAGATCATACAATTTGAATATATAATCATTATCGTACTTGTGTAATTCAGATTTCTTGCCCTATCATATAAAAAAATCTTTGTTAAAAAGGTATATGATGCACTGTGGCTTCTCCTTTCTCAGAGTCAGGAATCTCTCATCCATTATACCTGTCCAGAGAAACCTGTTAGCCACCTTACCTTCCCTTTCCATTCCCTATCCTGTTTCCTCCATATTCTTCTCTATCCTGCTCCATCCCATTTCCACAACATAATTCTTGTCAACTCTGTGACTTTTATGTTTAAATCCCTCTTATCTTTTCCCAAACCCAGCATAAAAACCAAGAACCACTTTCTCTATAATCACTTTGTTTATATTTATTCTCCCACAATTTTATTATTTGCATTCTTCCTGCTTGTATGCATTTACATTCAATAAACAAATGCCAATATTTTTTATGCCTTCCTTAGATAACTTGCAGACTAAATTTACCCATATTCCTCCATTTATGTGTATATTCCCTGGTTGCTAAAGATCCTGTTCGAGCCTTAAACAGTAAACTACTTTCCTTGCTATTATCATAAATGAACTCACATCTAACATTCTGTTTGCCTTTATATATATTTAAACCTTTGTTACTGTCTACACTAGTTTTCTCTCTTTCCAATTCCCTATTTTTTATTAATGCATCTATTCTTCTATCTCATTCCTTGCTACGATAACACTTAAGATAATCATCCCACCTATCGTCTAAATATACTGACATAAAGTCTTTATCCAAATCTTTGCATACAATACTGTCTTTTTCACCCATCTTGTTGCCTGTCCTTTACTCATAACTCAATTAAATACTATGTTGGCTATTTTTTTATTATCCATAAATTGCAATACATTGAACATTTTCATAATAAACTCTCCATATAGTAGTGCCATGCAGTGGGAGCCTTATTAATCAGTGAATGTAAGAAAGTTTGGGCATAAAATATCTATCTACTGCCTATTCATCCAATATTCCCAGAGTAGTTTTTAGCTTGTGGTTTTCACCAGTGAAAAGCTTTAGATATGAGACAACTGCACCTAAATCTTTGTATCTAATGCAATCCTTCAGCAGCCGTCTTTTATCAATTTAGTTAATTATAAAGCTATGATCCCAAGATGAAAACCCAATAATGCTTTTAATACAAGATCATTTGCTTGTATAATCATATAGATCTGAACCAGTTCAGGGCCTATATATTTTGATGTCTTTGGGCTTTTTTTTAAAACTGCAATCATCATTCTAGGGGTAGGATTGATACAAAACCATTAAAATATCACATGAGTTCCATTTCCTATGCTTACACAAGCTGTTAAAAGTCTCAAATTTGTCTTACAGTAGTGGATCCATTGATTACTAAACTTGCACTGGGTGACACTACTGTATGGAGTTTGCTACTGTTTAAACAGCTTGTGAAGCATAGGAAACGGGTGATCATTTGATGTTTTAGCAAAAAAATCTTTGTGTATGTTTCTTACGATATATTGTGGGTGTTTTGTCTTTTTTTAAAATATTTTCTTATTAGAGTACCACATTTAAGGATAAACATACATTGAATTGGAAATTCAACTTGCATGAAAATTTGTCTTATGCAAGAAGTCATGGCAGCTTCACTTAAATAAATAGATGATTGTTTGGATATTATTTACTGATGAAGCTAAAATGAATCAAAAGTTAAAGTTTTAAATAAACAATATTTATAGTTACTAAGTATAAAACCATCAAAATATCACATGATAACCATGTCATGTGCTTACACATACTGTTAATAAGAGTATCAAACTGCTTTCATAATCAGTGGATACAGGAATGTTTGTGCACAAACCTTCCTGCACCCATTGATTATGAAAGCTTGCACTTGGTGGCACTACTGTATGGAGAGTTTGGTAGTTACTAAGTAATAAGTAGAAAAGATAAAATAAACTAGAACAATTTCTGAAAATAGCTTCATTTCTGCCAAGAGGTAATTACAAAATGAAGACTGAAGATGGCTTTTAAAATGGTCAAAACATTTTGAATAATTCCAACAATAAAAAAATACAGCATATCAAAACAACTGCATTCCTTGGAAACATCAAAAATGTGAATAAACACAATCCATTACACTCTTTTTTTCACCTAATTTATAAGTAAAAAATATAAAATATTTTTTAATATATTATTTTACAAATTGCATCATAAAAATATCAATAAATTCTTCCATAATAAGCCCTAGTAATTTTATTACTATAATAAGCTGCATTAAAACAGCTTGCTGCGATTAACTATATAATGCATTGATTTGTTTTTTATATATTTTGTTAAACATTTAATGAAGAGCACAATTAAACTAATAAACATCACATGATGACCATTTCTTATGCTTGCTCATAACTATTATTAAAAGAGGCGAAACTCTCTATACAGTAATGCCACTCAGTGCAAGACAGAGCAATCAATGGATGCCAGAAGGCTTGTGCATAAAATCCCCATCTAGTGCCTACTCATCCAATATCCCCAGACTAGTTTCTGGCTTGTAGCCTTCGTCAGTGAAAAGCTTTGGATCTGAGAGCATACAAGGCTCTTTACTGATGAAGGCGACAAGCCAGAAACTAGTCTGAGGATATTGGATGAGTAGGCACTAGATAGGTATTTTATGCACAAGCCTTCTGGCATCCATAGATTACTCTGGCTTGCACTGAGTGGCACTACTATATGGAGAGCTTTGCCTGTTTCAATATGTCAAATTTCACAGGGTAAAAAGTTGATGCTTGAAAAACATTTGATTTTTTTTATTGGCATTGACTTAATTCATATATCAACAATATGTTATTTCATAACCTTATATAAATATCAGGATATTTTTTATTTACTAATTTTGTATTTACTTATATATATAAAAGACATATTTTGCAGGTTCATCCGTGTTAAAATATTTTAAATATTGATATACCGACATTTATATATATATATGTGTGTGTGTATCTGTGTGGGTGGGTGTCTGTGTGGGTGTGTAGCTAAATAGCTGACGTTTCAATACAATAGCAAGTACTTTTCTTGAAGCTTCTTCTTTCTCAAATCATAAAAAAGTGTGTCCTTATCACTCTTATGATTTGAGAAAGAAGACGCTCTGAAGAAAGTATTTGTTATTGTACTGAAATGTCAGCTATTTAGCTATTATATTTTTATTACATGGAAGTTCCCAATAATAACACTATGAATTTATCATTTATCCATGACAATATTAGAATTAATATATATAAATATATATTAACTGAAAGGAGACCCTTTTATTCCTCTTGGAGGCCTTAAAGGAACCAAGCAGGGCAAATTCCTAATGTCCACTCCATACGTTCTTGTCATTGCAGCTGTTATTACTATGTGATTATTCATATAATATAAGAACATGGATGGGCTGCTCACCAACATGCATTAGCCAGCATGGTGAGGTTATTGGCTTTTTATCTCCAAGTTTAAGATTATTTTTCCAATATATACAATCATGACAGACAAAAATATATCATGGCCCTTATTCCCAGGAGGCTGTAAAGTCACCAACCATGGCAGCGGTTGGTGGCCGAAGGCAGATGGTGCTAAGAATCCCCTGATTGTGGACTCAGGCTGCTATTTGATGATGACTTTTTATTTAGGTACTTACAGATCACTTTCAAGTGAACGAAGATTGCAAGAGTTAGAAGAAGAACTATCTTATATTAAATGGGACATTATTGGACTTTGTGAAGTTATAAGAAAAGGTGAAGAAACAATTGATTTAAAAAGTGGACATGTACTCTACTATAAAGGCATGAATATTGGAAATGCAAGTGGAGTAGGATTCATTATAAATAAAAAATGGAAGAATAACGTAATGGAGATTGATGGTGTTTTGGACAGAGTGGCAAGATTAGTTTTACAATGTAATAGCAGATACCAAATGCAGATAATTCAGGTTTATGCCCCAACAAGTTCTCATAGTGATGAAGTAGTAGAAGATTTTTATATGGATGTACAAAAAGCTTTTGATCAGAGTAAACAACATATTAAAATTGTTATGGGAGACTTTAATGCTAGAATTGGTAAACAAATGAAAGACGAAAATGCTGTAGGTAATTTTGATTATGGTAATAGAAATGAGAGAGAACATAGACTTGTGAAGTTTGCAGAAAAAAAAAAACTTTATATTATGAATTCTTTTTTTGAGAAAAATGTTAAAAGGAAATGGACATGGAAGCATCCAAATGAAGGTACAGCAGAATTGGATTACATTTTGACTAACAGAAAATACATATTTCAAGACTGTAATGTTCTTAATAAATTTAAAACAGGAAGTGATCATCAATTAGTAAGATGTAAGATACGTGTTAATGCAAAACTAGAGAGACAAAAATTATTAAGAAAAACAATATTTACAGTTGATATTCCTAATCTTCAGAAACATTGTAATGAATTTAAATTAGAACTTACAAATCGGTTTCAACTATTAGTAGATTTTGAACATGATTCAGATTTGAATGAAATTAATAGGAAAATAACTGATACACTTTTAAAAACTGCAACAAAGATAGCTGGTAAAAAAAAGCAGCAATTGACCAATAAAATTTCTACTGACACTAGAGAATTTATGAAGAAAAGAAGGAATATGAGGATATACAACAATGATGCATTAAAAAAGATTGAATATCTCGAATTTTGTAAAATGGTGCAGAAAAGAGTTGGAAATGATATAAGAAAATATAATTGTGAACTAGCAAAAAAAGCTGTAGAAGAGAATAAAAGTCTAAAAAGTGTAAAACAACATTTTGGTATTGGTAGGAAATTTATATCTGCAATAAGAATAAAAGATGGAATTATTACTAAAAAGAGATGACATCATGAAATGTGTAAAAGTCTTCTATCAAGAATTATATAGTAATAAAGACCAAATATCTTCTATATCTATTATATCTTCTGAATTGCCCAGAATTTTAAATGAGGAAGTGAGATATGGAATTAAACTTACGAAGAAAGGGAAGGCTCCAGGTAATGATGAAATTATAATTGATATATTAAAAAAAGCAGGTGAAGAAATAGAATTTTTTTTAGTAAAGTTATATTCCAAATGTCTAAATGATAAAGATGTACCAGATGATTGGAAGAATGCAGTATTAATATTAATATTTAAAAAAGTGATAAAGAAGATATTAGAAATTACAGACCTATCAGTCTTTTATCAGTTTTATACAAAATTTTTATTAAGATAATTACAACTCACTACAGAGAACACTGGATTTCCACAAACCAAGAGAACAAGCTGGATTTAAAAGTGGTTTTAGTACAGTAGATCATATCCTGGTATTGAGAGAGGTTACAGAAACAACAAATGAATATGAGTTGCCATTATCCTTAGGATTTGTAGATTATGAAAAGGCATTTGATTCTATAAACATTTCTTCAGTGATTAAAGCATTGGATCATCAAGGTATAGATCCAGGATATTGTCATATTTTAAAGAATATTTATAAAAATGCAACAGCAACAATTAGATTACATAATGATAGTAGGAAAGTCAACATTGAGAAGGGTGTTACAGTAGTGCTGCAAGAAGTATTTTGTGGATTAAAATGGGAAGCTAAAGGACTGAAAGTAAATGGAGATTATTTAAGTCATTTAGATTTTGCAGTTGATGTAGTTGTTTTTGCAAATAATGCTTTAGAGTTACATGAAATGTTGCAGGAGTTATCAAATGAAAGTAGGACTAAAGATAAATGTTAAAAAGACAAAAGTAATGTTTAATCGATTTGCTCAAAATATGAAAATAAAGATTGATTATGATGAATTAGAAGAAGTTAACAGTCACAAATATCTTGGTCAGATTATTAATACAGATGGAAACATAATGGATGAAATTAATCATGGAATTAAACTTGGAGTGCTTTTGGTAGAAATAACTTGATACTAAAAGGAAATATGCCTATGTGTTTGAAAAGGAAGGTTTTTAATAAATGTGTTTTGCCATTTCTTACTTATGGATCTGAGACTTGGACACTTAATAGAAGAGCAAGACAGACTTCAAACCACTCAAAGAAGTATGGAGAGATGCATGTTGGGAGTAACAAAAAGAGATTAAAAACGCAATGTATGGGTAAGAGAACAAACAGGTGTCACTGACCTCATTGAAAAAATTAAAAGACTGAAGTGGAGTTGGGCTGGACATATTGTTAGAAGAGATGATAATAGATGGACAATTGAAATTTTAAACTGGATTCCAAGAGATTGTAAAAGACCCAGAAAGAGACCACATGTGAAATGGATGGATGACATAAGAAAGTGTGCAGGGGTGTTGAGGAGAAGAGAAGCTAAAGATCAGAAAAGATGGATTGAACTTGGAGAAACCTTCATCCTGCAGTGGATTGATAATGGTTGATGATGATGATGAACACAATATTATAATAAATGTCTGCTAATAAAAATATTGTAATAAAATGTAATTATATTCCAAATAACAGTTATTTGGAATATAATTACATTTATTACAATATTTTTATTAGCAGACATTTATTGTAATATATATATTAATTCTAATATTGCCATGGACAAATGATAAATTCATAGTGTTGTTTCCAGGAACTTCCATGTAATATATATATATATGTGTGTGTGTAATATAAAATACGGAATCATTTTTTATAGATGAAGTCTCTTCCCCAAAATGTTGATAAAGGTTGGACAATACTTCAATCATTTTTTCTTTTGAACATGGAGATAATACAATTGTCTGACTAAAATCTCTCTCCATATAAAATCATTTTATTGTCTGAATGGTGAATGTATGTTTGTCCACAAGGAAATCACATGTTCAATATGGATGTTTGTTCATGTGGCTGTCATGTGTCACAACCAATTAAAAAAATTTATCACATTTATTCATATTTTATGTGAAAGGTACACCATTAATAAACCCTCACAATGCTGACAAATTCACATATCAAATAAACAGGTAATGATGGCTTTTCAGGCTGCTACATTTCTAAAAATTAATTTAAAGATATTAAAATCTTTTGTTTAATTTACATTAAATCTTTAAAAAAATTTGTTAAAGCAACCAATTAAAAAAAATTACAAATATTATATTTAATAATCCATAATTTTTATTACAAAGAATTGAATGCTAAGAAACTCATGCTGTCAAATTCATGTATCAAAAGAGCATTTCAAAAGGCTGGGTACATCTGTATGCATAATCATTATTAGTAGTACTATCAAATTGCCTACTATTATTAATGACCTTCAGAATCTGGTTGTGAAATTTTCAATATAATAGATGGAAATAGTTTTATTCGTTCTTTTTATGTAGATCTGGAATGATTGACTAAGTTGTCAATGGTGCCTGTTACCTGAAAATTTCTAATACTGCTGGATATTCCTGTTACCTAAAAAATTCCTAGTTCCACTTTAGAATTTAAACATCAGAATTAGGCTATTTTTCTATCCATTACACTGTATGATTACTTTTCCTGGTATCTTAAAGTTCATTCTGTTTACTTCAACACCTTGAAGTTCCAAAGTGAAACATTATGTATAATAATTTTATTCAATAAGCAAAATTGTGATCACTTCAGAAATATTTAATCCAGATCACAACACTATCCTTGCCCTAAGAACCTAGAGCTTTTATACATGTTCAATGCCTTATATTTATACATCTTGAATAATTTCACATGTATGCACTTTTTTCCATAAAATTTTAGAAATATATGCTGTTGACCTAAAGGTTATTTCCAACATTTATAATAAATTGCTACATATTTACAGAAAAATTATATTTAAATTTTTCAAATACAATCACCTGTCAGCAATAACACACAGCTTACTATATTGCACAACATTTTAAGTGGGTTTATTCTTCTTGTATCCTTCAACAGTACTGGTTTGAAAAATGACGTATTAGATGGGAATTGAATCTGAGCCCTTTAGATTCATGAATAATAAACTTAAGAAGATGCTTACTCAAAATACATATTCAATAGTTTGATACCCATGTAATTACAGACACCGTTTAGGTCAGAAACAGCTGAAGAAGGCAGAATAACTGCCTGAAACATTTGTTCTATCCTAAGTCATGCATTATTACAGACAGTTGAATGTATTTGAAAAGTTTAAATAAATAAAGTAGAATTTTTCTAAAGACATTTAACAATAAATTTTACATAATAGAAACAGTTCGATATATAACCCTAAGGTCATTCTAATATTGCTCTATACAGTTTGGCATAGTAGGTGGATGGTTCATGGGATCAGGAGATTCCAGGATCGATATGGGTGCTCACAGGTCTTGCACTCAAATTTATTATGAACTCTTAAACAATAAAATCATATGCTTTTATTGTAATATTATATATTTCGAACTTCATCATGAATTTGAATGAATTCTTATATTATTAAAGTATGCTCTTTAATCTATCATTACACACAGGCAAAACTCTCCATACAGTAGCGCCACTTAGTGCAAGATAGAGTAATCAATAAAAATCCTTCGTTAAAAGAGAAATAATAGGTAAAAGTTTAATAGTTTTATTGCAGTTTGTTTTCATAAAAATAAGATTTAAAAGTCAAAGAGTTTTAAAATAAAAAGTTGCAATTAATTAATTAGAAATGTCAAACTAAAAGTTTTGAGTAAAGAGTTTATTATTATTATTAGGTGAAATATAATTTAAAGTTTAAAAAAATATAAATCTCTTTATTTAAGTCAAAAAAAAAAGGAGTAATCTTCGAACTAAATAGCGAATGATCTTAAAATATACATGTGCGTAAATGATGAATGCTTGCTAATAAATTATATATATCAGCATGGATAAAACTGATTATGATAACAAAAAACAAGGCCTTCTCACAGCAGGCCAATACAATAAAGTAGCAAAAAATCCAATTCCATGTACAGAGGTAAAATTACAAGCATTACTCCGGAAGCATCACAGATATTTCAGTGATTCAGAAAAAAGAAAATTAACTTCATATTTCAGCAAGATTCCTCACCTGTATGGACTGCCTAAAATCCATAAAGATAATCTTCCATTAAGACCTATTGTTCTAGAAATTCACCATGTCAAAATTTGTCAAGATTTCTTCTCGAAGTTCTTAGTCCATTGGCGTATAGAACACAGTCTTTCATCAGGGATTCTAAGCACTTTGTAGAATTAGTCAGGAACATGAAAATGGAAAGAACTGACATATTGGTAAGCTTTGATGTGGAAAGTTTGTTTACAAATGTACCATGTGATGAGGCATTGTCTATTGTAAGGAAAAGGTTATGTGATGATAACAGTCTACAAACTAGAACAGCTCTACCTATTGATAGTATAATGGAATTATTAACATTCTGTGTAACAACAACATACTTTCAATATAACTCAGAATTCTTCCAACAAAATCAAGGAATGGCCATGGAAATCATCTCTGTCATCCTTGCTCAGCAACATTTACATGGAAGAACTTGAAACCACAGCCATAAATACTACTCCATGTCCACCTAAAGTGTGGCTTCGATATGTTGATGATACATTTGTGGTATGGCCACATGGCAAGGTAAAATTACAGTCATTCTGGATACATATTTACAACATATCTCCTACAATTAAATTCATGATTGAATTGGAACAAGAACAAAAATTGGCATTTCTGGATGTTCTTGTGATAAGACTCCTCAGGGCAAAGTAAAAACAACAGTGTATAGGAAACCAACACACACTGGCAAATACTTGGCATATACATCCAATCATACAAGAAGCACTAAACAAGATATTGTACTATCATTATGGAACAGAGCAAAGGATGTTTGTTCAGAAAACAGTAATTTGAAAAAAGAAAAGATTCACATAGAACAAATACTTATGAAGAATGGTTATCCATCAGCAATCATCAGAAAAACCTTCAATAGACAACACAAAGAGACACCAAAAGAGAAAACAGTTATTGGTACAGTAGTGTACCCATACATACCATGATTAGTGGACAAGTTAAAGAAAATTTGCAGTCAATATAACATTAGAACTGCTTTCCAAAGTCATACCACACTTTGAGGAATGCTTACTTCTACTAAACCTAAACTGGAAATGCTGAAGAACAAAAACTGCATCTATGAGACACCATGTGAATATGGAAGGAAATACATTGGTGAGACCTGTTGAACAGCAGTTGAAGGAACACAAGCTAATGGTTGAAAGAGAAAAAACAGATGTGTCTACCATAGCAGATCATGTATGTACTAATGACCATATGCTTAAGTGGGAAAATACAAAGATATTGGATAAAGAGGAAAAAATGCAAAAGAAAATTCAAGGAAGCTGCTATAAGTCAACCCAGTGTGGCAATACACAATGTATGGAAGACTCTAATTAATCTTGCTCTTAGGAAAAAATAAAAATAATAATAATTAGACTTGTTAAAAAAAACAATTGGAGGACTCAGGAGGATTTGAACCAATCCTCATATATAAATATATTAAATTTCTACTATATGTTGCCTTTGACAGGATAGCTCAGTTGGTAGAGCGTTTGCCTTAAATTCAATATTCAAGAATCTAAAGGTGTGAATTCAACTTCTAAGTGAATATTGTCACTGTGCATATAGGCCAGTAACACCTGAAGAAGAGTGGAGAATAATACTACTTGAAACATTGTGTAATTACTAACCTGCATTGATGTATTTGGAAAGTTTAAATAAAAATTAAAATTTTTGATACATTTAACAATCTCTCATAAATGATGGAAATAGTCCAACATATCACATCTTATAATATACCATCATTACAAATCTTCAGACATATATTGAAAGTGATAACATTTACAATGAAACACTCATTGGTTTCTCTACACAAGCTATGGAAAACATTATTAAAGTTCAAAGCATATTATCACTTTTATGTTATAAATAAAAAAATTGAAAGGAAGATTATTAATGTAACTTATTGGATATTATTACTTTTATTTCATTTAACTTATTTTTTCTTTCATTTGATAATTAAAACATTCACAAAGAGAAATCGTAGGTCACCGAAACTAACATTTATCAAATATACAGGTGATATCTTGTCTTTAAAACAGACAAGTACCCAAGATTTATTCACTGTCACTTTCTGACAATAAATGCATGTTTGTGCATGATTGGAATACTATTTCTATAACTAAAACTTGTGATGTATAATTTACCATTTATTGATTTTTTTGGTAAAATTAAGAAATATAAGTTTAAACAAAATTAAATTTTTTTAACGTCAATACTGTGCCGGTCGGATTTGTATGTTCACGTAACAAGATCTAGCATCTAGGCAAAAGTACCTCGAATCCAATCGTGCACAAGATACACAGGTCAGGAGCACTCATGAATTCTGCCCTATTTGCCTATTCCCCAGATCTATAACATTATGAGCAACAATCCCGATGACATCGATTAATCCACTTCTCATCCGCCGGCATCGATCATCGGAGACACAAAAGACTCAAGGCTAACTCATGATAGAATAACTTAATAACGAGCATGTTAATTATGTGTAGAGCGGAGATCATCTAGTCATATTTAAGCTTAAGAAATAACTTAATATTTATCTTAACTAAAGAAAGCACTGATTCGAGTTTGATGTATATATATTTACGATTTATTAATAATAATTATGTCGGGTCATTTAGCCGACGTGAGCCTCAGGATTATTATAGATATTTATTTGAATCATTTTATACAATAACATGATAATTGCGGCTATGCCAATAATATATGTATGTGTTTGGGTAAATTAGCGCTATTAGAATAGATTATTAGAACGCTATCACACCCCCAGAAACGAAAAGAGCATTTGATTACTTCAAACAATAATTTTAACACAGATAATATTTGATTACATTTAATATGACGGTTAACTGGGAATTTTAGATAATTAATGCGCGGGATGGGTAATGAACAATTTACACAAACGATACTAAATTTATCGTATTAATACTTATATTAAAATAAGGGACATATGTTTGTTTAAATAAATCATTTCATTACGGCTTATGAATACTTCTGGGCGAATGATAAGATAAGGGAAAAGTGGTGCATGCATGGTGGCTTATTATCGGTCCTTTTTATGGATCCTGGAGTGTGCTTCACGAATTCTAAGAAGTGACCGATTTCCTCTGCAAACTTTGGCAGGGTCGGTTTTACGAACGAAAAGAGTCCAGATTCCCTGGAATGAGGTACAGGCGAATCGTGGATGATGAGGAGTGGTCGGCTATGTCAGTATCGGGCTGGTTTTTCCAGAGCGATCCCCGTATAAAGCATGCACGAACCAAGGATGTCCCCAGGGTGGTTTTACAGCCTGGTTCAAGGACATTGAGACGACGATGGGGTCCGACTTTGCGGTTGCCTCCATGTAATAAAGAAGCACGAACATATATATAAAATAGAATGGCCTTTATGCACTAAACGCTTATTAATAAAACATAAATATACTTCTGAAATTAAAGATTATTGGGACGTATTTATTGCCCACGAATGATGAACTATTCAGCGTAATGACATGGCTTCACTTTAAGCAAACAGGGATAATAATTATACATATAAACATAGAATAAAAGGTTAAGGTCCCCCTCCCCCCTTTACATTATATTACTTAATATTATTCATTACGTTTTACACATTAAACCTCAATTTTGGTTGATTTATGCCCTTGTGGAAATACATTAATTGATTGCAAAATAAAAAGGGTGGTCGTAATAGCTAAGATGAAATTTACATATATAATATAGTTGAAAGATAAAAGATAGCGCATTATTTAGGAAGGAGAATGGGAAAAACAGATGTCAAATCTGTTTTTCAACAGTAAACATGAAAAATATAATTAATTTATTTCTCTAAAACCGCGAGCATCTGGGCAAGCCGAATAAGACTTGTTTTTATCAATTATAAATTATTTACCCAGTAAATGATGGGTGGGGAAAACAAAATAAGTTATATGCTGGCGATTTTAGAATATTATTGGCATTAACTTTAAAATATAAATACGTAAAAATGTTAATAAAAATTATTGGCCGCTTTTAAATAAAATAAAAGAAAAACATTTTATAAGAGGCTTAGCATAGATTAGTTATATAGAGTTATATATATATTTGAAGACATTTAAAAGATATAGTTTAAAATATACACATTACATAGAAGGCAGGATTTTAGGAATTATAAGCGGTCTGAGTTCTTTACCTTGATGATTGAGAAAAGCATTTCACTAGGAATCAGTCCATCGGTATTGTCACTAGATCTAGGGTAGTGGGATGATTTGAGATAGCACTTCATTTCATTGGAAAGACATATGTAAAGTTCAGTAGCACGGAGTACGGAAGCTTCGTTCATGGGATCAGCATGTTAGAATGGAGGGACAAGGTGAAACTTACTACTCACAACACATTGCATGAAAATTACATCGGGCATGGATTATGTTCAGCAGCATGGCTATTTAATGATCTCCCCTCCTTTGTGGATTCAAATCCAGCAGTATTTATACTTTTAATTTGAATTTGTAACTAGGCAACTACTGCTGGACCTGAGGCGGTTTAAGCACTTAGATTTCATTTGGAATCGTTTGGCCGGATACTCTTATCTGGTAAGATGTTTGAAACAATGCAAGTTTGTTATCAGTTTCTCGAACGATTGTTTTAAAATATATCTTGTGATTTTAAAACAAGCTAGCATGGACAATTTCCACTAATGGGTTTCTTCTATTATTACTAATTTGTAATCTTCTATTTTAATCTAAAGGGTCTTCCGGGTTATTGTTTTTCGAGAGACTTACTAACAAGATTGCATCATTTCTGGCTACAAACTTATATATGAAAAATATAATAAGTATCATATATAATATCTTATATATATAATATACTATTAATTCAATCACAATCTCCTACGCTAAAATATACATATATATTTATTATTTACGCCCGCATACACATGAGAATATTATTATTAGATTAAATATTAAATTAAGACACATACGTTTACATTATTTTATACTATTGGGTAAAGAAATATATTATTAGTTATGTGTATACGTGCGTAAGGACGAGTTTGAATACGGTTAGGTGGTAGGAGATTGGATGTGGGCTGTGAAGCAGGATCTGAGCATCAGATCATCTGCTTCATTTTCCTGAACTTACCGAAAAAAAATGAAAAATCATTAAAAAAGAAAAAAAAGCTTTTACTTGATGTACAGGTAACTAAAGAACAACTTTGGATCGGCGATGTATCTAAAGAATTTTATGCCTTGCACTTGCAGTATACTAACTCTCTGTTATATTGAAATTTTATGATTTTTGTTTAAGGTATAATATCTCTCTGCTATATTGGAAATTTTATGACTTTATTTATGCTGAAATATTCGAACTCTGTCATGTTACTAGAAATTTTATGAATTTTATCTAAGCTACAATGCCCTCTCTACTATATTAGAAACTTTTATGGGTTTTATTAAAAATTTTATGACTTTTGACGAAATACCCTCTCTGTTATATTAAAAAATTTTACTGCCTTAAAAAAAACTTGCTTAGTTAATTGGATATAATATGATAATGATATAAGAACTATGCTATACATATACAAATAATTCACTTACATTAAAAAAAACTGCTTGGTTAATAGAATAACATATCAAAACTATGGTATAATATATAAATTATTTACTGCTTGGTTAATAGAGTAACATATCAATAATTAAAAAAAACTACTAAAGCATATAGAAATTATTAGAATCCTAAGATCATTTACCATTCCATATCCAGGTCGTCAGGTTCTATCTGTTCGGCTTCTCCTCTAGTTTCTCCCTCTATCTGGCGGTTCGTATTTTTTTTATGTTGTTTGGTTCAACTCGCCATGAGTTATGTTGGTATCTGGATGGTTGCCCCACAGGTCTGGGGTAATATTTGGGTGGTTCCGCTTGTATGGGCGAGTGATCGATGGATGTGAGGAACTGGGCCATCTCCTCTATCTTCGTCACCCGACATCCCACCATCATCTGCTGTACATACGGTGGCATATTCTGTTGTATGGCCCTAATGATTTGGGTTTCCGTGAATGGGAACGCTGTTAATGACCTGAGACGTGCCACCTGTCTGATGAAAAACTGCATGTGTGTCTCCTGGTTAATGGAACCATAGACCTCTTTTAAGATTGCATGGTATATTCCATCTTGGCGCTCCTCGCTCCAAAAGGTTCTCAATAGGGCGAACGAATAAGTCTCAAAGTCTGGTGGCTTATCTTCATAGCAGTCCCACCATGACTTGGCATATCCTTGTAGATAATGGACAGCAAGGGTCACCTGGTCCACTGCTGGCCCTCGTTGAAATTTGAACAATTCATGCAGGCTGTCGATGTGCACGCTCGGGTTTTCTCCGACATCCCCTTTAAACGTCTTGACTTGGACGAACTTGGTTAGCAATATCAGTGGGTACAATATCGGTTCTTTTGGCATACAGGTTTCTAGTGGAAGCTGGGGTCTGCTGTTTATCATTTTCTCTGGTTCTAGTCTTTCTTCCTCCAATCTCACACCGTCCTTGGTTTTTGCTATCTCCTCCTTTATACCATTCATTTCTGCCTTAATTTGGTTGATACATATATGGAAGGCAGCTTCTTGCTTGTCCTGTTTGGCTGTCAGTTCTTCTTTGATTTCTTGGATGGCATCTAGAGTCTCGCACTTGTGGTCCTCCATAGACCCTTCAACTTTGTTGTGGATATCCTTGTATTCATGTTGGCATGCTGTTTGTACCTCCTCCACCTTCATTTCTATGATGCCATTCATGCTATCCCATGTGGTGGCCATCCACTCCTTCATTCTCCTGCTCTCATCCTCGATTTTTGCCTCCAACTTCTCAAATCTCTTTCTGCTCTCATCTTCGATTTTTGCCTCCAAATTTTCAAATCTCTTTCTGCTCTGGTCTTCAATTTCTGCCTTTACATTTTTGAATCTTGTTTCCATCCTCTGTAACATCCGTATCACAGTCTCCATGGTTACAGGTGGATCGTCAATTCCTTGGGTTGGTCGACATTTTCCAAAACAATTTTTCCCAACCTTAACATCTTTCCTTGCTCCATCTCTTCACTGCTGTCCTCCATCTCTTAGATTTAAGGTAAATTATATATATATTTTTAATTACCCAGATAAGTTTTAGTTATTTATTTTATTTTAATATGGGTGAACACCTCCTCCCCCCATTCTACACTTTTCCCTTACTCTGCTCTCCCCCTCACATGCTCAAGTTTTATTTCTTAAACTGATTATTGCTATCCTACTTGTTATTTAATATCATTTAATATTAATTGTTTCTAGATCTAGTTTTCTAACTGCTCTTTAATGCAAAATATATAAAACAAAATTATTATAATTTCTACCTGGCCTTCTTTATGTCTTCTTTCGTGGTCTGTTTTTGGGAGTTGTTCTTCAGAACCTGAAACATCTTGACAATATGATTAATTAATGATTGCATTGATATACTTAATACATTTATTTTGAACCGAAAAAAAACCTCTATATAACTTTTATTATGAATCATTGCTTTCAAACTCTTTTTATTTTAAGTAACTCAATCACCTATTGGCAAATTTATTTTGGTATTAATACCGGGTGCCAGCCAAAGGGATAGGGCTATATGCTCTGACCAAATGATCCGCTATTAATGGGTTGTATATTTAAATAGTTATACATTTAGTTTAACAAAAAAAATTAATATGGCCTTAGCACATATTTATATAAGAGGATGATAATGTAACACAAAATATCATTTTATTTTTCATTGACTTACAACCATTAGCTACGCATTAGTATTATTAAAACATTTCAAAAAAAATTTTTTCTTTTGCACCTTTGCGATTATTAGAATCTTTGTTTTATTGTTTTTAACATTGTAATAACGTGAAAGCTAAACACTTTCAAACAGATACGCTTTAAACATGCTTACATGAAAGCCAATCAGATGGAATAATTCAATCATGTGGGACTCTCAATTCTAAAACAAACTATTAGAAAAAGATGGGAACCCATCTCAATCTATGCCTCAATTTTATTTAAATAAGCCAGACTCAAGCATTTTGAACTAAGAGTGTGAAGCTAAATACCTTCACATTTAATCCACTAAATATTATATATATAAATTAACAACGCGAAATCGTCTGATTTACAATGAAGCAATATTTTTAAATCTAATGAAATGATATTAATAAATGTAAATAAATCAAATTTTAAGCGCAAACAGATAATATTGTAATAACGTGAAAGCTAAACACTTTCAAACAGATACGCTTTAAACATGCTTACATGAAAGCCAATCAGATGGAATAATTCAATCATGTGGGACTCTCAATTCTAAAACACAAGCCAGAACTATTAGAAAAAGATGGGAACCCATCTCAATCTATGCCTCAATTTTATTTGAATAAGCCAGACTCAAGCATTTAGAATTAAGAGTGTGAAGCTAAATACCTTCACATTTAATCCACTAAATATTATATATATAAATTAACAACGCGAAATCGTCTGATTTACAACGAAGCAATATTTTTAAATCTAATGAAATGATATTAATAAATGTAAATAAATCAAATTTTAAGCGCAAACAGATAATATTGTATTAACGTGAAAGCTAAACAATAAAATTGAGGCATAGATTGAGATGGGTTCCCATCTTTTTCTAATAGTTCTGGCTTGTGTTTTAGAATTGAGAGTCCCACATGATTGAATTATTCCATCTGATTGGCTTTCATGTAAGCATGTTTAAAGCGTATCTGTTTGAAAGTGTTTAGCTTTCACGTTATTACAATATTATCTGTTTGCGCTTAAAATTTGATTTATTTACATTTATTAATATCATTTCATTAGATTTAAAAATATTGCTTCGTTGTAAATCAGACGATTTCGCGTTGTTAATTTATATATATAATATTTAGTGGATTAAATGTGAAGGTATTTAGCTTCACACTCTTAGTTCAAAATGCTTGAGTCTGGCTTATTTAAATAAAATTGAGGCATAGATTGAGATGGGTTCCCATCTTTTTCTAATAGTTCTGGCTTGTGTTTTAGAATTGAGAGTCCCAGATGATTGAATTATTCCATCTGATTGGCTTTCATGTAAGCATGTTTAAAGCGTATCTGTTTGAAAGTGTTTAGCTTTCACGTTATTACAATATTATCTGTTTGCGCTTAAAATTTGATTTATTTACATTTATTAATATCATTTCATTAGATTTAAAAATATTGCTTCGTTGTAAATCAGATGATTTCGCGTTGTTAATTTATATATATAATATTTAGTGGATTAAATGTGAAGGTATTTAGCTTCACACTCTTAGTTCAAAATGCTTGAGTCTGGCTTATTTAAATAAAATTGAGGCATAGATTGAGATGGGTTCCCATCTTTTTCTAATAGTTCTGGCTTGTGTTTTAGAATTGAGAGTCCCACATGATTGAATTATTCCATCTGATTGGCTTTCATGTAAGCATGTTTAAAGCGTATCTGTTTGAAAGTGTTTAGCTTTCACGTTATTACAATATTATCTGTTTGCGCTTAAAATTTGATTTATTTACATTTATTAATATCATTTCATTAGATTTAAAAATATTGCTTCGTTGTAAATCAGACGATTTCGCGTTGTTAATTTATATATATAATATTTAGTGGATTAAATGTGAAGGTATTTAGCTTCACACTCTTAGTTCAAAATGCTTGAGTCTGGCTTATTTAAATAAAATTGAGGCATAGATTGAGATGGGTTCCCATCTTTTTCTAATAGTTTGTTTTAGAATTGAGAGTCCCACATGATTGAATTATTCCATCTGATTGGCTTTCATGTAAGCATGTTTAAAGCGTATCTGTTTGAAAGTGTTTAGCTTTCACGTTATTACAATATTATCTGTTTGCGCTTAAAATTTGATTTGTTTTTAACAGTAAAACCATTTAAAAGCTGTCACTTATTTAACTCTCAGACTTGAACATATTATAAATTTAAAATACTTATTTAACTGATGTATTAACAAGGAAAATTTTTTTTTATATTTAACATCATTATTTAAAACATTCAGAAAAAATTATTATTTAGCGCACACACTACTTTACTATCTTTTTATCTTTAAATGCGAAAGCCCCTTAAAAGCTGACACTAATTTAATTCTCTCAGGCTTGGAACTATTCTTATTTGAAACATGAAAAGAAATTATATAGAACATAGTTATTTAAAGCATTTATGAAAGATTATTATATATTATTATTTAGCGCATGCTTCAAAACTTGGGCGTATTATATTTATTTATAACATATTAAAATGGAAAAAAAAATTATTATATATCTCAATACTATTATTCTATATCGAACACACTTCTTTACTATCTTTTTATTTTAAATGTGAAAAACCCCTTAAAAGCTATCACTATTTTATTACATTGTAAATTCGAAATACTTTGTTATTTAAAATCATTTATGGAAACGTTTATATATATAAACGCTACTTTATTTTTATTATAAATGTGAAGGCCCCTTAAAAGCTAACACTATTTTATCTTACGGTAAACTTGAAAACACTTTTATGTTGTACAAATCATTTATGAAAAATATTATATAAAGACACTATTTAAAACATACTTTTTATTTTATTATCTGTGGAGGTTCTTTTAAAACTAACATTATTTTATTTACAAGCATCCTGCATGTAATTTCACGTTTATGACCAAGAGAATAAAAAAAACATTATACAACATCTTATTCGCTTCTTTGAAAAAAAACACATTTTATTTTATAAAAATGAGAGCCCTTAAAAGCTATCACTCTTTTATCATTGGAAACTTACATGTATACGAAAACTAGGAACATTATTTAGGAGAAGCACATCTTTATTTTTAATTAATTTGAAAGTAAGAGCCCCTTAAAAGCTGTTACTTCTTTTTACTTCTTTTTTTAAAAAAAACTCATGAGAATTATACATGTAATGAACATTTATGGACAAGGAATAAAACATTATATAACATCATCATTATTCAAATCATATACGTGAAAGAAAACAAAACAAAACTACCACTATTTTATTTTATAGGTTCGTGAAAACGAAAAAAAAAACTTTTAAAACTTTTATGCGGAAAAAATACTGAGTATATGACATACTATTTACTTGAAACATATTTTTATATGAGAGAAAATATTTATATTAACAATGACTCACAGGGAGTGTGTACTAATATTCAAAAAAAATTTTAAGCTGGGTGTCCGAAAAAAATTTTCAAAAAAAAATTTCAAAAAAAAAAATTTTTTTTTTTTTAAAACATGTTATATCTATCACTATCTACTACTATCTCAGGTATATGGGTGTTTGTATTCGAAGCCCTACATTGACGCGACAAACCCGGAGAATGGTCGGATTTGTATGTTCACGTAACAAGATCTAGCATCTAGGCAAAAGTACCTCGAATCCAATCATGCGCAGATACACAGGTCAGGAGCACTCATGAATTCTGCCCTATTTGCCTATTCCCCAGATCTATAACATTATGAGCAGTAATCCCGATGACATCGATTAATCCACTTCTCATCCGCCCTCATCGATCATCGGAGACACAAAACACTCAAGGCTAACTCATGATAGAATAACTTAATAACGAGCATGTTAATTATGTGTAGAGCGGAGATCATCTAGTCATATTTAAGCTTAAGAAATAACTTAATATTTATCTTAACTAAAGAAAGCACTGATTCGAGTTTGATGTATATATATTTACGATTTGTTAATAATAATTATGTCGGGTCATTTAGCCGACGTGAGCCTCAGGATTATTATACATATTTATTTGAATCATTTTATACAATAACATGATAATTGCGGCTATGCCAATAATATATGTATGTGTTTGGGTAAATTAGTGCTATTAGAATAGATTATTAGAACACTATCACACCCCCAGAAACGAAAAGAGCATTTGATTACTTCAAACAATAATTTTAACACAGATAATATTTGATTACATTTAATATGACAGTTAATTGGGAATTTTAGATAATTAATGCGCGGGATGGATAATGAACAATTTACACAAACGATACTAAATTTATCGTATTAATACTTATATTACAATAACAGACATATGTTTGTTTAAATAAATCATTTCATTATGGCTTATGAATACTTCTGGGCGAATGATAAGATAAGGGAAAAGTGGTGTGTGTTTTATGGATCCTGGAGTGTGCTTCACGAATTCTAAGAAGTGACCGATTTCCTCTGCAAACTTTGGCAGGGTCAGTTTTACAAACAAAAAGAGTCCAGATTCTCTGGAATGAGATACAGGTAAATCGTGGATGATGAGGAGTGGTCGGCTATGTCAGTATCGGGCTGGTTTTTCCAGAGCGATCCCCTTATAAAGCATGCACAAACCAAGGATGTCCCCAGGGTGGTTTTACAGCCTGGTTCAAGGACATTGAGACGACGGAGTCCAACTTTGCGGTTGCCTCCATGTAATAAAGAAGCACGCACATATATATAAAATTGAATGGCCTTTATGCACTAAATGCTTATTCATAACATAAATATACTTCTGAAATTAAAGATTATTGGGACGTATTTATTGCCCACGAATGATGAACTATTCAGCGTAATGACATGGCTTCACTTTAAGCAAACAGGGATAATAATTATACATATAAACATAGAATAAAAGGTTAAGGTCCCCCTCCCCCCCTTTACATTATATTACTTAATATTATTCATTACGTTTTACACATTAAACCTCAATTTTGGTTGATTTATGCCCTTGTGGAAATACATTAATTGATTGTAAAATAAAAAGGGTGGTTGTAATAGCTAAGATGAAATTTACATATATAATATAGCTGAAAAATAAAAGATAGCGCATTATTTAGGAAGGAGAATGGGAAAAACAGATGTCAAATCTGTTTTTCAACAGTAAACATGAAAATATAATTAATTTATTTCTCTAAAACTGCAAGCATCTGGGCAAGCCGAATAAGACTTGTTTTTTATCAATTATAAATTATTTACCCAGTAAATGATGGGTGGGGAAAACAAAATAAGTTATATGCTGGCGATTTTAGAATATTATTGGCATTAACTTTAAAATATAAATATGTAAAAATGTTAATAAAAATTATTGGCCACTTTTAAATAAAATAAAAGAAAACATTTTATAAGAGGCTTAGCATAGATTAGTTATATAGAGTTATATATATATATTTGAAGACATTTAAAAGATATAGTTTAAAATATACACATTACATAGAAGGCAGGATTTTAGGAATTATAAGCAGTCTGAGTTCTTTACCTTGATGATTGAGAAAAGCATTTCACTAGGAATCAGTCCATCGGTATTGTCACTAGATCTAGGGTAGCGGGATGATTTGAGATAGCACTTCATTTTCATTGGAAAGACATATGTAAAGTTCAGTAGCACGGAGTATGGAAGCTTCATTCATGAGATCAACATGTTAGAATGGTGGGACAAGGCAAAATTTACTACTCACAACACATTGCATGAAAATTACATCGGGCGTGGATTATGTTCAGCAGCATGGCTATTTAATGATCTCCCCTCCTTTGTGGATTCAAATCCAGCAGTATTTATACTTTTAATTTGAATTTGTAACTAGGCAACTACTGCTGGACCTGAGGCGGTTTAAGCACTCAGATTTCATTTGGAATCGTTTGGCCGGATACTCTTATCTGGTAAGATGTTTGAAACAGCGCAAGGTTGTTATCAGTTTCTCGAACGATTGTTTTAAAATATATCTTGTGATTTTAAAACAAGCTAGCATGGACAATTTCCACTAATGGGTTTCTCTATTATTACTAATTTGTAATCTTCTATTTTAATGTAAAGGGTCTTCCGGGTTATTGTTTTTCGAGAGACTTACTAACAAGATTGCATCATTTCTGGCTACAAACTTATATATGAAAAATATAATAAGTATCATATATAATATCTTATATATATAATATACTATTAATTCAATCACAATCTCCTACGCTAAAATATACATATATATTTATTATTTACGCCTGCATACACATGAGAATATTATTATTAGATTAAATATTAAATTAAGACACATACGTTTACATTATTTTATACTATTGGGTAAAGAAATATATTATTAGTTATGTGTATACGTGCGTAAGGACGAGTTTGAATACGGTTAGGTGGTAGGAGATTGGATGTGGGCTGTGAAGCAGGATCTGAGCATCAGATCATCTGCTTCAATACCAACAAGGATTTTTTTAAAAAAAACCAAATGTCAAAATGCAAACACAATATTAATACCAAAAGGGTACTTTCCTTTCAAAACAAAAAGACATTACAATGTAAATGAACAAAAATTTCTCCGTTTGTAGGAATGTTGCTGAAAAGGGATTTCTGATTTTAAATTAACAAGAATAAAAAGCAGGATTGGTGTTAAACCACTAAACATCACATGATCACTATTTCTTATGCTAGCACATTACTGTTATTAAAACAGGCAAAACTCCATACAGTAGTGTCACTCAGTGCCAACTAGAGTAATCAATGGATACCAGAAGGCTTGTGCATAAAATCCCTATCTAGTGCCTACTCATTCAATATCACCAGATTAGTTTCTGGTTTGTAGTTAAGTAGAGATAAAAGATGGCTGCTGGAGGGTTGCATAAGATTCTAAGATCTAGGTGCAATGCTCTCAGATCCAAAGCTTTTCACTGACGAAGGCCATAAGCCAGAAACTAGTCTGGGGATATTGGATGAGTAGGCACTAGATAAGGATTTTATGCACAAGCCTTCTGGCATCCATTGATTACTCTGGTTGGCATTGAATGGCATTACTGTATGGAGAGTTTTTCCTGTTTTAAGAATAAAGAGTTGAAACTTTTTTTAAAATTGAATGATAATAACAGACATAATTTTTTTTTTTTTAGTTTTGTGATATATCATGATAAACTCGACCTAAGAAACAAATCTGTAAATAAACACTGAATTAAAAACATTTACAATCTTTTAAAAATAATTTACTAAGGCTGTAACCTTAGAAATAAGCGTCTGAAAAATACGAAGGTAGGGACCTCTATAGGTCTTAAAACACAAGCTTACGCTATGAAGAAAAGAGAGAAGCCTTAGTAAATTATTACTTAATATAATAATGGGCGTTTAATAAAATTTATAATTACAATCTTTTAAAAAGGAAAATAAATTATTTTATATTACTTACCTGAAATTATTTTGAATTTAAAAAAATGTTTAATAACAACTTAAGACAAACTAAGAATTACTTTACGAATGTAAGATGATTTTTTAAAGCCTTCCGGACAATAACATTCATTGCTTTATCCCAATCATGAATATGTCGCAGCAATTCTAATCCCAATGTATCGTGTTTTTTTTGTTTTTTTTTTACCAATCATATCATTTTAAAACAATATATATAGAAAGAATTTTTTTTAAACTCATGCTATTTCAAAATTATGCTAATTTGAACACATGTATATGAGATAATGATTTAATAATAAAAATGCCAATGCATGGAAAACATAAATAAAAGACATATCAAAGATGACCATATATAAAATGTATGACATAATTGATACCATAGGAATGTAGCTGTTAAAAGTTACTGTATTATAAGAAAAAGTCAAGAATCTTTGTATATAGGATCTACAGAAGCCTATATTAACAGAAGCCAAAAATAATAATTTTAATATTTACTTCCTAAAAACAAAAATAAATATCAATGAATGTATATATTATGACTGTGTATAGTCTTTTTATCAAAATGTAACAAATAAATACTGTTGACTTTTAATTGTGTGTTTTAGCATTTCTCAATGAAGTAAATTATAAAAAAAAAAAACGGTTATTTGCAGTGAATTATAGCGACATCTACTGGGATTCTGAATAATCAATGGACACCAGATTGTATAATGATATAAAATTTCCATTCCAAATCTGATTTTTTAGTTTTGTCAATGAAGACTTAAACTCAAAACTGGAGTTTATGCACTTATGCATCTAAAAAATGTTTTTTGTTACTTTTTTAGTATTATCTATGTTACAATCCTACAATTAAAAAACCCCTAAGAGTATAAACTTAACTTAACTGGCTGGCATCCTGATATATATCTAACATCTGGTGAGTTTCTATTAGTTTTAAGACAGATATAAGTGTCTTCTGTTTCTTGATTTGGAAGATATATCAACAACATTACCACATAATCTCTATGCTTATTTGTGTTTCCAAGATCTGTTATCTTCAACCAACCCTAAAAACATTACCATAATCTTGATGCAAAAGAAAAATTAGTTTTAGATTTAATTCCTAGTTTTCATTGGAGAGAGCAAAATCCAGGAACTAGTCAGGAAATGGAGATTTTTATCTGTTGATTCCTCATGGATACCATAGATGGCGCTAAGTGGAGATAATTATTTCTGGTAAGATCAGAAAATCATGAGATCTTATTGGCAAAAGAAATTAATAGAAATGATTAATTTATTATTAAAAACTAACCAAAATATCAAACCATGATAGTTAGGAATGGGATTGAACTTTCATTGTTATTACACACTTTTAAACATCACAAGATCACCATTTCCTACGCTTGCACAATTTGTTAAAACAGTAACAAACTGTCCATAGAATCATGCTATCAGTGTAAGCTGTAATAATCAATGGATGCAAGGTTTGTGCACAAAATAACTATTTAGTGTCTACTCATTCAGTATTTCCAGACTAGTTTCTCGCTTGTGGCTTTCATCAATGAGGAGCCTTGGATCTAAAAGCAATGCACCTAGATTTTAGAATCGTGCTTTCATCTTGGACTCATAACTTTATGGTTAACTAAATACTCAAAACATGGCTGCTGAAGGTTTGCATTAGATCCAAAAATCAGATGCAGCCCTCAGATCCAAACCTCTTCACTGATGACAGCCTTACATTAGACACTAGGCTGGGAATATTGGATCAGTAGCCACTAGATAGGATTTTATGCACAAACCTTATTGCATCCATTGATTACTATGGCTTGCACTGGGTGGTACTACTGTAAGAAGAGTTTGTTACTGTTATTACACAATTTGAAGAAAATACTACAAAGTTGAGAATGAAATATCAGGTAATTGAAATTTGTTCACACGATAAGAATATTTACCAAAATTAACTAGGTACCCTTTAAGATGAAATATATCTGGAGAAAAGTTTTTTTTAAATTTATAAAATATATTTAATTTAAAATTTATTATTTAAAGGCAGTATTGACATTTTTTAAGAAAAAACAACAACATATAAATACACGAATATACAAAATAAGAAAGTATTATATAAATAGATAATATGCACATATATAAAATAATATATTTATGAAGCATTGTAATTATTTGACAATAGCATAAAAATGTTCACAATAAAATCCTCTATTAGAAAATTAAACTGGATTATCATTAATGAGAATGTCTTATATACTATATTAATAATTTTTTTAATCATTCATTAGAATAGAGATTATTCACTAAATGAATAATATTTCTGTAGTGTAATTTTTATTCCATCACTTTCATACAATGTAGGGACTGTATCCACTTTTAACATATTGTGGAGAAATATAATTTTAAGCATGTAACCAATGATGTAAAAAGGCTGTATGATCCCCAAGATCCAAATTTCATGCTAAACCAGGTCTCATAAGTTGTCCCAAATCACAAACTCTTACACATATATTTATCATAGTCTCGTAAATATTGTTACATTTAGCTTTGTCCATAAAGCAAAATATGCAGTTATATAGTTGCTTAGTATTAAAAAAAATTTTTTTCCATAGTTTAATTTTTATAATAAGCTGTCTTATTGCTTAATATTTACGTTGATATATTCTTTGAACAAATTTATAACAACTATTATAATTTTTAATAGCTTTAAAAATTATGTTAATATTTTATATGTAATGCTTTAAACCCATAAGTAATTGTGTATCATTTTAAAATGTTTCCTTTTAGGGATATCATTACCCTGAAATATTAGTAAGTTAATTGTAATAACATTAAGAGTAAAAACACCTTAATATTAACTATTAGTGTGTTAAAAGTCAATATTAAAATTAAAATCTAAAAACAAGTTTAAATCTTTAACATAAAATTATTAATATTTAAAATATCTGTTAATAAAAGTGTATTTTATTTAAACAGTTTTTTAATAAGAAGTATACCTTACCCAATGATAATTGTAATAGAAATTAATTTAATTAAATAGTTTTTAAATTGAAGGAGATAAATAATTTTTATTAATTAAGCCTTTTTTTTTTTTAGTAAATAATGCATTAGTGTGTGAGAAAGCATGGGGTTTACATTTTAATTTAACTTCCTTGTTAATAGAATGTTAAAAATTATTTTTAAAAGTCTTTGTTTTAAAAAGTATTACTTAAAATTTTTTTGAAACTTAAATCAAATAAAAAATGTTTTAAAGAAAAAATGTTTAAAGGAATAATGTAAAATAATATTATACTTGAAATAATGTAATATGTTATGCAATATTTTATTTTATTATAATATATTCTTTGTTTTTCTAAATAATTTATTTTAAAGTTGTAATATGTAATTTACTGTCTAGACAAACATGTAAATTAGTTTATATTTAGTAATTTTTTCCAGGATACTCATTAATTTATAGTTTAATAATAGCAGAATATCAATTTTATTTTTAAAAAATAAGTCACATGACATCTCTTATAAAGACCTAGTGAACACACTAACACACACTTGTGCACTTGTTTTCCAGTTACTTCATGGTACATTTTATTGTTCAAAGTTAAAATATAAATTATTAAATAATTTCATCCAAGTTTAGAAGATTTGAACTGAAACTACCAATACTTGAAATTTACTTTGAATGGAAATATGATGGAAAGAACATCAAAATATTTAATAATAATTAAATTATTTTATATGACTTATGTATTTCAATGGATTTCTGCATAAAGCATCATTGTTATATAAGAACTAATATTGATTCTAATTTTCTTGTTAAAAATAGATATTATAAATTAACAGAATAGAAGATGAAATAAAAAAGAATATGGTAAATTATTAAAAGATCTAACTACAGGGATAAAAAACAAATATTGGTTCTAGTAAACTATTAACTGGGCAGCCTTTGGTGGTGCTGTTTCTGTGTAAAAACACAATTATACTGCTTTCGTGGCCGAACATACGGCTAATATATGAGTGATCATTAATATACAGGTAGATTGTATGTAATGGTTATAATACGTGGCCAATTCTTCTGCATTCAATAACACTACATCTACTAACAATACTATGATCGTATAGTTTGCCGTTGATTTCATTGCGGGTTGAATTCCTATGCATATTGACAGAATTTGTATTGTCGCTAGAATTTAAGATGAGAGTGTGAGCATTGTCATCTTTTTCAAGTGTTTATTTGTTGATGTTTATGATTTTCTGTATTTCCCAACTGAAAGATTTTTGCGTACTAGTAATTTTCAGCGTATTATTGATATTTGTCAAAATTTTATTTTTTGGCTAATTTTGGCTTTTTTGGGGGTCAAAAAAGACAAAATACAATTTCTCAAGCTCTCTGGCAGACGATTGGAGTTGTTTGCGGAAAAATACCGTTTCTGTCGTGACTCGGACAAGAGTTGAAAAAGAAGAACAAAATGTCTACCACGTTATTATATTTGTGGGACGTCCCAAACAGAGAAAGTGAGACAGTTGCATTTTTGCAAGCCCAAAACATCCTGCCATTTGTTACAGTTGATTTAGTTCAGTCATATGTGGTTAATAAATTTATTTTCTGGAAAGAATTTGTGTTTTGTTTGCGATTATTTTTATCTGTAAATCATGTAATTAACACCCAGAATGACAGTGTTAAAAAGGGGCAGCGTAGTTTGTTGAACATCTCTTGATTGATTGATTTTTTTTTTTAAAAAAAAAAGACTTCTTCTTTTGACATACCTATTCGTTCCATTTAGAAGCAAAAAATGGTTTTTTGTTGTTGTTTTAAATCAATAAACAGCACGTTAAGTAGATTTTAAAAATGAACCCAAGCTTAATTTTTGTTGTTAAAAAAGAATAAAAACACCGGACGTTTTATTTGCTATGAAAACAAAAAATCTTTAACAAACTTGTATGACTCTTAAAAAAAGATAAATAAATAAATCCTACAGAAGGTAACAAAACCGGTTAACATACATATTTTTTGTGTTAAAAAACCAATACCGCGATTGACTTTTTGTTTTAGGTTTTTGGACGTTTTATTTGTTATTATTAAAAAAAGCAAAAAAAATCAAAACCCACCAACACAAAAAAAACCCCCGTATTTATAAATCTAAGAGAAAAAAGAAGTCCCGTTTTATTTATTATTATTAAAAAAAACAAAAAAATCAAAACCCCGTTTTATTTGTTATTATTAAAAAAAAACAAAAAAATCAAAACACGCCACCCAAAAAAAAACCCTCGTATTTATAAATGTAAGATAAAATACCAAACAATTCTTTTCGTTTATAAGCAAATACGGACATCTGAGGCGGAGTTTGTCGGACAGGTTTGAATTTTTTGTTGCTAAATCAATCAACAGCAAAACCCCTCATTTTTAACATAATTCAAAAAGAAAGTGTCGATTCTAATTTTAAATAACAACAACAAAAAAAGAAAGTCATATGTAAAGCAAATTGTGTATATTTGAGATATTCAAAAAAAAAGTTAAAACTGTCCCTTATTACTTTGAAATGTATCGAATCCAAAACAAAAAAATAAAAGACGTCTGTAAAAAAGAAACAGTAGATTTAGAATGGAAATCCCCCCCCCCCAAATAAAGGCGTATGTCAAAAATTATGTACTTTTGAGATCCAAAAAAAAAGGTCAAAGTCTCCTTTATAGTTTGAAATTTATCAAATGAAAACCCAAAAAATAATTATGTCCAAAACAAACAACGACAATATATTAAAAAAAAAAATAATTATGTCCAAAACAAACAACAACAATATATTAAATATTAAAAAAAAAAATTACAGCCGTATGTCAAAATACGATCTATTAGATAAAAAAAATCTAGCAGCCCAGTAATGTTATAATGCTCTGTTTTTAACTAGAAACAGCCCCACCAAAGGCTGCACAGTTAATAGTTTACTAGAACCCAAATATTTAAAACTACTCAATAAAATGAAAGATTGTAAAATTATAGATATAAATGAATGTAAATTATTGTATCCTTCTTATGAAAATCTATATTTTTTTTACAAAGATTAAAACTCAGAAAAATAAGACCCCATTGAGGCTGTTGTTTAACTTTAGTAATTTTATTTTAAACCATTAAGGATCACATGATCACCATCTCTTATATTAACACATAATCTAGGTGCAGTGCTCTCAGATCTAAAGCTCCTCACTAACAAAGGTCGCAAGCCAGAAACTAGTCTGGGGATATTGGATGAGTAGGAATTAGATAGGGATTTTATGCACAAGCCTTCTGGCATCCACTGATTACTCTGGTTGGCACAGGGTGGCATGACTGTATGGAGAGTTTTGCCTTGTTTAATTTTATTTTACAGAAGTTTTGTAAGTATATAAATAAATGGATAACAGGTATTTTAAGATATGGTGAATATTCTATAAAGAATGGAGATGATATTATTAATAAATTAAATAGTATAAAATTAAATAAGAATCAAAGTATTTTTACAATGGATATTGAAAAAATATATCCAAGTATTCCAAGACTTAAAAGTATAGGTATATTAATAAAAAATTTAAGTAAACATATTGAAACAGATATGTTGTTTCATGTATATCCTGAAGTCCCCCCCCCACTCATTTTACAAGTATATAAGGGAAAATAAAAGCTGATACAGTTAGTGAATGAAATTTAGACAAATAGATAAATAATTGACAATGATTTAAAATCAGTTTTTCACTCACGTTATAAAAACCAAATGTATGAATTTAAATTTTCTAAGAAAAAAAAAAGAAATTTGATATTTAAAATCTACAGTTATCTTTAACATTAAAAATTTGTGGTTTCAAATTAAAATGTTACTGATATATTTTTTTTTTGTTGGGGCTAAATGTTTTCCAAATTAAAGCGCTGAAACATTGTAATTAGTCATTAAGCATGATAACGTTGCTTTCTTGCCTTAGGCAAAAGAAGTTAACACATTTTTGAAAAACGTGTTGGCATAAGTGAGATCAAAGAGGATATTCAAAAGCACTGTGGGAAGTATGAGAATATAGAGAGGAATCGGTCAATTTGAGGCAGTTGGTTGTGTTAGTTGCTTCACAGTAAATCATAGTACTCAGTCCATCAGACCAACTAAGTTTGAAGCCACCACTAATTAAATAAGTGCTGCAGTAAAGAGAAACCCAAAGTTACCATGAAACTGCAATATGAATAAACAAATTATCAATATAGTAAATGCTAAAATATCTGGCTAGTAAGGAATAGCTCGCTCTCCTTCCCACACCATAGAAGTCATGAAAATGAAGAAATATGCCTAAGTGGCCACATGTGAAACATTCAGCCCTAAAGAAAACCACCTTTTAATGTGAAGATTGTACCAGCGGTGAAAGGTCAACATAAGAACCATAACGGAGATTTGAAGATCCTCTAGATAGTTATTGAAATGTGTTTAAGATTGACATAATTGTGCTATGATTTAAGAATATTACCTATATTCATTTACTTAATAATGATGATGAACGTCCATCATTATATGAAAGAGTTGTGTATTCATGAAAATGCGGTAAGAAAAGCATTTCTGAAAGCGTAAAGTGAAACGTAGGAGTTATTTAAAACAATTAATTGGATAAAATGATAGAATATTTGCATCAAATTTAGGAACAAATGTCATAATGGTAAAAACAACTGAGGTAATTTCTTATTGATAGAATATGTTACTAGTGTTATTAAAGTGAAGATGGTAAAACTGAAATACACTGATAAAAATGGTGAAACATAATAATTTATATAATTTCATTCACTGATTTTTCTTTAACAAAGAGTAAATAAGCATTTATTTTATATACCGCATGTGTATAAATTGTAATACATTAAAGATCAGCCTGTCAAGCTATTGTGCATGCACTTTTTACGAGTGTTAATAATAAATGAATACTTTGACTCCCAATACAAGATGTAGTATTTAGGAAAGAATAAAATGAATCCACTTATTCTATCCAACCCAAATGCTTATATATGGGCAAATCTTAAGTACTGGAAGTGAAAGCGCGAGAATAGACCACTCACTTTAAATTACTGCTTATGATGTCTGAATGAATGACATCAACAAAATTATCTAAAATTTACTAAACGTCATTCTCAAATGAAACTTAAACATCGTAAACAGTAATTTAAAGTGAGGGGTCTATCATTACGCTTTCACTTCCAGTACTTAAGATTTGCCCATATATAAGCATTTGGGTTGGATAGAATAAGAGGATTCATTTTATTCTTTCCTAAATACTATATCTTGTGTTGGGAGTCAAAGTATTCATTTATTATTAACATTAGTAAAAAGTGCATGCACAATAGCTTGACAGGCTGATCTTTAATGTATTACAATTTATAAACATGCGCTATATAAAATAAATGCTTATTTACATATGTTTAAGTTTCATTTGAGAATGACGTTTAGTAAATTCTAGATAATTTCATCATCATTCATTCAGACATCGTAAACAGTAATTTAAAGTGAGTGGTCTATCCTCACACTTTCACTTCCAGTACTTAAGATTTGCCCATATATAAGCCTTTGGGTTGGATAGATATTCTTTCCTATTCATTTATTATTAACACTCTTAAAAAGCGCATGCACAATAGCTTGACAGGCTGATCTTTAATGTTTAACAAAAAGTATAAAGTTATATGTTTCAAACTGTTAAATTGTAATTTGCTAAATGAAATTATAATATGATTAATTTAAAATAGACATACCAGATATATGTATACACTGTAAATGCTTAACGTTTGACTGAGAAAGGATTAATATTTTCTATAAGTGAGTTCACTTACAAAAAGGATGTACATCCATATACATGAATATATTTGAATATGATTATGGACTACTAAATGATTGAACGGAAAAGGTCAAGCTAGCTTATAAATGTATTGCAATAGGGAATTAACTAATAAACCTAAAAATTATATATATGAGCATACGATGAGAATGTAAAATCACAGAATGAGAATTTAAATTAAAGTAAACTGGCTCTGAAGAAAACTGCAGGACAGTTGAAACATAGGTGTATGTATATAAGTACAATGAGTTTTGCTAAAAAGTGTTCAAAGTGGTTTGGATAAATTGTATTTAATGGATTATGGTTGTGTATCAAGAGCAATAAACATAGATTGAATATTAATTAATTTTTTATATACTCTACATCCAAGTTTTATTAATATTACACTAAATCCACATAATGGTAATAAGCTTCTCTTATTTTCATATTAAACCCTCTCAGTAAAAAGTGAGATTTTTTTCAAACTGCTTGCACTGCCATCTATGAATTAAGGGCAGTATTATGCAAGAATATGATATAGGGATTCATCACAACAATTTTAACTTGCTAAAATGTTTAAACCGTAAGATATGAGTCCCAATTGCAATCCCATTTTCAAGGGAACTCTGTAAAATTTCATGAAAGTAGGGAGAGCATTAGATAATCTATGAATGCCCAAAACATACATAATTTATAATCCAGACATTCTAGCACTTAACATTTTTGTAGTGAATACCACATCTATGTCATTCTAAAACACATTTGTTTAGATATGGCATGCCAGGCAGATTGGAGAACCAGTGACGTTTTCACAGGGACATATATGTAAATCTGTTAAAATTAAGCTAAATGTCTGTAGAGGAAGTCTAAGAACAGATTGTGTATACTAGCTCATTAAGAGCAGATTCGTAGCTAAATATATTTACCATATATTTCAATAGTTAATGCTCTTCTGGAACATATCTTACAAGTGATCTGAATAAGAATATCTGGTCAAGTCAGGGTTCATTTATCAGGTGCACTTAAACCACATCATAAGATTGATCATAAACTTTTACTTTATCATTGGGTATGTTGCATTTAGTGGGTAAATCATTCTTCTCTGCCTTTGTTTGGGCGATTCATATGCTGGATCTATAACCAGATATTTGATCCACTTTAACTTATTAGCATTGGGTGCGACATTAACCAGAATGGGATATGCATGCATATATGTAACATTAGTTGAGCAGTCTGTTACATAAGTTAGTTCTTGGATAATAAATAAAAAATTGAGAGATTTCAAATAATTTCATTCATGGGATTACTCAGTTGAATGAAGCAACATAAAAATAGAATCCATTTATATCTTTAGATATAGAAAAGGCCTATACTGGAATATATTGTGAAGAAGTCTTGAAACTATGGGAATAGATTTTGGGACTGTTAAGAATAAATTAAGTCTTTTGCTGTTTGACTTAATGCATTTGTGGTATCAGACTCTAGAGTAAAATCCTCGGATCAATTCCAGTTTTGACACTTCCGATGCCCAAACATCATATGAATTCATGGGCAAGTCATTCAATTGTTTATTTACTATAACTCTTCATAAAGGTAATTTTTAAACTGCCAAATGAGGGGGGGACGACGACATAGAACTAATAGGAAAGCAAATGAAAATCTGTTTTGAAATATCTGGTCATCTCTATTTTTAAGGGAATTGGAAATCGTGATGAGAGATTGAGAATGCGGATGGCGATTGTCATAATAGAAACAAAAATATTATAGTATTTTTTAAAAAACAGTAAAAAATATGGAATTATTATTAAATAAGTGACAGAATTAATAAGAAATCTAAAATTTAAAATCAATGAGCAAAAATCCGAGATAGTAACATAAACACAATATATGATAAAGTAAGAGCAGCTCTACTTCAACACCATCGATAGTAATTCTGAATAATCACCTACCTGAATGTAATGCATTTTAAATCCTCAACTTCAGACTGGATTTTGTCTTTATCTGTGAGGATTTATTCAAATCTAAAATATTATAGTTCTGCCACCTTATGTGAACTTGGGTAACCAACAAATGCCAGATGGTAGTGCATAATAAATTTCTATCCAGTGTGCCTCTAGATTACTTTCTACTTATGACATTCATTGAGGAGTTTGAATATTTGTAAGATTGATCATGTGATGCTTTGTTCATCCTGGGAAAGACATATAGGTTACCATTATTAAAAAACTGAGGTCACTATAATATATAGACACTGAACTAAGGTTATATGTATACATCTATGCAAGCAAATTGGCTTAGATTAATAACATTAAAATGTTCTTGAATTTCAGATCAGTAGCTTGATAGTACAAGCAAAAGTAAAAGATGGTTACATTAGATCCCCAAAAATCCAGGTGGAATTAATACATCCAAAAGTTTTCATTGATGAATGTTGTAAACTGGAAGCTAGTTTGGATATTGATAGAAATTTATTATGCACTGCCACCTGGGATCTATTGATTGCTTTAGTTTAAAGGTCTTTAACTCTTGGGCTGCGGACTGGTACTGGGCTGCGAAAGTATTCTGCCAGTCCGCGCTAGACTGGCAGGAAAGTTTGTAATAACAAAATAATAAGATTTTAAACTTTTAATTAATATAAACAATTTTTATTTATTTTTTCATCGCAAAGAAACGGAATGAAAACAAAATCTAATCAATAATACATAAATTAATTTTTCTATTTATCACAGATGTTTATGGGGGGGGGGGTTAAAATTCAAAATTAAAAAAAAAAGTTTTTTATTATACAAACTCCATATATATACCTTCATCTTGTATATTTAACATTAAATACAGATATTTCATTTATCATAGTCATTGTCATGTAATTACATTAGAGATAATCTCTAATTTCGAAAATGATTAGTAATAATCATTAATGTATTTATCTGAAATGGATGGCATCAAAGTTGTGAGTGGAGGAAGTTTGACAATGGTAATGAAAATATAGCAATAATTACACTAGCTGTGATATTTCCCAACATTCAGGTGAATAACATTTTATTTCTGCATTGTTTTAACAATGAAATAATAAACGTAGCAATGCAGGCACATTAATGAGAACGATTGTTATTGTACTGTTTTCTATAACAATATGACTGTGCAATTCGAGAAAGAATGTTCGTCATGTGAAGGTAAGCAACACCATTACAATACATAGTAACTAGTGTGTTGTTTTGGTCAGTTATAATACTTATGCTGATCTAAGGCTGAGCAGTTTACATCTTTAAAAAAATTTATCTGTAGACTTCTGCCGGTCCACGAAATCTTATCCTTATTTTTGCCGGTCCGCAGGTGTGAAAAGGTTGAAGACCACTGCTCTAGTTCACACAGATGGTAGAACTAGAGAAATAATTTGTTATTACTTATATTAATAGAACATAAATTTAATACCATATTTAAAATTATTATTAGAATTAAGAAAACACAATTTAAAATATTCAACTTTATTTACATATAAATATTAAAACTGTACATAATAAATGACAATTTAATCCAAACTCTATGCAATATACATAAAAATTTAATGCAAATAAAAAAACCAACGTTAACAAATTTTAAGAAAATACATTTGGTATAGCGACTACTCATAACATTTTAAAATTTCTTTAATTATTTAGTTTTAATATGATTTGTAAATCCACTATATTCTTGTAATTAAAAGGGGGAGGTAAAAATTAATGAATTGGGATAAGAAATTTTTGTTTCATATGCAAAGTTAGATATCGCTTAGTAAAGCATACATAAAAACTACTTTCAATAATATTCGACTTCCAATTTATAACATTTAAATATGTATTTATAATCATGAAAAAGCGGAATACATATGCATATATCACATACATATGCATATATCACAGCTATATTTGTGAATATTTTTACATCCAACCATTTCTTTTATAATTAATTTAATAAATAACTATGAAAAAGCAAACTGATAAAAATTTACAAGCTGCAACATCATCTTATAAACATATAGTTTTAAAACAAAATTTATTTATACACAACATGTCATATATAAATTTGTATGTAAGTCTTGAATAAAAAGCTTTTTAGCATAGATGTTATATTTTGATATTTTCATATTTACAAAATTATATTCACAATATTATATTTCAAAACTTTCAAAATAAAATATAAATCAAAACAAAATTCATATCTCTTTTTGAATGATAATTCAACCTAACATACATAATAAAGATTGAAAAAATGTCACGACTCCGAATCCTTTTCGTAAGATCGAGTATATATAGGCTTGGACAATTTCTTCCACTCCTCTTGAACTTTTTGCCTTTTCCCAGCTTTTTTTACCATTGACATAGGAGGCAGATTAACAGGTCGCGGGTATGGAATTCGATAATGAAGACCTGTGGGATAAAATAAATATTTTTTTTATGTATAACTTTTTCACTCTATATATTAAATTTTAATACTGGACTAAAATTTTTAATAAAAAATATGAGGCATAAATACATTTGAATTAATTACAATTCGTCATTAATAAATATATTGTACCAATATTGTGTTGGCACATAATAATTTTGTTTAAAAAAATTATTAAATAAAAAAAAAAAAAGCTTTCGTAAAAGAAAACATAAAATTAAAAGTATGAGTTTTTGAAATAAAAGTTACACTCAATTAATGAGTCAGAAAGGGGAGGGGGGTTCGCTTCAGAAGCATCGAACTAAAAGTTTTATAAAAGAAATAAAGAGTTTTTATTATTATTATTAGTTAAAGTGTAACGTAAAGTTTAAAAATATAAATCTCTTTTATTTAAGTTAAAAAAAAAAGGTCATCTTAAAAAAAATTAAATAGCTTGTTAATTAATTATATATGTGTGATTATATAAAAAAAATGTATGCGTATTAAATATTACAAAAATAAATAAAGATTATCATTAGAAAACACTCAGCGATGGCTACTAATTAAAAATATAAAAACACGTTTGCATGGCTACTAATTAAATGATCTTCAAAAGCACGTAATCAAAAGATTATCAAAGGAATTTTGACAACAGGATTAAAAAGCTTATTTCCAAAGGATTAACTACTAATGAAAAGAACTTTGACAACAGATATTGCTGGAGGATATCAAAATGAAAACATGCTTCATGTATAAATAGACAAATTTTTATCGGACAGTTAGTTGAGTTTGAGTTCAGAAAACTAGAGTTATTTGCATCAGAGTTGCATTAGAGTTGCGTTTGAGATAACAGTTCAGTACAATCTATCAGAGAGTTATATCAGAATCAAGAATGCAGTGTTAAAACCTCGGAAAACATATGGCTTTCTCCAGCCTGAAGTCCGATGAAAACAGCCAATATACCCGATCTTAAGTGATGCCTGCGTAACAACCTGAAGCTGCTCAATGTCTAATTGTCATAAAGAAAAATGCCTCTGAATAATCAGCATCAAATCTCCACAAGGAAACTTCAAATCTAACTGGTTAGATATACTTCACTAGAAGCAGTGGACAGCAAGATGTATCCACATTCAAAATCCTAGGTAATAACATTTTCTTATATTCATTTTTAAAGTAGCCATCGCATTCGTGTGAATCCTCCAAAAGTCAAGGATATAAACTCTATGTCATACATAAAATGAATTATTGTTGTGTGTTTAAATTTCAAATACTATTAATGCTTTATTATGTGATATTATAGTGTGTAAATTGTAAATGTGCATGTGTTATACTAGTTAAACAAGATATTTAAAATTAGGTTAATCAAATGTAAATTATAAATGTGCGTGTGTTATATTAGTAAATAAGATTTATAAAATATTTAAAATTAGTTTAATAAATGTGAATTAAAATAAACTGTATTTAAATTTAAAACTTTATTTGTCGGTCAATTCTTTTCACCACTAATTTTGTATAATCAGTTAGTGATTACCAGTAGCTGAGCTAGTCTTGGGTATAACTTAGGGATTGAATTAGTGGCCATTGTTCAAAGTGCGTTATTTATCTTCTGGATAAATAGCTGGCGCCCGTGTTTATACAAAACAAAAAAGTGCTTTGAACATGGTGTTGAATTCAACAGTCGAGAAGAAGTTATGTCCTGGAAATGTAATGCTAGTTATATATCTTATAGCTATCATTTGGATATACATACTCTCTGAGTATGTTCTTCTCTGCCTAAGAGGCCGGTGTTTCAAATCTCACATATTCGAACCCAGTACAATATATATATATTTTATTAATAATTAAATATATACTACACATTTTTTAAAGCAATTTCGTAGTTTATTTTATTATTCTGTTTCAGACTTTCAGCCTTCATCAGATATCTGTAAATATTTTCTATTTTATTACATAGTATTTTCAAAAAAATCAACATCGACCATAATATTGTAACTTCTTTTTATATATATTTAAAATAATCATAATCATAAATATAAACATACAAAACAAATTTCAAATCATAATTCATTTATGTGTATATATATAAATTTAAAAAACCCATATAAAGAGTAACTAATAACTAAATTTAAACATAGCTATTTCTTAAAATTATATTACCTAACTGTCCTTAATATAGTCACTACTTTTTATACTTTCTAATTTTTTCTTTTTTTTTTAATGAATAAATAAACAAAAACTGTAAATAAATTTATATTAAGATATTATTATCATGATGCAATATAGAGAGTGTACCAATATTGGTATGTTCTCTATATTGCATTTTTGTAAATACAAGCTTTTTATAAAGCAATGTCACGCTATATATGACTTGCTTTATTGATTATTATTACCAGGATATATTTTACAAATATATTAAGTGTAGAGGCAGTCAATAATTCCATATTTTCCTAGAGCTTTCCCCCTTTTTCACAGATTTAATTGCATATTCTCCTTATTCTTTATTTCTGTACTATTTTTGTGTAGAACTCTTCATATCATCTCTCTTTTCAGTAATTGTTCTATCTTTACTTTTTAATGCTAAAGTGACTTTTTTTCCAATACCAAGATGAAGTTTTATACTTTACAGATGTTTATTATTTTCTATAGCTTTTTTTTTTTGGCCAATTCATGATTATATTTTTTTATATCATTAACATTTTTGTACTATTTTACAAAGCTGTAAATATTCAATTTTAAATGGATCATTTATAAAAAATTTCATATTCCATTTCTTCATTAAAACAGTAGCAAATTCTCAATATAGTAGTGCCACCTAGTGCAAGCCAGAGTAATCAGTGGATGCAAGAAGGTTTATGCATAAAATCCCTATCTAATGCCTACTCATTCAATATCCTCAAACTAGTTTTTAGAGTAGAGATTGCACTGGGTGGTACTACTGTATGGAATGTTTGCTGTTGTTTTAATAACTTGTGTACACATAGGAAATGGTAATCATGTGATATTTAGTAGATCCATTTCTTCTTATTTCGGTAGAAAATTATTGGTAAATTGCTGATGGTTTTTTGTGCCGATTATCTATGTTGCAATTGTTAGAATATTTAACAACAATATAATTTACAAATGCTGTTTTCATTAGTAATTCTTAATCAGAAGGTAATGACGAAGAATGATTACTTTTTGATTAAGAATTACTTGTGAAAACTGCGCCTTTAAATTATATTATGAAATTGATGCTATCATCTAATATTTATCAGCTATAAATTAATAATGTAAAGTTACGGAGATTAATTCCTCATGCTCTCATTCCAAAATGCTTTAGAGGCCTATATAATTGCATTTAGGTACTAAAATAAGATGGCCATTCTTATCTTTTAAAAGTCTCTATCTTGCATTTGGATATGAGAATGTTCTGCATATTCACTATAACATCAGTGAGTTAGTAATATGATTAAACAGTGCACATCAAAAGCGGATTACCTTCCGATTAAAAATTGTAAGAATAGTACCAGTTATCTTCGTATTGATCTTAGTTCAATTTGAACATCTTCAAAGTCTGTTAATATTTTAAAACAATTAGCAGTCTCTAATTTTTAAATTCATTGCAGGGTCTCTGAAGGTTAGGAATATCAATTGTTAATACTTAATAGTTTTCATCTTCCTATTTTGCATTAACATGTATCTTACTTACGTCTAACTAATCAATTAATACTTCTTGTGTTGAATCTATTACCAACATTACAATCTTAAAATGCATATTTTTCATGTAATCCAATTTTGAAGTATCTTCATTTGACTGCTTCCATGCCCACTTTCATTTAGCATTTTTCTCAAGAAAATCATTCATAATGTAAAATTTCTCTTCAAATTCCACAAGTCTGTATCCTCTTTTATTTCTGCCACTATATCCAAATTTATCAGTAGCGCTTTCATCTTCCAATATTTGTTTAAATTTAGCATTAAATTTCCCGTTGGCAATTTTGAAATATTTGGTGTGATCAAAAGTACTTTGTGCATCTTTATAAAAATCTGTCTTTCTTGATCACAATGGGAACTAGTTGGGACAAAAATCTGAATTATCTACATTTGGTATCTTCCATATTATCAACCTCAACAATGTTCCTTCCATTTTTTGTTTATAATCCTTCTCACTCCATTTGTGTCTTTGTAATTAAAGTACATTTGTGCTTTACAAATCAATTGTTTATTCACTCGCCCACCCCCCCATTCCCAACTTCATAAAGTCTACTGTACTACATAGTTCTTCCAAAGCAGGCAATCTTTTTTCGTTTGATAGTGATTTGTACCTAAATAAAAGATACAATGGCAATCTAGATCCACAATCAACCATCAACCTCTGCTTTGGATGGTGACTTTAATTCTTCTAGAACTAATTTTCCATAATTTAGTTTTGTCAGTGAGGAACCTTGGATCTGAGAGCACTGCACCTAGATCTTAGGATCTAATGCAACCCTCCAGCAGATATTGGATGATTTAGGCACTAGAGAGGGATTTTATGCACAAGCCTTCTGGCATCCATTGTTTATTCTGGTTGGCACAGGGTGGCACTACTGTATGGAGAGTTTTGCCTTGTTTAATAATGATTAAATATATATATATGAATAGATGTATAGAATTAGAAATGTCTTACCAATATCTAATCGGGCTTCAGCTTCTTTTATACAAAGTTTAATTTCTTCTTCGGCAATTATCTAGAAAATAGTGATATTAGCATAAGAATAATAAAAAATTCAATAATTTTTACATGATTTTACACTTAATCATTTAAATATAGTTAATAAGTTATAAATTAATTGATAGAATAAACAACTCAATCTCAGATTAAGCAATGTTAAAAACTTCTTCCATTCTTACTGCAGTTTCTATAAATGTTATTAAAAAAATCTGCATTTCTCTTAAAATCTTTCAGAATATAAAAATTATTCTCCACATTCTTACTACCAGCATCTTTTATATAATTTTTTTTTTATTCTATGATTAATCTATATATAAGTCTTAATCAGAAGTTAATCAGCCTTCGACATGCACTATTTGTTTATGTACTAACTCACCAATGTTATAGTTAGTATACAGGATAATCTCAAACCCAAAGACAAGATAGAGACTTTTTAAGTTATAAGAATGGCCATCTTATTTTTAGATTTAAATGCAATTATATAGGCCAATCTAATGCATTTCAGAATGAGAGCATGAAGATTGTCTTTGTAACTTTTACGTTCTGTATACTCACTAAAACATCAATGATTTAATAACATAAACAAACAGTGCATGTCGAAGGCTGATTATTTTTTGATTAAGAATTACTAATGAAAACTGTGCTTGTAAATTATGTTATTAAATCAGTCTATGTTTCAACCTTAATTTATAATCAGCTTCAAGTTCTATTTTCCAATTATTACTTTATAAAATTAAAATAAAGTGGAAGAAACTATATAAAAGAATAATTAGAAGTAAAGTCTTGAAAATGATGATAGAATATTGTTAGAACATAGGTAGAATTATAGAATTTGCATACTGTATAAACGTAAAGAACATTTGGTTTATAGAAAAGGATAATGATGAATATGTGGATAACTTTTATATACTGTCATAATTTAACTATTGTTCATAATTGCTAAAGTCTTAATCTAGTTACAGTTTCCCAATTAACATTTAAGAATAATACTAGTACTTCGATTGAGTTAGCTATAATCAAATTATAAACCTATATATATATACTGTAACCAACTGGGTTACATGGCACACAGCAACATAGTTGTGTGCGCACATATATGTAAAAGAAAAGTAGAAATAAACACAGTCATAAATTTTTGTAGATATTTTCTACATTTCACTTGGAATAAAAATAATAAATAAAGGGTTAAATAACTCCGAATTAAAACAGAATTTTATTATGAAATAAATATTTTTTTTTAAAAAAGATCTAAATAAATATTATTTTGATTTTGAAATTCAAAAACAAGCAGGGTTTATTTTTGAAATCTTTTAATTAAAACTTGTATAAAATATCTATTTTTTAATTAATGCTTGTATACATTTTTATTATCTATTTTTAAAAATCTTTAATAAGATTTTCAAATGTAGCTTTTTAATTAAAAGTGCTTTTGGAGGGATTAAAATTCTTTCCAATCAAGAGATAAGAAAAAAACAGTTTTAAATTAGTGTTGTTATCACCTCAAATGATTCTATAAAAAAGAACTGATAAAAAATATCAGTTCAGTTTGGCTTGCAGTTTTTGTAAGAGCTGGCTAGAGGTGTCAGGTTTAAATTTTTGAGAAGCAGTGACCAAATTAGCCAGCTGCAAAATTGGTTATATTTTGTTGCAGCTTTGTTGAAGTTTGCAGTTGGTTTTAGCTGGCCAGGAATGGCTGATAGATGTATCCAGACCTCCCATGAGATGTAGCTGAAGTTAAGACAGGAAATCCAGCAACAGTCTATTGGTTCAATAGTGGAGTTTGAATTCACATGGAGAAAAATTATTCACTTCTTTGTGTTGAAAGTCATAGCCTTAAATGTGAACAAAACAGTTTGATGGCCTGAAGCTTATCAAGCCCTAGACGAAAAGAAGAATGCCAACATACCTTCATGATTATGACAATCCTGGACTATTCACAGAGAGAATACAGATAAATGTATATACAAGTGATTTGTTTTTAAATAATTAATTTAAAAGACATTTTAAAATTTCTATAATATAAAGTAAAACATTTACAGGTTGAAAACTAATTTTATTTTTTTAAAAAAAAAGATCCTAAATTATTATAATAGAATTTGATAGCTAATTTTTCTTTATTGATATATACGTATGTGTGAATTTTATGCATATTCAGAATGGAATTAGTAATTATAAAAATGTCATTTATTATTTTGACAAAATTGAATTTAATAGATTAATATAAGGCACATCTGTGCGGATATATATATTAAAGACAGATAAACTTTAGTTTTGGTTAGTGTATAACTACTATTGAATGGGTTTTTCCATTTAAGTCCAAAATTTGCTTATATTTTTATGTTTTGTAAATAAATATGTAAAGATTGTGATAAATGCCAAATCTGAAATAACATTCTGTGTGGTGGTTTGTGAATTTATATCAGCTAATTTAAAGTTTCATTGCGGGTGTATTTGCTTAAATTTTAGCTTTAGAATTATACAAAGTCGTAAAAATGTGATCAAAAGTCACATTCCTTTGATCAGTGTTTTTAATTAAAATCTGTATTGTCAAATGTATAAAGTAATTAAGTTGTATTGAAATTAGATAAGGAATTATATTTGTAATTATGTGTCAAGTTAAAATTGGATTAAAGTTAGAGATAGTGAAAACAGAACAATGGAAATGGATAATTGATATTGTATGGTCAGGCTGGATTGCTGGAGGTAGAGAAAAGTAGGTGGACCTAAAACAAAACCAGACAAAAAGGTAAAGGATCTTAGAAAAAACTAGGATGATAACTTTTGACGTGGTGAGATAGATCGTCTAAAAACAAAAAGAGTTGTAGAGGAATCTTTCTAACTTTTGTTAAGAAGTCCACCATAAAGAATGTCGATGGGCTAAGTGAGAGTGATCTGGTCCCAATTTGAACTACGTCGCTGACTGATCATGTTTTATGTGCTTCACAATTTCCACTCAATATCCAAATTGACTATGCCTTCCAAGTAAATTTCAAATGCGCTACGTTCGTCAGAAATAGTCGTGAAGAAGGGATGAAGAAAGAAGGGTAACTGTGTACATGAACTTTAACTTCCCGAGCTAATGTTATAAGTTAATCTGTAAATCAAATGAATCACATGTAAGTTTTGTTTCGTTTATAATGTACTGTTTCAAACCTGTCAGTAAATTTTCTTTTCTCCTTTTCCTCTGCTCTAGTCTTTAGAAAATAGTTTTAAATATTGTATCTCTAACAATAATTCAAATGAAGACATTTTATTTTTTTTTTTATTACTATTATAAACAAAATGAATGAAATATTTCCAACTCTGTTTAAAGTAGTTTATAATATTGATTATAGTATTTTAAAAGGAATTTCGTTATTAAAGTAAGATTTTTCATATATTGAGTTGGAGATATTAAATCACTTTATTATGTTTTTTGAATCATAATAGAATATTGGTATGAGTTTGTTACCAGGTAAAATGATTACTAAAACTAGTATTATTCTAATAGAATATTTATGGAAGTCTTCTTTTGAATACTATATTTTATGTTTCTATTTATTATTAAACAATTTATATAATCTAATTTTGTGTCTTCCAACTCATTACTTCAGTCTATTCAGTCACCTACTGTCTGTGTTGGAACTTGAATATATACATTATATTAATGAGCCCTATCAGAGTATAATAGTCTATATAAAACTGTAAAATTTGTGAGTTCTGAGTTGAGTAGTAGGGATAACCGTGTGTTATAAAGTCATCATCGGTTGGTATAGGGTTGGGTTGATTTAGTTGGGTTTGGAATTTATTTTAAAGGAGGTGAATAGGTATGTGTATGAGGGTGGTGGTTATATCAATATATGCATTTTGAATAAATCCATTAGAACATATATATACATCCATGCATTTTAAATCATTTAAAAGTGACAACTAAAAATGTTTATTCATATATGTTCAGAAATTATACACACCTACATGTATGTGTAGATATGTCAATTGTACTGCAAATGCCAATGTGTGTCAGATAGACACTTATATGTATTTTTATTAAATGTCAATTCAAACATGTTCATTTTACATCAAACCACATTCATGTGTGCTGAATCAATTTTAAGTCATAATGTAATAACTTAAATTTTGTATTAATCACATATATGTAAATCACAATGTGATAATTTATTATTGTATATAAATCAAAACCAGAAGGCTTATATATGTAGCTTAATTTTAAAGACCTTAATATCATTTTTATTTTTGTTAATAAACTTGTGTTCAATTATGAAAATTATTTGTGGTTCTAAATATTTTTAGAATATCTGTATTCCATCATCTCTTGGTCACCATAACAGTACTTGAGCTTATGTTCTTTGAGTTAGATTCAAGTATAATGACAATATATGTATGGGGATGTATTTAATGCTTTAAGGGTAACCAGCATGACATTGTCCTGGCTTGGCATGAGGATTATATTGTTCAAAGCCCCTGCATATTTTATTTAGTTTGGTTTCTATTAGAAATTAAATTTATAGTTGGCCAATACATTAATGGCACTAAGGAGCCATAGCATTGATGATGATTAGCATGTTTTAATACCCCAGAATTGTTTAGATTTTTCTGGTTATGTATTCTTATGGATTAGCACTTAAGTTTGTACATCCAAAATACGGTTTACACAATTGCCCAAGTTGGCAAAGGCTCAAGTTAGCTTGATTTATAGAAGACCCATTTCCAATCCAGTCACAAGATGACTGATTTCTTTTGATGGATCATTCATGATGATGAATGGTTTCTTTTGAGTAGTATTAGTATTTACTTTTACTTTTTATAATGCTGGTTGATATATATATAGTAGTTCTGAGGAGTAACTGGTTGATCTCAGAATCTCTTATGCTTTCTCATATCTTTTAATATATATTTTGAATTATTAAACATTTTTTTAATATCTCAGTTTAAAATTACTTTAATATTTACTTATTTTTGTCATCACTACATGATTACCCCAGGGATGATCAACCATCTTCTCCATCCCGTTACAAAAATTTCTTCTTATACATATTAAGTTCTTATTATCTAATATTTTAATTTTGCCTTTATTTAATTACTGCGATTATATCTAGGGCATTTTTTGAGCATTTATCATCTTGTTATTTAGAAGAGTTATAATGTGTGTTTGGAATACTATTGCTAGTTTACAAAAATTCTCTCATGAATCTGACTAAATGGCTTCGTACAAATCAAAGGTATAAATTACATGAGTCACATAGTAAACTAAATTTGTAACAGGACCCTAACTCTTGAGTTCACAATATTTGCTTAAAACAAAATTTAGATTACAATAGTCTTACATTCCATATATAGTCTTCAAAAGATAGATTTTTTGAAATAAAATTATGCATTTGGTATGAGATTTTAGTGTCATGATTTATAGTTTTTTTTTTTTTTTACAAAAATAAATTATGTAATTAATGAAAATATTTACTAGCGCAGTTTCAAATTGTAATTCTAAACAAACGGTAATCAATCGTTATACATGCGCAATATTGTCAGAATCAAAACTGTTTTTGTTCAGTATGAGGAAACTCTCATTGCCATATTGTTTGCAGCTTGTTATATTATAGCTAAAAAAATTATCTAGATTATTACATGTAAATTCCTATTTACATTTAAAGTTTACGTAGTATGTTTATATATGTATATATAAGATATTTTCTGAGTTCATCCGTGTATAATTAGTAGTACTTGTAGTTTTTGAGTAACAAATGTTATTTAAAAATTAATGTAGAGAGGCTGCAAGCAACAGCACATATAACAAGATTAAAGGTTCAAGCAATGAAAAATAAAGTTAGAAATTTTTAAAAACGAAAGTGGGGGATAGCAATAGGTGAGAAAACCCATATAAAATCAACAGATATTGATGAAATTTTACTGAGATCAGTCAAAGCAATATATAGATTATAGTGCATGGGATGCAAATGTATAAAGGGTGGATTTTTTAAAGGATTTTGAAATAAAATATTGTAAGAAAATTATACATTATTCACAATGATAAAACTACATAACGTATATGTATATTTAACATTTTGTAATCATTTCTTTTGCATATCGTTAATACTATACTTCAAAATGTTTAAAAAAATTTACGTTTAATTAATAAGACTGTATATTAGCCGAAACAATAAGTGGATAAAGAATGAATTTTTTTAAAAGATTTTGAAATATATATATATAATGTACACAGTAATGACTAAAATGATAATCACATTTGCATTTTGATGGAATAATCTCCTAGCTTCCTCCTTAATATACTTTTGTTCTTCAAGAGTATCTTTAATTTGTCCAGATGCAGCTTGCCATGTTCTTGCCGTTCGAAATATTCGACGATAAAGCGATAAAACTTCCTGACGAAGAGTCATACAGAAAATACTAAAAAAAGAAAAGAAAAGAATTCATAATAAAAAAAATTGTCAGAGATGTTATTTTCAATAATCAAATCCTTCAATCTATTCAAGAACAAACTAACTCTGAATACACATACAGGCTTAATTGGTCCATGAATTAGTTTTATATTCTCAATGTTATATATTTAATAATCATAATGTATTTACGAATTTACCAATATTTTTGTATGTGTGCATATATATATGTACATTACAAATCACCATTTCTTACGCATACACACATTAATACAGTGGCGAACTCTCCATACAGTAGTACCATCTAATACAAACCTTAGCAATCAAGGGATGCAAGAAGGGTTGTGCACAAAATCTCTATCTAGTGCTTATTGATCCATTATGACTATAGAAGTGAATGAACTTGGCTTGCAAACATCTGTTTTCATTTTGAATTCGTAGCATTATAATTAATTAAAAATTGTAAAGGTGGCTGATCGAGAGTTGCATTAGATCCTAAGATCTAGAGGCAGTGCATCCAAGGCTCCTCACTGATGACAGCCATAAGCTCGAAACTACACTTGCGATATTGGAAGAGTAGGCACTAGATAGGGATTTTATGCACAAACCTTCTTGCATTCATTGATTACTAAAGTTTGCACTGAGTGGCACTGCTGTATGGAGTTTTCTACTGTAATAAATATTCTAGTTTTTAAAGGAAATACCATAGACCCATATTATTTTGTTCATATTAAGACTCTAAATAAACTCTGTATTAAGGTACCTTTCTGACCACTCCTAAACGAAATTTAGAAAAAGTGAATATGCTTTGTGCGAGAATTCTATGAAAATGAAAGAAAGTATCACAAATAAGATTCAAATCAGACTTCAATTGTATATCAATTTAATTTTTTATATACATGTATATTTATTTTAATACGTATACGTAGTTTGTTTTATAATTTTGTTATGATAAATGTTACGTATATATAAATATTGGGTATTTACAGCTATAAAGATTAAAACCATCAAAACATCACACGATCGCCATTTCATATGATTACACAGGTTGTAAGAGAATAAAATTCTCCATACAGTAGTGCCACCAAGTGAAAGCTTTCATAATCAATGGATTCAGGAAGGCTTATACATAAAATCCCTATCTAATGCCTACTGATCCAACATTATCCATAGGATAATGGTGACTGTGGTTTTTGAAAACCAAAGATATCAAAATATATAGGTGCTGAACTGAGTTCAGATCTATATGACTTCACAAGCAAATGAGCTTGGGTTAGAAACATTATGGTGTTTTCATCTTGAGTTACTAGCTTTATAATTAGCCAAATAGGTAAAAGATGGTTGCTGGAGGTTTGCATTAGATCCTAAGATCTAAGTGCAATGTTCTCAAATCCAAGGCTCCTCACTGATGAAAGTCACAAGCTAGAAACTAGTCTGGGGATGTTGGATCAGTAGGCACTAGATAGGGATTTTATGCCCAAGCCTTCCTGCATCCATTTATTATGAAAGCTTGCACTTGGGACACTAATGGATGGAGTTTGGTACTCTTATTAACAGAATGGGTAAGCATATGAAATAGTGATCATGTGTTGTTTTATACCTATCCTACTCATAGGGTAGTGGTTTTTGAAAAACCAATGACACCAAAATATATAGGTGCTGAACTGAGTTCAGATCTATATGACTATACAAGAAAATGAGATTGGGTTGGAAATATGGTGTTTTCATCTTGGGTTCTTAGCTTTATAGTTAGCCAAATAGATAAAAAGTGCTGGGAGGTTATTTTAGATCCTAAGATCTAGGTGCAGTGCTCTCAAATCGAAGGCTCTTCACTGATGAAAGCCACAAGCTAAAAACTAATCTAGTCATGTTGAATGTGTAGGCACTAGATAGGGATTTTATACACAAGCCTTCTTGCATCCATTGATTATGAAAGCTTGCACTTGGTGGCACTACTATATGGAGAGTTTGGTACTCTTACATGAAGAAGATTGTTGGAAAGTCGAAACTATCAGCTATTTGGAAATAAATAGTAAAATAAAATCTTATATTGTGCTGTATGCACATAAGAGTGCATTTTTTATATATATATATATTAGAACATATCAGCAGCTATGATCATTCCATCATCAAAAGTAAAAAAAATAAACAAAAACAAAATAAGAGATGAGTTTTGTGATGACTAGACAAAACGATCTCTGAACTACAAATAAGACTACATACAGAACAAACTATTCTGTTATTGTGTGAAATTTTGCAATGCTGTCTTTTAAATAAATTTGCTAAGTTTAAATTATGAAGAAATATGGAGCACTATTTTTACTACTGATGGTTTTGTGAAATATAAATTATTAATCTATTTTGGTAGTTAAAAGCCAAAGAACAGATTTTAAAAAAAAAAAATTCACGGCTTTTAATGGTAAATGTTTAATATTTTAGTTATTATATGCATAAAAATTGAACGACATCTAAATATTATACATCGATATATTATTTCAATACAAAAAACATTTTCTTTCAATAGTTCTCCTATCCCTTCACTATGAATGCTAATACATATACCCTAATGCGTATAAGAGCATTTCATTTAATGATGTCAATTTTCTGAATTAGTTTGTTTTTATGTTACCATTAATATGGATTTATTTGTATAAAAATATATTTACGGTGAGCCAAACCCCCCCCCTTTGTATATAGCTCATATCTTGTTGATGAACACGGATTAAAATAGAATACATATTGTTTATTGAACGTTAAATGTATAATACTTTTCAAACATGCACATATACATATAACACAGAAACTTTTTTATATGTATATATAAATTAAAATTATAGTACATTTATATAAACATTTTAAAGAAATAATAAAAATGGAGAACATTTATATATATTTTAACGTGAGTTCACTACTTCATGCATAATGTCCGACTTTCATAGCAAATAAATATGCTCTGCGGTATTCATTATTTTCAATAACTTTTTCAACTTGTAGAAATCTCATTATGAAGAGACTACAATCTCGCTAATTGCTTTGTATCAACTTTAAGAATATTCTAAAATTTTGTAACACAAAATTTTAGTATTTCACCCAGAAAATATTTTACTAGGCAAAATAATGCATATCAGATTTGGAAAGGATAATAAGTAAGAATAAAATGTACGTGCTTTCAACATAAACAGAAGAAATTATATTAATAAGAGTATTCGTGTATGGCACCCCAAGGTGTAAAGATGAAAAACAGCGTTATTTACAAATTTTAATTTTTTTTTTTAAACATAATCACTAATGGCACTCAAAAAAATAAAAATGGCTGCTTGAATATCGTAAAATTTGTTAAATCTGCAAATTTAAAAATTTTGTTTGTTTATTTACATTTTTTTTTTTGGATAGCGTATAATTGAAGTCATGTCAACTAATGCAGTATAGTTCATAACCTCAATGTACCCTTATATCTAAATAACATATAGATCTAAAAAACTATATTATTATTGAATTAGTTCGACAAATGATATTCTATTTTATATGACACCGATGACATTACAAATTGAAATGATAGCTTTAAATGTTATATTTATCCTAATTATTTACTTAGACAAAGATATCCAGCATAGGGGTATTAAAAATGTCTCACAAGTCTTTAAAATTAAAAGGCTGCAGGTCTTGATATGCAAACTTTTAAAATGTGATATTATTGCACTTTTTAAAATAAATATATTGATCTATAAAGCTGTGCATATTGATCTTAAAGGTGTCTCTATTATTCCAGTTTATTAAAACAAAAGCGACAGAAAAGACTGCAATAATTATAACATTATTACTCATTGTAGCAAAGATGTTTTAAAAGATTTTATTGACTAGCTTATTTCTCATCATAGATCTAAAGTTTATTAAAGGCTCAATGTGGTTTTGGAGAATTAAGAAGTATTAGATATGGTTTTCACTGAAAGGCAAATGCGAGAAGTGTCATAATAATGGAGAGATTAAATAATGCTGTTATTGATTTGATTTAAGCCGATCCAATTAAGTGAACTGGATGTTTAAAATTAGTTGGTGTTCCATCAAAATTTATTCAAATCATAAACCTTTGACACAACAAAATAAATATTATTTCTGGTATATAATCAGAGGTATTTGAAATGGAAATTGGCGTTAAACAAGAATGTGTGCTAATTCCAACTCCATTCCCTATTTTTTTATCATAACAGAACTGTTTATAAAGTGGTCTCATGAAGATATGATAGAGGAATTTTTAATTTGAACTGATTAAAAACAAAAACTCCAACTTTTTGACTTCTAGATATTTATAGTATGCTGACTGTACTCATCTTTCCAATTCAAAAACCAATCTATAAAAATTGTTAATGTTTTAAATGCAGCCTACAAAGACTTTGGTTTAATAATTAATTTTCAAAAAAATTCAAGTTCTTTATCCAAGAATGATGAAAAAAATCTTCTGCAACTTTTATCCAGAAGGTCACCATAAGACTTTAAATCTCTTTCTAGTTTTTTTTAAGTAGAAAAAAGTTAGATGCTGAGGTGCAATACAGACTCTAACATGTTGCTGTTGCGTTTAAATAACTAAAATGCGGAACACTTCTTAGTAATGATATAATCACTGCAAATGAACTAATTATACATAGAACTAGTTTTGTTTAATTTATTGTACCTGGACTCTCAATCAACATAATATAGTTACTAAAAAAACTTTCACTGAAGGATGCTCGGTGAGATACAGTGACAAAGATCATATGACTGATTGATATCTGCATTCTTTAGCCTCCTGGATATGATACTACTAAGAACTATCTAGTGTAAAACCACATCATGGAACTGGACATGTGAAGCAAATGAACACAAAATACTTCCTAGTAATGTATTTTATGGTAAAATTGAGCATGATTTTTGTGGAAAAGGCAGGTCCCCTTTACATAACAAAGATTATCTTAAAGATTACTACTTTAAGTGCAATATGGTGTTTTCTTGGGAATATATGGTTCATAATGGAATATAACGAGCTAGAATTATACAACATATTGAGGTATATCAAGAAAGTTCACTGTTGGAAGTGAAATGACCCTATTGCATAATATAGAGAGTAGTGAATCAATATGTTCTGGATATGGAAATAATTATGGTTTATGGATTCATTTAACTAGTCCTAGCAAAACTCATCTTTAATGTAGTTTTCTATTTTTTCTTGGAAATCGAAATGGATATATTTGTTTTGTGACTGGATAGTGTTATTACTGATACTCATGCATATTATGAAATGTATCGATTATAATTCGTAGCTATTTATAAATAGATGTTTGTACAAAATATTATGGAAATCCATGTTATAATGATCAATCATTAACTATATGTTTCGTGCATATTATGACCATATTTTTTTATTATTATATTTAAAGTAATAGACATCACATGATCACCATTTCTTATGCTTATTTATAACTATTATTAAAATAGGCAAAACTCTTATATGTGCTGCCTTCTGGGACCCATCGATTATTCTGGCTTGCACTGAGTGGCAATATGTATAGAGAGTTTTGCCTGTTTTAATATATTTAAAGTAATTGATTAAAAGAAAACAAATGGCATTTTCTGTATGTCAGAACAAAATTGAAAGTTGAACTCTGTAATCAAGACAAAGATTTAATGGCAAAAGTTTGATAACTAACAAGAAGGTTTAACCATGATTGGTGGATTAAAACTACAAAGGAGATATAGTCATTCGTTTGATCATAGTCACTTTACATTTTTTTCTGATGTGTTTAAAAAAAACCTAAACATGAAAAACAGTAATATAATCTTATTAAATCCATTGATGGCATTCTTGTATACGATATTTTGAACAGATGAAAAGAATATTTTGATAATCATTTGAATAATGGTACAACAATTAGGATAAAATAGCAACTGGAAAGTTTTTAATATTTACTTTTTTAGATACGGCTGAGCGCACTTTCGGTGTGGTACATTAGAATTATAAATGAAAATGAATAATTAGGAAAATAACCTGTAATGATATATCAATTCTATCTACTCATTTAGATTTGGATAAAGATATTATTTAGTGAAATTCAAACAGCTCTTTGTAATCTTAAAAATGGAAAGAGTGCAAATGTTGATCAGATATTTGGAAAAGTTTTACAATATGGTGCTAATAGAATAGGATGAAAAACATTGGAATTTTTAAAATTAATATTTACATTCATGAAATTGTGCCGTTTGATCTTAAAGATGTTGCTATTGTTATAATTTTCAAAAATAAAGAAATTAGATAAGATTGCAATAATTATCAAGTATTACAACGGTCATTCATTATGGCAAAAATATTTTCAACGATTTTGTTAAATAGGTTACTTTTGGTTGTTGATGAATATTAGCAGTATCGGTGCAATATTAGAGAATCAAGAAACATTATAGACATGGTTTTTGTTGCCAGACAAATATTAAACAAGTATCAGGAATTTTATTGATTACAGGTCAAGGCATTAGATTCAATTAATCAAACAGAACATTGGCACTGTTTGAAATTAGTTTACTGTCCATCAAAGTTCATTTTCACATTATAGTTTCTACATGATGAAATGGTGATTATTACAGGTGGAAAAATTGACGTATTTGTAATGAAAACAGACATCAAAAATGTGATCCAGTTCTAGCTTTGGATCTGATTTTTATGGTAATGATCTTTGGAACTGTTTACAGTCAGATTAATGGAGTAGAGACCAAGATGTGATACAAGTATGATGATGGTATTTATAGTTTGAATCAATTAAAAATAATTTTTTGAATTTACTGAATGCTGATGACTATGTTATCCTTACCAATCCAATAAGATCATCTATAGAATATACTTAATGTTTTGAATGCAACATACAGAATCTTTGGTTTAGGAATTAATGTTCAAAAACATAAGTCCTTTATTTGTCAGTGATGGAAGATAAACTTTAGCAACTTTCAATTTGGATGATTTTAAACCCGACTAATGTTAAGCCAGTTTAAATATCTTAGTAACTTTTTAGGTAGAACGGTCGACCTATATGTTGAAATGCAACACTGATTTTAATGTGCTGTTGATGTTTTTAATATGTTAATACAAGAGGGAACCCAAAAATAAGCGGAATTTTGTAATAAAAAATTGTATATTTATTTGTAAGTGTTACAAATTGAATCGCTTTAAAAAGTATAGTCTATTTAATGCAATACACTGGTCTAAGTTTGTCACTTTTCGAAGTAGTCCAGAAACAATTGCAATGTGATGCGTTTTAACGCCTCAGTCACACACACCCTCCCCGTTCTTTAAATCCCCCCAAAAAAAAATTGAGATATTTTTCTATTCAAGATTTTAAAAAAATCGCACAAAGTGAGATCGAATGAATATGACTGATAGATAAACTGGGTCATGCTGAAATGAATTAAAAAGTGCTTCACACTCGACTTTGAGAGATGACACTTTGGGGTGGAGCTTGCCCTTTTTTTGTTTGCCCAAAATGAAATGTTTATGTTTTACCATATCACATAAATGTTTCAGAACTTGCAAATAAAATGTCTGACTGGTATGAACTAAATTTGAGAGAAAATGCCTGTTTGCGTCAAAAAAAAAAATCAGTGTTATTTTGACTTTGGACTTGCGATACTTTTTAGGGATGTGGTAAATTTAACATTTCAATTAAACCACACACAAAGTTGTGTTTTTACGAGATCAGCTTGCTTATAATCTGTTTCAAGCATTGCAACTTTTTTCCTTGCCATTTTCTGTAAATGAAAACAGAATTTCACAATGTTCAAACATTTCAGCCATTATACAAAAAAATTGACAAATACGCGAAATGAAGATAAAAAAGAAAGAGGTTGTGTGGCCCACCATTTCACATGGTAATGTTATTTGGCAGATTGATGTAGGATTTCTGCAAGAAGTATGTAACAGTAAAAGTATATACTTCAACAGCTACGCAAACCAGAGAATGATTCTGGTTATTTTTGGCTCCCCCCTTATAGGTAGAATATATAAGTACTGTATCTAAATTAGTAGTATATAGCACGATTAATACTTTATTTAATTTGATGTATAAAATAACTTCCTATAATATGAATGTAACATAAAGGCATTAGAAAAATTTCACTTAAGGATGATCCATAAATTTCTGGAAATACAAAGGGAAGATAATGTTTTTTTACCTTTCCTGGATTAATATAAAGTATATTTTTTATAAAATCACATCTTCATTAAACTGGGCATATGAAATAAATGAACAATATAAGACTCCCTTAAAAAAATATTTTATAGTAAACTAAAGCTTAATTTTTGTGAGAGACCCCATTTATTTTCATAATCATTATCTCAAAGACCTTCTAAAGAAATGCAATCATGTTTCCATTGGGAACACATTTATAAGTTACAATGAGACATTATTGAAGTTTTTCAGCAAGGAATGTTCCCTGCAGTAGTTAAGCCAGCATTGCAAAATATCAAATAAACAGATTAATTTACAAAAATGTTCTATAAATAGATATACTTGGGGTTCACTGATTGTACAATTTTCTTCAAAAAGTATAATAACTATTCTTTCTTATTGTATTGCCAAATGTATACCCCATAATATTAAATCATCCATGCCCTTTACTACTGTTTCACAATGTTTTATTTACTACCCTCTTTTACAGTTTCGATTGCCCTGCAATCTTCTTCAGAACTTTTATATCTCCTAACTTCAAAGTGGATGGATGATTTAATATTATATGATTGTAAAGTCATTACAAATACCACATTCAGGGTATTATTTTTTATATTTTTTCTTTCAGAATTAGGATGGCAATAGTGATTAGCATATGGATGCTGATGTGTATGTAATTGGCCTATTAAACTTGTTAAAAATTTTCATTTCTTAACTAAGGCAATTTAACAATGTTTTTAAGAAATAACATTCCATACATTCGCGTCTTAAATACTATTAAATGTGCAATCTATTTCTAGACTGGGTTATACAAATACAAAAATTAAAAGCAGTTTGTTTAATACTAATTTTGACATTGAAAGAAAGCGAAATACAAAAAAAAAAACATTAAGTAGCTTACTGTAGAAGAAAAAATAATGTAGGCAGAATTATATAAATAAAGGCAAACATATATATGGATGAGAAGTAAATGGATTTGTGGGTAATGTCTAATATATATATGGTGTAGTTTTTGTAGTTCTTTACACTTGAGAAGTCTGCTTGTAGCAGTGAAACCTTTGGTTGTGTTTTAATTTTTTTTCTTGGATAGTTTGGTTGAATTTTGGATTTGGGGTAATTTTAATTATATATATGCATGTATTAAACTAATGATCAACTTTCCAAGCTAATGCACATGTGCTTTATGATTCTTAATAATAAATGAATACTTCTCACTTCCAACACAAGATAAAGTCTTTGTGAAAGAATAGAATGAATCCACCTATTCTTTCAACCCAAACGCTTAAGCATGGACAAATCTTAAGTACTGGAAATGAGAGCATGAAGATATTAACCAATCATTTTAAATTACTTTTACTATGTCTGAATGAATGACGCCTGTGAAATTTACTAGAATTTACGATACGTCAGTCTTAAATGAAATTAAATATATGTAAATGAGTTATTTATTTTTATATAGCGCGATGTTTATGAATTGTAATAAACTAATGATCAACTTTTCAAGCTAATGCACATTATGAATCTTAATAATAAATGAATACTTCTCACTTCCAACACAAGATCTTTCTTATTGCATTGCCAAATCCATATAATATTAATGTCATTTATGTTCTTTATTACTTTTACAATGCTTTTTATAACCCATCATTGACAGTTTCGATTGCCCCAGCAATCTCTTTCAGAACTATAACAAATGCGATACAAATACATGAATACAAATATACATAAACATATATATATATATAATTATATGTTCGTGTATATTTGTATCGTGTTTGTTACAGTTGTGAAGAATGTATATTTGTATTCATATATTTATATCGTATTTGTTACAGTTCTGAAGAAGATTGCTGGGGCAATCAAAACCATCAACGGTGTGTTTTAAAAAGCATTGTAAAAGTAATAAAAATGTAAATGATATTAATATTATATATATGTATAAAATAATTTATTAACAAAGGTTGTAAATTATTAAAAGCTAATTAAGTAGGAATGTTCATTAAAGGCACCGATTATTTGGAAAAAAAGTACTAATAACAAAAGGGCGAGTAAAATGTAGAATTATGTATCCAGCCAAAAGTTTGTTTTCAATAAGGTGTGAGTGTTAGATAAATCTACTAGAAAACTATAAATATCAAGCAGCAACGAGTTAAGTCAGTCAGCATAAGATTATTAAAGTCATAGAGTTATGCAGAAAATATATAGAGGCACCTGAAGTTAACCTAATGGAAAATTAATGGAATAGATCAGGGCATCCATCGGCAGTTTGCATGAAGGGTGAAAACAGCAACATGATATTAAAACCTTATCATAGCTGCCAATTAGTCTGCAAACATAATTTCAATAAGAATACAATGAGATGGCCAAACCTAGAGCAAATACCATCATAACAACAACAGTACTTCAATGAACCAGAACAATGAACCGAAGCAAGGGAGAAAATAAGCAATTTATTGTTAAAAGCCAAGTAATGGAGAAATCTATGTGATGTAAACAAGCATCACACAGATATGTAAATGCATATACAAACATAGTTAAGTTATATGCGCATATGATTTATTGACTTAGTTATCACAAAGACGTAGATGAAGGTGCCATGATATCAATTAGAGATCACTAGCAATAATAACTGACAGGTATGTTAGAAATAGTATCAAAACTAGCACCAGTGCAAACTGTAATTTCCAAAGTACTATTTGTTGTGTGAGCTCAATAACATGACGTAATAGCTCAAACAGATTGGGGTTTTTTTTTGCCAGTCAGCCATTAATATCTTTTGTAATGTATTATTGGACTTTACTTTTTAGCCTCCACGACCGCACCCGGAGTCAAACACAACAGAAAAGCCACTCAAAAAAACATTACTTAGCAAGCAATTTAACCAGACTGCTGAAAGTTTTGGCATTTATAAAATAGTAATGGGATACTTTTGATCCGGCTATCTGAAAAAAAAAAAAAATCCACATCCGGATTCGAATACCAGATCATAGACATGGGATGCGGATACAGTAACCATTACGCCAAGAAGTTTACAATTTTGTAAAAATAAATCCTTAAATTTAACGTTTTATAACTCCAAGAGTAATAAACTATTAAAAATTACATAATTTTTTTTTATCGCACGTTGTACGTCAAGTACTCTGCTGCTAAATAGACATTTCGGATTGGCCAAAAAGAAACATTTATCCATGCATGAGGTATTGGAGAATTATTTTTTAAGTTGTTGGAGTTTGAGTTAGACACACATATATCGCATTACCAACCGCTGCGGCTCCTGCACTATTACTACTTTAGAAAAAAAATAACAATGGTAAGTCATAAATGATTTCTTAGTTAGAGAAAGATCTCTAAACTATTACATATTAATCTTTAAAGCAATTCTTAAAACTATATTTATATACACTTTAAATATATATAAAAAGCTTGGTGTAACTCGAAGACGCCATAAATTCCCAAATAAAGAAATATAATTATTCGTGTATAAACTATAGCTGTTATCTAATATATATATATGCAGTATTAAAAAAAGAAGAAATACATTCTTCTAAAAATTTATCTCACCGCATAGCGTAATTATTCATATAGAGCTTTTAAAAATTGGACAACTCTTTATTAATATAAAACCTTTATCCCATTTTTACGTTATTTACCTGTTTCTGAGTCTGCGCAGTGTTGCCCGAGAGTTGAATAAAATATGGCCATATCCTATAAGTTTTCACAGACTCATGATGCTTTTAAAATTTTATCACAACTTGTAGTTTAAATTGCATAATGCCAAGCCAATTTAAATTAGAAGGAAGGTGCTCTTTTATGCAGGTAAATGATTCCTTAATTATTTCTGATAATGCTCTGTATTCCGAATGGTAGTTCTTGTTTGTTTATATTCGGTGCTGATAGTGCGCATCTGTTTAACTGTAATTCTTAAGTTAACAAATTTATTTTAATATTCGATGAAACATTATAATATTGTCTACATACTTTCTACCAAATATTGATAAACTAAAGATTGAGTTTGCCTGAAACTATAACACATATAAAACTCAACTCATTTTGTTGTGCCTTAAACTTTAACGTATATATAACTCAACTCATTTGTTTGATTATTAGAATGGAAAAAAGTTTAAAATGTAATTGCTGAGATCGTAAAAGTAAATCCTATTTATTTCTGGGGGAAATAACGGCAAACAGTTAAAATTAGATTGGTTGGTTTGCAAACAAATATGTACAATCGGACGATTGGATTGGTATCATATTTTCAAGAAAGAGTTCACAATGCTATAAGAAAATGACTTTCCTAAGAAAAATATGCAGCGTAAATGAGGATGAGTATTTTTATTATAGAAAGGAAAAAAGAGAAAGAATATAATCTTAAAAACTAATTTTGACACGACTGTATAAAATTATTACGCAAATATGTAGTATATTATTTGGTAATTCTTTAATCTGTTTATTTGATATTTTGAAATACTGTCTTTTATTAATTTCTTCGTCATACCTCTTTATACTTTTTGTTGTATTTCATCTTTAATCATATACTACCAATCAAAGCAATCAAGAATGCACCTCTTTTAAGTGTCTTTAGGGCAATTTTTATAATGTAAATGAAATGTTTTATATTAATATCATCTATATTCTTTATTACTATTTATAATGCTTTTTTACAATCCACTATTGACAGTTTCGATTGCCCAAGCAATCTTCTTCTGCAATCAAAACTGTCAATAGTGAATTGTAAAAAAGCATTGTAAAAGGTTATAAAGAATATAGATGGTATTAATATTATATGTGTTGGCGATGCATTAAGAAAGATGAAGTTAATGAAATATGTTTTTCATGAAATCTTAGTCAAGTTATCCAAAAAATATTTTTTAAGGTCTTTTATTTCTAATATAACCATTTCATATGTCAATTCATCTAGAAAATGAAAAGGCCATATGATCACCATTTCTTATGCTTGCTCCTGTTATTAAAACAGGCAAAACTCTCCATATAGTAATGCCACTCAGTACAAGCCAGAGTAAGTCTTGTGCATAAAATCCCTATCTAGCACCTACTCATCCAATATCCCCAGACTAGTTTCTAGAGGGTTGCATTAGATTCTAAGATCTAGGTGCAGTGCTCTCAGATCCAAGGCTCCTCACTGACAAAAGCCATAAGCTAGAAACTAGTCTGGGGATATTGGATGAATAGGCACTAGATAGGGATTTTATGCACAAGTCTTCTGGCATCCATTGATTACTCTGGCTTGCACTGAGTAGCACTACTATATGGAGAGATTTGCTTGTTTTAAAATCAAAAGGTATAACAGCTGGTCTTGATTGTCTTATTACAACACCTTTAGATCATAATCAAAATAATAAGACATCATATTAATCATGATCAATATTGATTTTGTAAAAATATGTACATTGCAATGCAATAATTATAAATTATGTCTTTTTGTACTTCAGAAAAAGTAAGGAAAATATATTAAAGAAATATTTTTTTTTTAGATTACTAACTGATCTAGAAGTCAAAAATATGAATTTCTTATATTTTCTTTTAATTGGTTCAAATGAAAAACTCATCATCAAATTTACATTGCATTTTCATGGATGTCTAAAAGTTCACCAATTGAAATTCCACTAGATTGATATCTGTACTCATCTTTACATTTTTAAGATCGGTAAGAGACATTAAATGATCTAAGTCAGTACCCAGGGTGAATTCCTTTATCCTATTTTGGCTTGCAACCTTGAATCTGAGATAAAGATTTCTTTGTAGAAATGGATATCTTTAGGCATACGCACTTTATCCAAAATCCTTGCCAGTTACCTTTTATTTAGGCAATGTACATTCTGTTTTGTTGTCCTATAATATCCTTTTGAAGGTGATGAGCAACACCAGTAGAACACTAAGTATGAAGTCTTATGGATTTTTTGACCAACCTCTCTCAATCTGCACTTAATAAAATTTTTCACAAACAAATTGATTTCATTATTGAGATTAACTGGTGTTCTGCTTTAGTTATGAATTCATTATAAATTGTTCTGAATATCATTATGATAAAAGCGGTGAATAAAAAGTGAAGCTATTACCCATCTATGTTGAATAAATTTTCATTTCAAATACCTCATTTGTCACTATTAGTGTTGAGCTTTTTCACAAGTCATTATAAATGATCATGGACTTTTATCTATTTCAAATATTGCCCACAAAACCAATCAAGTAACTGAGCCAAATATCTTGATCAAATTAATAAAAAAGTATATAAATCATATCTTTGTTTATAAAAATTTTATTGCAATTGTGTGCTGATAAAAAACACATATATAATATTTAACAATTCAAAACAAAGCAAAACTTTCCATACAGAGCTTGGATTGAAAATATTAATTGTGTTTTCAATTTCATTCTCATAGTTTTATAGTTAAATAGAGTTAAAAGGTGGCTGCTGGAGGGTTGCATTAGATCCTAAGATCTAGGTGCAGTGCTCTTAGATCCAAGGCTCCTCACTGACGAAGGCCACAAGCCAGAAACTAGTCTGGGGATATTGGATGAGTAGGCACTAGATAGGGATTTTATGCACAAGCCTTCTGGCATCCATTGATTGCTCTTGTTAGCACAAGATGGCACTATTATATGGAGAGTTTTGCTTTGTTTTGAATTGTTTAATAACAATTATGTACTAGTATGAGATAATGATCATGTGATAATATTTGTTGATTTTTTTAAAAAAATCTTACATTTATAAGTGCAAGCAACATATTCAGTAAAATGTTTAAAAGTGCTTATGTAGAACTATTTTGTGGGTGATAAGAATCATGTGAAAGTTAAAGTGAAAGCCTATAATGATGGTCTTATGTTCGTTATAGTGAAAGAAAACTAGTACAGATATTTGTTACGAAGATTTAAAAATAAGAATAAGAAGTTTCATGGGAAGAATTTGCATAATAAAAAATTGTATTTATGAAAATATGTTTTTAAGAGCAGTTCTATTAATCCCTTTAAATAATGTGATTTTTTTTTTTTTTTGGTATTTATATAGATAATATTAATAAATAGATTAGATGTGATATGTTGGACTATTTCTATCATCTATGAGTGAATGTTGAAATGTTGAATGTACAGAAAATTTTAAACTTTATTTAAACTTTCCAAATACAAACAACTTGTTAATAATAACGCACTAATAGACAACACAGATTAGTAATTACACAACATTTCGAGTAGTTTTATTCTCCACTCTTCTTCAAGGGTTGCTGGCTTATGTGCACAATGACAATATTCGCTTAGATTCGATATTCAAGAATCAAAAGGTGTGAGTTCAACTTCTAAGCGAATATTGTCACTGTGCATATAGGCCAACAACACTTGATGTGGAATGGAGAATAAAACTACTCGAAACATTGTGTAATTACTAATCTGTGATGTCTATTTGTGTGTTATTACTAACAAGTTGTTTGTATTTGGAAAATTTAAATAAGATTTAAAAATTTTTATACATTCAACATTCACTCATAGATGATGGAAATAGTCCAACATATTACATCTAAAATATACCATCATCACAAACCTTCAGACAAATAATAAATAGATTGTTCAACAAATAACATTAATGAAAAAAAAACATCTTTCATACTGAATAAAGCCTGATGTAAAGAATAGAATAATAACAAATGGAATAATAACATAACAAAAGAAGTTTCAACCATTTTTTTATTTAAAACTTTATTAATTGCAGGATATACAAAAAAGGGCACTTTCTTAGTGATTGCTGGCCATTATAAAGCCATATATTGTTAAGTAATATATTTAGATAGTTTTAGTGTAAAATAAATGCCTTGTGGTGCAGAGGAAGTCATCTACCTGCTATACTTCTATGAACTGAAAATCATTTGGGTCAAAATTACATTCTGTTCAAGGGTCATAGGATTTTTTTCCCAGTTAGTGGTCCACAATTAATGCAGCTATACTATCCAACATTGATTAGTAAATGAATATCTAACTATTCTTAGAGGGTAAAACAAGAATCAAAAACCATACCCTTACCCTTGGCATGTGGCAGATCTAATGAGTACTGTCTTTTTTCACTGTTCATCTATGAAGGGTGATGAAGAGGCTTTTTGTCTGCACAGACTAGTGATTATGAAAGTTTACTTTATTTTTGCATTAATAAAATAAAAAATGTTTAATAAAAATTAATAGTATAAATAAAACCAAGAGAAAATCTTACATCGAACATAGCACATTTGAATTGAAACAATATAAAGCCAAAAGATTCATTAAGAAAATACCTGACAGTAAGAATATATATATATATTGAATTAAATATTTCCATGGATAGTTATTTTAATAAAGAATAGAAATGAGATTAAATCCATATAAACAGAGATAACTTATAGCTGTTTATATTGCTAAGAAACTATCAGTTACTACTAATTGACAATCCATGAGGTTAAACAAGTTGTCTTGTTAACCCATATATATATATTGTGTGTCCCAGTGGTTATTTTTCCATTTTCCTTAAACGCCAACCCTGAAGAAACTCATGTTACATAGCGATAGTTTAGCTGTTTTCCACAATAATTTTAAGGTGCTAGCCTGTCTGGATCATGAATTACAACATGAAATATGACTTTCATACTTTAACTCATGATGGAACAACACCTTAGTGTTAAATTTTACTTCAAATTGGGAAAAACTGCTAGCATTTGAGATGATTTAAACTGTACATGACAGTGAACCACAAATTTCAAGAATATTTTTCAAATGGTTTGCAAAATTTCTTGATGGCAGGGAGAGCATTGATGATCTATGAAGGTATAAAACATATTGTAACATTTCATGTCATAACCTATGTAATGGTGCGGATCCTCTCAAGGAATCATAATGGTTACATCTAACTATAATCGGATTTAGGGTCTTCATATAGGATGCTATGAATGAAGCAATTTAATTTTAATCCAAGATTGAACCCATTTCAAATAAGATAATTTAAAATTAAATATTCAATACAGATGCAATCTAGATTAGTTCATTCAATCTTCACCTTTGTAGAGGGTTCTGTTATGCTCAGTATTTGAACTCAGGGTAGTTTTTACATTTAACTCTCTTCAGGTGTTTCCAGCAATAACCTACATTAATAATAGTACTTAATATAATTTCAATCGATTTTAAAATTAATTTCCACCAAATTATCAAGATTTTAAATTAGTATGATATATGTATATGGGGGTGTGTATTCATATCTTACTTATTTCGGAAAATAAATAAATAATTAAAATAAATTGGAGACCTCCTTGAATTTAAAATAAACTTTAACGTTTATTAACTGACAACAATTTAAATTTATTTTATATAACAAAAATTTATAATTATAAGTGCTTTATATACAATTCTACTATTTTATAATATCAAATATAAATAATACCTTCCCATATCACCATAGTAGATATGCATCATAAAACGACCACATTTTAATAAATTTGTAAAACAATAAATAAAATTTTATAAATTCAACAAAAAAAATTATAATGATACTAACTAACTAAATTTAATATGAACATTATATGTATAAATGAAGATTTTATATTAACCAATCCTTGTATAGGAATTCCAATTTTATAAGAACCCCCTTCTATGTGTAGTTATTATTATGAAATAAAAGATCTCTCACCCAAGGATGTTAATCATTTACACAAAGAATAAGAAACAAATATTACTAAGTTAATTATGTTAGTAATAAACAAAAATTTCTGTTCTGTCAAGAATGAAATCAATATGAAGAATAATAAAATCTTATCTCCATATTAAGTTATTTTTACCTCGGCCAAGTCGCTTTATAGGGAAGATCTTAATTATATTTTTTAAAAAATATTTAAATCAATGATCTTTCCATTTCTCTTCATCTAATAACTTTCTTAAATGGACTATATCAATGTAAACGGATTTTGGAAGAAAAGGAAATAAAATTAGATGTCCGAAGCTGCTGACACACATAATGATAAGATGTATTAAAAGTTTATGGTATTGTCCTATTTATTTCTATAATTTGTGAAGTAATGTCCATTAAGAATAAAGTTCTTAATGTTCATTAAAGATAAAGTTCTTTATTCCCTGGTTATCAATCTTCGGTGAATCAATTAATGTACTCTAGTTCAGAACTCTTCTTGCATGATGTTGACTTCATCTTCCATAAATTATTTCCATATAAATTGAAGTTGCAATTTTAATTGTATAGATGAAATTTGCATATAAATTAGGCACTTTAGTAGGAATGAATAATTACATTATTTTAGGATAAGGTAAAAACATTGGATCCTATGACAAAATGGTATTTACTCACGACACATTTTAAATATTGATTAACTTCTTAATATAATTTAATTTACACATATAAATGTTTTTTTTTTTTGACGAAAATTTATCTTCTTTATGATTCCAATTTAGAATGATTTTATTACTAGATCCTTTAATTAATTAATAATATATGTATATATAATTTCGTTTTGAAATTGTAATTGATAATATTAAAGAGTAATTTATTTACTCTTTATATTATATTAAGTGAAAGTCAAGTTATTTTCTAATAAAAATTATATCAACAAGAAGATTCGTTCAAATTATTGATCCATCTTTTAATATGTTCGGAATTCGGACACAGCAAAATGACTATACGTAGTGGCTAGTTCATTGGCAAAAGATAGGATTAATTTTGAAATTATTTGATCCAGATTTTATAGTAGGATTGACTTCCAGTAACATGTTTTAAATATACAATTTGATTTCACAATTTCATATTTGACTATTGTTGATATTATTAATAATTGAATAATTGGATTCTAAATTTTATTTTCTTTGTGTTTAGTTGCTAAGATGCGACTTGACCTAAGGTTGTTTCTAGGTCTGATGTCTTGATTATTATGGTTAGTCAATTTAAATAATTGTTAATATATATATAAATGATTTAAAAATAATCATTTTATAGACGTATATATGAATTATCTAAAATAATCATTTTATTTTAATTTTATTAAAACAACTATTTATTTGAACTGAGTTATGTTATTAATATTTATAGTTTAACTTTTAAGTTTTATATATATGTAATTGTATATATATATGTGTGAGTTTCTATATTTCATGACTAAAAATATATATTTACTTGATAACTTGGGATTAGATGATACTCCATTTAAAGCAAAGATGAGTTCAATATCAAAGAAGGATAAAAAAAATGATTTGGATTTGATAGTGGGTGATAAGGTTTAAATTGTAAAGATATCCTTACACTTGTCATCCAGATTACCCTAGAATCTTAAAATTTTGTGAATATCTGAACTATATCATTATTTAGCACATACATTGATTTTAAGATCAAGCTGCAGACATTTTGACAAGGGAACCAATCACCTTTTCACTGGGCCACCCTGTGTATATACATATGATAGATTTTTAATCAAATATATAGGTTCTCTTTTATGGGTAAACAATAATAAATTGATCACTGAAGGGCAAAAATCTCAATACTTATCAGAGGATTATCAAAATGGAAGCCAATACACGCCAGGCAAGTCAACCTCTGGATATTTAGACGGTTTAAATGATTATATATATATATATATATATCACTATGATGGTCAAATATTAAATTTTAATCCATTTCTTATTTGCATTGCTTAATTATATATACTATAATACACCATATACTCCTTAATTTACACTTTACAATGCAGTTAACATAAGATTTATTTTATTTCCTTTCTTACAGTTTCAACTGTCCAGCAGTCATCATCAGAGCTACAACATTTAAACATATACAATTAATATAAATTTAATATCTATTCATACATATATCAACATATATATATATATATACACACATACATATACATACACAAATATACATATAAATATAAAAATAAAAACAACATTCCAAATATTCCAACTATTGTCTTAAATATGGATCCTTAATCTCTATAATCTAAACTTCTTTATCCTCCTTTATATTTAATTAACTTCTTTTATTTAAAATTAAAAAAAAAACTTTTTTATGTATTTTTTAACGTTTATTTTTCCATATTAATATCATTTAAATTTTTAATTTACTTTTTAATTTAATTTATTTCTTCTATTTTCAATTATTTATATATTACTCATTAATCAATAACAAATAATATTAACATAATATCTTTACAATTTTACTTTCTCTTAATTTTTACTTTTAACCAATCTTACCTATTATCTCAGTACCGTTTCTTCTACAACTGAAACAATTTCAAAAAATTTAAAAATTTCCCTACTTTCTTAATCTCTTCACCCTTATGCCCTCTATGAACTCATTCTGAAATTATATTTTATTCCACTGCTCAAAATTTACACATACCTATTCTTTAATAAGACATCACTACACAATCAACATTTTCAAACCATGATCTTTATTAAGAGATGGATTAATGCTTCTAATTAATATAGCTTCCTTTATTTTTCTATCTCTCCTCTCTTTAGTATGATTTATCATTCTAATACTTTCCTTCTCAAACATGCCCTGTCTCCAATGAATGTAAATAAACAGGTGATCTCTTATATCTGTGCTGAATCAACCTTGTATAAATGGAATTTTTCGTTTCACCCACATAACTGTTCTTAATATTTCTTTCCCTACAAGATTTACGCTCTATTTTATACACTCCATTTATACAATTTTCCATATTTCCTATATATTTATTATCCAAAATATTAAGCATACTTTTCCTTCTTTTATTTATTACTTTAAATTTTATTGCATTATTAAAATTTCTATTAATTTTCCTAATTACTTTATTTATATTCTTCACAATATTATTATTATGTGTTTTTATACCTATATATTTATCTTTATTCTTCTTTCTATTATTCTCATTATTATTATTAACAACAAAGCTCTCTTCTGACTTTCTTATAGTATCCTCTATAATCTTTACTGGGTAATCATTACTTTTAAATTCTTTAACTATCAACTCTATTTGCTTATTATAATCCTCTTTACTTGAGTAATAATTTATAGCTCTATACATTCTTGATGTAATACTATTTACTTTATATTTTTTATCTATATTTGAATTCCAATTTACTATGTTATTATCTATATTCATCTTTTTATATATTGATGTCTCTATTTTACACCTACCATTAGAATATGACTTCATTAATAGAATATCCAAATATGATATCTTATCTTCCTTTTCTTTTTCTATTGTAAATTTTATGTTTGTATCTAATCTATTAACTTCTTCAAGGAAAAAATCTATTTGCCTCTGACTTTTATTAAAAATCAATAGATAATCATCCACGTATCTTTTCATAAATATTGGAGCATTCTTATTACTCATCATTAATTCTTCTATCCCTTCCATATACATATCACTTAGCACTGCACTTAATGCCCCTCCTATTAATAATCCTTTTTGTTGTTTATAATACCCTCCATTAAACTCAAATGTGATTTCTTTGCAACAAGTTTCCATAATCTCTATCAATCTTCCCATTGGTATTTCTATTTCCTTACTCTTGTCATTTTTATATCTATTAATTGCCTCCTCTATAGCTTTCTCTACATTAATATTAGTGTACATTGCTATCACATCCATTTTTACCATTGTTAAATTATAATTACTATACCGATCCACTTTTTCTCTAATTTCCTTTATCAGATTTTTATTATTCTTAACATAATGACTACCATTCCTATTCACATACTTTTTTAAAACATTATTAGCTATCCACTTTGACATCTTATCAAAATAGGAATTTTTACCATTAATTACCGGTCTTAATGGTATCCCTTCTTTAAAAATCTTTGGTGATCCATAAATTTTTGCTGTACCACAATCTTTATTCCCTAAATATGTAAATGTTTTCCTATCTATTAAATTATTATTAAACATTCCTTTTATAAATTCATACATCTTCTTATTTTTCATCTTAGTATCATCTTTCTTTATTTTTATAAAAACATCTTCTTTTAACATCTCATTCATTTTCTCAATATATTCTTCTTTTTTTAATAATACCAATTTATTACCTTTATCTGACTTTGTGAAAATTACCTCATCTGCATATTTATTTTTTATTTTTTTAACATCTTCTATTGTAATTATATTACTTAATCTATTAACCTTTTTATTTCTATTTATATTCATAACTCTCCTTTCATCACTATTCATTTTTTCTAACTTATATACTATATTATTCATCTCATTTTTCAATTTCCCCATCCATAATTTATCTTTCCTACTAATTATACTGTTAACATCCTTATTCTCATAATAATATATATTATAATTATCCTCTATATATTTCTGTGCTAATTTCTCTATCAATGCTTTCACCTCTACCACATCCTTATTACATTTTCCATATGGTACATATTTTATTCCTTTACTTAGTATAATCTTTTCCTCATCTGTTAGTTCAATGTTAGTTCAATTACATATCCTTTGTTCATACTTTATAAATTCTTCTTTACATCTTTCAATTCCTTTTTCTCTTCTTAACTTCTCCATTTTCTTAGTATGTCTAATCATCGTATTTTCATTTATAAATTCTTTCTTCTTCTTACACAAATTCCTAAAAATATCTTCCTCCTTAAAAGATATTCTTGGAGTCAAAACCATTTCCACATTATAAATCTCCTTATAAACCGTATGCTTCATGGCATAACTTTTTCTTATATATTCCTTTAGAATTTTCCTTTCAACAGTTTCTACAAATTTGCTCTTACCATTCATAGTCTGTCTCAGTTTTCCTAATTTCACAAAATTAGGTATTACTCCATACTTTTCACAATCTTTCATAAATCTAATACCATTATTTAAACCATTTAACTTCATGTTCATTCTCCACCTATCATTTAACATCTTTGAAGTTCCACTACCCTCTAATCCTTTAATATAGTCCAAAAATTTTTTAATATTATTTATATCCTCCATAACTATATCCTTGTATATATCCAAATGTTGCTTCTTTACTAGTCTTGATCTTAGTGTGCCAATTTCTTCTTTGAAGTATTAAATTTTAATCCATTTCTTATTTGCATTGCTTAATTATATATACTATAATACACCATATACTCCTTAATTTACACTTTACAATGCAGTTAACATAAGATTTATTTTATTTCCTTTCTTACAGTTTCAACTGTCCAGCAGTCATCATCAGAGCTACAACATTTAAACATATACAATTAATATAAATTTAATATCTATTCATACATATATCAACATATGTAATGTGACGACCACGTAAAGTCGTCGACACACATATATTTATTAATAAAATTACAAAGTAATAAAGGTGAAATAAATTAGCTAATAATTTTTTTTTTAAAAAAAAAAAAGGAAGGGAAAGAAAAAAATTGAAATTCTAATGTCAAAATTACTGTGGATTTTGTAATAGTAAGAGAAGGGGAGGGGGGCTGCATAAATAAAGAAATGCGTCTCTTTCTCTCTTATAAGTCAAATGCTAGAAATTATTTTTGTTTATTGTGGGAGAGGGGAAGTGAATGCATAAAAAAAAAATGCGTTTCTTCTCTCTTTTAAAAAATATATTATAACAAATTAAAATAAATGTAAAACGTAAATGTGAAAGAAAAAAATGAATGAATTGTAAACTTTAAATAAAATAAATGTAAGATGTGATATATAAAAAGAAACAATATGGCTGTAGGTGTGAAAGTCTGTTGGACAAATTAAATTCCACGGACAAAGAAATGTTATCAACGGAAGATCTTTGCCTGATCTGTTAAATTAATTGGGACTTACATTCCAGCCACTAATTAAATAAAGAAACATAATGATAAGAATTGGTTGGAAATCTAAATCTTAATTAAAAATTTTAAAAACAACGAACAAAGAAAGAGATTAAGAAAATTACAATTTTTGTCGGGCATTGCTAGTAGAGACTTTAGAGAAGCAACAGCTAAAAGAAAATGGAAGAAGTGCGTGGCTAGTGGCTTTAAAGGGACGTGGGTTCAGATTCAAGCCGTCTCATCACTGACTCACAATGTAAGATCTTTGCCTGACCTGCTAGAGGGACCGCCGCTTCTGTAGCTGTCAATTGAAACTCAACCTAAAGAATCAACCAGCAAACTGGATGAAAATAACCCCACAAACGGAGGAAGTTAATGGAGAACCTAAGGAATCAACAAGCAAAACTGGAACGAAAATAACCCCACAAACTGAGGAAGTCAATCAAGAGCGCTTGGAAGAAATACCCATGGGACAATTACAACAAAGCCTAGGTAAAAGCATGCATGCATTTTCATTTGTCTACTATTCATAACTAAATATAAAATTAATGATTTGATAAAATAGAACTCTATCAACAGGACTTTAAGAACTTTATATCTGATCTATTTTCATATATTTATTATAGCCATGTATTTATAAGTGTGTGTTTATTATTATTATGTAATATTTTATATAAAGTGTGAATATGATTATTAAACATATTTGTCATTAAATTTCGTATCCTTGCTTTATTCTCCTATCACCAAGCTACGACAGGGGGGAAACTGTAAGTAGTGATTAAAGGGGCATACTGATTTGTTTAAGATATTCATGTGCTGCTTGTTCGTACGAAATCCCAATTCTAAAAAATAAATAGCAAGCGCTGGACATTCGCTAAGTTTCTTTGAAATAGTTTGCTCTGTTCAGCAGCCGAGGGTTCTTGGCTGGGAAAAATAACGCCAAGATAATATGTACGTATTGCCTTGGGGTTCAGTCAAGGGTATAGATATGAAGTTAAATTTGTATCTGTATTAGCTCTCTGCTTGTATTGTAACGGCGTTGGTTAAAATAATAAATAAATATAGAATAAAATAATCGAAATAAATATAGTTGAAAGTACAAACAATTAATCAACCGTACGAATAACCGTTTCCGTTATAATTAGAGGCCAGTCCGGGATATATATTGTCACATTTACAAGTTCACCACATTTGAATTCGAGTATAACAAAATTAATAGTTTATGCAATAATTAATAAACAAATCAAAAATAGCTTGGTGGTAGATAAAAGCAAAAAAAAAAATAATAGAGTGTAAAAGGAGAGAAAGAGAACGTTATATAACGTGGGAAGCTAGGTTGTAAATTGGAGACAGTTGCGGAGGAATCTTGAAGGCAGGCGTGGGTGAGTGATGATTAGTGAGTGAGACGGGGAAAGCCGAACAAACGTACCTAGTGTCCGTGAAATATAAAGTTAGTAAAGTAATATAATCCTATAAGGATAAGGTTAGATAGTAAAGCTGTAGAATACAATATAAGTGATTAATTAGTGTGTGTGTGTTAAATAAATTTGATGCACACCAGATCAAAAATAAAAATGGATGCTCTAGTGGACGAAATAGGAAAAACCTCCGAAGAACTAATGGAACCGTCCGGAGAAATAGCTAGTGACGGAGATATAGAAATTAGAAAGGGAATGGAGACAGTGGTTGATGATAAAAATAAAATGGAAAGCTATAATATAAGGGATATGTTCATGAAATTAATGGAAGGCCAGCAAAGGTTGTTTATGGAAATGAGGGAAATAGGTGAAAGAAATAGTAGGAAGATGGAAGAGTTGGGCGAACGACACAGTAAGGATTTTAGCCAAAGGGTTGAACCAGTTATAAAAAATGAAAACGGAAAGGCTATAGAAAACATACAACTAGAGGTAACTCAGTTAGCAGGGACAGTTGAGAAGCTAGAAGTAAAGGTAGGGGAAGGGGAGAATATGACAGAAGTAGCCAAGACTAATAATAAAGAGCTGAGAGGTGTGAGCGAATGCATGTACGCAGGCAGTGGAAATAACCCTGTGAATCCTACTGCAGTGAATCAGTTTGTAAAAATTCGGGTCTTCTCAGGTTACGTTGGGGAAAGCCCAATAGAGCATCTTGGCAGCCTAGAGAGGCATTTCGCGGTAAAACGGCTGAGTGCCGAATTGCTGAATGCGTTCGACAGCACTAGGCCTAATTACAAGGCGGAGGATCGGGGATTTAAACCCCAGCCCAACGATCCGCACATCGGGAGAATGCAATACAATCCTCATCACGATTATTGGGAAGGGAGCCAGGCATTTCCTGATAGATCCGAAATGGCTGAAATGTCCGAACAGACCGGAAGAAGTTCAGACTTCAATTATCCATATGAGCAGGTTGACTCTAGAGGACATGGGAACATTGCTCCAGTTCCAAGCCAAAGTGGAAATATATATGGTAAAAACTATAAGAAACCTCCAGACAAAAACTAAGCCGAAAGAAATAAACGGACAGAAATGTCGGTTCGATCAAACAATAACGGCATGGGATCATGAGAAAAATAAAATTGGTTTTTTTTTAAACGTATGACAGGTGGGGCAAATCGTCTCACGACAAATAATTAAAGTCACTATGATAGGCAAAAAAAAAAATAAGGAGTAATATTAACGGAGTAAAATCAATGATAAACTTAACGCGTATTTATGTGCAGTCAAGCACAGCAAGACCAATGTAAATAAAAGTAATAAAAAAAAAAAGAAAATAAATCTATAAATAATTTATTCGTATCACAATCTGTCAGGTATAAATGCAGATAGAATTAACAATTAAATAGAAGTAAAAATAAAAATAAGAATCGTTGAGGCTCATTAAAGAGCCATTTAATAATTAATAAAATAAACTAAATGAACAATAGTGATAATGCTTAAATGATAGATATCACTGATAGATGTATGAGGTTGCAGATTGAGGCATATATATGTGTGTGTGTATGCATTATGTTGGGTTGTATTTTGAGCTTGATTCAGCCGTCTCTTCGCACTTTAGATTCTCATGGCTCTCGATGGTTAAACTTTGAAATGAAGCGCCAGTAAGAATCCTGGACTCATTATATAATAAGAATTAATGTCCCAATATAATAAGAATTAGTGTCTCAAATAAATAAATGAAAAAATAAGAATTAGTGCCTCGAATAAAATAAATAAATAAATAAAGAATAAGAATTTGTTGTTTGCGCAAGATGAGCAGGCAGTAGAAATATCCTGCTGTTCACACGCTTTAAACTCCTGTTATGTTTTTTTTTGATAGAGTTAAGTTATGCCATGGTCTCGTAGGCGTTGAGATTAAATTGGTTGATCAGCCAAAATCGATGGGAAAGAATTGTGTAGCTTTACCTAGCTGTCTCTCTGCAGTCATCCTCATCATCATTATCACTCGTCATGACAGAGTGGGAAAGTCTGTAATAAAAGCAGAAGTAAGAGTTGAAAGCAAAGAATTACAATAGGCTCTCATCTCAGAATAAGATTCGACCCGATTTTAATTCTCAAAAACGGGCGGAGTGTAATGTGATGACCACGTAAAGTCGTCGACACACATATATATTTATTAATAAAATTAGAAAGTAATAAAGGTGAAATAAATTAGCTAATAAATTTTTTTTAAAAAAAAAAAAAGGAAGGGAAAGAAAAAAATTGAAATTCTAATGTCAAAATTACTGTGGAGTTTGTAATAGTAAGAGAAGGGGAGGGGGGCTGCATAAATAAAGAAATGTGTCTCTTTCTCTCTTATAAGTCAAATGCTAGAAATTATTTTTGTTTATTGTGGAAGAGGGGAAGTGGATGCATAAAAAAAAATGTGTTTCTTCTCTCTTTTAAAAAATATATTATAACAAATTAAAATAAATGTAAAACGTAAATGTGAAAGAAAAAAATGAATGAATTGTAAACTTTAAATAAAATAAATGTAAGATGTGATATATAAAAAGAAACAATATGGCCGTAGGTGTGAAAGTCTGTTGGACAAATTAAATTCCACGGACAAAGAAATGTTATCAACGGAAGATCTTTGCCTGATCTGTTAAATTAATTGGGACTTAGATTCCAGCCACTAATTAAATAAAGAAACATAATGATAAGAATTGGTTGGAAATCTAAGTCTTAATTAAAAATTTTAAAAACAATGAACAAAGAAAGAGATTAAGAAAATTACAATTTTTGTCGGGCATTGCTAGGAGAGACTTTAGAGAAGCAACAGCTAAAAGAAAATGGAAGAAGTGCGTGGCTAGTGGCATTAAAGGGATGTGGGTTCGGATTCAAGCCGTCTCATCACTGACTCACAATGTGAGATCTTTGTCTGACCTGCTAGAGGGACCGCCGCTTCTGTAGCTGTCAATTGAAACTCAACCTAAAGAATCAACCAGAAAACTGGATGAAAATAACCCCACAAACGGAGGAAGTTAATAGAGAACCTAAGGAATCAACAAGCAAAACTGGAATGAAAATAACCCCACAAACTGAGGAAGTCAATCAAGAGCGCTCAGAAGAAATACCCATGGGACAATTACAACAAAGCCTAGGTAAAAGCATGCATGCATTTTCATTTGTCTACTATTCATAACTAAATATAAAATTAATGATTTGATAAAATAGAACTCTATCAACAGGACTTTAAGAACTTTATATCTGATCTATTTTCATATATTTATTATAGCCATGTATTTATAAGTGTGTGTTTATTATTATTATTATTATTATTATTATTATTATTATTATTATTATTATTATTATTATTATTATTATTATTATTATTATTATTATTATTATTATTATTATTATTATTATTATTATTATTATTATTATTATTATTATTATTATTATTATTATTATTATTATTATTATTATTATTATTATTATTATTATTATTATTATTATTATTATTATTATTATTATTATTATTATTATTATTATTATTATTATTATTATTATTATTATTATTATTATTATTATTATTATTATTATTATTATTATTATTATTATTATTATTATTATTATTATTATTATTATTATTATTATTATTATTATTATTATTATTATTATTTTATATAAAGTGTGAATATGATTATTAAACATATTTGTCATTAAATTTCGTATCCTTGCTTTATTCTCCTATCACCAAGCTACGACAGGGGAGAAACTGTAAGTAGTGATTAAAGGGGCATACTGATTTGTTTAAAATATTCATGTGCTGCTTGTTCATACGAAATCCCAATTCTAAAAAATAAATAGCAAGCGCTGGACATTCGTTAAGTTTCTTTGAAATAGTTTGCTCTGTTCAGCAGCCGACGGTTCTTGGCTGGGAAAAATAACGCCAAGATAATATGTACGTATTGCCTTGGGGTTCAATCAAAGGTATAGATATGAAGTTAAATTTGTATCTGTATTATCTCTCTGCTTGTATTGTAACGGCGTTGGTTAAAATAATAAATAAATATAGAATAAAATAATCGAAATAAATATAGTTGAAAGTACAAACAATTAATCAACCGTACGAATAACCATTTCCGTTATAATATATATATACACATACATATCATCATCATCAACCATTATCAATCCACTGCAGGATAAAGGTCTCTCCAAGTTTAATCCATCTTCTCCGATCTTTAGCTTCTCTTTTCCATAACACCCCTGCACATTTTCTTATTTTATCCATCCATCTCACATGTGGTCTCTTTCTGGGGCTTTTACAATCTCTTGGAATCCAGTTTAAAATTTCAATTGTCCATCGATTATCATTTCTTCTAGCAATATGTCCAGCCCAACTCCATTTCAATCTTTTAATTTTTTCAATAAGGTCAGTAACACCTGTTTGTTGTCTTACTCATACATTGCGTTTTCGATCTCTTCTTGTTACTCCCAACATACATCTCTCCATACTCCTTTGAGTGGTCTGAGGTCTCTGTATTGCTCTTGTATTAAGTGTCCAAGTCTCAGATCCATAAGTAAGAACTGGTAAAACACATTTGTTAAAAACCATTCTTTTCAAACACATAGGTATATTTCCTTCTAGTATCAAGTTATTTCTACCAAAAGCACTCCAACCAAGTTTAATTCTATGATTAATTTCCTCCATTATGTTCCCATCTGTGTTAATAATCTGACCAAGGTATTTGTAACTGTTAACTTCTTCTAATTCTTCATAATCAATCTTTATTTTCATATTTTGAGCAAATCGATTAAACATTACTTTAGTGAAAATAAAAGTCATAGATCATTTCATAGATCACATGACCCTTTCTCTTAATTTTGTAATTTAAAAACAGGGGGGATTTCCATTCCCTTTTAAATTTTTATGATAAATGGTTTGCAGACACCACACATAAAATCTCTCTTTGAAACCCCCTTCTTATGGTTTTTTTGTGGGGTTTTGGGGAGGGGTGGGGGGGGGGGTGGGGCGGGGGGGGGGGGGGGGTGGGGGGGGGTTTTTGCACAGAGGTTTTTTTTTAGCTGTTTGCTTATAAATTTATTATAAATGGAAAAGAAGATAGGAATCTTCTCATTACTTTAGTCTTTTTAACATTTATCTTTAGTCCTACTTTTCTACTTTCATCTGCTAACTCCTGCAACATTTCCTGCAGCTCTGAAGCATTATTTGCAAAAACAACTACATCATCTGCAAAATCTAAATGACTTAAATACTCTCCATTTACTTTCATTCCTTTAGTTTCCCATTTTAATCCACAAAATACTTCTTGCAGCACTGCTGTAAAAAGTTTTGGAGATATGGAGTCACCTTGTCTTACACCTTTTTCAATGTTGATTTTTCCAGTATCATTATGTAATCTAATTGTTGCTGTTGCATTTTTATAAATATTCTTTAAAATATGACAATATCCTGGATCTATACCTTGATGATCCAATGCTTTAATCACTGAAGAAATGTGTATAGAATCGAATGCCTTTTCATAATCTACAAATCCAAAACATAATGACAACTCATATTCATTTGTCCTTTCTATGACATCTCTCAATACCTGGATATGATCTATTGTACTAAAACCACTTTTAAATCCAGCTTGTTCTCTTGTTTGGTGGAAATCCAAAGTTCTCTATAGACGAGTTGTAATTATCTTGGTAAAAATTTTATATAAAACTGATAAAAGGCTGATAGGTCTGTAATTTCTAATATTTTCTTTATCACCTTTTTTAAATATTAATATTATTACTGCATTCTTCCAATCTTCCGGTACATCTTTATCATTAAGACATTTGGTATATAACTTTGCTAAAATTGTTTCTATTTCTTCACCTGCTTCTTTTAATATATCAATTATAATTCCATCATTTCCTGGAGCCTTTCCTTTCTTCATACATTTAAATGCATGTCTCATTTCTTCATTTAAAATTCTAGGCAATTCAGAAGATGTAATAGATATAGGAGGTACTTGTTCTTTATTACTGTATAATTCTTGATAAAAATCTTCTACCAATTTCATGATGTCCTCTCTCTTTTTAGTAATAATTCCATCTTTTTTTCTTATTGCAGATATAAATTTCCTACCAATACCAAAATATTGTTTAACATTCTTGAGACTTTTATTTTCTTCTACAGCTTTCCTTGTTATTTCACAGTTATACTTTCTTATATCATTTTTAACTCTTTTCCGTACCATTTTACAAAATTCGAGATATTAAATTCTTTTTAATACATCATTTTTGTATATCTTCATATTCCTTCTTTTCTTCATAAATTTTCTAGTCTCAGTAGAAATTTTATTAGTCAATTGCTGCTTTTTTCTACCAGCTATCTTTGTTGCAGTTTTTAAAAGTGTATCAGTTATTTTCATATTAATTTCATTCAAATCTGAATCATGTCCAAAATCTCCTAATACTTGAAACCTATTTGTAAGTTCTAATTTAAATTCATTAGAATGTTTCTGAAGATTAGGAATATCAACTGTAAATATTGTTTTTCTTAATAATTTTTGTCTCTCTAGTTTTACGTTAACACATAACTTACACCTTACTAATCGATGATCACTTCCTGTGTTAAATTTATTAAGAACATTACAATCTTGAAATATGTATTTCCTGTAAGTCAAAATATAATCCAATTCTGCTGTACCTTCATTTGGATGCTTCCATGTCCATTTCCTTTTAACAGTTTTTTCAAAAAATGAATTCATAATATAAAGTTGTTCTTTTTCTGCAAACTCCACGAGTCTATGTCCTCTCTCATTTCTATTACCATAACCAAAATTACCTACAGCAATTTCATCTTTCATTTGTCTACCAATTCTAGCATTAAAGTCTCCCATAACAATTTTAAAATGTTGTTTACTCTGATCAAAAGCCTTTTGTACATCCATATAAAAATCTTCTACTACTTCATCACTATGAGAACTTGTTGGGGCATAAACCTGAATTATCTGCATTTGGTATCTGCTATTAAGTTGTATAACTAATCTTGCAACTCTGTCTGATACACCATCAATCTCCACAATATTGTTATTCCACTTTTTATTTATAATGAATCCTACTCCACTTGTATTTCCAATATGTGTGCCTTTATAATAGAGTATATGTCCACTTTTTAAATTAATTGTTTCTTCACCTTTTCTTCTAACTTCACAAAGTCCAATAATGTCCCATTTAATATAAGACAATTCTTCTTCCAATTCTTGCAATCTTCTTTCACTTGAAAGTGATTTGCAGTTGTAAGTACCTAAATAAAAAGTAGTCATCAAATGGCAGCCTGGGTCCGCAATCAGGGGATTCTTAGCACCCTCCGCCTTCGGCCACCAACCGCTGCCTTGGTTGGTGACTTTACAGTCTCCTGGGAATAAGGGCCATGCTTTATTTTTGTCTGTCATAATTCTATATGTGTATTGGAAAAATATTTATCATTTACACAAACATTCATTCTGCCTTATCAGGCACTGAGAAGAAAGACCATGGTGTTTCTTGATCTTAAACTCAGAGGGAAAAAGCCAATAAACTCACCATGCTGGCTAATGCGTGTTGGTGAGCAGCCCATCCATGTTCGTATACTATATGAATAATCACAGTAATAACAGCTGCAACGACAAGAACATATGGTGTGGACATTAGGAATTTGCGGTGCTCGGTTCCTTTAAGGCCTCCAAGAGGAATCAAAGTGTCTCCTTTCAGTTAATAGCAAACTCCTTTCTGCATATACATATACATACACAAATATACATATAAATATAAAAATAAAAACAACATTCCAAATATTCCAACTATTGTCTTAAATTTGGATCCTTAATCTCTATAATCTAAACTTCTTTATCCTCCCTTATATTTAATTAACTTCTTTTATTTAAATTTTTTTAAAAAAAACAAAACTTTTTTATGTATTTTTTAACGTTTATTTTTCCATATTAATATCATTTAAATTTTTAATTTACTTTTTAATTTAATTTATTTCTTCTATTTTCAATTATTTATATATTACTCATTAATCAATAACAAATAATATTAACATAATCTCTTTACAATTTTACTTGCTCTTAATTTTTTATTTTTAACCAATCTTACCTATTATCTCAGTACCCTTTCTTCTACAACTGAAACAATTTCAAAAAATTTAAAAATTTCCCTACTTTCTTAATCTCTTCACCCTTACGCCCTCTATGAACTCATTCTGAAATTATATTTTATTTTTTATACAAGGTTGACTCAGCACAGATATGATAAGAGATCACCTGTTTATTTCCATTCATTGGAGACAGGGCATAAGTTTGAGAAGGAAAGTATTAGAATGATAAATCATACTAAAGAGAGGAGAGATAGAAAAATAAAGGAAGCTATATTAATTAGAAGCATTAATCCATCTCTTAATAAAGATCATGGTTTGAAAATGTTGATTGTGTAGTGATGTCTTATTAAATAATAGGTATGTGTAAATTTTGAGAGGTGGAATAAAATATAATTTCAGAATGAGTTCATAGAGGGCGTAAGGGTGAAGAGATTAAGAAAGTAGGGAAATTTTTACATTTTTTGAAATTGTTTCAGTTGTAGAAGAAACGGTACTGAGATAATAGGTAAGATTGGTTAAAAGTAAAAATTAAGAGTAAGTAAAATTGTAAAGATATTATGTTAATATTATTTGTTATTGATTAATGAGTAATATATAAATAATTGAAAATAGAAGAAATAAATTAAATTAAAAAGTAAATTTAAAATTTAAATGATATCAATATGGAAAAATAAACGTTAAAAAATACATAAAAAAGTTGTTGTTTTTTTTTTAATTTTAAATAAAAGAAGTTAATTAAATATAAGGGAGGATAAAGAAGTTTAGATTATAGCGATTAAGGATCCATATTTAAGACAATAGTTGGAATATTTGGAATGTTGTTTTTATTTTTATATTTATATGTATATTTGTGTATGTACATGTATGTGTGTATATATATATATATGGTGATATATGTATGAATAGATATTAAATTTATATTAATTGTATATGTTTAAATGTTGTAGCTCTGATGATGACTGCTGGACAGTTGAAACTGTAAGAAAGGAAATAAAATAAATCTTATGTTAACTGCATTGTAAAGTGTAAATTAAGGAGTATATGGTGTATTATAGTATATGGTCAAATATCCAATATGATTTATTTGTCCATAATGTTGTCACAAACAGAAATAAATAAATAATCAATCAAACAAGATTGAAATAAACAAGTATTAATAATTATATTTAAATATTTATCAAACCGGCTTTTATCTCCATTGAGACCTTCTCAAGATATTATATTATACAATTTATCTAAACAAAAAAAAGAAAATGAAAAATAAAATGAAAATGTAATATAATAAAAAGAAAATGAAATATAATGTAAATAATGTCCAGTAGATGGAGTGAATATTATTTGTTTATGTGAATTGTATAATATTATATCTTGAGAAGGTCTCAATGGAGATGAAAGCCGGTTTGATAAATATTTAAATATAATTATTAATAGTTGTTTATTTCAATCTTGTTTGATTGATTATTTATATATATTACCTTCTAATGACAAACAGCTAGATATCCATTTATTAAACAATAATTGAATAATTAGCTGGGTAGGTTATTTGAGTACTGAAAAGAGTTCTCCAGGACACTCAAAATTTTCTAATTTTTACCAGATTCCAACTCAGTTTGTGAATATGGGAAATGGGTATTGTAGCCATTGAGTGACAAGGTATGTGTATGAATTACAACAGGTATATGTAATAAATAATTTATGTAGCATTGAACCTTTGAAATGTCAAATAATAACTGCAGAAGCATGCCTTCAGTTTACTGATGTGCATTGTTTTGTATGCAGGTGATAAGGACTTATTAATAATTCATTGGCAATTAAGTTATTTAATGTCTTAAAAGTCAACTCTTAAGAGATTTATTTATATATATGTAAAGAAAAAATGAGAATGTGGAATAAGATTCGGTATGTTCTTAAAAAGATAAATTTGAGTACATACTGTATAAGGATAGATCAAATTTTCAAAGTAAATAATGAAATATCTCTTTAAATATAACTATCACCGTACTTATACATATGTGTACTAACAGTTATTAGATCTGCAGTTGTACTTTGAAACATCAATGTTTTAGGTCTGATTACTTTTCGCACTTTATAATTTACTAATTTTAGTAATATTTAAATATAAGTATAATGTACATACTTAAGCTAAATATAATTAAAGGGAATTTGAACCGAGTCTTCCAAGCTCCGTTCCATCATCCCATTCCATCTTATACAACCGACAGATATGACCACATATATGTGAAAAAGATAAATGATTTCCAATATCCATATTTCATGCTAAATCAGCATTCATCAGTTGATACAGATAATCATCTCCCACATATATATATTGTAACGATATATAAATATGTCGTTACATTAATTTAAAATAAAAACTTAAAAGTTCGCAAATAAAAGGAAAAAAACGAAACGCTAAAATTAAAATGTTTGTTAAACATATATATATTCGCACAGATGCTTAAACTTTAAAAATATTTTTTTCATAAACAAAAAAAAAAGTATTTGAACATATTTTTTTAAATAAAAAAATACAAGATTGAAATATAAAAATATTTTAATAAAAAAATAACGTAAGTTAAAATAAAAACAGGTATTAATTAATTCCTGTAATCTGTAAATGGAAATGATTGTTTATTAATTATCTAAAAGCTGTTTAATTAAAAAGTCAGATGAAAAGTTAGATAAGAGAAGAAAGAGAAATTAGCTTGACCAATGGAAGCACTAGGCCTTGGCTCGGACCCTAACGAAAGTGATGGATTAGTGACATTTTGTTGATTGAATCCATGTGGATAATATAAAAAGGGAAATACAGTTTTTTCGGGGAGTTCCAGCATTGTGTGTTTGAGAGATGTGGTATGACGCACATACCACACTCTCTATAAAAAAAAAAAATGAAAAGACTGTGATACCTTGAACCAGCTATTGCCATCTCCAGAACATTACCTTCCAACGGAGGCTCCGTGGGAATTTCCAACGGGAACATGGACTCTTCTACCATAAGCTATATGAAATGAACAATTATTGAAATCAATTAAGAACTTTCGTCAAGTTTTACAAATTAATAAACAAGCCAACTTAAATGTTAAAACGGACTCTTATCTGACTTTTGTAAGTTTTTAAATCAAATTAATAATGTTTAATTTTATATGTTTTCCGATTGATAAAAATCATTTCCATTTTTTTTTCTTTCTTATTGTATAAATTGTTTATTGTTTAAATTTTAAATGAGGAAATTTAGGTTGGGTATAGACGTTGCATAGATTCGTTAGTGGTTGATAATGTTGTGGTTTTCACATTCGATTAGAATATATGTCAACAATATCACTGCAAGCATCTTACGATGAATGCTAATGGGATTTGTATATTCCCTATGCAAGTGACGTTTATCGATGACTTTGTATTTTGATCGGTTGTGTTTAATTTGGAATGTTTTTGACCGTGGAATCTGTGCAGCTGATCTGTACTCAACATTTTAAAAAATTTTATAAAATGCATTTGTGCGAACGTATTTAAATGTTAAAATTAAGTCGGGCGTGAATGGCTATATAGTTTTGTAAAGTTGTATTAAGGGAGGGTAATCTTAGGTTATTCATTTCGTAGTTGAATTGGTTCAATAGATTGGATATATTTGTGTAATTAGTAGATGTAGTATGAGGTCCGCTATGGGCAGGATTATAGATATACGCCACACACCCTCTGTTTGCCTATGGATGGGTTTGTAAGTTGGCAGAAGACCGCAGTCCATTCCTATGGAGTTTTTTTGTTTATTGTTCTACTTGCCAACAGATGTCACATTCCTGTTGGTGGAGAGTCAATGTCTTCTCTATTTCTACTTATTGTTCAGATGTACATTCCTGACAATATAGTATTTTGTGTTGTCGTATCATGCTACATTGAATACATGAATGTATCAGATGGATTGGCGCCAATTTGGTTGCGAAATTTGTTGCCTAAGGTTAAATCAGGGAAGAATATTTTCTTTTCAAATGCAGATCTATGTAGTCTATTCATACTTGATTATCTAAATAATAATTAAACTCATTGAAACTTAGTTAAATGTAAAATTAAAAGTTAATATAAAAATCTAAAATGTTAAACTTATTCCTCAAAATTTAAATATTATTTTATATGTGCGTAAATAAATATTTTTATATGTTAATTTCTGGCAGTGGCTTTTACTCTTTGATATTTAAGATATAAATTAAGATATAGATTTTTATCTCTGCGTCTCCACTGAGCTAGTGACTTGGGCTAACGATCGGAATATTTAAATAAAGTGGAATCTTAACAGTGCGTATCTGTCTACTTTATAAATTTTTCTAGGCTCAAATGCCTAGATGGTGCCCTTGTAGTGCAGATATTGTTTTTGCAGTTAGATTTGATCTTCACTTTCATTTCGATCGTTATAATTGGCACCCAACGTGGGGCCTTACCTCAGAGATTGACCCTGAAAAGGGGAATTGATGATGATGAAATTATCTATCTTTAATAAATCACAAGTGCCCTGAGAATTTTAAAAGTGAATAATGCAAATAACATGTTTTTTCTGAAATAAGTACATTTTTGTACTAACGTAAAGTTATAGCCAGATGTTTAATAAACCACTAATACTTTTGAAAAAGTGAATCATGCTCGTAATATTTTTTGAAATTAGTATAAATATATTTGTTGTATTGATGTGGAGTTACAGTTTGAAATTTTGTCTTAAAGGTACTGCCAGTAAGAAAAATTGCGCATATGTAGAGATAAATTTGAGGAATAAAAACTAATAAATAAAACGTAATAATAAATTTAAATCATAATTTTTTTTAAAAAAAAAGTCTTGTTAAATTAAAATCTAATCGTTCAACTTGCCTATGTAATAGTTAAAGGTAGGAGAAATGAAACTTGGAAGGGAGGAGGCAGAAATTTAGCTGGTAATGGGGAATCATCAGTCAACTTTTTTTTTATCATTATATTTGTAATTACTGTTTTGTCTTTTAAAAAAAAAGTTTTGTCCTTTTGAAATTTCATATATAACAAATTTGTGTAACGTAATTACTAACACTAAGTAAATTCTTTTTTTTTTTTTTTAAATGTTTTTATTTTTTTGAGGAAGTTTACTGATATGTAACGATATATAAATATGTCGTTACATTAATTTAAAATAAAAACTTAAAAGTTCGCAAATAAAAGGAAAAAAATGAAACGCTAAAATTAAAATGTTTGTTAAACATATATATATTCGCACAGATGCTTAAACTTTAAAAATATTTTTTTCATAAACAAAAAAAAAAGTATTTGAACGTATTTTTTTAAATAAAAAAATACAAGATTGAAATATAAAAATATTTTAATAAAAAAATAACGTAAGTTAAAATAAAAACAGGTATTAATTAGTTCCTGTAATCTGTAAATGGAAATGATTGTTTATTAATTATCTAAAATCTGTTTAATTAAAAAGTCAGATGAAAAGTTAGATAAGAGAAGAAAGAGAAATTAGCTTGACCAATGGAAGCACTAGGCCTTGGCTCGGACCCTAACGAAAGTGATGGATTAGTGACGTTTTGTTGATTGAATCCATGTGGATAATATAAAAAGGGAAATACAGTTTTTTCGGGGAGTTCCAGTGTTGTGTGTTTGAGAGATGTGGTATGACGCACATACCACACTCTCTATAAAAAAAAAAAATGAAAAGACTGTGATACCTTGAACCAGCTATTGCCATCTCTAGAACATTACCTTCCAACGGAGGCGTCGCGGGAATTGAAAGCAGAGGCCTGGACTCTCACTTTCATTCCGATTGGTACAATATATATATGTAATCAGTGCTCGATTTATATTACTATAGCAAATCATTAAATTTTAATGGACAGGCTTCAATCTTCCCCACTCTCCAAATTTTGTCAGCCATCCATATCATTGAAAATCTGATGATTGCATGTTCAAAGACTTTTTGTTTGAACAATTTTGTTATCATATCCATGTTGACCATGAGAATTCTGATGTGTCATATGTAAGACCCCAAGACCATTTAAATACACAGAAGAGGGATAGGCAGAATACAGGCTGAATCTGTAATATTTAAGTAGACGTATAGTATACATACTTAAGGTAGATTACAATATGTGTGGAAGATGATGATCCAGACCAACTGATGAGTGCTAGTTCATCATGAAATACGTATATTGAAGATTTTTTTTTTTCACATATATGTGTTTGGAGTGGATGACTGAAGTCAGCTTTAAAGTCTGAGTTCAAATCCTCTCTAATTGCATCTAGCTTAAGTATGTAAACTATACTTCTATTTAAATATTACAGATTCAGTCTGTATTCTATTCATCCCATGTATTTAAATGATCTTAAGGTTCTCATATGTGGGATTAGAATGACTTCCAGTCAACATCGGTATGACAACAAAATTGACAAACAAGGACTTTGAGCATGTCATCATCAGATTTTCATTCATATGGATGGCTGAAGAATTGTAGAAGGAAGAAGATTGAAGCCTGTCCACTAAAGTTTAAAAATGTTCTCTCTTAATATAAACCGAGCATTGATTACTTCTATGTGTGGGAGATGATGATCAGGACTAATTGATGAGTGCTGGTTCAGCATGAAATGCATATATTGGAGATTATTTATCTTTTTCACATGTAGGTGATCATGTGTATCCATTGTATAAGATGGAGAGGTTGTCTGAAGGAGCTTGAAGTTTGGATTCAAATTTCCTCTAATTAATGTAGTAATAGTATTTATTCTCACTGCATTTGATTAGTCTGTTGGTCAGTTGTATATTATGCAATATTTGTACGATTTAAATTAATGTTGATATACAGTGCTAAAATTACATATACATTACATGTGGAGTGGGAGTTTTTGAGTATATATAAAAAGAGAAGTTAGATTAATTATTTCACACGTTTATATTTAATTAAAAAGCATACAAATTGATCTTTAACTAAGTTTAAAGATTATATCTGGCCTGGGAATGGTATGATAATCTTTAATCTTATAAATAATTAGTAATAATCATAAATGTATTTATCTGAAATGGATGGTGGTAAAGTTATGACTACAGAAAATTTGACACATAAATTAAATTGTAATAAGTTATTATGAGTAATTTAAATTGTAAAAGGAGTTGTGAGTCTCATACTTAGTTATTGAAATTATAACATTGTAGATTTTTTATTTAACATGTTTATATAATGTGTCATGAGGGTATTTATATTATATATTGGATTATTTTAATTATCTAATTTGTTAATCATTTTTTGGGGAAAATTCAAACTTTATTTACAGTTTTTCAAATACGTTCTACTGTTAACAACAACACATAGTTTAGTATAGAATAGTAAACACAAGCACTTTAACACGCTGGGTGAAGAAGCTGTTAGTGGTAACACAAAAACAACTAAAGTAAATTAATCCAGGTCTAGTACTTTCAAGGTTTTGTCTCTCATATTCATGGCCAAAATGGGTTTTTAAATCATTGCTGTGATATTGATAAATGATAATGTATATAAATGCGTATGTAAATTAATGTCCATTTTCTTGAGATGGCAAAACACGTGTCACGTCTATTGATCGCATTGTTATCCTTGATGATAAAATATGCCTCTTTAATCTTCCCTTTACAATCGTTAGCTTCAGCATAGAATGTAATCTTTCAAGCAGCATTCTTCTCTTCTGTTCTTCTGGTTTTGTTGATGCGATCAATGACTTTCATGCATGGAAATTGAACCATTAACCTTTAGATTCACGAATACTAAATTTAAGGTGATCGTTTATCAATCAGAAATGCTCTGCCAAAGACAATAGTTAATAGGTATTTTATATACTTGCCATCAAACATCACATGATCACCATTCTTCGTGCATCCATTGATTACTCTGGCTTGCATTGAGTGGCGCTACTGTATGGAGAGTTTGCCTCTCTGTTATATATTTGCCTATGAAGGTCCGCCCGATCGCTCTTTTTTTTTTAAGGGCAAAGTTAATGTGTGGATTTAAACATTGATTACCACATTAGGTTGACTTAAGGAGCTACTTGCTATTGCCATGTGAAAAGAAAAGAATATTAAAGGAAGCTGTTCACATGTTGATGACAAATAGACCCATTCATTCAACTTAATATTTGTAAGCCACTCATTGATCTTGAGCCTTAAAGGAAAATAGCAAGAAATCAAGAAGATCTTTGTCGATAAGTACATTAAATTTCTACTTACTATTGCTTTTGCTAGTCAATTAATCGGTCACCTTAAATTCAATATTTACAAATCTAACCGTTACTGATTCAAATTCTGCATTAACAATGTCAGGCCACATTGCCTGAAAATTGGAGAAAAAAATGGCGTTTAAAACACATTGTCTTTTTATATAAATCAGTCTGTGTGTTAATAGTAACTGGTGGATATATAACGTTTTAATTTTTTGTAAAAATAATTAACAGTTTGACCCAATGATGAAAATAATCCCAACATATAATTATTTAACATCTTTTCTTTTTTTCAGAGCAATCAATCATTGCATGTAGGCTGATTATTTGCATAGCACATGAGAAGTAATGCATGAAAAGCTTTTAAATTTAATCTCCTATGATGTGGTCCAAAAATCACTTTGTAAAGGTAATATCTGTTGCATTATATTGATAATTTAATTTATGAGTCTATTTCTCCTACAGTTCTGCCATCTTGTGTGAACTTGGGGAATTAATAAAAGCCAATTGATAATCTTTAATAAATTCTCACCCAGTGCTATCATATCCAAATCTCCAGACTAGTTTCTAGTTTATGACTTTCATCAGTCAGGACTTTTGAAGTTGAATTCGACACACCTGAGTTTTTTTTAACCTAATGCACTTTTTCTTCTACATCAGCCATTAATTCTCTCTCTTCTTTCTTTTTTTTGATCAAGGTATTAACCTGAAATTCAAAAATACCTTAATGTGTTGAATTTAAGCCAATTTGGTTTTACAATTATATAAATAGTCTTTATCAGTTTGAGCACTTATATTCCATTGCTCACATGGTTTCCGCTTACACAAAAGTGGGAACTTCCTTTTTCCTTCTCCAGGTTTTGCCACCTTGTAGAAGCTTGGTAATGAAGTAAAAGATGGCTGACAAAGGAAAGGTACATTAGGTCCAAATAATGCAAGGGCAATAGACCCAGTTTCACAATTTTCTCATTGATGAAAATCATAAACTAGAACTAATCTGGCAATATAGATAGGACATCTCAGGGTAGGGATTCATTAATCACCATTATCTAGCACTTATTGATTACTCAAACTTAAGCTGGCAGAGCTGGGATAGGAGAATTAGAAATGATACTTAAAAGTAACATGTGGACAGAGATCATGTGATGTTTTTTTTTTTATATGTTAATTTAGTTTGTTCATATGAAGTTTTTAAGAATAATTGCTATTGTTAAGAAAATTAATATTAGAATTTATTTCTGCTTACTAAAACTATTTTTTGATTTTTATTTATCCAAACGTTTTATGTTAAAGTAATAACTGCTTATTCAAGAGCAGCCTTTTCATTCTACTCTAGAGTTATCTATTTATTATCATGTTTGTACGAAAATAAGACTCCAAAAGATGCCTTAGGACTTATATCCATCATCTGTTTCAACGAACGAATGAAATTCAAAATCTTACTACCTGGCTGACAATCTTAATTAGAACTTATATTTGGGATAGGGCATATATTATGAGCATCCTTAAAAATTATGCTAGGGCTTATTTTCGCATTAAGTCTTATTTTAGGGAAAGCACGGTATAAATTTGACAACTAATGGATACTAGGTTGTCTAGTGTTATAATTTCCACATCTTCAGAGTTGGTTTTTGCTTTCATTTTTGAGAACTTAACATTCAAAAGTGGAACTAAAGCACTTATATGTCTAGCAGTCATGTTTGATTCCTTTGTGCTATATAAGTTTTCATCAATGAGCATTTGAAGCGCAGTAGAATTGCTAAGGCTGAAATTCAAAAATTACTAAGATTCAAATTCAAGCCAACGTTTTATATAGTTATATAAATCTGATACCAGGTCAGTTCCTATACATTTTAGCAAGTTCAGTTTTACGTTAACTGGAGATTCCTTCAGCTCTGTGGCTAAAATGATTTATATCAACAACATCATATGACTTTGAGATATGGTTATTGTAATAATTATTTATATGACATAATCACTATTTCTTATGCTAGCACCTTACTGTTATTAAAACAGGCAAAACTCTCCATACAGTAGTGCCAGTCAGTGTCAACCAGATTAATCAATGGATGCCAGAAGGCTTGTGCATAAAATCCCTATCTAGTGCCTACTCATCCAATATCCCCAGACGAGTTTCTGGCTTGTGGCCTTCATCAGTGAGGAGCTTTGGATCTGAGAGCACTGCACCTAGATCTTAGGATCTAATGCAACCCTCCAGCAGCCATCTTTAGCTCTCTACTTAACTACAAAACTATGAGAATAAAATTGAAAACACAATATTTTCAATCTAAGCTCAATAGCTTATATAGTCATATGGGTCTGAACCCAGTTTAGTACCATACATTTTGGTGTCTTTGGCTCTTTAACAACCATGGCCACCACTATCCTATTAGGCAGGATTGGTGTTAAACCACTAAACATCACATGATCACTATTTCTTATGCTAGAACATTACTGTTATTAAAACAGGCAAAACTCTCCATACTGTTAGACCCATATGACTATATAAGCTATTGAGCTTAGATTGAAAATATTGTGTTTTCAATTTTATTCTCATAGTTTTGTAGTTAATTAGAGATAAAAGGTGGCTGTTGGAGGGTTGCATTAGATCCTAAGATCTAGGTGCAGTGCTCTCAGATCCAAAGCTCCTCATTGATGAAGGCCACAAGCCAGAAATTAGTCTGGGGATATTGGACGAGTAGGCATTAGATAGAGATTTTATGCACAAGCCTTCTGGCATCCATTGATTACTCTGGTTGGCACTGAGTGGCAATACTGTATGGAGAGTTTTGCCTGTTTTAATTATTTATATGGTTAGTTGTTTAGGCAGTTACATAGCATATAAGTGTTGTGGAAGCAGCTGAGCACAAGTCTTCCATTTTGTTGATCAAACATAGAATTTTTTATGATTTGTATGGATTTCTAAGAACATTCATTTCTCAAATCAACCATTCTCATTATATTTTGAATTGGATTTTTTTTAGATAATGTAGCAACATTAAGTCAAGAAGAAAATAAGAATAATGACATTATATATATAGACTCAAAGCACATTTAATAAAACAGTTTTTAAACATTTACTGTAATGTTGTTTAATCTCTGAGTGATCTGTAGTTTATTGGATTACATTTAAGTGATTGAACACCCTGGTGATTTAATGTAGTGGTAGAGCATCTGATTCTGGAAGGTGGGATCCTAGGATCAGTTCCATTGATGGAAGTTCTGGCAGTCCAACTTCTTATAAACTCTCGAGTGATAAAATCGTACAAATATTTATTTTATGTAATGAATGAATGACAGCCAATTTTTTAAAGCATAGAAGTTCAGCTTGATTTTTGCACAGAGGCAGATCCTACCTATGTTATAAAGATCATCTCACAGAAGTCATAATATTGATTACATCCATTGAGAAGATGTGGTGAAAGATAGAATACAGTGGAGAGTTATAGTATGACAAAGCGTTTGAGAAAGTGAAAATTCTCTGTAGAAGTTAATAGAAAATAGCATAAAAGCGATGTCGCGGGCTCACTAATCTTAGTTGTCGCTGTTAGGCGTCAGTCTGTAATTACAAGTATTAGCCATAACATGACACATAAATGCAATTTATCCACTTTACTTTCAACACTTTTTAGCAAAAACCTTTTACTGTATATATATGTGTACACAATCTTATGTTTCGACTGTTTTGCAGACTTCTTCAGAGCCACTTCTAATTTAATTTTGTGACTGAAGAAGTCTGCAAGACAGTCGAAACATAAGATTGTGTACACATATATGTACAGTTAAAGATTTTTGCTAAAAAAAAGTTCAAAGTAGAGTGGATAACTTGTATTAAACATTTCATTAAAATCGAAATCAAATTTATCTTTTTGAATTAATTACAACTAGTAACAAATTATACTTAAATAAATTTTTGTTTGAAACTAAATATAAAATTTTTTTTTGTATATATTCTTATGCACATTCATGCACATACTCTGAATTTTTGTTTACTTTTGTGCCTTGTTTTCAGTTAAGTAATATATAATAATTTAAATTTATTCAATCAGTTTGCTGAAACAAAATTCTATTTATTTTTTATGTATATGATTTTTTAAACTATCTTTTTATTTCATTTTATCTCATTGTCTCACTCCGAATAATGCTACACCTGTACTTGTATACTAATTTACATGTAACTTCAATACTGCATGATGGTAATGATAAATAAAACAGAATATCATAGAACATTCTAATACGAGCCAGAAAACAAAATTTTGTTCAAATTCTCTCATGAAGATAGTTTCTCTATTAAAAAATAGACCTAAATTCAACTAGATACACATAATATATATATTTTCTTTTGTATATGTATGTTTTATGGGTCTAGTTGAATTTCACTTGAGAAAATGTATTTGTTTATAGATGAAACCATGGTTGTGAGAGAATTTTAGTAAAATTTTGTTTTCTAACTAGTATTTTAATGTTACATGATTTTTTAAAATTATATTTATGTGCGTATACTGCTTATCCCCCCACAAAATTACTATTCCGATAACACCATAATTATTTTCAACCATTACCAATCTATTGCAGGATGGTCTCCATGTTAACCCAGCTTCTCTGATCTCTAGCCTCTCTTCTCATATCATCAAGCACACTTCCTTATTTTATCCCTCCATCTCACATGTGGTCTCTTTCTAGGTCTTTTATAGGCTCTTGGAATCCCGTTTAAGATTTCAATTGCCCATTCATTATCATCTCTTCTAGCAATATGTCCAGCCCAACTCCACTTCAGTTTTTTAATTCTTGATGTCAATAACATCTGTTTGTTCTCTTACCCATGTATTGCGTTTTCGATCTCTTCTTGTTAATTCTGACATGCATCTCTCCATACTTCTTTGAGTAATCTGAAGACGCTGTATTGCTCGTCTGTTAAGTGTCCAAGTCTCAGATCCATAAGTAAAAACTGGTAAAACACATTTATTAAAAATCTTTTTCAAACATATAGGTGTATTTAGTAATGAATAATATTTCCGTAGTGTAGTTATTAATATAGACATATTTCTTTTTAATATTAAGTTGTTTTTTTTACCAAAAGCATACCAACCAAGTTTAATTCTGTGATTAATTTTATCCATTATTTTTTTATATGTAATAGTAATCTGATTTTTAGATATTTGTGGCTGTTAATTTTTTCTAATTTGTCATTATCAATCTTTATTTATTTTTATTTTTTTGAGAAAATCCATCGAACGTTACTTTAGGCTTTTTAACATTTACCTTTAGTCCTACTTTTTTTACTTTCATATGATAATTCTTTCAACATTTCCTGAAACTCTGAAGCATTATTTGTAAAAACAATTACATCATCTGCAAGATCTAAATGACTTAAATAATCTCTATTTACTTTTACTACTTCAGCTGTCCATTTTAATCCACAAAATACTTATTGCAGCACTACCGTAAAAAATTTTGGAGCTACAGAGTCACCCTATCTTATACCCTTCTCAATGTTGTCTTTCCTAATATCATTATGTAATCTAATTGTTGCTGTTGCATTTTTATACATATTTTTTCAGAATATGATTGTTTTCTGGATCTTTACCTTGAGATCAATGCTTTAATCACCGAAGAAATGCTTACAGAATCGAATGCCTTTTCGTAATCTACAAATACAAAGCATAATAGCAACTCATATTTATTGGTCCTTTCTATAACTTCTCTTAATACTTGGATGCCTTACTTTTAAATTCAATTTGTTCTTTTGATCAGTTAAAATCCAAACGCTGTAAACAAGTTATAATTATTTTGGCAAAAATTTTGTATAGAACTGATAAAAGGCGGATAGGTCTGTAATTTCTTATATCTTATCATCTTTTTAAAATATTAATATTAATACCACATTCTTCCAATCATCTGGTACATCTTTGTCATTTAGACATTTGGTATATAACTTTGTCCAAAATTTTTCTGTTTCTTCATCAGTTTTCTTTTACGATATCAATCTCAATCATCTCTCTTTTTAGTAATATTTCCATCTTTTTTTCTTATTGCAGAAACGTTTCCTACCAATACTAAGATGTTGTTTACATTTTGAAACTTATTCTTTTCTATAGCTTTCCTTGCTAATTCATGATTATATTTTCGTATATCTTTATTAATTCTTTTGCTCACCATTTTACAAAATTCTAGATATTCTATGCTTTTTTAATGCTTTATTTTTACATATTTTTATATTTCTTCTTTAATTCATAAATTGTCTTATCTTAATAGAAATTTTACAGGTCAGTTGCTGATTTTTTGCACCATCTACCTTTGTTGCAGTTTTTAACAATGTATCAGTTATTTTTCTATTGATGTCATTCAAATCTGAATCATGTTCAAATTTGTTATATTTGAAAATGATTTGAAAGTTCTAATTTAAATTTACTGGAATGTTTTTCAAGATTAGAAATGTCGACTATGAATACTGTTTTTCTTAATAATTTTTGTCTTTAGTTTTACATTAATATGTACGTTACCTCCCACTAATCGATGAGCACTTCCTGTGTAAATTTATTACCAACATTACAATCTTAAAATGCATATTTTCCATGTAATCCAATTTTGAAGTATCTTCATTCGGATGCTTCCCTATCCATTTCCATTTAGCATTTTTTTCAAAAAGGGAATTCATGATATAAAGTTTTTCTTTTTCTGCAAACTCCACAAGTTTATGTCCTCTCATTTTTACCAAGTAACCAAATTTATCTATAGCACTTTCATCTTTTAATTGTTTACCAATTCTAGTATTAATGTTTCCCATGACAATTTTAAAATGATGTTTGGTCTGATCAAAACCTTTTTGTACATTCATATAAAAATTTTCTACTTCAGCACAATGAGAACTTGTAGGGACATAAACTTGAATTATCTGTTTTTGGTATTCACTATTAAGTTGAATAACTAATCTTGCCCCCCTTGCTCTTAACTGTTATTTAAACAGGCAAAACTCTCTATACATTATTGCCTCTCAGTGCAAGCCAGAGTAATCAATGGATTCCAGAAGGCTTGTGCATAAAATCTCCATCTAATGCCTACTTATCCAATATTTCCGGACTAATTTCCAGCTTGTGGCCTTCGTCAGTGAAGAGCCTTGGATCTGAGAGCACTGCACCTAGATCTTGGGATCTAATGCAACCCTCCAGCAGCCAATTTAAGTCTCATAGGTTTGTAGTTGCTGGAAGGTTGCATTAGATCCTAAGATCTAGGTGCAGTGCTCTCAGATCCAAGGCTCTCACTGACGAAGGCCACAAGCCAGAAACTAGTCTGGGGATATTGGATGAGTAGGCACTAGATGGGGATTTTATGCACAAGCCTTCTGGAATCCATTGATTACTCTGGATTGCACCGAGTGGCAATACGTATAGAGAGTTTTGCCTGTTTCCATTTGTACTTCCAATATTTGAACCCTTATAGTGAAAAACATTTCCACTTTTCAAATCCATTGTCTCTTCACTTTTTCTTCTAACTTCACAAAGTTCAACAGTCTCACCTTTAATATTAGACAGTTCTTCCAATTCTTACATTTTTTCTTCATTTGAAAATGATCTGCAGTTGTAAGTACCTAAATAAAAGATCATCATCAAATGGTAGCCTGAGTCTGTAATCAAAAGATTCTTAGCAACTTTCACCTTTGACCATGAACTGTTGTCTTGGCTGGCTACTTTACTGCCTCCAGGGAGTTTTGTCTTTCAGGATTGTGAATATCTATTTTAAAAAAAAGTTCATTCACACTTGCATTCTTTCTGCCTTTAAGTAAACTGATATTTCAATTAAAAGCTATCAGGAACTGAGAAGAAAGACTATCATGTGACTTGATCTTAATGCAGAGGTAAAAAGCCAATAAACACCATGCTGGTTGATGCATGGTGGTGAGAAGCCCATCCATGTTTGTATATAACAGCGCCAACAACAAGGATGTATGGAGTGGACATTAAGGAATTTTTCCTGATCGGTTCCTTTAAGGCCTTAAAGAAGAATCAAAGGGTCTCTTTCCAATATATTTACTTGTAATAAATCTTTTTCATCATTAAATATATGTGTGTGAGTGTCTGTGAGGATAAAGACTATGTTAATGTTTCTATTGTCGATTCGACAAGATTTTAATTTGTAAACATTTTCAGCAATTACAAATTATTATATTTTTTTGATTTGGATAATTTAAATTCTATTTTTTGATAATGTCATCTTTTAAACAGACTCACAGTTGGACCGATGATTTACCAGTGTGTCATCTGTCAGGTGTAGGGTTTTCTACAAATCAGATTTATCGAGAGGATAATAATCGGCGGGAGGAGCACGAGTTTGAGGATCGGAGTTTTCACTTCAGGTAAATTTAAAAATAATACTTACGGGAAAATATCGAAATAAATTATGCTTTTTATTTAAAAAGAAAAGCGTATGCAATGTAGATTAAAATTGTAAAATAGTTCCAACGCATTTGCTGAAAAGAGTTTTTCTATATTATTACTATACAATTATTGCTGTTATATAAAGATATTTTACTTTATATTATAGCGTATGATTTATTTAAATATAACTAAAAGCAACTAATGGATTAAACCTCTTTCCATTTTTGATGATCGTTTAAAAGAAGTATGTTTTAGTTGCCATTAAGTGGGATTTGTCTTATAATCACCAAGTCTACCACAAGCTAAATTAATTTACGTCACATAAAACTATTTTTACATCATTTAATATTTTATTTAATTTAAATTTCATTATGATGTCATAATATGTTGCTAATGCATCATAAGAAGAAATTTCTGTTATAATATTAAATCTATGCTGATTTTTTTGAGGAAAATTCCAACAATAAATACACTCTGTCATAAACAAAAGTGAAACCATGATAATTTCGAAGAAATGCGAATATAAAAGAATATTTAAATTATCGGAAGGAAAAGATTAAGAGGAAATGTTTATTAAAACATAACTCTGTTGGAAAATATTTTTTTCAAAATCGTGGTTTTCCTTACCAGAGGGATAAAGAATTGCAATGGGATTAGTCAGAGTAGTTAATGCGATGTTCGTAGGCATTAAGTTACCTACAAATTTTTAATGAGCAATGTCCAACTGCTGATGTAGCGAGTTATGTTTTGACCTTACATCTTTTAAAACGATATGCATTTGGTTGGGTTTTTTCCATTATCATGACAATTGTTTTTCTTTCCACTGTGTTGTTGTAGTTATAATGATTTAAATCAGCTATACTTAATCTGATATATTTGACGTATTGGAATTGGAGATTTCAAGTATTAAAAGCTAATATAATTCCAAAATCATAATAGAATGGTGAACATTCTGAAATTTATTTGATGAAAATATCTACTCCTACTGTGTTTAGTCATTTTCTTACAAATCTTATATTTTAAGACTGAAATATTCAGAATTTAAGCATTGAAAGCAATTTTTTAAGAACTTCAAAGATCCATTGGCCAGATACTTGAACCATGTTCTGCTTCTATCGCATGCATAGAATGCCATGACTTTAAATGGAAAAAAGCAGGGATTATAGTTAACAACACCTACGCTATAACTGAAAGGAAACATGCTTTTCCCTCTCCAAAAAAATGGAGTTTCTAATCCATTCTGCATATATTTTAAATATTTGTCGCATACATATTCCACCGTGGTCACACAACCCATTTTCTATGATTGTGAGAAGATAAAACTCCTCGAAAGCGCTCAGCCAACAAATTTGTACTTAGCTTCATCATTGCCTGCATTTTAGCATATTTAGACATATTTCTTGTTTAATTGGGAAGTCTACGTTTCTTTTATTCTTATTTAAAAACCAGAAGTTCTGGTTTTCCTTTTACATTATAACAAGTGTCTAATGATATCTAGTGGCAAATATACCATTCATGTCTTCTTACATAAGCAAGTGTTAAAGCCGTTAATGAAATGTAGATATTTCATGTGTTTCAGAGATTTGTAAATTGACTTCAGATAAATAAGTATTAAACGTACATTAAGCTCACCTATCCTTTGGAATAAAGGGGCAATGCCTTTTGTATTAAATCTACCAGTGAGGGCGCTTTTTTCAGTCAGTATAAAGATTGCTGATTTCAGGATTAGTCAAGGAACACAATTCTATTATTAAATTTTTTCAGAAAGAAAGGTGATATGGAATTTATGGCTTGTACATTATTTACTTTTTTCAAGAAAAATTTATATTCGTCATCAGTTTTAGTCTGCTATCTTGTATTAGAATTATTATACTCGTGATATGGTTGCAGTAACGAAAAACATTATAAGGGACTTTGGCATTAATTTTTCAGTTTTTAATCAGATCAAAATCAAAGATAGTAGTGCAGAGCTAAATTTCCTCACACAGTATCATGACTTCCCAAGAATTATGGGATGTAGCGCTTATTACATTTGTCAATAACATATTTGGAGGTTTTTATTAGACAGGTGAGTCATATTTCTGAAGAAATACAATTACTCATTCAATATTGAACAGTAAATGGATTGGATATCTGCCTTATTTACCCTCCGGAGAATAAAGATTCCAAGGTAAATCAATACTCTGATCTATTGATCAGTAAATGGATTGGATATCTACCTTATTTACCCTCTGGAGAATAAAGATTCCAAGGTAAATCAATACTCTGATCTATTGATCAGTAATGGATTGGATATCTACCTTATTTACCCTCTGGAGAATAAAGATTCCAAGGTAAATCAATACTCTGATCTATTGATCAGTAAATGGATTGGATATCTACCTTATTTACCCTCTGGAGAATAAAGATTCCAAGGTAAATCAATACTCTGATCTATTGATCAGTAATGGATTGGATATCTACCTTATTTACCCTCTGGAGAATAAAGATTCCAAGGTAAATCAATACTCTGATCTATTGATCAATAAATGGATTGGATATCTACCTTATTTACCCTCTGGAGAAAAAAGATTCCTAGTTAAATCAATACTCTGATCTATTGATCAGTAATGGATTGGATATCTACCTTATTTACCCTCTGGAGAATAAAGATTCCAAGGTAAATCAATACTCTGATCTATTGATCAGTAAATGGATTGGATATCTACCTTATTTACCCTCCGGAGAATAAAGACTCCAAAGTAAATCAATACTCTGATCTATTGATCAATAAATGGATTGGATATCTACCTTATTTATTCTCTGGAGAATAAAGATTCCAAGGTAAATCAATACTCTGATCTATTGATCAGTAAATGGATTGGATATCTACCTTATTTACCCTCTGTAGAAAAAAGATTCCAATTTAAATCAATACTCTGATCTATTGATCAGTAATGGATTGGATATCTACCTTATTTACCCTCTGGAGAATAAAGATTCCAAGGTAAATCAATACTCTGATCTATTGATCAGTAAATGGATTGGATATCTACCTTATTTACCCTCTGGAGAAAAAAGATTCCAAGTTAAATCAATACTCTGATCTATTGATCAGTAATGGATTGGATATCTACCTTATTTACCCTCTGGAGAATAAAGATTCCAAGGTAAATCAATACTCTGATCTATTGATCAGTAAATGGATTGGATATCTACCTTATTTACCCTCTGGAGAATAAAGACTCCAAAGTAAATCAATACTCTGATCTATTGATCAATAAATGGATTGGATATCTACCTTATTTATTCTCTGGAGAATAAAGATTCCAAGGTAAATCAATACTCTGATTTATTGATCAGTAAATGGATTGGATATCTACTTTATTTACCCTCTGGAGAAAAAAAATTCCAAGTTAAATCAATACTCTGATCTATTTATCAGTAATGGATTGGATATCTACCTTATTTACCCTCTGGAGAATAAAGATTCCAAGGTAAATTAATACTATGTCCTTATATCAAAACATGGTTGTAATATTTTGTGATTGGAGGGTTATGTATCTATGGGTATCCATAGTGTCAACACAGGCATCAAGATTCAGATATCTGATACCTCTACCCCATTTGTTGAATAAGGGTTGTTTACGAAATGCATGAAAGAGTGGTTTAAGTTTCTATGATGTGGACGATTGCAATATGATAAGAGTTTAGATGAAAGGTGTACTGATAGAAACCAAAACAAAATGTATATTTTTGCTGTGCAATAATTATTCATCATTTCATAAGGTGTTTAAAGTGGATATAAACCCATTTATCTTGCAAGAGGATGTTGTAATGAAAAATATTGAGCTGTCAATGAGTATATGGAGATTCAAATATTTGTTAATTCTAAATCACCTGATGAGTGAAGATTGTTCATGAAATGCATGTGTGGTGAAAGAGGGATAACCTGAGTTTCTGCTTCGGTGGACGGTTATGATATTGGGGGGGGGGGTTTCTGAAATGAATGAAGAACTGCCAAATTCTCTATAAATTTTTACCTGCTTAATCTTTGCTCTGTATTACAATTACAAGTTTATCAGTATAGGAATTTATCATTGAAAATATTTTATAAAGTAGTGTTTATGGTGGTAATAATCTAAAAAGTGGTCAGTCTTTTGGTCTTTGTAAAATTTTTAATTCTTATACATTATTAGCAGCTACTCATAAATGAGTAGTGTCTTTTTAATCTCAGAAAAAAAGAATAAAGATTTAGAAAACAAACAATTATGTATAAAAACAGTGGAATATAGAATTGTTCTGCTTGTAATTAACAGTTGGAAATGGGATCGCATAAACACACAAACCCATTGTTACAATTACCACAGAGAGATGACCGATGACATGATAGGCTAAGGAAGCTGGGCCCATTGACCTAATGACCAAAAGTGTGGAGAGACAAAGGATGGCATGAGTGGATAGCGAGTGACAATAGGGTTTAGCTCTGTTCTAATATGATAGAAAATAGTAATGGCAAAGGCAAATAAAATGAGTCTTATTTGTAGATAGAGAATAAGAAGAGAGAGAGAGGAGTTGAAAGAATCTGATAAAATATGTAAAAGGAGTCATAGTAATATGAAACATAATTTTATAGATTATAATTATAGGAATTTGATAACTATGAAATTATTGTAATGTTATTGTTTGAACTAGCATCAGTAGAATTAGAGAAGCATTAAATTCAAAATCAGTTGTTGGAGAAAGAGTTTTGAGGAGCACTAGTTTGTGTATTCGTGGGCTTTTGCTATTTTAGAATGCCATGTTGACTCTTTCCTCATCTCCCATCACTTTTAATATATACATGTGATTTACGCACATATACAACCTATTAAAATTATATGAAATATTATTGTTGAGTTATTTAATTCAAGATTATTAAATCTCTTGTTAACGTTTATTTTGAATACAAAATTTAAAAAAAATTGAACCGAATAGGTGCAAATATATATGTAAGACTGGGATTTGAATCCAGTTTGGTGGTGAGGGATCGGATAGGACTGTGAAATGCGTGAAATGTAATCTGAATCTCAGATTCCGTTTCAATGTGAAGGTCAGTACCAATAACAGTATTACCTGACTTCTCAAATACCAACTTATATGTGAGTTCTTTTCATTCTCCTCTTGTTGAATGGTCATTATAAACTATAATTCATCCGACAAGAAGACTTAAAAATGAATGGCTGATTAAAATTGCAGAGAAAGTCATGGACATTTTAGATCTTGTGTTGATACCCTAAAAGCAATATATGGACCTGAGAAACAATATCACAATCCTCTTACATCCAGCAATGGCATTCTCTTCTGTGATGATAATGATATTTTGAATAGATAGAAGAGTATTTTGATCATCTTTTGAACAATGACAAAAGAATTGGAAATGATGACTTTTAATGATGTATCCATTGGTTCTAAGTGATGTTAAAAATGGAAAGGTTGCACATCCTGATGAAATATGTGAAGAGTTTATAAAATACAGTGGTGAGAATATGTTAGTTTCAAAGATATTGGAATTTTTTTAGGAATATAAGGACCCATAAAGTTGGGCCAATCAATTTCTTAAGGATGTTTTTGTTGATCCAGTTTTTAAAAATGAGGGGAATAAACAAGTTTGCAGTAATCATTATGGAATATCATTACTATCCATTACAGCCATCATACTTTCAAGAATTTTCTCGAAAATGTTGCTTCCAGTTCTACATGAATGGTTACCAGAGATTCATTGTGGTTTTAGAAAATCAATAGCTACCATAGACATGTTTTTTATTGCCAGGCAAGTGCATGCAAAATGTTGGGGAGAAAGGAGCGATTTATATATTGCTTCTGTTGATTTGATCCAGGCATTTGATTCAATTAATAGGACAGGTGTATGGTATTGCTTGAAATTAGTTGATTGTCCACCAAAATTTATTCATAGTATGCAGTTTATATATAATGGAATAAGAGGTATTGTTATTATTACAGGTGAAAAATCTGAGGCATTTGAAATAAAAAACTGGTGTTAATCGAGAATGTATACTTGGTCTGACATTGTTTTCAATTTTTATGACAAATGGACTTTGGAATTGTTTATAGTCAGCTAAATCAAACAGGAATCAACATCTAATATAGATTTGATGGTAGAATTTTTAATCTGAATTGATTAGGAGCATTGTGGTATTTTACCCAGTTCAAAAGATGATTTACAGAATGTTCTTAATGTTTTGAATCTAATATATAAGGACTTTGGGTTATAAATTAATATTCAAAAAACTGAACAAAAATCCTCAGCTACTTCTACATTGGATGATTATCAACTTGAGAATGTCAACCCTTTTCAATACCTTTGTAGTTTTGTAATTAGAAAGGTGAACATAGATATTCATGTACAACACAGACTCCATTACACTGCTGCAACTAAATTTATTGTATGGATGTGAAACTTGGACATCCTATCAGCACAATAAAAAGGCATTAGAAAAGTTTCATTTAAGGATCTCCAGAAAATTTTAAAAATACAATGGCAAGATCATAAAAACAATCAATATGGTCTTCAGCTTGCTAGATATGGTGCTATTGGTCCACAATTATAAAATCACACTTCCACTGGATTGGACATATAAAATGAATGATCAATGAAAGATTTCCTAAAAGATTGTTATATGGTGAACTTGAGCAAGGTTTTCATGGGAGAGGTAGATCCCATCTACAATATAAGGATTATCTTTAAGATATTCTAAAAAAGTTGCATTATTACTTGTTTTTATTGGAAGTAAATGGCAGAGAATAGAATATGTTGTAAAGTTACGAGTAGAAGTGGTGCTGAAATATTGCAAAAAGAAAAATTTTCTGCTGAAGAAATCAAAAGAGCTTTGTAAAATATCAAGTAAACAGGAAAATGGGCAACATGTTCTATATGTGGACGTATTTGTGGTTTGCATATTGGTTTGTATAATCATAGCAAAACTCATTTTTAAAAAAGGTTTCTTTTTTCTTCATTTCTTTTTTATTATGGAGTTGGAAGGGCCGTGTTTTTTTACAAATGGGTGCTTATTATTATAATTCAGTGAGAAATGCTGTTTCTGAGATACTTTGTAGAAATAAATAATTATTGATAATAAGTCTTTAATTAAATGTAATTTATCCACTCTACTTGTTTTTTTTCCATGTGTCATAGCATCGGCCGGGAACCGAAACCGCTAACCCGGGACAACTGCTTGTAAGGCAGTTGTGTTGACCTCTCGACCACCAATGCTTATCCACTCTACTTTGAACACTTTTTAGCAAAAACCTTTTATTGTACATATATGCATACACTATCTTATGTTTCAACTGTTCTGCAGTTTTCTTCAGAGCCACTTTTACTTTAATTTTTTAAAAGTAAAAGTGGCTCTGAAGAAGACTGCAGGACAGTTGAAACATAAGATAGTGTATGTATATATGTACAATAAAAGATTTCTGCTAAAAAATGCTCAAAGTAAAATCAATAAATTGCATTTATATAAGATATTACAGCAAAATAAAGGAAGTGGTGAATTTGCAATATTTCTGAAGTCTTTAATTTAGTCTTCACATCACATGACCACCTCCTCTTCACATCAGAGATATTAATTTTAGTATTAATTGGATTGTTGGAACAGTGATAAATTATTCAAACTTTAGATAAACAGTGCATCAGTGAGAAAAGGATCATCTCTAAAGCAACAATTTTAAGGCATTAGGTTGTCTTAATCATAATTTATGGCATGAAATGTGACTGTATTTCATATCTTAATAATGGAGCAATACGTTCACATTAAATTTTGTTTTAAATCGGAAAAAACTGTTATGTCAAAGTAATTCAGATTGTGTACGGCAGTAAAGCCATGAGTTACAAGGAAGTTTTCAAGCAATTTGCAAGATTTTGTGATGGCATTGAAGATGATCTACATGGGTACAAAACACGCTGTCACATTTCATATTGTATTTCGTGACCCAGACACTGTAGCAGCTTCAAAATTTTGCGGGTGAATAACTAAACTATGGCGCTATGTTATATGTGTTGAACTATAAATGGTACCTTTATGCAGAATGAATAAAGAACCATCGGGGCACACCATGTGTACCTTAAATGGGGCAATCGAACACATTAAACTAATCTTTTTTTACCATAGCTATACTTTGCTGTAATTTGTATATAATACATGTCTGGACGGACTTTTAATGAGAAATTATTTCATTTTAATAGTAATAATAATCAAATAATTTTATTGCTAGGGAATTCATAAGGAGTTTGATCACCAGAAATGACAGAGTGAATCATGATCTGTGACCTTATATTCCAGAATTTGTCATTTCACCATCGTTCTAAATCATAAAGAGCATTCCCATAATAACAAATGGATCTCCACTAGTTATAAATATGCAAAACTAAGTATACTTTTCAATGAGGTAACCCAACACTATAGAAAAACTTGTCATTTAATGAAAAGCGAAAGTCAATATCTACATAGTTCTATCTAATGCAATGTTATATCAGATTGGGCAAACCATTAACCACCATGAGATGTTACATATGGCCCAGAATCGTCAAGTACGAAAAAAGTAATGGAATTCTTCATATGATACCATTATAACTTTTTTGAGGGATACAGATTGCGCTGTGACTCATTTGAAGTTTCAATCAAAATTGAATGAAAGTAAATTTTAGGGAAGATATTTATCACATAATTTATGAAAAATATATTCCCAATATTAATGAATACAGTTGATTCTGGTAAGCAAATGTCAAAGAAAGAAGCTTACAGTTTCACTCTAGTTCTACAAAAAGTATATTACAATTCTTCAAAGTGACACTATGGCTGGTATATGACTCAGTTAAACTCTAAAATGTGTAAGATATAATAGGATAAGTCACACAGAAAGGTGCCCCTATAAATGTCCCAAGTGTAAGAGATTCAGTAAGCTTAGCCAAGCAGTTTAATTTGGGTTAGAGGAAAAAGAGACGATGCTTAAACAAACAGTAATCAATAGGTCCTGAAAGTAATGTTATTGTGTTCATGCTGCTAATTAAGTTTCTGCCTTACTTATCGGCCGTCATCAGCAAAGACTTTGATCTTTGAATTTATAGCAGGAACTGTTTCTGAAATCACACACTTAAGTGGAGAAAGTCACATGATGTTTTATTTGTTAATGTATATGTTGAAACAAATAATCATACTCAATTAGCTTAAAAACCATTCCATAATCCTTACATATATATATAATTCAGTTTTTTTATCTGATGAGTAGATTAATGTAAAAAAAGTGGATATTATTTAGAAGTTTATTTAAATGATTTTTTAGGAATCCGGCTTGTGAATTATCGTAGTGACATTTTCGGAATTGGTTGTTTGGTGAATAGATTTATATCAGGATTACGTATTTGATGAGCTGTATTATTTACTGACTTGTAAAAATTGTTAGAACGTAATATCCAAATATACAAACAATGTCTGCTATTGGTTACTGCAAGGACAGGAGGGGGGATTTGAAGTTGGCAAATTAAATGTTTGCTTTTGTTTTGCTGGATTAAGTCTGTGGCTTATTTTCCTTGAAATAGCATTTGAGTTTCATCATACTTTAAAACATCTGCACACTATACACTCAATATGGTTCGATTGTAATCATCAGATTGGAATGTTTTAGGATGTGGATTCCTAGCTGAAGAAACAATTGAAATAATAATTCTAATTCCAGATGAAGGCTTTTTACTATTTTTACAACCTATTATATCTTTAAACAGGGTTATATTATTATTTTTTTTTTTATCATTCTCTGTTGTTAAAACCATCAAAACATTACATGATCACCATTTCATATGCTTGCACATACTGTTAATAAGAGTACCAAACTCTCCACACAGTAGTATCACCAAGTGCACGCCTTTGTAATCTATGGATGCAGGGAGGTTTGTGCATAAAATCCCTATCTAGGGCTGGGGGGTTGTATTAGATCCTGATATCTAAGTGCAATGTTCTCAAATCCAAGGCTTCTCACTGATGAAATCCACAAGCCAGAAACTAGTCTGGGGATGTTGGAAGAATAGACACTAGAAAGGGATTTTATGCACAAACCTTCCTGCATTCATTGATTACGAAGGCTTGCACTTGGTGGCACTACTGTAAGGAGAGTTTGGTTTTCACTGTTGTTATTATTTATTTAATAATAGTTCATCATCAAGTATTTATATAAGCAATTAAGAGAGGATGACCACTTTCTTTCAGGTTATGAATAAATAACGCTTTATTTATTAGCAGACAATCAAGAACACAGTGGATATACACTATTCTTCAATGGATCAATTTTATTCTGGTTTGATTATTAAAGGAAGATTTTTAGAAGAGAGATTCTGCCTCTACTCTTGTTTGATTATTAGTTGCATAATTATTAATACTATATTATTAAGTAACTAGTATATTACATTCATTCTGATTTTCCACCAATGCTGGCGAGGGTAAATCTATAAGCATCCAAATCTTAAAGACGTAGATGGGTCCGTTTTATTTTGATTACATACAGAGTGTTATTTATTCACAGCCGAAAGGAGTACTTCTCTCCTCTTAATTACATATACTTTAAATTAATTTTATCTTTATATGTGCTGGATATTTTTTATTTTTTCAGGGAAGAAAATGGCACTTACCTTTATGGGGTGTTCGATGGTCACGATGGAAGTAGAGCATCAAATTTTGCAGCTCAGCGAATGCCTGCAGAGCTTCTATTAGGTCAACTAAAGAATAAAGTTGTTAATGAAGATATTAAGAAAGTTCTCTATCAGGCATTCATAGCTGTGGAAAAAGGATTCTTTGAGTCCATCGATGATCTTTTGGCAGAAAAGGCTAACCTTCAGATGCAAATACCCGAAGTAATACTTCCTTTATTATAATTTTATTCTGTACGAAATATTTAATAGTATAGAACTGAGAAATAAATTCTAAGAAAAAAAAAAGGCTTTATTACATGTGCTGATATAAGACGATTAATGTATTCCTGGACTATAAAAATTTACGTTATTAAAATAAGAGGGCTTTATGGGAAATGAGATTATAATAATATTTGTGTGGTAGTTAACATCTTTACACCTAACAAATTTTTATATAATCGTTTTCTTAATAATAATTTGCACAATTAACGAGGAAGACTTTTTTAATTGAAGTTGTTTTAAGTAGAAAATGGAAAAAAAAAAAGTATTATTTTATTATTAATTGTGTAAAAAGATAATATATATATATATAAAAGGATTTATAAGACAGCATCTAATTTGTTTTATTTATGCAAATTAAATTTAATGTTTAAGAAGAGACTATTTTAAATATAATTTCCAAAAAAGTGCGCTAAGAAAAATGTAGATCATAATTTAAATATTCAGTTAATGACTATAATATCCCTAAACATCACATGATCATTAGGATTATTAGATCCTAAGATATAGGTGCAGTGTTCTCAGATCCAAGGCTTCTCACTGATGAAAGCCACAAGCTAGAGACTGGTCTGGGGATATTGGATGAGTAGGCCTCGATAGGGATGTTATGCACAAGCCTTCTGGCATCCATTGATTACTCTGGCTTGCACTGAGTGGCACTACTGTATGGAGAGTTTTGCCTGTTTTAATAACTATAATATCAATAGTTTTGATGTTTTTAAATACCACATTTCAATATATTGCCATTTTAAAACAGCAGACTTTGTAAGTTAAAGGTTCCATGATCTAATCTCAACTTGCCACTTATAGTATCCGAATGTAATGGGTCCAAACAGTAGACATTTGGGTTTTTTTTAATCTTAAAAATAAATTGTATGATTGGTTTAAAATAAAAAATAATAAAATAGTAATGTTCTTACAGGTGAAATAGTAATATTTTAGTTTTATCAATAGTTTGATGACAGAAATAACTAAATATGAATATACAAACTCAAAAATGTACAGAAATGCATTAGTATACTTTATAAATGCAAACACACAGATTTGACATATATGCACAATTCAGGTATTGCTCAGTTAATGAATTGTCTTGTGTGTCATTTAGCCATCTTGTGTAAATGCATTTATAACATAGAAACACATATTTCACATGAAATATCAAAATCCATAACAAGTTATGGCCAATATTCTGGGAATGTAGCATAATTTTTAAGTAAAATATTTATTTAATTAAACTATTGGTGAAAATTAAGAATATCATCAAATCACTAATCCTTGAGCTTATGTAATATGATAAACCATGTGATGTGATGCACTGTGGCTTTTGTGTGTTCAGTCAGGAATCTCTCAGCCATAATGCCCAAAGTAACCTGTTAGCCACCTTCCCTTTCCATTTTCCACCTTAAGTTTTTTTCATATTTTTCACTAACCTGCTCCATCCCATTTCAACGACATTATCTTTATCAACTCTGTGGCCTTTATGTCTAAATCCCCCTTATCTTTCTCCAAATCCAGCATAAAAACGAAGAACTTATTTTTTATATATTCACTTTCTTTATGCTTATTCTCCCACAACTTCATTATTTGTACTCTTTCTGCTTGCAGGCATTTACATTCAATTACCAGATACCTAATATTTTCTATGCCTTCCTTACCCAACTTGCAGACTAAATCACCCACATTTCCCATTTATGTGTATATTCCTTTGTTGCTAAAGATCCTGTTCAAACCTTAAACAATAAACTTCTTTCCTTGCTATTATCATAAATTAACTCGCACCAAATTTTCTGTTTACTTCTATATATATTTAAATTCGTTTTACTCTCCATACTAGTTCTCCAACTCTCTATTTTTTATTAATGCATCTATTCTTCCATTCCTTGCCACTATAATACTTAACAATTCTTGTAACATAATCATCTCCCCTTTTATATAAATATACTGACATAAATTCCTTATACAAGTCTTCTGCATAGTGTACTACATTTCTCACCCTTCTTGTTGCCTGTCCTTTACTCTTAACCCAATTCAATATTATTTTGGCTATTCTCTTGTTATCCATAAATTGCAATCTACCAAACATTTTCATTTTGCCTTTTGCATCTCTCATATAAAAATTTGACCATCCCATTTCTCCTTAAATTGCCTTCTTTGCCATCCACACGTCTGCATCTAATGCATGTTTTCCTACTTCTCTTTGTACTTTTTCTAAGTAATACCCTGCTACTGCCACTCCCTTCCATACAATTCTAATTACATCATATTTATTATATGAAAACACTTAATTTCTTTATCTGTTCCTTTTTTGTCTTTGCTTCATTTATCAATTTTTTCTCTCATTCATCCAAGTAATCTCTCCCATTTCTTAAGATGATTGCCAAATAGTTATACCTATTCACCACATTTAATTTTATATCCCGCCAATAAAAATTCTTTCTCTTCTATTTCCCCAGTATTCATCATCATTACTTTTGATTTTTTTTCTTCACTAAATTTTATCCCCATCTTTTTACCCACTTTTGCGCATATCTTAAGCATAATTTCCATATCTTCCCTACTTTCTGTGTGCAAGAAAATATCCACAAATAAAAGATCCAATAATGTATATACTCCCTTGGCCATCTATTAATGGTATCTCTGTCCCTCTTCTTAGTCTTTCTATTGCTCTCTCCATTTTTCTCAAATATAACAAAATAGGTGACATAGGGCATCCTTGCCTTAGTCCGACCCCATTTTTAACTTTAACTGATTCTAAACTTCCTAATTGATATGTATAGTAATTATCTTCATACAATCTCTTAATAAGATCCACTAAAGCTCCATCCATTCCCAAATTTACTAAACTTACACATAATCTATTTTTATTTACTCTATCATATGTCTTCTCTGTATCTATAAAAACCATATATAACTATCTATCTTTATTCCTACTCAGATATACAAGTTGTGTAACTACAAATAAACTATCTCATATATGCCTATCCAATTGAAAACCTTTTTGCATTTTCCCCTGCTATTTTATTTTCTTCCATTTTGTAACCCTTCCAGCCACCATATATGCGAAAACTTTATATATCATTGACTTTACCACTATCAGTCTATAATTATTAACTTTTTATGATCCTTATCCTTCCCCTTACATATTAACCTTACTCTTGTATTATTCCAACTATCTGGAAACCATGTGCATCTCCTCACCTTAATACCACCTATTGTAAAATTGAATACTCATTGGTTACCAGACACTTTATTGCATGTTAAATCACCATCCTCAGACTAATTTGTGGCTTTTGTCTTTACCAATGAAGCTCTGAGATTCAAAGTTGGAAACAGGCAGCAAAACGTCTAGAAATTATCTTTAACACCATTTTATTAGTTAAGCTCAAACCTGAAATTTCAAATTGGCTTAAGAATTTGAACTTGAATTAACCTGCTTGGACAGTTACTAGCCAATGGCTTTTACTCATGTGAAGGTTTATAATGGTGCTATATTAGATGTGGCAATATGTTGCACTATTTCCATCATCTATCAGTAAATGTGTTGTTTATTTGTGTGATATTACAAAGTTGTTTGTATTTGAGAAGTTTAAATAAAGTTTAAAATTTTCTATACATTCAACATTTACTGAGAGAAGATGGAAATAGTTCAACATATTATCACCACTTTAACTCCATCTTACTATTCAAACTGAAAACCCTGACATTCAAATTAGTCTAAGATCTTGAGCTCAAGTCAACCGGCTTGAACTGAAGTCAGACCTCTATAGCCCTTCAAGAAGATTGACTTGGGTTCAAAATCTTGGATTGATTTGAGTTTTAGATTTTTAACTTGAAGAGGAAAATGGAATTAAAAGATAATTGTTTATTTTTCTTCCAACTTTGAATCACAACAAGAAAGGCAATAGTCAAAAACTGGTCTGATGATGTGAATTTAAATGCAATAAAGTGTGTACTATTTACTGATTACTCAAGCTTACAAGATGGCGCTAGTGTGCAAGCTGCTCTTAATTTTTAAAAAATTTAAAAGAAAGGGCAATTAAATATTTTTAATATTTAATTAAAATAGGGCATGATTATAAATATTAAATACAGGGAACTTTAAACAATTTATTTAATTTTTTTTTCTTACCTGAAATGTGTTATTGACTGTCTCCCCAGTAATTATTTTAATTAGCAAATCTTAATATAATCCTTAAAGTTAAATATTATTGGAACAGGTGAACTTCTTATGAAAGAAATTATCCACGTCAATCGGATATGTGTATGATATCGTTAAATCAGTTCTTGAAAAATTGGCATCTTCTGCAATCTCCACAAAATTATCAGGAGTCGGCATTTCAAATTTTCATAGCCGCTAAAACGTTAGTTTAAATGAAGATTACTTAATTTAATTTTCCTCCCTCATGAACATTATGTAAATAATCGAATGATGTTATTATTCGAGAATTCATAAGAAGTTTAAGCCATAGAAATACCAGAATTGGAATTACTTTGAGGATCTTAGGCTCCAGACCTTCACATTCTTTTATTGTACTAAATGACAGTGCATAAAGCATAAGGGTCTTGTCCAGGGGTAGCACCATGCCCATGATCTGGGTTTCAAATTTGGGCCAAATGAAATTCTGTTTCAAGAGACTTAGGATTTTTATCTTAAATAACTGACTTATAGCCCAATCATTTATTACTAATCAAATGAAATATTACCAAATGCCCCACTTCCTTTATTTTGCTGCAATATCTTATATAAATGCAATTTATCTCCTCTACTTTGAATATTTTTTAGCAAAACCTTTTATTATACATATATGCATACACAATCTTACGTTTCGACTGTCCTGCAGTCTTCTTCAGAGCTATGATATAATGAGCAAAATAAAATACATAACTATATAAATAATACCATAAAAAACATAAGCAATAAAATAAAAAACAACATAAAATATAGCAAAACATAATAAAATTGAAATAAATATAATCAAACCCATATAAAGTAATCCAGATTATCTAAAAATATACAATATAAATATAAAACAAATATAAATTATATGTGTATATATACATATTCATGAACAACTATTAATTTAAATATATTATTTATTTTTGTTATTTTTAATTTCTGAATTTCCTAACTACTTCTATTCCTTATAAACTTAAACTATAAGTTTATTATTACCACATTAATAAAATATATTTTATTTTCATATAATTCTCAGTTCAGCCTTAATTCATTTATTAAGAATATTCCTTTTAATTTTCAAATCATATAATATCTATCATTTTCTTATTTATTCTTCTGTTATTAATAATATTTTATATGTATATTTTTTTAAACCATAAATATTATAATTTTTAACTTACCCACTTTTATTTTAATTTTTTAAAAGTAAAAAACGTTTTTTAAAAATAATTCTTATATTCTAGTTCCCTCTATTATATATTATTAAATTAACTTTATCTATAATCACTACACCTCTATATAAATATTTATTTATACACTTTAACTTTTAATACTATTATTATATAATTCTCTTATAAATTTATATTATATTGTTTTATATGTAAAAATTATGCCAACTCTTATATAAACATTTTTTTACAAACCCATAATTTATTTACAAGTAATTTTCTCTTTATATATTTTCCTCTGTATATCTTTTTTAAGGATTATATTTATACTAATATCATCCTAATCCCAGAATCTACTAAATTTTTGTTTTATCTTTTTTATTAGTATTGCTTCTTTTATTTTATTTTCTTTAATATTGTCTGTATGTAATGTCATTTTTATTGAACTTTTTGTAAATTTGTGTCCTATGTCCTTCATATGTATAGATATCGGTGATTTATTATTTGACACATGTTGTTTTAATCTTATTTTTATAGAATTTTTAGTTTCTCCCACATATTTATTATCAATCTCACTATTTAAAATAAAAACAGGCAAAACTCTCCATACAGTAGTGCCACTCAGTGCCAACCAGAGTAATCAATGGATGCCAGAAGGCTTGTGCATAAAATCCCTATCTAGTGCCTACTCATCCAATATCCCCAAACTAGTTTCTGGCTTGTGGTCTTCGTCAGTGAGGAGCTTTGGATATTGGATGAGTAGGATTTTATGCACAAGCCTTCTGGCATCCATTGATTACTCTGGTTGGCACTGAGTGGCACTACTGTATGGAGAGTTTTGCCTGTTTTAAGAACAGTAATGTGCTAGCATAAGAAATAGTGATCATATGATATATAAAATAAAAGTGGGTAAGTTAAAACATTATAATATTTATAATTTAAAATATATAAAAAAAGTTAAATATAATAAAATATTAATAACAGAAGAATGAATAAGAAAATAATAGATATTATAGGATTTGAAAATTAAAAAGAATATTCTTAATAAATGAATTAAGGTTGAACTGAGAATTATATGAAAATAAAATAATAACTTTTATTAATGTAGGGATAATAAAATTAAAGTTTAAGTTTATAAGGAATAGAAGTAATTAGGAAAGTATTAAAAATAGTAAAAATGAATAATATAGTTAAATTAATAGTTATTCATGAATATGTATATATACAGTCAGAAATACACATGTTTAATTTACATTTATTTTATATTTATATTGTATATTTTATTTTATATTACCTGAATTATTTTATTTGGGTTTAATTATATATATATCAGTTTTATTATGTTTTGTTATATTTTATGTTGTTTTTTATTTATTATTTTATTAATTTTATTGTTTACATTTTTTATATTATTTGTATAGTTATATATTTTATTTTGTTCATTATATCATATTTCTGAAGAAAACTGCAAGACAGTCGAAATGTAAGATTGTATATCCTTATATGTACAATAAAAACTTTTTTGCTAAAAATTGTTCAAAGTAGAGTGGATAAATTGCATTTATTAATCACATGAATATTTAGATATCTTTAGCTAAAGAGTTAAATTAAGGATGATAAACTTCTTAAAATATCACCACTCACTCGATGAATACTGCCTTTTTTTGACTACTTCTCTGTAAGGGGTTATTGAAGAAACTTTCTTATCGAAAAGGTTATTTTGCTTTTTTTTATGTACACATTAAAAAAAACAATGTAGAAGTTAAATTAATATTGATGTATACTAAAATAAAACTAATTCTTATATCTTCTCCTTTACTTCTTTGGCATTTTTTCTTTATATATTCATATATATATATTACTTTTTTATAAATCTTCTCATATATTCTTTAATGCAATTTTTATATAATTCCTCCTTTATTTTTATGTGTATTTTTATATGTATATAAAATAATGGTTATATGATTATATGTTAAAATGTTGTAGCTCTGATGAAGACTGCAGGACAGTCAAAACTGTTAAAAAAATAAAGGAGGAATTTGATAAAAATTGCATTAAAATGTATATGAAAAGATTTGTAAAAAAATAATAAAATAAAATTAAGCACATACATATAAAAATAAACACCAAGCAATGTCTCTTCCCCAACCCCCTCGCTCTCTGAACAAAAATCAGGAAGGGAAGGGGGAAAATGTAAATTACCGATTGACAGAAAACTTTGTTTGTTTAAGTATGTTTCTTTGAAGAATAAGTGGAGATAGCCGAGGAAGGGCATTCTAAAAGTAAGAAATCAGCATAAGTTGTTATGTATTTTCACAATGTGACCAAGTGAAGAGTTTACTGCTTTTTTCTCCAAACTGTGCATATTTCTATCTCAAATTGCTGTATATATTAGGTAGCAACTTAGTTTCACTATTCGTAAAAATTTTAAGATGGTAGTATGTCTGGATCATAAGTTACAGCACAAAATATGACTACAATGTGTTTTGTACCTTAATCTATGATGAAACGATTCGCTGACATTAAATTTTATTTTAAATTGGGGGGAAATGTGATTTAGATTTGAAATGATTCAAAAAGACTAATTAATTAATGGAATAAACTATAAATTACCTTATATGAAAATGAATTCATAAGACACCAATTAATTAGTTATAGACCTAAATACATTACCGTATATGGAAGAGGGTAAAACTATAAATAGAGTAATCAACAAGGTGCGTGGTTCATTTTCCAGTTCGTGTTGGTGAGAGATGTAAGTGATAGTAGTTTCAGTGGGTGTGCAGTGGTCAGTGAAAATGTGTTCACAGGAAGCAGCTGAACAGGTCCAAAGAGTTTGGGAAACCGAAGCCAGAGGAAGCCATCTGGATATAGATATGAAGAGTTGATTTTTCAGCAGATTTCCATTGAGTTTTTAAGTGGACTGTTGCCAAAAGATGGAACTGATTGCAGCTAAAAGAAGCACTGATGCAGTGCTCTACGACAAAGCCAGATGTGTTCATGTGCAGCTGAACTGGACTGGGATCAAAGTGTTTCGGAAATTGAGGCCAATGGAAACCATCTTGAAAAGAGCCAGTCTAAATGTTGGTTGGGGGAACTGAACCAAAGAGAGTTATATATGTGTGTAGCAATACCTCATTGGGGGAAGTTAACGAAAGTGAACTATACATGTGTATAGTATGTTAGGTGTGCAGCAATACCTTGCCGGGGGAAGTTAACCATAGGGAACTATATATATATTTGTGTTCCAAGAGTAGCAGACTGTTCTATTATGTATTATTTTGTTTATTGGTATTCAGAATGCTTGCATTTCAAATATACAGCAGCAGGGAGAAAACTGAAGATGTGATCTATGAAGGTATGAAACAGACTTACAGTTTATGTTGTAACTTGTGGATTCTGATGTACTAGCACCTTAAAATTTTTGAGATGAATAACTAAACTATTTCACTAGGAGTAAATACTTTGAATCAGAGATGGCACTGCAGGAAGTTTGGAGAGAGAACCAATCATCTTTTCACTGAACATATATTAAAATGAATAGATTATCATTAATTTAAATATCAAGCAATATATGGATATGCTTATAACAAGGCTGATGAAAAGTAGCATATTAGTGAATTATTACCTGTTTATTTAATCCTGCAAAGTCACTGATCCAATGTCTTTTCTAGGAAATCAGAAATATTGCATCTGTATTTATTTCATATAAAATAAAATAAAAATATTACATGGCTCTTGGCTACCTTGGCTACTTTACCTGTTAGCTACTTTACTTTTTTTTTTTTTACCTATTTACTTTTTTTAATGTTTTGCAGTTCACTTTACTGCTGCCATCTATTGTAAACTTAAGTAAGCAGTGTATAGTAGATTGTAATGCTTATTAAATCCATACCAATGTTAACTCATTTATATCCCCAAACCAGTTTCTGGATTTTGACATTCATCGGTGAAGAGCCTGGATTCAGATTATTTGGGTCTAACACAACATCCATCTATCAGCTACTTTTTATTATAATTCAAAAATCTCATAATGTTATGAATCCAAGCCATTTTGCTTGTATTATTGCATAGTTCTGATGCTAGTTTAACATCTATATATTTTTGCAGCTTCCATTTTCGTAATAAGTGTGATAAGTGGCAACCATGGAGTATAATAAATAGAGTTTTGCCCTATAATTTGTATTGCAGGCTAACATCAATTTGGCGAATAACAATTTTTCAAGAATTGTCAAGTATTAAATCATTTGAAGAATGAATGTCAAAATTTTAATTCTAGAGATTTAGGAAGTTAATTGTTATAAACAGTAGACTGCACTCAAAATTCAATTTTGAAACTTGTGAAATAATCGGCTGCTTTTATTAATAATGCTGTGTTTAATTCAAAATTTAGTGCAAATTAAAGTTATGTAAGTAAGTAATTAATACATTATGCAGGCTTAAACCTGCATTTCTTCCATAGCGTAAGATTGTGGTTAAACACCTGTCGAGGTCCCTACTATCGCATCTTACACGCATATTCTCGAGGTTACAGCCTCAGTAAATATTACTTATGTAATATATGCGGGATTCGAACTCAGATATTCACACGACCCACTACTCTCAGTGCCAGGTGGGTCAGCAATATAAGATGGCACTGAGAGTAGTGGGTCTTGTGAAAGTCTGAGTTCAAATTCCGTAAGTAATATTTTTTTCATAACTAGGAATAACCATGTAAGAAATATAATTGTCTTTAAGTAACTGATTTTTGGGCAAAGGGCTTTGCAGGAGCTCTCTCAAAGAAATATTAGTCCTGCATTGTGCCGTGGTAGAATGTCAGATTCTAGAGGCTAAGATTCTCGGATTGATTTCAGTTCTGGTTCTTCCGGTGCTCGACGTTTTATGAACTCTTAAGCAGTAAAGCCATTAAATTATTTATTTTTTAAAGAACCCTCAAGGATAATGTTTATACAATAGACTGGTCCAATGGTGAGGTGACTGCACTAGGCACTGAATTGGAAAAAGTCCAAAAATGAGAAGTAATATGTAAAAAAAAAAAAACAATTTTCAGTTAGTAGCAGAAAAATACACTAAAAATTAGACGGTGTTTTTAATCTAAAAAATAATCCGTTCACAAATCTTGTCATTTTTCTGATGATAGAGCATTTAATAATTCTTTCAACCTTGTTTTGTAATTTAGCTAAGAATAACTAGATAGTCATTTACTGACCAATATTAGATAGATCAGCTGGTATCAGAAAAGAAGATCCCATGTTTAATAATAGTTACTTTATTCAAGTTTAATTACGATATTTTTTTTAAAATCAAACCATCTGTTTTGAATAGTCTAAAAATGTGCATAAATCATAACCGGCTAATTGTTTTTAATTTAACCAGGTTTCTTTTAACAATAGTTAATTTTGGAATTGGCATCCAAACTCGATCCAAGTTGTTTGCAATTCTTTGTTTTGAATACTTACGAAAGGTAATCTTCAGATATATCTGATTGGGCTCAAAGTCAAAATTGTAAAATATTAATGATTAAAGTAAATGATAGTTATTCTTTTATTTTTAAATTTTTATTTTATATTATTATTATTATTGGATCAATTTAAGAATATTCTGTCAAATCATAATGACTTAAAGCTGGATTTTTGAAACAAAATCTTTGCAGATAGAGATCATAAGCCAGAAACTAGTCTGTGGATATACATATAATAGTACTATTGGCTAGTATCTATTGATTTCTCAAGCTAACACTATGAGGCTCTAGTATAGAGTAAAGAGAACTTTTTTAAAAGCAAATGATCTGCTTGTCCTACCCTTTATAAAGAAACAGAAATGGTTTTTGAGGTTTTTTTATTATATATGCAGATGGCTTTATTGTGTGTGAATTTGTAAGAAATTCAAGTGTAGCAAGGGCCAGCATCAGAATCGATCCTAGCACCCGATAGGGCACCTTTTATTTATTTAAGTGCAAAGAAATATGAAAATATATATTGGAAAAAATTATAAGTATTTTGTTATTAAAGAATAATACTAGAAAAGACTTGAATTCAGGCTTTCAATCTTTCTATAGCCATTCACTTTATCTTATACCACTGATACCCATGACCACATACATGATAAAAAGATAAATGATCTCCAAAACCAGCACTCATCAGTAGGTCCAGAACATAATCTCCCATACATATACAGTCAGTGCTCAGTTTATATTAAGATGGCAAATCCTCAAACTTTAATGGGCACGCTTCAATTGTCTCCACTCTCCAGTCATCCATATCATTGAAAATCCAAGAATGGAATGCTCAAAGCCTTGTGGAGAGCTTGAAAGTCTGAATTCAAGTTCTTTAAGTATAGACAATATACATGTATTTGAATATTCTAGAATAATATGCTGATAATTATCTTTATATTCAATGTAAAGGGGATTATAAAGCAGTTCAGTTATTCAAAGTAATCATAATTACAAGATTTAGAGCAGTGGTGGAGGGGCAGAATGTAGAATTCAAAGTCTATGGATCGTAGCTCATTTTGTCACTTCTGGTACTCAAATTTCATATGACCTCCTGAGCAGAAAACCAGTTCATTATGTTATTTTTTTTAAAAAAAGATTATTTTTGCTTGATTTTCTACCTGGAGCTGATGAAAATCTTTTGGGAGTTTGAATCACATTAATATATTAATATGGAATATCAGACTTCTGTCTGAGTTGATTTGATCCCGTTAATTATCTATTTATAGCGGTGGACAAAAGTGGATCCCATTATTAGATTAGTTGATTTTTAATTTTTGTTTAAATGTTACGTAGTGTGACCTCTCTATGATGCCTGCAGAGCCATCTTTAAATCAACACTTGCTAATCACCACAAAAATTTTAATGTGCTAGCATTTCCGGATCACAAGTTATGAGCAAAAATATGCCAACATACTTCTTAATACATGATGAATCGACACGCTAACATTAAACTTTGCTTGAAAATTAGGCAAAAATGCTATTGAAATTTTTGGAATGTTTCAGACAGGATTCAAACTGTATATGGTAGTGAAGCCATGAGTTAATGTTTTCAAATGAATTTCAAGATTTCATGATCGTAAGACAGCATTGAAGATGGTCTATAAAAATATGAAATATAACAATCACATTTCATATCGTAATTCCTGATCCAGACCCTAGTGCTTTAAAGCTATTGTGGTGACTAACTAAACTATGTCTCTATGTAATACATGTGTTGATTCAGAGATGGCGCTACAATCTGTTTGGAGAGGAATCGATCATTTCAAAGAAGCAACTGTTTATACTAAAATTGCCGGCTGTGATGATTAACTAGCAAAAATTGTAATTGTAAATATTAGTAACAGCTAAGCAATGGATCAGGTAGGGGCATGATATCTTTAACTATCAACAGCAATGACACTATATTACAGTCATATTAAATTGGCTATGGACTTGGTGATGGAGGATAATTGTGAGTGTGTTAGAAGGCTATGTTTGGGGAAAGCAGAAGATAAATAAAGAAAGCAATCGAATATCCAAAAATTAGAACAATAGGCAAAAAGGGCTTGGAGAAGTTTATGTACTTATTGTGCAAAACTTCCCTTTGATCAGACAACTAATGATGATGATGATGTTAATATGTAAGATTTTCATTTGTTCCTTTGTATTAAAAGATTTATATTACATGTATATACTTTTTATTTTTGGCAGGGTTTGAGCGATTACGAAGTTTTCAAGCAATACCCAACGGCTGTTACTAGGCTTCAAGAATTAGAGGCTGAGATCTGTGGTGGAACAACGGCAGTTGTAGCTTTAATTCATAATAACAAATTGTATGTAGCAAATGTAGGTAAGAGTAAAATATTTTTTTACATAATTACATGTATGTGTATATTTTTAAATTCATAACAGAACTTTCTTTTAAAAAAAAAAAAAACTTATATAAAATATTACTTTTTTTTACTACTGATTGCTCACATTTTTCAAATACATTCTTATTTTGCTTTATCTTTTTGTCAGTTACTGATAGCACTCTTAATTCATTATCTAGCTAATCCTAGTAAATCCATTTAGATTCATTTGTATTCCCTTAAGCATAATTTCAGTTAAGATGTTTGATTAGAAAGTTAACCATCTCTTTTAGGTTTAAAATTTTCTTTATACCCACAAATAAATTAAGATTACATGAAGAGATTTGCAGTTCTACGGAATTTTCTAATCCTGGAATCAGAATTAATCATTATTTTCAGAATGTTAAGTAAACTTTAAGTTAACATACTTCAAAGACTGAAAGGGACTTGTAATGTATAGTGCACTTGTTTTTCAAACCTGTGATCTGAGGTTCAAATCTAAACTGGTTAAAACTTGACTCGATTAATCAATCTGGTTAATTATCCATTTATCAGCCAACAAATGAATATCTCCAAAGAGTAAAACCAGGAAAGGAACCACTAAAATTCTTACCATCTGGCATGTTATTACCCTGCCGAGGTGCTCCCTTTTTCACAGTTTTCTTTGGAATGCTATTAGCGTGGCTTTCACTCTGTGGTGAGGATGTTTAGAGATTGTTTTATTCATTACTTCAAATCCAGATAAATCTAGAATTATTTTTTTGTGAATTTTTATTGAAATATCTATTGAATAATTTAATACCAAATCATCAAAAGCTATGTAAATAACATAATAACTCAAGCTTACACTAGATGGCACTAAATTGGAGAGTTGCTCGTGTTTTAAATGGCAATTTCTTATTAAAATCCGTTTTAGCAAATAGCAGTAGTTTAAAGAATAAATAAACTGAGTAGATAATGGACTTTATTTGAAATTAAATACATTGAAGGGATTTATCTTCAGTTCAATTAGTTGTTATTTTTTTTTATAAAGAATAAATGTTTTATATATAAAAAGTATCCCTATAATATATATAATTTCTAATAAAAAAACAACAAAACAATGGCATACATAATTAAGTGTAATGGGTTTGAAACTTTGTTTCTACCGTTGCTTGAACATTACTCGCTCTCCATAGCAATAAATCGGTCTGTTATATTATTCAGCAAAAACAAATCTCGGTCTGTTATATTATTCAGCAAAATGCAAATCAATTTGTTATCATATGAATAATAAAAAATATTATTTTCATAGTTAAATGAAGTAAAAATTAGCAAATACATGACTATATAATAAACCGAATGTATTGGTGATGAATTACTAAACCTATTATTCAAATTACAGCTTAATCAAAGATTAAATCACATCAGCCAATAAGTTCACATGTAGCAGACAATCATTTTGAAGAAGCTGATTGGTTAATTATTTTAGTATGAGTCAAAGTGGTGCGAATTTATTACGTGTAAATTTATTGGCTTGTTAAGATTTAAACTTTAGTCAAGGAGGAATTCAATTATACATATATAAGAATAGTAATTTGAAAACATTAATACATTTCATAATTTCTTCTTATTAATAAATGTATTAATGGTTTTTTTTAAATAGATGTACATAAAGTTATAAAATTACAGCATTTCTTATCTTTATTTATATTATTATATTCAAAGTATTCATAAAATAAAATAATTAATGCAGGAAGTTAATGAATTACAATTTATTTAGTTTATTCTAGTTTTTTGAATTAAATATTTATTCTGAATTGTCTCAAATTTGTGTTTTCTAATACTGGAAATGGTGATAGTAATTGTGAGGGGATTTTAGATCTTACAATCCTGAATTTTATAGTTGCTATTATGACGAATATTGCAAAAATATATTTTTTAAAAATAATTACAATCTTCTTACATCTTTTAAGCAAAAAATATTTATTATTATAACTACAGTTTCAACTGTTCCTCGCAGTCTTCTTCAGATCTCATTCTATTTTCTCTACTTTTCCCTTTCCACCATTTTATAAAATGAAATAAAATGGAGGAAAGGGAAAAGTAGAGAAATAGAATGTGATCTGAGGAAGACTGCGAGGAACAGTGGAAACTGTAATTATAATAATAAATATTTTTGCTTAGAAGGTGTAAGAAGATTGTAATTATTTTAAAAGATATATTGTTGTATATGAAGAAGAAAAATTAAAGAAGAGGAAGAAAAGAAGTGTTTATAGACAAATATTGCTTTAAGTAGTCTGAGGACTAAAAGTTCAATGATTGATTCTCCATTTAGTAATATTTAAAAAAAAAAATCAGCTCTGATTAAAAGAATAGAACTGTTAACAAAAGAATAGAACTGTTAAAATACTCATTCTTAACATTTCAAATTATTATTAGCAGTCAAGCGTTGGTGGTCGAGAGGTCAGCACAGCAGCCTTACAAGCAATTGTCCCGGGTTAGGGGATTCGCTTCTCGGTCGATGCTATGACACATGAAAAAAAAAAAAAATTAGTAGTAGTAAAAGAAATATTTGTTTAGTTCTCTTCTTTTTAAAACAGAGGCAAAATTCTCCATACAATAGCGCTACCTAGTGCAAGACAGAGTAATCAATGAATGCAAGTACTGGGTAGCACTACTGTATGGAGAGTTTTAAACTCTATTATAACAGCTTGCGTAAACAGAGGGAAAGGTGATTATATGATGTTCTGGGTTTTTTTTATTAAAAAAAAATTAAAATTCTTATTCTACAAGGCAATATTTCAAAATCGTAAAATTTATTTGTATAACTTAGAAAGGCCACATAGTTACACACAGCTTATGTTAGTTATTTATGTGAAAGTTTGTAAAGATGGTTTTGTTTGTAATTATATGTTGAACTATACCATCTAATAATATTAATGCTTAAATGTTTTTTGAAAAATTCAAAATTTGTTTAAACTTATCATATACATTCAGCCATTAGAAATAGCACACAGGCTAAATTCTCCAAACAGTGCAAGGCAGAGTAATCAATGAGTGCAAAAAGGCTTGTGTATAAAATCCCTATCTAGTGACTACTCATCCAATATCCCCAGACTAGTTTCTAGCTTGTGGCTTTCATCAGTGTGAAGCCTTGGATCTGGCGCTACTGTATGGAGATTTTAACCTCTGTATAAATAGCTTGTGTAAGCATACAGAAATGGTAATCATCTATCGCACAATGTTTCAAATGGCATTATTCATTTTTCAGATGATAGTGGCTTGATCATTAACAGTACTAGCATGAGAATCAAACCTAGGACCTTTAGATTTGGGGAATATTAAATTTAATTGATGCTCTAACCAAACTAAGCTAATTTATCAAAACCAACATTCAATAAAAATTTCATAAACTTTTGTATAAGGATCTCTCATTTTTTCTCAAGGGCAAGATTAAGAAATGGTTTTCAAACATTTTGAATTATCATTCTAGGTTGATATATGGAGTTGTTTGGGTAGCTTCTTTAAATTTTTTTAGATGTATTGTTTCTTATCTGTCCTTTCCTAATCAAACATATGGTCATTAGTAAATACATGGTTTAATACTTTAGATACATCTTTTTCTTTTTACTAATGATGGCTTTCTGCTATTTTAATCATTTTTTAGGGCTGTTCATTGGTTTCACCATATACATTCTTCCATGTTTGCATGGTATTTCATAGAGCATAGAATATAACCCTCATAAAATAAAGTTTATTACAGAATACTTAACATGATTTTGTATTAATATTACCTCATTCAATAATGTTCACTACAAAATTGAAGATGATTGGCCGATGGGATTGCCTATCAGCGGCATCATTTCAAGCATCTTCCTTAACCACATTGAAGAAAATATCACACCTTTACATCTTGCATCACACTCTTTGTTATGTAGGCAACATCTTCATATGTGCTCTTGAATCCAAAATCTCTCAAATTCACACAATCTCACGGACACTACATCACATACATTAACAAGGGAAATGAGGACAGCCTGAACAGAATTAATTATCTTGGTCTTTATATATATAACAAGACCACACATTCTTGACATATAAAATGATTATTAAGTTTATATATGTATGCAGTGTCATTCGTCCAAATTTGCACACACCATGCTCCACAAACTAGCTGAACTCAAAGCTTTCCTTCACCATAACCTGTATGTATGCAAGCTTGACTTTCACAGGAAGGTTAACATAATCACATTCATAGCAGAATTGCATAGCGTAAATTACATGGATTTTATCCTGCTACAAACCATTAGAAATTTTTACCACAGAACACCACCTCCCTCCTCCACCAATATCAATGAGAAGCGCTGGATATGTAATAGCCCATTACATTACAAAAGTTATTACTACCACCCATAAAATAGCTTTGCACACACCATCTTCTCTGCAACATTTTTTAAACGATTCAAAGGACAATTTGCTAGCTGAACTCCATTCCCAGATCGTGTACAAAATCAAATACCATGGCCCACCTACCTATCTGTTTACTATAGGAAATCTTGGACCAACCTATCAACTTACATTGCGCAACATACCTATCTATAATAAGGCAAAAACAACCAATGAAACTCACTGAGTCTTTTTCGAACATTTCTCAACTGGACACGCCTTCGTTCCATTCTCTATCAACATCATCTGCACTGAATGCAATGACACTAAATAAAAGACTAATGAAGCATGGCATATCTCTAAAGACAAATACACCATTAACAAGAAAGTATCCTGCGTTCCCTTGTCTAAAAAATGGCTCATCCATCACAATGCTATATGTAAATCATATGTAAATTAGCACAAACAATATATATTGTAGCCAAGTGATTTCACACTTGTTCCCATTTGCTACATATATAGTGAAGAATAAATGTGATTAATGAATATATATATATGTAGAGAGTAATTATTATTGAAAGAAAAAAGTAACAAACTTTTTATACGAATTGGCGTGTTACTAATTAAATAAAAACCTAGTAAAGATAAGGGTTCCTGATTTAGAAACTAATTAGTGCAACAAGAGATTTCATTTGCAGATTACTTAAGAATAATAACAGCTATAATTAATCAGTTCTAAAACATTCCATTAAAAAAAACTATAAAAGAAATGAAAAGGTGAGACATGCGATCTTCAGCAGTCAGAAACACTTGCATCGGGGGAACTGGTTCTCTAAAATGAGAAATTCAAGGCCGATTGTAATAGACTATGGAAAATCCAGTAAACTCCACACAGGTGTAAAAGTGAACTTAGGGACAATTGCAGGCCGCATCAGCCTTATGTTTTCGTACGCCTTATGGCCCAGTATTTGTAAGTTTATGCTAATATTTGTAATTGCAATAATTAAAATAGATATATATTCATAGTAATTCTTGTCTTAACTAATTTGTTTCTGTTTATCTGTTCACCTCTCTTATGACTGCAATATTGGGGTGTCTGTACATAGCAGAAAACTGGCGCAGTCGACAGGATTCACTCCAGCAGACTATCTGGCCTAATTTAGAGACAGGATAGGATTCAACTGAATTTGTATAAAGTATGAAACTTGCAAGGAAATAGCAGTTGGATAGGAAATAGAAATAGTAGTCGGATAGTGACATCAGTGCCTCAAGTAACAATTAATGAGTTCATCATTAATAGTCCTTCTGATCGGCCAATTTATCTTAAGAGGATTAAGAAACTTTTTAATTAATGGTACTATAAGTGACCCCATTAAAGTTGCCATATTATTATGTTATGCTGGGCAACAAGTAATAGAAATAGCGAATAGGCTCTGCGATCATGAAGAACCAGAGAAATTACCATACAACATAGTTACAGAGAAACCAAACAATTACTTTAGCCCCCAGCCCTCAAAGCATCACAAAGAATCAGAAAAATTACCATACAATGTAGTTACGGAGAAACTAAACAATTACTTTAGCCCCCAGCCCTCGAAGCATGTGGCAAGGCTACACTTTAAAACCAAAGACAAAATAAGGAAGAGCATATACAAGATTATGATCAAGCACTAAGGGAACTGGCTGAACAATTACTTTGGGGAATGTCAGATGATAGGGTTAGGCAGCAGTTCCTGGCTTCAAGAGATTTGACTTATGAAGAAGCAGCTAAAATGGGAGTGGCCCGTGAAATAGTGCTCGATCAATCAAAAGAATTTAAAAATTTTGCTGATAAAAATGATTGTAATGCTTATATACGGGAAACTTAAAATAAGTTCCAATCTGTTAAGAGTAAGATGAATGAAATAGTGTGTTATTGTGGTGGGAAAAAAGGCCACATAGCACACTAATGTAGATATAACAAAGAGCACTGTAGAGCCTGTGGTAAGCTAAGCTATTTGCAGAAAGGGTGTCGAACTAAGGAGGAAAAGATCATGGCAACTCACCAACTTTTAAAAATAAAAAAAATAAAAAATTGTGAGATTCACAATACACAGATTGGGTATGGAAATCAGTTCATACTGATAGTAAATTTGTTGGAGACACAAATGAAAATGGAAATTGACAGCGGCTCAGATGTGTCAATGATGGCAGTCAAAGACTGGGAAAAAGTAGTACAAAATTATAAGAACCCCCTATCTTAATGAAAAATTTATGAGCAAAAGATGTTAGCGGAAGTAATATGACGATACTAGGGAAATTAAATGTTCAATTAGAATTAAAAAAGTAGAGTGCATAGACTATCATTATATATAGTCCAGGGCAGACTTAACCCTATTATAGGTAGGGAATGGTTTGACGCTCTGGGAATAGAGATATGCATAGTGAATAAGATTGCTATTGAGCAAGAATTGCGAAATAAATGTACAGATTTATTTAAAGATGAGGAGGGCAAAATAATTACTATGCTATTTGATATAGAGCTACAGGCGTCCGTACACAGCACCATTTATTATCTTAGATTAATAATTTTACATAGTTACTTGATTTAAAGAAAAAAAATAGTTAACTGAATGAAATATGAAATAACTAATAATTTTGTTATCTATAACATTTTAATATAGATTATGTGCAAAGTGGACATAATTTATATTTCCTCGAAAGGATGTTGGTTATTATTAAAATAATAGTATTGTGTTAGTATTTGTGCCAAGTGATAATATTTTTAATAGTATTATAATTAAACTCATATGACAAAATAGAGTAGCGAACATTAAAATTAATTTAGAGTTAGCTTTTATATATTTTTAGAATAGTAGAATAAAGGTTAAAATATTAGTTTATTATAGGTCAGCTTTAAAGTCTGTAAAGTAATTTTAATATTAAATATCTTTAAATATTATTATAAGTTATAGTTATTTAGAAAGGTAGTTAATAAATTAAGTTAATGTTCAGAACATCATTTCCTTTCACTCATGTATGTGTATGCTTGCATGGGTGAGTGGAAAATGTTTCGTGGTAAATTAGGTGGTTTTAAAAGTTGAAAATAAAGATTAAATAAACGAGTTTAGTATAGTTAAAAGGTAATTTTAATGAATGAGATAGGTTTAATTGTATTTCAGTGTTTTTTTGTGTGTGTGTGTGTGTGGGAAAGCTTTGTTGTCTTTGTTCTAGGTTAGGTTCATTCAACCATGTGTCATTTTTGAAATATCTAGACTAAAATGATGTCATCGATTGATTGACATGTCTTATGATTGGGTAATTTTAAAAAAAATACTATAAAAGAGAAGTTGGTTCATGATTTTTTTGTTCTGTGCTTTTCTGATTCTTCAGGTTGGATCCTGGCATAAGATAAAATTTCAAAGTACAGAATTTTTATAATTTTATTATTATTTTTTAAAGTATTAATTTTTCGTAATTATTATAAAAATGCTTCGAGGGAGTTTTATCATTATTACTATCTATTTCAATAAAATTAACTATGGAATCTTTTAACACTAAGCAGTTATATTTATTTATGAATTTTATAACTAAAATTATGCAGAACAATTTTCCAGCTCTTATTTTGTTTGTTTCATGAATGGGATAAATATTAAAAGAAGAAAATTAAAATGCATAGACTATTTAAGCTGCATGTTTAAAGTTTAAAATGCATTCTGTTAGTTTGCCTATTTGATGTCTAAAATTATTAATTGCCAGTGGAACTGTTTATAGAATAATTTTAAAAAATGTTTAAATAATTAGCCTGCTTTGTCAATATTCTTCGTATATGAAACGTATGCTTGAGGGATGATAATAAATTTAAAAAAATGTTTTACTATGCTATAACTCTTTAATTAAAATTTTGAAGAAATATAACATATTTATAAGAAATATAAAATATTAATTTATTAATCTATTTCATGTCATTGCAGAATTCTCTGCTAATAAAGTGATCACAGAATTATTTTGCAAAAACAGATAAAAATATATATATAACTTGGAAATGTCTATCTATTTCACACAAATCATTTTAAAAAGTAGAATATCTAAATAATATTAATGCTTAAAATATGTGTCTTTAAAAGAAAAAGGAAAGGAATAAAAATCAAGCTACATAATTAATTAAAACTGCAGGATCCCAAAAGTATTTATCCGCTGAATAAATTATTCTGTTCATCGTTTCCCCATCTCGACTCATTATTGTTTTAGTTTCATTTATTTTACTGCTTGTATTTAGAAGTGCTTATATATTTTTAGAACTAAATTAGATATAAGGACTGTCATATATGTTTTGTTTTGGAAATTCTTTTGCCATGTATGAAATAATAGTTTTGACTAGAAGCTTCACAAAATACTTATTGGTCGAATTAATATTATATGTGCTTAACAGACGACTCAGTGCGAAAAGCTCACTTATGAACTAAGGTTTTTTTGTTGTTTTTTTTTTGGTAAAACTATTTTATGCAATATTTTCTTCACAATTTTGTTATATTTAATGTAATACTATTCAGTTTTACAAGGGTGCCAGGTAATTAATTCATGTAATTTTAATTTAATGGATTTATTAAAAGGTATAAATATTCTACACATTGTCAGGTAGTATTTATTATATAGTTGGTATGTGCTTGATAAGCTAAATTATACTCTATCTATTTTAAATCAGGGGAGATTTTCATCTCTCACAATAATTATTTTAAATGTATGAGATTTTACTCAGTTATGTGCTAAACAGCCAAAATAACTAATTGTCAGAAGTTTTTCTTTTATATTTTTGCATAAATGCCATAGTAATTGTAACCGCTACGATTTTTTTTTTATATGTTGAGAATTATTATTCTCACACTCTTATTCACATTATTATTCATGTCCACTGGTCACTATAATTTTAATATTTAATATTCCACACACATATGAATTATAACTTTGTGCCAAAAATTTCATATGCTATTAAATTTTCTTTATTAATTTTTCAGTCAGTTGACTTAAATTCCGAATGTTGGTTCAGACATTGCTTATTGTTAGTATGATTAAAATTTTGAATACGACTTTAGTTAGTTATACTCATGTTTGTAACTTGTCATTGTTAGTTATAGTATTGTGTGGCCCTATAATGTAAGACCCTACTGATATTTATTATTGTACTTGTTGGAGTGGATAAGTTCCTCATCCTTATTATATCCTGTTCCATGAAGTGATAGTGCTTATTCCCAGTGATTATTATCATATATTTAGAAGGTATCTGTTCTCGGTGTGTCTTTCCATGTTTCCTGATGCGCTGTGACACAGTCCAGGCATCTTCTTTTGCCTCAGAAGTATGTGATTGGAAGCCACAATTCTTATGATGTATTTATTGATTATGCTAGTTTGCCCTGTGGAGCCTATGTTTGGTTATCATTCATGATGTATTTAAAGCTAGTTTTCCACCACAGTAGGAGGTTTTATTGTGTTTTTGATATAGCTAGTTTGAAGGATTTAGTTTCTTCAAATAGCACTTGGTTATTTAGTGCTTAAGGATGTAACAATGTCTATTTTTTGCTGTTATGATGCTAAAATCATCCACAAACCAACCAACAACAGTTAGTAATTTTAAATGTTTAACTTCAAGCATATGGCCAGTAGATGCAATTCACACATGCTATGTAATTGCTGTATTCATCTAGAACTTTTGTCAGTGGATGTGTAAGTCATTTACTTGTACCATTTTAGTAATTTATATTATGTGGACAGTAAGATCTTAATTTTATGTGTGCAAATGACATCTGATAAATGTCCCATACATTTCATTCATTTATTTGGTTATTTGTTAGTTCAAAATCCTCAACAATAGGAGTCTTTATTTGTAATTTGAGAGTTATTTTAGATATGTCAGCCATTGCTTAAGTGTAGTTAGCTAATAATATCAAGCATTAGCAAATCAGTCCATTAATCCTGGTTACTAATTTTTAATTTGTAGTAAATAAATAAAGAGAAATGATATGTTAATAAGCTAATGATTAATTCAGTATAAAGCATATAAATTTTACAATGCCCAAAATTGTTTGAGGTACTACTTGTATTGGAGATGTATAAGAATTGGCTAGTGTTAACTCTCCATTTAAATAAACCGTTACATAGGGTGATTTATATAAAATGATTTATTTTTTTAAAGGAAACCTTAGTAGTTTGTGTGTAAGACCAAAAGATTTTGCTAAATATTGTCAGTCAAATGACTATATTTGTTAACATCGCTATCTTGTCAATCTTTCCAAGTTGATGTAAATTTTATTTTATTATATTATATTGTAAATAAACTTATCGAGTATTTATTTAAAATAAATTTAGTTTCTGCTTTTTTTTTTTATATATGTTATTATCTTGGGTTCACAATATTAATTATTTCATTTAATTAATGTCACACAGAATACCTTTATATCCACAGAAATAAATAAAGTTATGCATATAATTGTGATTTCTGGATGAAATCACTGTAACAGACAATTTTACGTTTCCAGATACCAAAAGTAATATTTTGCTTAAGAATGATTTTAAACTGTGTTATCTTCTAAGATAGAAGATGGTGTAATATAAAGTGAAAATGGTTTAATGTTTTGGAAGATTACCCATACTATTTTAGACTGCACACTATTGTATTATTTTAATGTCAAGGTCCAGTTTACATTTAGTTGCTTATGAAAGTTGTCTATGGGAAGGTGGAGGGACATAAAAAGCACCCTTGTCTTTCTTTCATCTCGAGTGATGTCCTGGGTAAAAGGCTATAATTAGTCTAAATTTTGAATATTTTAATTATGCAATTAAATATTTACGTAAGTATCCTTTTAATAGTTTTGATAAATATTGTTGTCTTGTAGTAGGATGTGGTCACTTCAAGTAAGTGTTTGCCTCCTATAGTCAGCCAGGACATCATTCAGCTATTCATTTGCCTAATAGGCAACTTCATATTAGTGTTTTTCACAAGAATATAGTAGTAATCCTGAGATCATTTACTCTTGTTGTTTTTTGCATTGATTTACTTAATCTTCTATATTTCAATATTAAGTATTACTAGTGTAGGGTGGGTATTTATTGTTTGTTCCCTGTGCTAGAAGAAGAGCACATCTTATAGTATTTTGTTTCATTTAATTTATTATAAATTATACTATTAGAAGCAATGTCAAGAATAGTGTTTATTTTGAAATATGAGATAGGAAACTTTAGTAGAAGATTTTTTTTTTCTTTAGTCACAAACCTGTTGTGCTCAGAGAATATGATTCGATGGAGGGTGAGTCTTATAAATATTTGATAAAGCAGATTTTTTTTTCAATAATCTATTCCAAATTTATTATTATTATGCCCTGATTGTTTGGCAGTATTGTATGATTTTTCCTCCATCTTGTTATAGATCTCTGTGTACTATCATCTTTGTAAATTTTATTGTAATCCTGCTGGGTCTAGCTGAACAGTCTCTGATTATTTATTTATTTTATTTTCTCCTCATCTTTCTTTCTCTCCCTCTCTTTCTTTCTCATTATCTTATCCTTTCATCCTCCTCTTCTTTCCCCTCCTTTCTCTTGTTTTCTCATTATCGTATTCTCTCATCCTCCTCTTCTTTCCTCTCTCTTGCTTTCTCATTATCTTATCCTCTCATCCTCTTCTTTCCTCTCCTCTCTCACATTCTGATTTCTTTCTCCTCATCTTCATCTAGTCTCTCTTTTTTTCTTTTCTCTTCTCCATCCTCAACACTCCCTTCCCATTCTCTCCCTTCTCACTCCATCTCTCTCTTCCTTTAGGTTACAATTGGCTTATCTCTCATCTTCTCCCTCTCCTCTGTCACATTCTGATTTCTCTCTCTTTTCTCTCATCTCTCTTTTTATTTAAGTTACAGTATACACATCCATTCTCTATTACAACTATTTCTATGTCTACGATTCATAACATTCAAAAGCTAGTTAAACAAACGAAGCCAAATTATATCATTGAAGCTTTGCTATATACGAGCTGCATATATTTATTGATGCCATTTTTGTTTTTGAGCATTTTAAGTTCAGGTTTATTAGAGGTTAGGATTTCTCATAGTGTGCAATGGCTGTGGAAAGATATTCTGGTGTTGTATTGATTGTAGATTTTCTTTCATTTGTCTGCTATCCTCATATGTATAGATACAATAAAGTATCTAAGTTTGTTTTTATCTATTTAAAGTTTTCCTATTGACAGCAGTTGGATTATCATTCTTCAGGAGAGTTTGTCCTATGTAAACTTTTTTTTTTCAAATCACTAGTTGCTAAAGAAATTTCTTTTACTTTCTTCCATAATGTTGTATTGTACCATGTTTTGTGCTTTAGTCATGACTGGATGTATATGCTATGTATTTTTCATGGTCCATTTTTTGTAAATTGTAATTTTGATTTTATCATCTCATAAAAACATTTAAAAATACCAATTTTTGTTCTTCTGGTTCTATTGTGAATTTAATTGAAGGATATATGCTATTGATATGTGTTCTGAATGTTTGTAACAGAGCTTTACCATTTTCACTTATGTAACATTAGCTTAGTGAATCCAGGTTTTAAGTTCTTACAATGACCTCTTCATACAATAGTGTCACCTAGTGCACGCCATAGTAATCAATGGATGCAAGAAGGTTTGTGCATAAAATCCCTATCTAGTGCCTACTCATCCTATATCTTGACTAGTTTCTAACTTGCAGCTTTCATCAGTGAGGAGCCTTGGATTTGAGAGCACTGCACCTAGATCTTAGGATCCAATGAAGCCCTCCAGTGGCCACCTTTTATCTTTTTAATTAACTATAAAGCTATTTAAGACTCCTTACTAATGAAAGCTATAAGCTAGACATTAGATAGAGATTTTATGCACAAACCTTCTCCATTGATTATTAGGTCTTATACTGGGTGGCACTACCATCTGGAAAGTTTGTCACTGTTTTACCAGTTTGTGTAAGCATAGAACAGACATTTTTAATTGGTGCTCTGTGAACTTAGAGAAAGTATTTCACCAAAATTTTGAAAAGCGCTGAAAAATTAAAATGGTTATTAAGGTGAAAAAAAATGAAAAAGCAAAAGTTATTATTTCACGTTTGCGTCTGGATGGAGCCTGTGTGCAAATAGTTGAATGATAACAATCAAAGTGTAAAGATGTGTTTCTTATTAAACAGATTACTGTTATTTTTGTTTTTCCTTCAAGTAAGTTCAACTTTTTAGACAGATTGTCACAGTCATAAATGTATTGTTTTGTAATTGTAGGGAAAAGTTCATTTGCGACAAATTGGTCTTTTAGAAATTAAAATAGCTTTAATTACTCTCCAAAGAGTTAAAAATAATTATTCGAAATGCAAAATGGACAAATTTCTAAAATGAAAATATGATTCTGGTCCTGCTAGTGCAATTACAAGCAATATCAATAACGATACTCACAATAGGGAGAACAAAATAAAAAAGGTCAGTAGACAATATTCCGATTATTTAGATTTTGGGTTCACTTATATTGACGAAAATGAATGTCAAATTCCCCTTTTTTATGGTTTGTTGGGAAAAGCTTTGTAATAGTGTAATGGTATCAGCAATTTAAACGGCATTTTACATCTAAACACGCCAGCCACTCCAAAGATAAGAATTATTTTCAAAGATTGTTGAATAATCAAATCATTCAAGGAAAAAAGTTTAAAAAAAATAGTAACATTATTTAATGAAGCAGAAATTACATTGTATAAAGTGGCCAAAATAATTGCTAAAAATTTAAAACCATAGCAGAGCATACGATTTTACCAATTTGTTCTGAAATAGTTCGAATGATGTTTGGTGATGTCAAGCATTGTTAGCCAAGAGGCCATCACAGCCACTTTGCAAGCAAGTAGTTGGTTGCAGACGTTTGTGGGTTCACGTCCCGGCCGATGCTATGACATATGAAAAAAAAAATTATGTTTGGTGATGATACAAAAAAAGGAATTATGAAAATTCATCATTGACACAATAAAAAATAGAATAATACATATGTCAGATGAGATTGAGAACACAGTTATTAATAAGATTACAAAATAATTTACAAAATAATGAATCCATTGATATCAGTGGTATAACTCATATAGTAGGATTTGTTTGTTTCATTACTAAAACAAAATAGTGAATCAATTTTTATGCTGCAGACAACTTATCAAACACACAACAAGACAGAATATTTTTGATTCCATTTCATCCTATTTAGATAAATTTAATATAACATGGGACCAGTGTGTGGGAATCTGTATCAATGGCGCACCTTCAATGGTTGGTTCTTTTAAAGGATTTATTACTTTTGCAAAGAAGAAAAATCCTAATATCATATCTAAGTTTTTTACATTGAAAATCACTTGACTCAAAAACATTACCTACGACATTAAAATCTGTATTAGACCAAATTGTAAATATGGTAAACTACATCAAATCATGGCCTTTAAAATATGCCTATTTAAAAAACTTTGTACATCTATGTAAGCTCAGCATGAATCTTTATTTTTACTTACTGAGGTAAGATGCTTATGAGATAAAGTGCTGAACCAAATTTTGGAATTTAAGGATGATTTGCCAATGTTTTTTTAGAGAACATTATTTTTAAAACTTTTTTTATAAACAATATTTGGTGTATTAAAATGGTATATTTAGCTGATATCTTCAATTATTTAAATAATGTGAATACTGGTATACAAGGTAAAAATGAAAATATTCTAACATCCATTGACAAACTATCACCATTTCAAAAATAATATCACTTCGGAAAATGTGCGTAATTCAAAAAATGACACTAGACATGTTTTCTTCAGACTAAAATAACAATATTAGTGAAATAATTTCTATTATAATATAACATTTAGCATTATTAGAAGAAAAAATTGTAAAATACTTTCCCACATTGAATATCGAAAATTATTATTGGATACGAAATCCATTTTCTGCAGTCAACACATTAAATTATGAGTTTTTGTTATGAGAAGAGGAAGAATTCATTACGTTGTCAAAAGATTGTACTCTCAAAATGAAATTTTCCAAAATAACAGTTGAAGAGCTTTGGATTTGTGTTCAAACTGAGTTTAAAACTATTTTTTGAAAAAGCAATTAAAATTTTATTACAATTATCAACATTGTACTTATGCGAGCTTGGTTTTTCATTCACAAATATTAAGACAAAGAAATGTGAAAGACTGACAAATGTAGAAGAGAAATGAGAGTCGCTATTTCACACATAGACCAGATATTGAAAACATTTGTAAAAGTCATCAGGCCCAAATATTCCATAAAAAAAAATTTGTGACAATTTTCTTTTTTTTTAAATTTCATTTACAATAATGTTCTTTTCATTGAATCCAATCATATTATAACATTATATTCTCTCCTTTTTTTCTTTTTAAAATTTTATTTCTTCTTATCAATCATATATACATATTCAGATCTTTAACATCCAATGTTTCAACCATTTTTTTTCTGTAATCATTCATTTTCAAGGATCTATAAAATTACATATTTATGCATATTATTATTACAAATAAAATTAATATATAGAATGTATATATCCTTATCACAAAAACAATAACATTTTCCTTTTATCTATCAATACATCCTTTATATATATATTGCATTATATAACGAGCATTTACTTCTTTCTCTCCAAACTTTTCCCTTTTACATTCTTATTTCTTTATATACATAAAAAAATACTAATAATTTTCTTTCTTTTTGTCCTTTTTATATTCTTAACCAATTACTTTAAAAAAATACCCTTTTTTTATATTTTTTATATACCATTTTTAATTTGTTTTTATATTAATCTTTTATACGACCCACCACTCTCCACACTATTTCATAACACTGATACACTATTTATCTTTTCAACATATATGTGTTTAAGTGTATCAGTGTTATGAGATAGAATGGAGAGTGGTGGATCATGTGAAAGTCTGTTCTCATATACCCTATATATTACATATATAGACACAGGTATATAATAAGCCTGTGTGTTTCAGTTATTTAATCTTTTATATAATTCATCCTATTTAAAACAGGTTTTTCCCTCTTTATATTAAACTTTATCATTTTTTCTTTATATAATTTTACTTTTGCTAATATTCTTATCTTAAAATCTATATGTTCAAATTTTTGTTATTTTTTATGTAATAAAGAGAAAAGTTTAGAGAGAAAGAAGAGAAAATGTAGATTATATAATGCAATGTGTATGTAAAAAAAGTATGTATTGATAGATAAAAGGGAAATGTTATTGCTTTTATGATAAGAGTATATACATTTTTATATTAATTTTATTTGTAATAATATGTATAAATATGTAATTTTATAGATCTTTGAAAATGACTACAGGGAAAAAGTGGTCGTAGCGTTGGATGTAAAGATGTGAATATGTATATATGGTTGATAAGAAGAAATAAAGTTTTTTTTTAAAAAAATAGAGTATATAAGGTGATTGGATTCAGTGAAAAAAACATTATAGTTTATAAGGCATATATATTTTAAAGAAAAAGAGGAGGTTTCCTATTGCAGTTGTTAAAAAAAGTTTGTTAACAGCGTTGATAATAAATTAAATTTCATTTACTGATGTTATTTGCTGTTGATTGATATGTAAACTGTTTATGTATGTGATTTTTATTATGTTATGCAATATATATATATATATATATATATATATATGATCACTAGATGGAGCTTTACCAATAGCTACTAACAAGCTTTGTTTACATAAAAGCCGAGAGAGAATTAGAATTCAATATCTTTTTCATTGTCTCCACCTTTAGACCATAGTTTCGAGCTAGTTGGCTCACGTCAGTAAAGGGTTGGAAGACTAATTCTTTCTCGGCATTTATGTAAACAAAGCTTGTTAGGAGCTATTGGTAAAGCTCTATCTAGTGATCATAAAATGCAAGCTAGAAGCAAGTTACGAAATTTATAACTTGTTTTGTAAATATATATATTGTTTTATTTTTGTTCCACAATAATCTTGTAAAATTGTAAGTACTTAGTGATTCTGAAAAGGTTAAAAACCGCTGGCATAGAAAATGGTGATCATGTGATGTTTAATGGTTTCAAGTTCTTCCACGTAAATATTGCTAATCACAATAACTATAGTAAATTCATAGTTAATTCTTTGATTTTATTCGAAGAATTGTGTATTGTTTTGAAAGTTTGTTATGCAGAAAGTTAAGAGTTTCGTTAAACTATCAATAGGATGAGTTGTCGCTTGTAAATTATTATCATTTTATCTTTTCTTTACAATAGATGACACTTTACCACAAGGTACATTTGTAAATAAGCTTTTCACACCAAAGCTTATCAGTGTCTCAGTTGTTCCAATGTTCGTATTCTTGATTAATTCTAAAAGGGCTAGGAACTTTGAAAAGAAATCTTGATAAGTTTTGACAAGATGAATTTCTGGAATTGGGCTGAAATACGATGTTTATTTACCTTTTTTCTGTGAATAAAGTTTCTGTACCTGGGATAGGGTTTTTTTGCCACTTTACTATAATATCACATTTATCACAGGGAGAATGGATTTATCTAGTTTGAGAGATTTAATAGCTCTCCTCTTATCATGGGGTTTCTCAAGCATTCTTTTTATGTCCCAGTATAATTCCGCTGCTTCGTTTAGATAATTTTTGAATGACTTCTTCAGAGGCTATTATTATATATCAAATAAAGGGATATTGTATGGTATGTTGGTAAAGTTTAATTCTTTTTTTTAGAGCAGAAATTTCAGTTTGTCATAGGGTTTAGAATTAAGAATTCTAACTGATGAAGTTGATTAGTTGTTTGGTACTGCAGGATATTTGATATGCCCATGTGGAATTCCAATTTCTTTTTTTGATGTGATTTTAGTTTACTATGAAATTTGGAATATGATATGCTTTTTGCTTGAAAAACTTATGAAATCTTTATTACTAAGCCTATTTTTTTAGCTAATATTCTATATATCCAATGGTACAGAAAGTTTAATATTTGGAAAACTTTGAGCATATATTCTTTCTCAATTGCTCTTGAATAGTTTTGTCAACTCTCTGGGCATGAATTAGAGGTTTTACTTTCAAACCTTTAGGGATAACCCCTGCATATTTCAATTTTCATGGGAAAGTTAATTGATTTTCTACTTTGAACAGTTTTGGACATAATAAAGTAAGAGATTTCTTTCATCCCGGGCAATAAAAAAAATGTTATAAATCTTATACTAGCTACAGGAACAAAGTTACGTGCATTCGTCAAAAAGCATCGCAGGTATTTCAGTGTTTCATAAAAAAAGTAAAATTAACATCATATTCCAGCAAAATCTTCCACCTTTATTGTCTACCCAAAATTCATAAAGGTCATATTTTATTAAGACCTAATTCTAGAAATCCACTTAGGCAAAACTTGTCTTCTACTCAGGGTTCTTAGTGATTTGACGTAGAAGACCCAGTCCTTTGTTCGGGATTCTAAGCACTTTATGGGATTGACCAAAAATATGAAAGTTGAAATAAATGATATATTGGTACGCTTAGATATGGAAAGCTTTTTCTCATATATACCCTGTGATGAAACATTGTCTATTTTAAAGAAAAGTTTAAATGACAATAATAGTTTACAAACCAGAGCAACTCCTTTTTCTTAATAGCATAATGAAACTCTTAACATTATGAAGAACGACAACATTGTTCCAATTTGATACAGAATTTTTACAAGATTAAGAGATGGTTATGAGGTTGCAACTGTCATTCCTGATTAGCAGTGTTTACATGGATAAATTGCAGCCATCCATATTCACTTAAAGTTTGACTTCACTACATTGATGATATATTTGTTTTACGGTCACATGGTGATGCAATAATGCAAATATTCTGGACACATATCCATAGAATCAGAAAAAAAAAAGAAAACTGAATGCGTAGATGTTTGGGGGACAAAACTCTGTCGTAACAAAATCAAAACTACAGTTTACAGGCAACCCCCACACACAGTTAAAACTTGGTATATACTTCCAATCGTGATAAAAGATGGAGTTCTATAATCAGTACAGAATGGACTGAAAGAATTTTGTTCAGAATCCAGTGATTTGGAAGGAGAAAATGGAAGAAATTTTCATGAAAAAGGATTATCAAGTAACTGTCATTAAGAAAGAAAACTATAAATAGACATCAAAAAGAAACACCAAAAAAATAGTGTATCTACACCTATTAACAATGGCAGACAAACTAAAGAAAGTTTGTGATCAATCTAACATTAGAAGCACCTTTCAAATCCATAGCACAGTGTGAGGAATTCTAGATTCTACAAAGCCTAAACTTGAAATGCTGAGAAAAAAACACCTACGAAATATGATGTGAATGTGGAAGAATGTTAAATGGCTAAACATCACATGATCACCGTTTCTTATGCTTGCTCATAACTGTTATTAAAACAGGCAAAACTCTCCATACAGTAGTGCCACTCAGTGCAAGCCAGAGTAATCAATGCATGCCAGAAGGCTTGCACATAAAATCCCTATCTAGTTCATACTCATCCAATATCCCTAGACTAGTTTCTAGCTTGTGGCTTTTATCAATGAGGAGCCTTGGATCTGAGAGCACTGCATCTAGATTTTAGGATCTAATGCAACACTTATATGACTATATAAGCAAATGAGCTTGGATTGAAAATATTATTGTTTTTTAATTTTATTTTCATAGTTTTGTAGTTAAATAGAGATAAAAGATGGCTGCTGGAGGGTTGCATTAGATCCTAAGATCTAGGTGCAGTGCTCTCAGATTTCAAGCTTCCTCATTGACAAAAGCCACAAGCTAGAAACTAATCTGGGGATATTGATGTGTAGGCACTAGATAGGGATTTTACGCACAAGCCTTCTGGCACCATTGATTACCCTGACTTGCACTGAGTGGCATTGCTGTATGGAGAGCTTTGCCTGTTTTAATGTGGAAGAATGTATATTGGTGAAACCAGTCACCCTATTGAAGAGTGATTAAAAGAGAACAAACTGCTGATTATAAAAGATAAAGCACGTATATTTAAAGTTGCAGACCGTATATGTACCAATCAACATATATTTGATTGGGAAAAAGATAAAAATATTAATCAGGGCAGAAAAAGTACAAAGAAGGGAATTTAAAACTGCTCACATGATACTGGTGAACAACCTCATATGCTAACCTAGTGTGATAATGGATAATGTTTGGTAGCACTTATTAATCTTTCTTTTAAGAAAAAAAGTGGAGAAATCAGCAGGACTCTCATAGATATGTATATAAAATTTTTACTAACTATTGCTTTTATAATATCAATATCATTTTAGTTCTTTAGAGCTTTTGCAATGCTTTTTACAACTTACTATTGGTGGCTTCAATTGCCCTAGCAATTTTCTTCAGAATTTCTACTTATATTTTCACATTAATAGTGAATTGTAAAAAGCATTGTAAAAGTAATAAAGAACTAAAGTGATAAACAACTAAACATCACATGATCACCATCTCTTATGCTAGCACATAACTGTTATTAAACAGGCAAAACTCTCCATACTGTAGTGCTACTCTGTGCTAACCAGAGTAATCAATGGATGCCAGAAGGCTTGTGCATAAAATTCACATCTAGTGCCTACTTATCCAATATCCCCAGACTAGTTTCTGGCTTGTGGCCTTCATCAGTGAGGAGCCTTGAATCTGAGAGCACTGCACCTAGATCTTAGGATCTAATGCAACCCTCCAGCAGCCACTTTTTATCTCTACTTAACTACAAAACTATGAGAATGAAATTGAAAACACAATAATATTTTCAATCTAAGCTCAATAGATTTTATAGTCATATGGGTCTGAACTCAGTTCAGCATCCATACATTTTGGTGTCTTTGGCTATTTAACAACCATAACCACCACTATCCCATTATGCAGGATTGGTGTTAAACAACTAAACATCACATGATCACTATCTTTTATGCTAGCACATAACTGTTATTAAACAGGCAAAACTGTCCATACAGTAGTGCCATCCTTAGCACAGGGGGGCACTACTGTATGGAGAGTTTTGCCTGTTTAAAAACTAGGATGATATTAATATTATATGGATTTGCCAATGCAATAAGAAAGATAAAGTTATAATACTTCAAAAACTATTGCCCTTGATTAAATGGTTGAAGCATTATCTTAAGTTGAATGTTCATGAATCTAAAGGTCCCTAATTCAATTCCCAAACTAATACTTTCATTAGTCAGGGTAGCAAGACTTGAAGGTGATAGGATGCTAATACCGTTCAAAGTGTAATACTACATAATAAGCTGTGCGTTATTACTAACAGCTGAATATTTTGAAAAGTTCAAATTTTTTAAAGCCTGAAAAAATTAAAAACATGTTAATAATAATAGAACTTCTCAAATAATATCTGTGGTGTCACGGACAAGTTGTTTTAGGATTGCTTGAAATTGATTATGTAAATAGTATTGTAAAATTAAAGGATTCATAAATAAGTATAGAATTGTATGACAAAATAATATTAGAAGTGTATAACTAAATAATACTGGAATTTTCTAAATAATTATCTAATGTAACGATGTCATGTCAAAAATCACCATATATGGAATAAAGGTTTATGTAAATTTACTACCAAAATGCCTCGCCTTATAAGGTGAAATTGGGGATGGATCAAAACCCATAGGAATTAGTGAAGAGCTCAGCAGACCATATAAGGAGAGGTATTTATGGAATGAGAAATGGTTTTATTTGAACTCCAGAAGTCGGGTATATAAATGGGATAATCGCAGTAGTAAAAAATTAGAGACTACAGTGGCCCTAATGGGCAAACCTATGATATCCAACTTTAAAGGAGTGTTTTACCGGCGGCGTATGTAACAGTTATGTATGTAATTGAATTGTGCTGGAAATTAAACTAATATTTTAACTTCGCAAATCTGTCTAAATTTCTCATTTGTTTGACGCATACACATCAATATCTCTCCAATTTTTACTTCAATTAATATCAGATTTTTGGCTGAATACTATAATTTTAATCCTCAGATTAGCTCAATATCAGATTCTCAAGTAAATAATACCCATGATTCAGATCACATTAATCTGGATATCTCAGATCAGATCAGTAACTGATTCAGATTTTAAATGTTTCTCAGATCGAATTAATATATGATTTTTAGATAAATAATATGTTTGGATTTGTGAAATCACATATATCTCCATTTGTTAGATATCAATATCAGATTCTCTTGTAAATAATATTTTCCATTTCTCAGAGACGTTTAATATCAGCTTCTAAAGTTAATAATATATCTCCAATTCCCAGATCAGATTAATATCAGATTCTCATTTTCTGAGATTAGATTGATATAAGATTCTAAGTTTATTAATATATTTTTAATTCCCAGATCCAGTCAGTATTAGATTTTGATGTAAATAATATTATACATCTCTAAGATCATAGGTTGTCCTTGAGGTTCTAACATGTGGGTCTAATGAACATCCGTTAAAATTCCTAATTATAGTTTTATTTTGATATTTATTTACATAGCGATCATTATCTGTATGACGACAGCTATTAATATTGAATAGTATCCGGTTTGTGAGAGAAAATTTGATATATTTAAACAATGAAAATGACGGAGTTGAGCTTTGATCTACGGATCTTTTAACTCTCAAGTTCATAATTTTATAAAAAAATTTAATAAAGAATCTAAGTTGAAAGAGTTTATTTTTATTCATAATTTTATCTCTGTACCTAATTAACTGAAACACACAGGCTTATTATATACCAGTGTCTATATATGTAATATATAGGGTATATGAGCATAGACTTTCACACGACCCACCACTCTCCACACTATCTCATAACACTGATAAACTTGAACACATATATGTTGAAAAGATAAATAATCACCAAATATACGTATTTCATGCTAAAACAGCAATCATCAGTCGGTCCAGATTATCATCTTTACACATATATGCTATAAGTGCTCAGATATATATTACGATAGCCAATCCTCATACTTTAATGGACAGACTTCAATCTACTCCAACTCTTCAACCGTCCATCCAATTGAAAATCTGATGATGGAATGCTCAAAGGCCACCCTGAGGCTAAGATTCTTGTATCTAATTGCAACATTTATATAGTATATACCAGTAATGCACAATCTATGGATAGTGTCCATGGGGTTGTGAAATTTCCAAAAAAGTTATGGTTGATGATGATAATTTTTTTTCCTTTTGAAAGTAAAAATAAAATATAAATATAATAACGCGTCTTACATTTATGTTGACCCGGAAGTAATCAAATTGTGAATATATTATCTATAATAAAATAAATGACACATTTGCTTTCCATCATGAAACGAAGGTAATCATATTCAGTCTAATTTAACTGGCAGAAATCGCACCGAGAATTAAAAATAACAATATAAACTTATTATTTTTAACATTATATTTCTTAATTACTCAAAAATTTTAGGGAATTGTATAAAAATTCTGTCTAACAAAAAGGGTTGTGAATAGAATTAGGTAATGCGTATCTGATACAAAACAACAGTATCACATGATATATAGCAGGGGTGGCCAACTTTTGTATTCATAAGATCTACTTTTTATTTTAAAAATGTGTTGCGATCGTCTTGTTGTCATAGGCGTAGTCTAAGTGGAGGGAGGTGTGAAATACATACTATTTTTATATATCTACCTAGTAAAAAATAATTATTTAATGGGCCAAAAAACTCATGTCCGAGGGAATTAAAGCAACATGAGTAAAATATTAACAATATTAATTCAAATTAGCTACATTAAATCAAGATTAAAAATATTATTTTCAATAATGATAAGACTTAGTGGACTTCACCTATCTAGAATTGGAAAAAAAAAATTGGAACAAAAACAAAAAAACTTGAAAATCTTGATTTAATTTGTTTCACTCGTTACCCGACAACTCTTGCCAGATTGGCCTCGCGATCGACCAAAAATGGCTTTGCGATCGACCGGTGGATCATAATCGGCTTTTTGGACACCCCTGATATATAGTATGTGCTCATATGTTTCCAAGTGCGATTTTTCCATTGATATAGGGTTAAAACTGATCGTTCTGAAAATGGGAATTTTATAGCTCTATGTCATCTGATATTAATTGCTAAAGCTTACACCTTGGTTTATATAGTATATGTTGCATTTGCCTTGTCCTCAAATATTATGTAAATTGTTGATAAAGTAAAGTAGATGTTATCAGTTTTAAATAAATATTTAGAAAATGGAAAGTTCAGTGACTTTTAAAACACCATAAGTGATTTTAAATATTTTCCACTCATCGTACAATTTATTCTGATAGTCTTTCAGTATCCTACAATCAGAAAATAAGTGTTCAATATTTTATTTCTCATGAACACATAAACAAACCTACAATTCAAATTCTTACTCCAATTTTGTATCTTTCTCTAGTTTCTGAAAAAAGTGCATTGGTGGTCGAGAGGTCAGCGCGACTGCCTTGCACTTGCAGGCAGTTGCGGGTTTGCGTCCCGGCCGATGCTATGACACTTAAAAAAAAAAGTGCAGTTGATGTGATGTGATGTGATGTATTATGGCTTCTCCTTAAACAAAGAAAAAAATATCTCCAAAAAATCCCCCATAAACATCTTAGTCACTCTCTCTTCTTTCTCCCCCCCCTAACTTAACCTTAACCTTCTCCTCTCCCCTTCTCCCACAACATTTTTTCTCTTCTTTAACTCTATTTATATATATACTCCTTTCTTTTCCCCCCACCCAAAAAAAAAAAAAAATCCTTCTTTTTTTTTATTATCCTTTTTTTTTTTTTTTTTTCCCCTCCTTATATTTATTCTTTTTTTTTTTTATATAACATTAAATTAAAAAAAAAAAAATATTATTTATTTCTTTCCTTCCTTAATTTAAAAAAAAAAAAAAACACATATTTTCTTTTTTTTTTATTTTTTTTTTTTACTAAATAATCCGTTCGAGCACTTAAAAAATAAACTACTTTATCTGAATACTACTGCCACCTAGTGTTGATGAGTCAAATGAAATTTAAAAGTTGTTAATATTGTAAATAATGATCAAATTCTCATATAGTATAAATGATCAAATTCTCATATAGTATATCTGTATTTATTGTTGATATAAATATGTGTACAAAATATATTTGTGGGTGTTTATTCATTTATAACAGTTTTAAGAAATAATTCATCATAAGAATAAAAAGATTAAATGTTTAATATGTAAGTTTATGAGAAATAAATTACAATTGATATATACAGTAGAAAAGAAAAAAAATGTTTTTAGGAGCAGAAATAAATATAATTTATTGTAGTTAGACAAAATGTTTCTTCTGCTTATCTGATTCAAACTGGCAGGGTGATTTCTGCGCTTCAAACTTTTTGCTTTCTATATTACTAGATTAGAAATAATTTATTTTTTACTTCAAAGGATATTGAACTAAGGGATATTTTTCGGCTATGTTATAAAGTTCAGTAAAATTGAAATTAATCCGCAGATCATTTATTATATTAGGATTAATTATATGCTTTGTGATAAAATAAATGCTTTTGGGAGTTCTCTGTAGTCTTTAGAGCCATCTATCAGAAGTTTTTGTAATCAGTAAACACCAAATAGTACAGGTGCTATAAGCCAATCCATATCTGTATATCTACCTTTTGCCTTTATCAGTGAAGACTAGGATTCAAACCTGAAACATGTATGGCTAGCTACAATTGACATAAAACTGAAATCTCTAAAAATGTATATAGAATCTAATTAGGTGCCAGATTTATATAACTGTACAAGCGAGTCAGCTTGGGTTCAAAACTTTCAGACTATTAGCTCCGATAGTAATAAACCAGTAAACATCACACAATCACCATTTCTTATGCTTGCTCATAACTGTTATCAAAACAGGCAAAAGACTCCATACAATAGTGCCACTCTGCAAGTCAGAGTAATCAATGGATGCGAGAAGGCTTGTGCATAAAATTCCTATCTAGTGCCTACTCATCCAATATCCCCAGATTAGAAATAGTGATCATGTGATGTTTAGTGGTTTAATACCAATCCTGCTTAATAGGATCATGGTAGTTATGGTTATTAAAGAACCTAAGACACCAAAATGTATGGTACTGAACTGAGTTCAGACCTGTATGACTATATAAGGTAATGATCTTGGATTGAAAATATTATGTTTTCAATTTTATTCTTATAGTTTTGTTGTTAAATAGAGATAAAAGTTGGCTGCTGGAGGGTTGCATTAGATCCTAAGATTTAGGTGCGGTGCTCTCAGATCCAAGGCTCCTCACTGTGGAAAGCCACAAGCTAGAAACTAATCTGGGGATATTGGATGAGTACGCACTAGATAGGGATTTTATGCACAAACCTTCTGGCATCCATTGATTACTCTGGCTTGCACTGAGTGGCACTACTGTATGGAAGAGTTTTGCCTGTTTTAATAAGCTTCAATAGTATAAAGGGTAAATATGTAGATTAATTTTGGTTTTGAATGTGAGTCTTATTGCTAAAGATGAAAGGCAGAAACCATGTTTAGGGATGAGAGTATTATGGCATTACGCTGTCATATGTCCATTAATTGCCGAAGCTTATAACAGATGGCTTATGAGTATAGTGAAGAAAATGTTTTATATGCTTAATGTTTATTTGTACCAATATAGAAAATATTTTATGGATTAATTTCAGGTTTTTTAAAAATTTTACATTAGTATTATATTTGATATTATGATTACTTCGTCTAGATTTTTACTTGTCTTACTATCTATTAGTATGATATAGTGTTTTATTACCTTAATATTTCTATGCACTTAAATTTTTTTAGAGTTCATTTGTTTTATATAAATGCTTAAACCCAGTAAATATGACTAGTTTTCATGTTGTTAAATGAGAAATGTTCGTTTAGGTTAAAATTCTGGTTCAATCCTGGAAAAGTTATGCGTAATTTAATACAGTGGCAGAGAGCATACTCTGGAGCTCAAGATCAACCGATAGGGCCTAACTCTGAGACTTTTGGTCCTCGAACTTCTTAAAACTCCTAAGCAGTACACAATTTGATTATTAGAGGGGATTTGAACCCAGACTTTCAAGCTATCCACTCCATCTTATATAACCAATACACATGACCACATACACAAAAAAGATAAATGATCTTCAGTACATGTATTTCATACTGAACCAGCACTCATCAGTTGGCCCATATCATCATCTCTCACATATATGTATAATCAGTGCTCAGTTTATATGAAGATAGCAAATCTTTAAACTTTAATGGACCAGCTTCAATCTTTCTCCATCCTCCAACTCTTCGGCCATACATATTTATTGAAAGTCTGATGATGGAATGCTCAAAGCCCTTGTTGACACCAATATTGTTGTCATACCCATGTTGACTTTTGCATGTACATGATCATGTGTATCGGTTATATAAAATGGAGTGGAGAGCTGAAGGGTGCTTAAAAGTCAGTGTTCAAATCCCCTTTAATTATATCTAAAGTTCAGTGTATACATTATACTTGTAGTCAAATATTACCATTTGATTATATTTTTTATTTTAATTATGGAAAAGGAAATAATTTGTATATATAAAAAACAATAATTTAAAGATAGTCTACTACTTACTTAAGGTAAAAAGGATGAGGTTTGATTGCTCTTGTTGTGTTTTATTTGGTCTAGGTAATATTCACCAATCTCTGGCAGTAAAATTAAAATAAATGTCATGCTCTGAATGAAATATCTTACATTTATTAATGGTCCTATCTTAATATCTTTGTTGGATTAAATTTCAGCATGAAAATATGACATATTAAATAAAACATTCTAAAGATTGAAACATTTGTAATTTTTATTCTAAAACTAAATGATGCACCGTGTAATTACATCTTACATAAAAATAGTAGCAATTCTCTCCATATGATAGTGCCATCTAGTGAAAGCTTTTGTAATCAGTAGATGCTAGAAGGTTTGTGCACTTAAATCCCTAGCTAGTACTTACTCATCGAATATCCTAGACTAGTTTTTAGCTAATGGCTATTATCAGTCAGGATCCTTGGGTTTGAGAATACTGCACTTAGATCTTAGGATCCAATGCATCCCTCCAGCAATTATCTTTTAACTATTTGGTGAACTATAAAGCAATGGGCCCAACTGGTGGCCATGTGAAATTTCATCTTACACAATACTTTTACATAGTAAATATATTTTTTCTCTACCATTTCTGCCATGAAAAAATTCAGAAGTATTAGACCCAGATCCAAAACTCCTCACTGGTGAAAACCATAAGCTGTTAAGTTAATCTACAGATGTAGATAGGACAACTCTGTATAGGGATTTATTAAACAATACCACCTGACGTATATTGTTTTCTCAAGCTTACACTAGGTGGCAGAATTGGAGTAGAAGATTTTTATTGCTGAAGTTTTTTCTTTACACGCTGTTTTGCAATTTTACTTTTGCGTATTATGTCTTGTATATGTACCTTGCTTGTTTTATATAATGTTTTATAGATCATTAATTGTTACTGAATAATCTTTCGAAATGAATAGATGTCATTCAGGCTTTTAAAATTGTTTATTTATATCCATTCATTTCCTTTTTTCCAGAATTGAAGCAGAATTTGTGATAAACTCAGATAGCATTCTTAAATAATAAATACGTGTTGACGATCATTAATTTGAACATCTTTTAATTTGAAAACTTCTACTACCTGAATCTAATTATAAAGTAATGTTTTCATTCATTTTTTTTTTTTTTTAAACTAGTGTTTGATATATAAACATTTGGTGCTTGGAGTATTTTGTGGATTAAAATGGGAAGCTAAAGGAGTGAAAGTAAATGGAGATTATCTTAAGTCGTTTAGATTTTGCAGGTGATGTAGTTGTTTTTGCAAATAATGGTTTAGAGCTTCAGGATATGTTGCAGGAGTTATCAGTTGAAAATAGGACTAAAGATAAATGTTAAAAAGACTAATGTTTAATAGATTTTCTCAAAATATGAAAATAAAGATTGATTATGATGAGTTAGAAGAAGTTAACAGTTACAAATACCTTGGTCAGATTATTAATACAGATGGAAACATAATGGATGAAAATAATCATAGAATTAAAATTGGTTGGAGTGCTTTTGGTAGAAATAACTTGATACTAACAGGAAATATGCCTATGTGTTTGAAAAGGAAGGTTTTTAATAAATGTGTTTTGCCAGTTCTTACTTATGGATCTGAGACTTGGACACTTAATAGAAGAGCAATATAAAGACTTCAGACCACTCAAAGAAGTATGGAGAGATGCATGTTGCGAGTAACAAGAAGAGATCGAAAACGCAATGTATGGGTAAGAGAACAAACAGGTGCTACTGACCTCATTGAAACAATTAAAAGACTGAAGTGGAGTTGGGCTGGACATATTGCTAGAAGAGATGATAATAGATGGACAATTGAAATTTTGAACTGGATTCCAAGAGATTGTAAAAGACCCAGAAAGAGACCACGTGTGAGATGGATGGATGAAATAAGAAAGTGTGACGGGGTGTTGTGGAGAAGAGAAGCTAAAGATAGGAAAAGATGGATTGAACTTGGAGAGACCTTCATCCTGCAGTGGATTGATAATGGTTGATGATGATGGTGCTGATATAAATATAAAATGAAACAAAAGCAACTTTACTCTAATGTCATCTATAGTAAGCTTGAGTAGTCAGTGATTATCAGATGTGCATTTAAATTCCTCATCCTTAAGACCTAATGAAGTTTGAGGTTCATAGCTGGAAGTAATTTATACATCTAACAGCCATTCTTAACTCCATTTTATTATTCAATCTAAAAGCTTGAAATTCAAATCAGCTTAAAATTTGGAACCTGAGCCAAGCTGACTTGGACTATTATATATATCTCATTCTAGATTAGTAACTATATCTTTTAGTACCCTCAATTATTTATTAACCATTTTCTTGACCAGGTATGTAAGTTAAAGAATTAAGAAATTTATTATTGTTATAAGCAACTTCTTTATTTTAAAATGTTATATTATTAATATACATTTATACAGTATACAAAAGAATTTATATATATACAAAAGTATGGATATAAAATTAATGTTTACTTAAATTTTAATAATAGAGAGAATTTTTTTTATATATATTAAATGCTTTTATTGACTATGCATTAAAAAGAAATAAAATAATTGTTCCTTCAACCATAATTGGAGTTTTTAGATTTAACTTGAAATAAAAGTGTGTGGGAGACCAGAAATTAATTGATTAATCCCTTGTTATAAAAAATAAGAATTGAATTAATTAAGGTCTGTACACCCCCCCCCCCATGCTCTTATTTCAAGTGGTTGAAGAAACAATTCTTTTATTTTATTTTTTCAATGCACAATCAATAAAAGTATTTAATATATAAAAAAAATTATCTTTATTATTTTTAAGTTTTTAGTAATGGTACATTTATTGAAAATGTAAAATTATATCATACTTTAAATTGACTGGACAGTTATAGTTAATATATACATATATGTATATTAGCATATATTTCTGCTATAAGTTAAAATGTATACCTCTTATATATTTTTTATTTAGTATTTGTTCATAATACATATATATTAAGAGTTCAACTTTTTAAAATGTTATTAAATTAAAAGAAAAAAAATTAAACTGCCCTCTTGTGACCATAATTTAAACTAAATGAAAATTCTAACAATAGTTGATAACTGCATAACATGGAACTTATTGAATGTTTTTTATATTTTTTCACCATATGTCCCATATCTATCAAACTAGTTGACATACTGAAAAGATAAGTGTTTCAAATGGATTAAGGTGTTATAACTTAGTTATGTATCAATTTTCAAACAATTCTATTGAATTTAAATATATTATATCTCAATTGTAAAATTTCTTTCTTACTTGAAAACGATCAAAAGTTAGTAAAACAAACAAGCAAATGTTTCAAAATCGATAAAAGCATTTAAAAAGAGCTTGGATTTATAGTGAGGTAAAAAAGGTTCGTTAAGGGAACCAGGTGTTTTGAATCAATGGAAGTATGTCTAATGGTAGCATACCTGTATACAGAAGGTTTCATTGAAAAGGTGACTGGTTCTCTCTCCAAGCTTCCTGCAGCGCCATCTGCATCAAAGCATGTGTTATATAGCAATGCAATTTGTCCAACTGTTCACCACAAAATGGTTAAGTGATAGGCATGTCTGAACCACAAATTATGACATGAAAATGACAATTATTTAGTATCTTAACCCATGATAGAACAATATGATGGCATTACATTTTGTTTTACATTGGGCAGAACTGCTACTGAAACATTCGAATGATTCTAACTGTAAACGGCAATGAAGCCATGAATTACAAAAATGTTTGCAAATGGTTTGTGGGATTTTGTGACAGCAGGGGAAGCATTGAAGATGATCTATGAAATACGAAATGTGCTGTTACATTTTATGTTGCAATTCATGATCCAGACATGTTAGTGCCTTGAAATTTTTGTGGTGAATAGCTAACCTATTTCTGTAAAACATATGTTGATTCATAGATGGAGCTGCAGACAGTTTGACAAGGAACCTCTCACTTTTTCATCGGAACACACTATGCATGTATTAAAAAATTACTGATAATAAAATTAAAACAAAAATCTCACTCTGAACAAATTTCATGTTTATTACCTAGTCCTGCCTGGGTATTTTTGTTAAATTAAATTATATCGAGAAAAAAGAAAAAATGCTGCTAATGTCAAAAACATTGGTTTTATTTTGATTTAATGTATTCTTCCTTTTAACTTAATACTTGTTGGATATCTCTTGTAGGTTTTTCTGCCAAGTTTTTTTTTATATTATGATCTTCTGCCAAGTTTTTTTTTTTTATTTACTTTGATTTTCTCATAAGCCTTATATATTTAGTTATCTAATAATTTGAATTAAATAGATTACTATTATTAAATATTTAATATTGAGAATATAAGCGTATTCATGGAGCATTGGAGTCTGAATAAATTCACAAATCTGATTCTTAATGAATTGTTTGTTAAACTTACAACTTTCTCATAACAAAATAACACCCTTTTGAGTGTCAATGCATATAAGATAGCGGAGTTGGATGAAATGGACGTCATAAATTGGCATTGTTATGAAAAAGTGGGCATTTATTAGAAAATGATTCTTTAGGAAACTGACTTGTGAATTATTGTAATTAACATATTTGGATGTACCCTGAAGCAAAACTCTCCATACAGTAGCACCACTCAGTTCAAACTGGAGTAATCAATGGATGCAGAAAAGTTTGTGCATAAAATCTCCATCTAGTGCCTACTCATCCAATATCCACAGACTAGTTTATAGCTTGTGGCTTACACCAGTAAGGAGCCTTGGATCTGAGAGCACTGACTGAGATCTTAGGCTGTCTAAATTTACAGAGGTTAAACCCTCTTAAGATCTAGGTGCAGTGCTCTTAGATCCAAGACTACTCACTGATGAAAGCTACAAGCTAGAAACTAGTCTGGGGATATTGGATGAGTAGGCACTAGATAGGGATTTTATGCACAAACCTTCCTGCATTCATTGATTACTGTGGCTTGCACTGAGTGGCATTACTGTATGGTGAGTTTTGCCTCTGTTAAAACAGCTTGTGTAAGAATAGTGATCATGTAATATTTAGTGGGTTAATAATTGGATGTAGTTGCTCTGTTAATGATTATATTTTGAACCACTAAGCATCACATGATCACCAATTCCTATGCTTACAACAAGCTATTAAAACAGTAGCAAACTTTCCATACAGTAGTGCCACCTAGTGCAAGCTTTTACATAGTGGATGCAAAAAGGTTCATGCATACAATTTTTATCTAGTGCCTACTCATTCAATATTCCCAGACTAGTCTCTAGGTTTGGTTTTCATCAGTGAGGAGCCTTGGATTTGAGAGACCTACGCCTAGATTTTAGGATCTAACGAAACTCTCCAGCAGCCATCCTTTTCCCTATTCTGTTAGCTATAAAGCTATGAACCCAAGATGAAAACACAATAATGTTTTGAATCCAAACTTATTCACTTTTATAGTCATATAGATCTGAACCCAGTTCACTATCTAATTCATTTTGATATCATTGGTTTTTTAAGAACCACAGTCACCATTATCCTATGGGCAGGATTGGCGTATTACATGATCACCATTTTCTATGCTTACACAAACTGTTAAAACAGCAGCAAACTTTCCAAACAGGCTATTCTAGGAATATTGGTGAGTAGGCCATTAGATAGGGATTTTACGCACAAACATTCTAGCATCCATTGTTTATTATAGCTTACACTGGATGGAACTACTGTAAAGAGAGTTTGCTATTGTAAGTTTATATTTTGTTATCCTTTGCTGAAGTGTTCTTTATATGCTTCTCAGAATGATAACATTGGAATGAGGGGTATAGATTCTCAGAATAAGATCAAATAAGAGTAAGGCCAGATTGTTTTTAATATATTGCACGCTACTCTCTGTAAGGTTTGACTGATGACTGTCTAATGGATATCACAGTCCATTTAGCACCCAATTACATGTGCAATTTACTTTTAATAGAATCAACCTCATTTCAAGATTTGAATAAAGGATGTTATCATATAATGTGAATATGAACTATGATTATGCTAGATGTTCAATACCATGATTAATCGCACTATTCAATTAACAAAATTTTGTAACTTGCTCCAGATTTGTGGCACTTATGTGTACATCCAATCCAATCATCCTCATATTGTTGTTTGCCCGCCATTATGATCTTAGTTTAACCAATATCTAATGTCGATTTGAAACTTTTCAAAAGTATAGTATTTTTATTTTAGATTTCTGAGTCCATAATTCAACTCATGCCATCTGCATGATGAATGCTATGAACATCATTATAATATCTTTCTTCTTATGATCATTGTATTCTCAATAAGTCCATGTCTGTAAATACAGAATCAACTTTCTATTCTATCCTTTCAAGCAAGGGCCATATTCTTAATCATTTGAAATAACAATTTTTAATTCATCATATTAAATGTTTTTCTGGCTCAATAAAAGCTGGTAAGATTTCCAGTTCATTTTTCCAGCGTTCTCTGTGAATCATTTTTAATGCTATTATTGCTTCTCTTTCTAAACTAAAATCATAGTGGTCATTATAAAGTAGTGGTCATTATCCGTATATCCTGTTTTGAGATTAAAAAATGAAAAATGTTGGTTAAATTGATCTTTTAAAATAAAATACTAAATAAATAGAATAGAATAAAATTGGTAAGAAACATTGTTTTAGTGCAGGGATGGGGAATGATATGTATGTGTGTAATAGTAAATAAATAAAATAATAATTGTAGAATTAAAAAATTTATCTTCTAAATACAGAACTAAAAAAAAATTAGAAGCTATAAGATTAGAATAAAGATTATATTCTAATTATAGCAAAAAAAGTAAAATTAGTGATAACGAGATAAAAATGTACTTATAATAATTAAAGGAATGAGTGTCAGATTTCTGTCATTGATAACAAGAATTTGAGTCTCGTAATAACTTGTTAATTAAAGGTAACAAAAGGTAAAACATTTTGGAATCCAATGTGTGCGCTTAGAGAAATAACTACCTTATCTGATGAGCGGGAATACCAGCCAATCAGCTGTAGGAAGAAAACAATGAAGGAAGACATGCAAGTTGGAGGAGAAAAAGGAAAACAGTTAATGAGAAGCTCAATGGATAGATGGACTAAAATTTGGATGCTGGACATCTTTCTTTGTTTAGTAACTTTTCAAGGAGAGAGCTTGCCTCCGGACATGGGAAAACAAACTAGGGACTAAACAGGTTGGAATGATCTTTATTATTATTTTGTTCATGTATGGGCTTATGTTTATATATGTATATAAAATGTAAAGTTACTCTAATAATTAATGTCAGTTAATGTATTAAATTATTGTTACATTTATTAACTGCACTGGATTTAACCGAAGTAGTGTTGAGTCATTATTGGGTAACTATAGGAATTCAGTCAGGGAACAGTAAAACTCCCTGATAAGGATCCAGGACATATAACAGGAATCTTTTTTTGGCCAATTTTCAGGCTGCACCAATTTATTGACTTAAAAATTAGCCTGTTATATTTAATTAAAAATTTAATTATCCGTAATCATTAAGGGTGCACATCCTTTTCAATTGGCAGGCCAATTTTATATTTCACTTTTTAAACAAGGGCCTTTTTTTTTACGAATTAAAAATAAAGTAGCAGCATTATTATTAATGATTGTTCCACACTGAATGGCAATTTTTCCAGTTTGTCTTGCAATTATTTTTCATGGTATATTTACATTCTCGTAAATTTCTTTTTATCTCCCGGACAAATTAATTCTACAGCAACTGGGATGCAATCATCTACAAACTCCTTTCAGAAAATGGTTTTGAAGTTTCTGGGTTTTTTTCCTTGAAATAAATTAATTTGTCTTCACATAATTTTCAGATTTATGTGGACTTTTTATGAGATATGTCAGCCACTTGAAGCTTCTTTTCAAGTTTTCTATTTTAATATTTCCCAATAAACAGTTGTAATCAGAATGTTTTGATAAATAGTGCCTCTTAATATTGTATTCTTTATTAATGGAAATACTTTCTAGACATATCAGGCATATCGATGTACTATTTCTTTCTATAAAAAAATTAAGTGTATAGATCTAATTTTTTTGAAATACATGATTTTCTGTGTCAATTTTTCTTATTTTACTCAGTTTCGTTATCCTAATAAAAAAAAAAAATTAAATGCAAAATAATAATAATAATAAAACAAAATAAAATTCTAGTTTTATTGTTGCTACTACATGTTCAGCTGTAAAAATCACTATAAAATCAAACAAAAGGTCCTCAGCATCATAGATTAAAATTCCTAGTCAAATAGACCACAAAATATAGGTAACTTTTTAGAAGATTGCACCTCTGATAGAATGAACTACAACTATTACAAAGGTTGGAGAGAGAAAAAGATGCAGTTGGGAAAATAAATATTTTATTTTTCTTAACTCCTAATCCAATATTTGCACTACAAGCATGTTTAAATAGGAGTTTTATACAGGACCATTTTATATGTTTTTTGGAAAATGTCGGGGGCTGGATTGAGAGCTTTCAAGGCCGGAGATTTTAGAGCATACTGGCATGTGTATGAGAATTAAAATCTTTACAGCAGGAAAGTTGAAAGATATGACTTTGGAGATGGGTGATTAAGAATTCTTGGATGGAAAAGGTTAATGATTGGATATTGAGAGAAATTGGAAAAGCGATGACTGCCGAAAATAGAATTTTGGTATATATATTTTTGAAATATGATGTTTTTTATAAAAATTTTCGAAGGATACAGTTTTGGGGGAAAGGGTCAGGTCAAGGACATTTTATTTTCAAAGTGTGAATAGTAAAATTGGATGTAGTTTATATGCAAGTATGAAAATAATGTCTGAGGACAGAATAACATGGCTGCAACATCAAAGTGTTGCCTTTAGAAACTGATGACGATAGTAATAGTGACATACTTTTATGTTTATTATACTATCACTTGTAATCATTGGAACATCTGGAATGGGTATTACTATATTGTCTGTTGTTTATTAGTTACTCAAACTTACAGTAGATGGCTCTGAGTAGGGTGAGGAGAATTGGTAATTGGAGCTTTTTGGTATAATGGACTGTGTCTTGTATGATTTGGATGGAGTTTAAATTTTTCCTTTACCATGAAGGAAATATTGAATGTTTTGATGAAGCCATAGAGTGGCAGACTCTGGAACCCAAGATCCAAGTCAGTAGCTTTGTTACTTTGGTATTTGACCAAGTCCTGAGCAATAAAATATACTGCATGGTGTAGTGCAGAGTTAGAGCCACAGACTCAAGCTCAAAGTCTAACTATCACTTGCCCTTCTTATGAACTCCCGAATAATAAATTATTTAAGTGTTAATTTTTTATTAAATGTTTAAATGATGTGCATTATTAACATTTAGGTTTAGTACATTTGCTGTATCGGCATTTAGAACATAACAGTATAAACGTCTTTATTTATGTGATATAAAGGCTCACGACTACCATTGATAAATTTTGAGGTTGCATATCTGTTCCTATGTGCTGATTGATTACGTTAGCTATATTTTATTTATTGCAGTAAAGGTACTAGAAGCCTTTCATTTAAAAATGTTATTAACAGAGTAAACCAATCTTCTCTTGCACCATGACTAAATCACATCTCCCAAATAGAACGGTTCCACATACTCTTTAAGCTTTTGATGTTTGCAAGCTTACCTTTGCTGGCATTGATGGAAATTCAGGATAACTCAATGTATTAGCCAGATAAAAACATGGCATTAGTAATTATTAAATTAATTGTCAGCTATACAAAGGTGGAGCCATGTTTTTAACCAGCTGATATATTTAGTTCACTCCAAATTTTCATCAGCATTGACAAAGATGTGTTTACAACCATCAAAAACTTAAAGAATAGGTGGATCCATTCTATTCATGACCCTTTATGAGTATTATTTGTTCATAGCCTGAACGGAATATTGTTTCCTCCATTAATCATATTCATATTGAGCTATACTACTTTAATGTTTACAATTATTAACTTCCCTTTAATAATTAAAACAATATTAAACTAAGAATTATTCCCCATCATTGTGTAATTGACTCGAATTTAATAATTATTAATACCTTCTGTTTATCTGGTTGATATATTGAATTCACTCTGAATTTCCATCAATAGTGGCAAAAATAATTAACATCAAATGCTTAAAGAATACGTGGATCCATTCTATTTGTGATACTTTGCCAATGAAGTGTTATTTGTTCACATTCTGAAGGGGAACATGGTTTAGTCCATTGATTATATATATATTGACCTATATTAATTTAGCATATAAGAATGTTCTGTACTTTTTTTGAAAGTATATGAGCAAGATCACAAGATAAAGTAAGTAGCCTTTAACAAGCCCACCACAGGACAAAGGCTTCTCCATTACTCCCCTCTCTCCCCCCAAAAAACTGAAAGAGCAGGCATTAGTCACAGAGCTTGCCAGTTACTATGTGGTGATAATTGGAGTGTTTTCCACCCTTGTTTACTCTGTAACTAAGAATATCTAGATACCTATTGGCCAACCAATATTGAATAGTTAGATATAGGACAGCTATCTGAGATAGGATTTTTTTTAGGATTGGAGCTATATTATTTTTAAAATTTCACCAGTTGGTATATTTTTCGACTTGCTGTATGCGATGATGCTTAATTTATAATTGTATGGATACATCTTTGTTGAATTGGAGATGTGATGAGGATGGGAAGAGGCTGACTTTGATTATGTTTTAAAGATTATCTTAAAGAGTGTTACTGTTTGGCAAGATTTTGGAGCCTTTCCAAAAGGAATGTTCACTGTGGAAGAAGTTAAAAATCAATGATACAAAATTTAAATAAATGGACCAAAGGATTATATGCGATATATGGGAACATGTTTGTGGTTTATGTAGTAGTTTGTATAATCACCACAAAACTCACTGTAACTTTTTGTATTTCTGTATATTTTTTCTAATGTAAGGATGGCCAACTTATTTTTTGAGTGATTACCAATTTTACGATGGTTAAGAAACCTATTCAGTTACTGTTATGCTGTATTACACAGTTGTGTTCGTCATATTTAGACTAATATTTATAAAAATCACAAATTTTAGTAAACAATGTTAATTATAAGTTATTAGATAATCATATTTTCTGATAAATATAAAATATTTTTTATCAACAATGCTTTCTAGACAATTCTCTCCATCCTGCTCTAAATACATTACTCTATGCTTGTAACCAATAAACACTAGATGGTTTCATTATCTTTGCCTTTATCAGTGAGGATTAAGATTCAAAGTTCGAACTAATAGACATGCATCTTTATTACCTATCTTTCACTTTCATATTATTTAAGCTTGAAATTCAGAAAAATCCTAAAGTTTTGAACCCAAGCTAATTTTCTTGCATAATTATATACATCTGACATCAGGTCAGTTTTTTATATTTTAGAGATCTTGGTTTTATGCCATCTGCAGACTCCTTGTTCTCTTTGGCTAGTAAGGTTATTACCAACAACATCACATGACTTTCTTATGTGCTTTTTCTTAATGCTTCCAAGAGCGGTTCGCTTCACACTACTTTAGAACCATCTACCGTAAACTTGAATAATCAGTGAGTAGTAAGTGGTACAATGATGTAATAACTCCCTATTGTTTCATCAAGCTCCCACTAGATGACTCTAGAGTAGGGAAAAGTAAATAAAAATAAAATATCTATATTGAATGCAACTTCATGTTGATAAATTGTACACATGGTACAATGATTTAATAACTCTATTGTTTCATCAAGCTCCCACTAAATGACTCTAGAGTAGGGAAAAGTAAATAAAAATAAAATCTCTATATTGAACACAACTTCGTGTTTATAAATTGTACACATATCTGAATATCTTAATAATATTTTGTAAAATAGATTCATGAATAACAGAGTGCATTAATCAATGTCCAAGTTTTCAAACAACCTTTTGTAGTATTTAATGTTTACAAATAAGCTTCATTTTTATTTAAAGTGGTAAACATTGCAAATATTTTGAGTTCATTTTTAACCTTGTAAACATATTTTTAAACAAAGCAACTGTTAATATTAGTGAGATAAACAATGGGAAAAGTTTGCAGTAAACTGAAGCATTCATTAAACACATATATACAAGTTGTCTGACTTTAGAAATTTTAATTTTTGTTTTAGAAAGACCCATTTGTTCCAGTCACTTATATCATATTAACAAATTAGAATGTTCTAATATGAATTTTTGCAAGACTTTTGAATTCTGCTAAATCATAACTATTGTACTTAATCTCATTAAGAGAGCCACAGAACAAGACATGACTGTTTATAGATTACTTTTATGTAGCAAATCTATTTCTCTTATTTCAGTTTTGCCATCTTGGGTGAAGAATTTATTGAGTACTCCCTTTTGGTATTTATTGATTACCCAATTTCACACAAGGGGGCAGAACTATAATAGGAGAAATATTTACTGCTTTATCACATTAAATGTAGATCAATCCCATGTTCTAATTTGCAGATATTTTTATCATTCATTATATTTAAAAATTAATTCTTTTTAATGTTAAAATAGGCAGTAATTGCTTTAGAAGGAATTCGTTTTCTTTACATGACTTTTTTTTTTTCTTTTTACTCTGAAAACAGGTTGCTTTAAGATATTTGTACTTATATGAAGTTTTGGAATGATATTAAGGTGGTTGACAAGTATCTAAAATCTCTAGAACAAGTTTTTTTCCCCCTTAGATATTGAGCACTTTCACTGGGTGTCTATTGTTTACTTAAGTTCACACAAGGTGGCAGATGTGTAGTGGGAGAAAGATTGATGGAGAGTGAATGATAAGAATAAGTTGGAAGAATATAAAATAAAAGTTGAAGAAATCACGGAGCAGTTGGATGGGGATGAGTATAAAAACTGGTGTGGTGAAATAGAAGAAAAAGTGGCAAATAGGGTTTTAGTTGAGAATATGCAGAAGAATAAAAGTAATAAAAAAATGAGAGTTAGTAAAAGTGTAAAAGAGAGGGAAAAAGCATGCAGAGAATATAAGTGTGCTATTAAGAACAAAGAAAGTGAAAATGATATTAATGATAAATGGAGAAAGTACTTAGAAAAGAAGAAGTTGGCTAAAATGGATAATTATAGAGAGAGGATGAAGTTAAATAGTAAATTGTTGGAGGATATTAATAAAAGTGGAAGAGATGGGAGTAAAAAATTTGGGAATTACATTAAAAGGAGAAATGTAGGGGAAAGAGAGATAGTATTAATAGATGATGAGGGAATAGAATGTAGCTCTAGATGCGAGCTAGAGAAAATCTTAAATAGATATGTAATGGATATAGAAAAGATGTTAGATGTGAAGGAATTAGTGATATAAAACATGAAAGCAGTTAGTAATGGGAATATTAGGTTCACAAAAAATGAACTGAATGAGGCATGGAAGAGATTGAAAAGTGGAAAGGCAAGAGGTTTAGATGGATGGGCAGCAGAGATGGTAATGAATTTAGGGCATAGAGCAAAAGCAAAGTTATTATCATGTTTTAATAAAATGGCACAGAAGACAGTTTTTCCGGTTAGTTGGAGTAATACAAGAATAAGATTATTATTTAAAGGGAAGGGTAAGGATCATAGAAAGTTAAATAATTATAGACCAATAGCGGTAACATCAGTTTTATATAAAGTTTTTTCATATATGGTAGCTGGAAGAGTTGTAAAATGGATGGAAGAGAATAATGTAGTGGGGGAAATGCAAGGAGGTTTTAGGACAGATAGACGTCTAGGAGATAGTTTGTTTGTAGTTTCACAACTTATGGAGATGAGTAGGAATTCAGGTAGATCATTATATATGAGTTTTATAGTTGTAGAGAAAGCATATGATAGAGTGAATAGAAATAGATTATGGGTAAGGTTAGCCAATTTGGGAATGGATGAAGCTTTAGTAAATATTATTAAGAAATTATATGAAAATAATTATTATACTTACCAGTTAGAGGATATAGAATCAGTTAAAGTTAAAAATGGGATGGGATTAAGGCAAGGATGCCCTATGTCACCTATTTTGTTTTTGTTGTTTTTGAGTGAAATGGAGAAAGCAATAGAAAGACTAGGAAGAGGGGTAGAGATACCATTAATAAGTGGCAAGGGAGTATATATTTTGTCAGGTCTTTTTTTTGCAGATGATATCTTTTTGTGTGCAGAAAGAAGAGAAGATATGGAAATTATGTTGAGGACATGTGCAAGGGTGGCTAAAGAGATGGGGATTAAATTTAGTGAAGAAAAATCAAATATAATGATGGTTAATACTAGGGAAAGAGAAGATGTAGAATTTTTATTGGGGGATATAAAGTTAAGTGTGGTGGATAGATATAGGTATTTGGGAATCATCTTATGTAATCAGGAAAATTGCTTGGATGAATGGGAGAAAAAATTGATAAATGAAGCAAAGAAAAGAAAAGGTTTGGTAAAGAAACTAACATTATTTTCATATAATAAATATGATGTAGCTAGAATAGTATGGAAGGGAGTTGCAGTAGCAGGGTTAACATATGGTAATGATGCATTATGTGTTAGTAAAAGGGTTTTAGATTATTTAGAGAAAGTACAAAGGGAAGTAGGAAGACATGCATTAGATGCAGAGATGTGGACAGCAAAGGAGGCAATTCAAGGAGAAATGGGATGGTCAGGTTTTTATATGAGAGATGCAAAAAGTAAAATGAAAATGTTTGGTAGGTTGCAGTTTATGGATAGTAAAAGAATAGCAAAACGTCTTGCGTTGTTAGCCGAGAGGTATCGCAGCCGCCATGCAAGCAAGTAGTTGGTTGCAGACGGTTGTGGGTTCGCGTCCCGGCCAATGCTATGACATATGAAAAAAAAAAAAGAATAGCAAAAATAGTGTTCAATTGGGTTATGAGTAAAGGGCAGGTAACAAGATGGGTGAGAAAAGTAATGCAGTATGCGAAAGATTTGGATAAAGAATTTATATCAGTATACTTGTATAAAAGGTGGGATGAATGTGTTAGGAGGATTGTTGAGTGTTATAGTGATAAGGAATGTGATAAAAGAATAGAAGCATTAATAAAAAATAGGGAGTTGGAGAGATGGAGAACTAGTATGGAGGGTAAGAAGAGTTTAAATATATATAGAAGTAAACGAAATATTGGATGCGAGTTAATTTATGATAATAGTAAGGAAAGTAGTTTATTATTTAAGGCTCGAACGGGATCTTTAGCAACAAGAGAATATACATGAAAATGGAAAACCATGGATAATTTAGTGTGCAGATTGTGTAAGGAAGGTGTAGAAAATATTAGGCATCTGTTGATTGAATGTAAATGCTTGAAAGCAGAAAGGGTACAGATAATGAAGTTATGGGAGGATAGACATGAACAAAGTTACTATACAGAAAGTGAGTTATTAGTTTTTATGTTGGGTTTGCAAAGAGATAAGGGGGATTTAGATATAAAGGTCATAGAATTGACAAAGTTTATGTTGTGGAAATGGGATGGGGCAGAATATGGGAAGACTTAAGAGTGGTGAATGGAGAATAAAATGGCTAACAGGTTTATCTGGGCATAATTGCTGAGATATTCTTGACTTCGTTTAAGGAGAAGCCAAATACATCACATCACATTGATGTTTGATCATGTAAAATGTAGAATAACCACATGTTGTAATTCTTAAATATTTTTATCCTTCATTATATTTAAAAATTAATTCTTTTTAATGCTAAAATAAGCATTAATGAGTTCAAAAGGATTAGTTTTCTTTACACGAGTTTTTTTGCTCTCTGAAATTATGGGATGCTGTTAGGGTGGTTGACAAGTAACGGAAACCTCTAGGCACTTGATGAGATCATGTTTAGCCGAAATATCTTGTCTAACGTGAAGGATCTAGATGATTATTTTACTTTAGATAACATTTAATGATTTTAAACTTTAAAGTAGAGTGAAATAAAATCCATCGATTGTTTATTTGCATATATTGTTTTATTATATATATATTGTAGATATATGGCTCATTTCACATACATACATATTATATAATTAAATAAAATAAAAATTCTTTTATATATATAGATTTATGTGTATGTGTGTTATATGTGTAATATATAGTTGATAAATTAATAAGTGGTGAATGAATATAATGTTGTAAGAAATAATATTTTAATATGTTATTATTCTTATTAAATAATTAATATATTCAGTTATTTAGTTTTATTTCTGTAAAATAAAACATTAAGAAAGAAAGTGTAAAATAAGACGATCAGATTAGTAGATTAGGAGATTTAAAAAATGTACACGTGCAAAAGAGTGTGAAAGAATGAAAATGTCTGTATAAAAACAAAAATGCTTTTACACCTATTTCTAATAACTAGATTGCCAGCTTTATTGTTTGTGTTATCTGTGTCTAAGATTATTTTTATAAAAGGGGTGTTTTGATGTAATGAAATGTGATTATTAATTTTCTTGGAGAATCGCGATAGAACATCAACTTGTCAAACTCTGATTTTTTTGATCTTTTATCTCAAGATAAGATATGCAGGTGGTCATTTTCTTTCACCAAGATTCGCAATATAAATGAATGAAACAATATTCAGAACACAGTCAATTTTTTTTAATGTTGGGAAAAGGCAGTCAGTTTTTTTTAATGTTATGAAAAGAGAGTGAGCGATTTGATTTTTTTTTCACTCTTTAAAGGTTGAGGAAGAAAAAAATGAATCTTGTTTTAAAGTCAGTATAGACGAAGATGTGCGTATATATAAGTAATTCCCAGCAAGATTAAGAAAAGAAGGAAAAAAATGGAACAAAATTGAATTTATTGGAAGAAGTTATTAACAATTCTATGAAATGATATTAATATATTTTGCTGTGTATAATATAATGAATTTGCATTGCTAAAACCATTTTTTCTGCTTCCTGATTAATACAGAATGGGTTAAAATCACTGATCTGTCTATGGACTCATATACCAGTCAAATAATAACCAACAAAATGATCGAGTTTAAAACCAACCACTCAAGCTATTTGAAATGCTGCTTTTCTGGCTCTTGGTCCATTATAGGCTCATTACCTTTGGATGGAGGGAGAAGGGGAAGGAAGAGGAAAAGAAAATTGTATAAAGGCCTTATAACTAGGTTTGATTAAGCTATCAACCAAATTTTTGTTAAAATTTTCCCCATAGTCATCTAGAGTGTCTACAACAATTCTTTTAAAAATGGGAGAGACAAGCAAATCCACCAGTTCATACTTATCTAAAAGTATTTGAAATAACTCTTTTTGAAATGGTAGAGGGAAACCAGTCAACGAATTCAGTATTACCAAAAGTATCAGCAATAAATAATTTTAAAATTATGGAAACCAGCAAGTCAATTAATTCATGTTTATCTTAAAAGTATCTGCAAGAATTTTTTTTTTTTTTTAAATGGAGCAAAGACAAGCGGTCTGAAAATTCAAACTTGGGACATTTATAAAGAGTGAAAGTAATCGGGTAACTATGAACTTTCCTTAACAGATCTTTTATTATTGCTTATTAAAAGTAAACCTTAATTTATTGGTCAAAGCATTTTTTTTTCTTTGATACAGAAACATTAAAGGCTTGTTTATCGATAGTTATTCTCAATATCACATAACATAACACAAACACAGTTTAAATCTTTAAACTTAAATTTTCATTATTTTTTTATTATTTTTTTTATATTATATATTGTAATATTGAAATGTTTTTTTTTTATTGTTCTTCATTTGTTATGATAATGAGCAACCTATAAATATATGCATTTATAATGTGTTTTTTTTTTTATCTTGTTGCATATTAAAATTGATATAATGTATTTTATTTTATTTTGCTAAAAGGTTGCAAGAATATTTTTATATATGTAATTTATGTATTAATCTCTAATATAGGGGTATACATTTTAAACATATATGTTAACATTACCGAATGTGTGCATGTGTAACTGCTTATACAAACACGTCAAAAGAATAGGTTATACATAATGAGTTTAAATATGAGAAATTATAAAGCAAGGCTTACATATGAATGGAAGTGAAATAAAACACAGGTTACATATGAAATTTATTTTTATAATAAGTTAGGAAAGTCTTAAATAAACATTCCATGAAATATATATTTTTTAAATGTCATTTTAAGCCAGCTTATTTTAAAATTATCCAAAATGACGAACTTGTAGATAAAATTTTGTGTTAGTTTTGTATTGAATTAATGTAATAATAAGCCATTTATCTAATTAGTAAATTTGATTTTAAAGAAAGAAAGAGTAATAGTATTAATAAAATATAATTATATATCTTAATTGGTTTCCGAGTTCTTATTAAAAATATCGTTGTATTTTCTTCTATTAATTCTATCATTTTAATTGATCATCATCGTTCACAGATATTAAGAATCATCATTCGTAAATATTGAGCAATCACTTGCAAATATTAAGCGCTCGCAAAATGTTAAGTAAACTAGAATGTTGAATTACCTTTAAGTATTTAGGGATTAAGTTTGATAATAACCAAATTTTAGTAATGATAGTTCAACAATAGAAATCTAAAATTATGTTGTGTCCATGAGTTTTGATCATCTTCATCAAAGATGGATATATTATTGATTAAAACACTGTTTCAAATAATACTATACAAGAGTTATGATCGCCATCATCATTGATTACATAAATTATAACCAGTAAATCTAATGTTTAACATAATTAATATATTTAGTAAATAAGGATTTATAGAAAGTTGAATATCATGAATAGAGATTAGTGATCAGTCATCATCACTAGTATTATTAAATCCTAGTTTTAACTTATTAAAGTATTTTAGTAAATAACCATAAACTTCTAAATGCTAGTGAGTGTAATAATTAAATCCCAGTTTGACATAGGATGATTTTAAAAAGTGCTTATGAGTTTATAAAGATAAATTTATTGTTGTGAGTTTATTAATAAGCTATGGCTGGTATCATCATCACTATTATTATCATTATTATTATGATATTATCATCATCATTATTACTACCTTTATATTGTGATAAATAATCTAGTAAATGGCCATCAATATCAATAATGGTCTTCACGATGCTTGTTTAGAAGCCATTAATAGGATTATACTTGTCTGTTCATCAATATACGTAAATTTGAGCTAGCAATGTCTATAAGAGTCTTGATCTATATAAATTTTGTGATATGGGGATCTTATGATTTTATTGACATGGATAAAATATAAGAGTGTCATTTTTTTTCATTAGTCATCCAAGTCATGTGTGATAAAAATGTACCGAATGAGTTTGAACTCAGTACACTCTAAACAGATATCTAGATTCAAAACAATCTAGTGGCGCTCGTGGGAAAACACATATACTTAGCTAAACTGAATAAAAAATGATCCCATCCCTTTTCCAACCTATTAACTTTGTGTAATATGTTTTATAAGTTGTCATGAATAGCCCCAGTGTGTGTGTATGACCATGAATGGTCTTACATGGTTGGAAAGAAGAATAGGAAGGATTCTTTGTTAAAAGAACCTAGTATAGGAGATAAGCATAATGCACTCCAGGAATCTCAAAGTGGGTAATTTTATTCAGATGCTATATTTAATATTATTTTTATTTGATGACAAAGGCCAGTATGTTTTAGTGTTCAAATGACTTCCCCAATATCTAAATATCATTAAATCTTTAATGATGATAGTTTTAATTTTAATTTTTGTTATTTTAAGTATTGAGAAATGAGATTATTTATTTATTTCATTACTAATGTGACAGAATTAATGTTTAGGATAGTTGCAATCGGGCTATAATGTTATATTTACTTATTGAATTATAGCAACTATCATTTTATCATTCATCAATATATAGATTGTAATCAGTTATAAAGTAACAGCCTTTTATCAATTCATCTTTATTTATTCATACTGTTACCAATGACAGATTATAAATAGGCATATATTATAATAATTAATAATTGCTTCTAATTTTAATTCAGTTACAATATATATATATAATGATGAGTTAGAAGAAATTAACTACAAATATCTTGGTCAGATTATTACTACAAATTGAAACATAATGGATGAAATTAATCATAGAATTAAATTGGTTGGAGTGCTTTTGGTAGAAATAACTTAATATTAAAAAGAAATATGCCTATGTGTTTGAAAAGGAAGGTTTTTAATAAATGTGTGTTACAAGTTCTTAGTTACAGATCCGAGACTTGAACACTTAACAGAGGAGAAATGCAGAGACTTCAGACCACTGAGTGAAGTATGGAGAGATGTATGTTAGGAGTAACAAGAAAAGATTGAAAATGAAATACATGGGTGAGAGAACAAATAGGTGTTACTGACATCCTTGGAAGAATTAAGAGACTAAAGTGGAATTGAACTGGACATATTGATAGAAGAGATAATAATAGATGGACAGTTGAAATTTTAAATTGGTTCCAAGAGATTGAAAATTTTGACCTAGAAAGAGACCTCATGTGAAATGTATGGATGAAATAAGGAAATGTGCTAGGATAATGTGGAAAAGAGAGACTAGAGATTGGAGAAGATGTATTGAACTTAGAGAGATTTATCTTGCAGTGCATCGATAGTGATTGAAAATGATGATGATGATGATAATATATACGTATATCATTTCAAAATACCAGCTTAACTTTAACAGCACAAACACATATTAAATTATTCATTATTAATCTAAATGAATGCAATAATAATATTAATGTGTTTACGTTCTGAAATTATTCATACCTCTTCGAACCCGATATATATTTTATTTTTATATTAAAAATTAAATTCATCTAACCAGTAGAGATCAATGCACGATTTTCCCAAGTTATGTTTTAATACATTTCTTATTCCGAATAATTCTTAAATAAAATCGTAATTTCTTTATTTGAATTGCTAAATGGTATTGGTTTACTGAAATGCAATGGGATGATTGTTTATATTTTTCTGATGTCTTAAGTTATATGTCTAAATAAAGTTGAATGATTATGATCTTGTATATGTTATATCATCATCATCAACAACCATTATCAATCCACTACAGGATGAAGGTCTCTCCAAGTTCAATCCATCTTTTCCTATCTTTAGCTTCTCTTCTCCACATCACCCCTGCACACTTTCTTATTTCATCCATCCATCTCACATGTGGTCTCTTTCTGGGTCTTTTACAATCTCTTGGAATCACATTTAACATTTCAATTGTCCATCTATTATCATCTCTTCTAACAATATGTCCAGCTCAACTCCACTTCAGTCTTTTAATTTTTTCAATGAGGTCAGTAACACCTGTTTGTTCTCTTACCCATACCTTGTGTTTTCGATCCCTTCTTGTTACTCCCAACATGCATCTCTCCATACTTCTTTGAGTGGTCTGAAGTCTCTGTATTGCTCTTCTATTAAGTGTCCAAGTCTCAGATCCATAAGTAAAAACTGGCAAAACACATTTATTAAAAACCTTCCTTTTCAAACACATAGGCATATTTCCTTTTAGTATCAAGTTATTTCTACCAAAAGCACTCCAATCAAATTTAATTCTATGTTATATACCATATCTAAATACACCAATGAAATATCACATGACATGGGCTTAGACATTGCTGTTTTATGCCACCTAATGGGGATGTCAAATAGGACAGCATTGGATAAAGATTTATTAAGCACTATCATCTGGCATCTATTATTTACTAAAGCTCACACTAGGTGGCATAGGTATATTCATTAAATTCTTCAGCTGGAGTTCATCGGATGACAACAGTAATTTATTATCGAATTTTGCTTAAAACATTTCTTAACCAAATTATTAATACAGCAGTAGTTTATATAGAATTATAATTGGGAATTTGCATATAATAACTATATGTGAGAGTGACTGATGAAATAAGGAAGTTTGGTGGTGTGATGTGGAGAAAAGAGGCCATGGTTCCAAAGATTAAACCCAGAGAAACTTTTATCTTCTAGTGGATTAATAATAGCTGGAAAGGATGATACTAGAAGGCATTTTGCAATAAACACAATTCAGAAAACAATACACCATGTTTCTCTAAAAATAAGACCTAACCAAAAAATAAACCCTAGCATAATTTTTGAAGATACTTAGAATATAATCCCTACTCCAAATATAAGCCTTAGTTAAGATCAGCAGTCCAATAGATGATTTTGGTTTGCCTTTTGAAACATGCAATGAATGTATTGGATTATAAAGTAATGAATGTATAAATAAACAATATTATTTGTATTAATGCATAAAGTCATTTGCATAAATTTGCATTGCAGTTAACAACTTTCTTCAGTTACAATATGGGCTATGACTATGAGGGCTGTGTCCCTTGGAAGCACTCAGCCAAACTTATGCATATTTATTATTTTGTATTATTGTAATATATAAAGAATTTCGAAAAATTCAGCTTTGTGTGTGTATGCGTTGTTAGCGCAAATCATCATTTAATGCTTTAATATATAGAGTATATGAGCACAGACTTTCACATGACCCACCACTCTCCACACTATCTCATAACACTGATACACTTGAACACATATATGTTGAAAAGATAAATTATCACCAATATACATATTTCATGCTAAACCAGCATCTTCAGTTGGTCCAGATTACCATCTCTACACATATATGCTATAAGTGCTCAGATATATATTAAGATAGCCAATCCTCATACTTTAATGGACAGGCTTCAATCTTTTCTACACTCCAGCTCTTCAACCGTCCATCCAATGGATAATCTGATGATGGAATGCTCAGGTCAACATGGGTGTGACAAGAATCTCAGCCTCAGGGTGGCCTTTGAGCATTCCATCATCAGATTTTCAATTGGATGGACAGATGAAGAGTTGGAATGTGGAGTAGATTGAAGCCTGTCCATTAAAGTATGAGGATTGGCTATCTTAATATATATCTGAGCACTTATTGCATATATGTGTAGAGATGGTAATCTGGACCAACTAATGATTGCTGGCTTAGCATGAAATACATATATTGGTGATTATTTATCTTTTCAACATATATGTGTTCAGGTGTATCAGTGTTATGAGATAGTGTGGAGATTGGTGGGTCATGTGAAAGTCTGTGCTCATATACCCTATATATTTCTTATATTAAATCAGATCCTTTTTCTCCTAAAGAAAAGTTTTTTTAAAAAAATACCCAAACAGGGTTATTACAACTAATTTGGAAAGTGTTTACAATTCGCGTACTTGATAATGCTTGTCTAGCAAGTCTCCAATTAACATTTTGTTTAAAGTTGTAATTATAAATTTATTAAATGCACATTGATTACGTAAGTAATATTTACTGAGGCTATAACCTCAATATGCGTGTAAAATGCGATAGTAGGGACCTCTACAGGTGTTTTAACCACAAGTGTAAGCTTGTGGTTAAAACACCTGTAGAGGTCCCTACTATCGCATTTAACCTCTTTTCTTCCATAGCGTAAGCTTGTGGTTAAAACACCTGTAGAGGTCCCTACTATCGCATTTTACACGCATTTTGTTTAAAGGTAAATTTAAACCGAATAATATTCTGATCACCAGATAAGATGAGTGCAAAAAGTAAAAACCATTCTGACAAATGAAGAAAGATATTGGAGGGGGGGGGCTCCCAATGTAAGGAGAATCACAGCTTTCTGTGAAGGGAAGATTTCTGTACATGAAAAATAAGACATCCTCTGAAAATAAGCCCTCAGTATCTTTCAAAGCAAAAATTAATGTAAGACTGAGTCGTATTTTCGGGGAAAGACGGTAAACAAATAATTAATACTTGTACATTGTGTTTATTGCAAAATATGTTTTGTGCACAATTGCAGTCATTTTAAATTAAAAAAGTTAAAATGTATTTGCAGTTGATATTTGACATATTATGAAACATAGTACAATAAAATGCAAAATAGTTATTTCTGATGAAGGCTGTAGATTTAGTTGAAACAGGATTTTTTTTAAAAAAATGCAAAAAGGAGGAAATATTAAATTAAGCAATCAATAATTAGTAAGGTACTTTTTTATATACATATAGGACCCTATTAAAGTACTTAGTACATGTGGGAGAACCCTAAGCAACTTTTTCTAGTTTTTTAGAACATCATATAGGCATATTAAATAAAACTTGGAGTAGATGATTTGATAAGGGTATCTGTTATTTTATTCCATTGCTCAAAGAGTCTTTAAAGTTCGATTTGATAGTGTACCTGATAGAAAATGTGTAAGTCCATGACATTTATTTGGAATATGTAACTATAAATGTTTTTACAGTAATTAAAAATATATTTCCTAATCAATTTCTTTTACATGTTTTTTTTTTCATGTGCAAATTACACTAATCTGATGTTTCGATCATTCAGCACTCTTCTTCAAAGACGTAAATGGAAAGTTATTCATTGTTATTTAATTTGTTTGCATATATATGTTCATATGCTTTACATTCTTCTTCAAAGATGTAAACAGAAAGTTATACATGTTTGTGTATGTATATGTGTATGCTTTATAAAGCGGTTTTTATTTCTTTTTTAATTTAGTCAATGCATTTTCAAGTAAAAATTAATATTACATTGTGTATTCATAATAATATTTTATAATACTTGATACATTTTACAAGCACAGAATTTAGATTGTAACTATATAGAAGGCAATCAACCCTTCTTATAAGTGCCATTAAACATTGGTGTTTAATCTGCAAGGTATTCTCACTCTAGCCACAAGATAAAGACTTTAAGGAAATAAGAGTGGCTGGCTTTCTTTCCGAACTCAAATATTATTATATGAACCAATCTTAAGTGTCTAGAAGTGAGAGCGGGAATATATAAATCATTATAAATCCATTTTTTATTTAAATACTCCTATTAGTACTATTGTCTTCTATGTAGTTAATAATTTATAAATAACACAACTAATTTTTTGTTTAGGTCTGTGAAGAAGATTGTTGAATGATTGAAATATCAGATTAATTACTAAAATTTCAACATTGTGAAAAATTAAGATTAAAAAGAATAGGTTTATGAAACATTGAATAATGTGTAATGTTAATAGAAGGGAGAAGTCTATGCATAAAGTACCATAAGCAAGCGAGAATTTTTTGGGTCAATATTTTTTATAGCTATTGTGCAAGTCATTTTTGATTGTTATGAATGGTTTGTGGAAATATTTAATAAGAATACTAATTGGGAATTTAATTATTTTTATGCAAGATATTTGAACCAATCTGAAATTTGTTTATTAAGCTAAATCTTTGAAACGATAGCGACTATAGTGAGCTCTAAAATCATATTGGCATTGAAGGTCCTTTGCAATACTTTACTGTAGCTAATTTCTTAATAAATATTAGAAAATTAATTACTTATACTATTGGCTAATGTGTTCTCATTCTTACAAGAGTTAAAACAGGCAAAACTCTCCCTACAGTAGTGCCACTCAGTGCAAGCCAAAGAAATGGTTATCATGTGATGTTTAGTGGTTCTTACAAGAGTTGCGCTTTATTAGACAGAGATCCCAGAGAATCTTAACTTTTATTAGTGGTAGTAACGATTCTTGCTACTAGGGTTCGCTTGTGAACATCATTACTATTATTAGCTGATTTTTGTCTTTTATCGGCCTTTTTTAATTTCTAACAGTAATGATAACAAATTAAGGATTTTAAGATATGTTTTAATAATATTGTTTCTTTGTCAATGTGATGAATGTTAGTAGTATAAAGTAAAATAAAAAACAGTAGTTGTGAAATAGTGGTATTTTTTAGCTTGATTAACAATGCAATAAACCATCTTAATCAAAAAAGTTCATGTCAGTGTTTGAAAATAATTGATTGATACAGAAATTTATTCACCTTATATAGCAGTGGCATGATTGTTTTTACTACTAATGGTGTATCCTTCCAGGACATTTGATATTAAAATTAGTTGTTAAATAGAAATGTGTATTAAGTTCAGTTTTATTTCCCACTTTCAGCTCTGATTATAGTCTGCTTCATGGTTCAGACAAGTCTCAAGGTATGATGCAAAATTTTGACATTTTTAAAAAAAATTTCAAAACAAGAGGCTTTTTAATGCCTAGACTGCAGGATGTTGATAGTTTTGTTTCTTCTGTCAATTTGAAGAGACTATTTGAATATAAATTGTAAAAATTTGAATTTAATAATTAACGTTCAGAAAATTTAGGTGCTTTATCAGTCATTGTTGGAATAAAAAAAAGCATAACTTTGACAGATAACAAGCATGAGCTTTTAAGGTTTCATTTGTTGATTGAATGGTTAACAATGTGAATTACCTTAAATAGCTTTCCTCATAAAAATATGGGCTAGGATGTTGACATGCAGCACAGACATTCAACAGGGGATTTCCATATTGGTAAAGTTAAAAGATAATGAGATTCATTATAGCAATAGAATAATTCAATTAACTTTTCTGACAAATATATGGTATGGAAGAGATATATAGATCTGTTACTGATATAATACAAAGGCACTGGAAAAAAATTTATTTAAAGATAGTCTGTAATATTCTAAAAATATGATATAAGACCAATTAATATGATTTTCAGTTTGATGATGATATTTAATGTTCACCTGTAAAATATGTCTTCATTAATGCAAAATGGCTGAGAATAGAATACAATTGAGAACTTCAATTAAGCAAATATCAGTCTTTGAGTAAAGAAAGTTTTTTTGAGAAGAGATTGAAAGATATCATTGCAAGATATGAAATAAATAATCAAAAGATATCAAATAAACATTTTAACTAGTTAAAATAGTTTAGAGCAAAAATCATAGGAAAACATATCCCATGATCATTTTCAACTATTATCGATCCACTGCAGGAGGAAGGTCTCTCCAAGTTCAGTTCATCTTTTCTGATCTCTTGCCTTTCTTCTCCACATTACCTCAGCACACTTCCTTATTTAGTCCATCCATCTCACATGTGGTCTCTTTCTAGGTCTTTTATGATCTTTTAGAATCCAGTGTAAAATTTCAACTATTCATCTATTATCATCACTTTTAGCAATATGTCCAGCCCAACTCCATTTCAGTCTCTTAACTTTTTGATTGATGTCAGTTATACCTGTTTGTTCTCTCACTCATGTATTTTGTTTTCAATCTCTTCATGTTACTCCTAACATATACACCTGGGTCTCGTTTTATGCAGTAGATAGGTTCCTCAGAAAATGTGCACAAAACAAATTGCACAAAAATAGTTTTAACTTATCTTGAAAAATGGGGGATAAGTTCTGTAATTTTCAGAAATCGTACAAAAGCAAAGCAACAGGGAAAAATTACTTTAAAATTCACATTAAAAAAATAAAGAAAGGGGATAGGTTCTGTAATTTTCAGAAATCGTACAAAAGCAAAGCAACAGGGAAAAATTACTTTAAAATTCACATTAAAAAAATAAAGAAATAAAGTATGACTAATAAAAAATTTCAAATATTTGAAAAAAATTAATACAAGACAAACTTTTTTTTATTAACTACAGTATTTAATTTTATATTTTTTCATACATATTTTAATCATTACTGCTATTTGATAATAAGCTTCGTTTGTGAACTGATAAGAAATCAGATTCATGATGTGATGTACAACTAGCGCCACTTTCATTCTTGTGCTTGAAAACAGAAAGGGCACATATAATGAAGTTATGGAAGAATAAATATGAAAAAAGTGATTATACAGAAAGTGGATTATATATAAGGGGGATTTAGATATAAAGGCCATAGAGTTGACAATGATTATGTTGTGGAAATGGGATGGAGCAGAATATGGGAAAACTTAGACTGGTGAATGGAAAATAAAGGGGCTAACAGATTTCTCTAGGCATAATTGTTGAGAGCTTCTTGACTCCATTTAAGGAGCCACAGTACATCACATATTAATGGTTTTCTGTTTCTACATTAAAAAATTATCATTAGAAAGATTATTTTCAGTTTAAAAAATCAATAAAATCTTTGTTATTTATTTTAACAATCTAAAAAATTATTTCTGTTATATCTAACAAAATACGATTTAAAAGTTTAAAATTTTTGAATATTTATTGTGATATTTTTATACATAAGTATAATCTATTATTATTATTTACTCATTAGTATAAGTAGGTTATTTACATAGAAGCTAAGATTCTAAATACAGCTTCAGGCCATATTCATGTTATCTGCTAATATAACATATTTTTGAAGAAAAAAAAAGTATTTCAAGTCAAAATAAGTTATTAATAAATTTAAATTTCTTGATATCTAATAAATATAGTGAAATATGAAAGATATTCAGAAGAAACATGAATCACATAACTTCAAAATTGCATTAAAATAATCCGCATAAAACGAGACCCAGGTATATCTTTCCATACTTCATTGAGTAGTCTGAAGTCTCTGTATTGCTCTTTTGTTAAGTTTTCAAGTCTCAAATCCATAAGTGGGAACTCGTAAGACACATTTATTAAAAACTTTCATTTCCAAGCACATAGGCATATTTCTTTTAATAATAAGTTATTTCAATCAAAAGCACTGTAATATATATATATATATTGTAACAATCAAATCATTATTATCACCGCTCCAAAAGTTGAAGCACCAAAGTTGTAACCAACAAAATAATTAAGTGAAGAAAACGCACTTGCAGTTGCGATTCCCGATAGAGATAAAAAAGAAAGAGTGTGGCTACACTAAATCTCTCTTACTTCGACTCACAATTATTCTACAGTCAAATAAAATTATAAATATTTAATGAAAATAATTTTTCAGGGTTTTAAATAATAATCTGTACACTTTTACTCTTGGTTTTTTTTTAACAACAAAATCTTTACAACTATGGGTTCTTATTAATCTGTATGTTAAAACTATGGCTAGCAAAATTAAATAAAAGGTTGACTAATAATTTATCTCAAGGTTAAAGTAATAAATTCATGGATGTCAAATGTGTTTATGTATTCCTGGATATGATAGTATAAAAGATTTATGTACACCACATCCAATGATATTTACATTTCACGTAGCTTACTACAATAATGATATATTCAATCCAGTAGAATTTTTATATGTAAATTTATATTTTTAATATGATCTTTAATATAGTAAATGTAAATCAAATTATATTTATTCAAGAATGATAAAGGGAAATATTGAAATTAACAATTATTTTATTGCATAAGATAAAAATCAAGAACAAATAATGACGGACGATAGTAAAAATTATATAACACATTTTAATAAAATATTACTGTATATTGCCCAACTAATTCGAACTCAGAATATGTCAGATGTTTTATTATACTATGTTGTGAGACAATCACATTTATAGGAAGGGGCTGTATTAATATTTCATAAGGTAATCCTCAATTTAATATTGGAGTATTAGTGAATATTATGACCATAAAATTTAAATATTGTATGAACATTCTAAATTTTACCAACCAATCAAATGTTTATAAACTTCATTTACAAATAATGGAGAAATTTTCACTCTTTTAAAATAAGCAAATATAAATCATTGCTTACCACAGTGGGCTTATTTGTTTTTGCCTTAAGATCCCTTTCTGGGTTCAGTTTCGGGCTTTGCTACTTCATCAGCACAAAGTACTCTTAAATCATTAGGCTGCTTTAGTATACACCTAGATGACAAAAAAAAAAAAAACAAGTATGAGTGGTATATACAGATTTCTTTTAGACTTACATGTCTACATAAGGGTAACTTCACTTAATTTGAGGTAAAAAGAACTCATAAGTATTATGAATATTGGGCAAGAACCGTTTAATATAAATTTAATAACTTCTAACATTTGTATAATCCAATCCACACATAAAATTACACCTAATCCCATTCAAACTTTCACTAATATCTTTTATCTGAATAATAAAATATATATAGAAGCAAAACTCTCCTACATTTAGTGCCATTCAGTACAAGCCAGAGTAATCAATGGATGCAAGAAGGCTTGTGCATAAAATCCCTATCTTTATTCATGTTTACAAAACATTGTAATATGACTTAACTAATAAAGTAGAAAGCAAACATTATATCAAATCCATCTGTTTTATGGAATAATTCATTTCATTTTCAAAATATCCATTCTGGAATAGTATAAAAATATGAAAATTCCTTTTTATCTGATTATCAATCAAAATGTGATCCATTTTTAAAATCATTGATGACTTGGTCATTCATCATATCCTATATTCATTTGGATGATCCATAATAATATAAGTAACATTTAAAATAGATCTTGATAATTCATTATCTTTTTTGAATATTATTCACTTATGTGCACAGTTTAATTCCTTTCACAAATTTTATTTTATCCAAAATTTTTGGTGTGCATCATTTTATTAATTTGTTGATCTTTAATCCATTAGATTAATAATTATGATCGATCACTGATAAAGCAAAGTTTATTATTCATTAGCAAGAACGATCTTTCATTTTTAAATCAAAATTCATTTCTGCAGTAGCAAGTTGGTATGAAGCGTATTGATATTAAAAATACTATTATTTTAAAAATATTTTTTCTTTTATAACTGAAGATGAGATCAAATTTATATTCTTGATACTTACAAATATCCTTTGTATAGTGAAAAAACCAATTATTTTTATAATATCTTATGGGAAAATACGGCCAGCAACTTGTTTTAAATTTAGAAATACAATTCTTCCAAAATATATCAGTTATTAATCATTATTATTTAATTGAAGAAAGTTCAGTGATTTGTTAATAATGAGACAGCAATTCCACCAATCAATTTGTCTATTTTATATCAGCAGTTGACTATAACAAATGAGATTGCTTGATATAAAAAATTCATGAATTGAATCAGTAGTAACTTCTGGGTATTTGTTGTGATCTATCTCTCTTCCAGGATGGTGAGAAGTCGAATGCTCAGCAAGACATCTGCCTAGTTAAGACTTCAGCCTGCCATCTGATTGATCAAAAACAAAATTGCTATTCAAAATTTAGCACTGGTTGAAGTCTACAAGGACTGAAAAATTTTCTAGACTAATTTTCTTACAACTTTCCTTTTATACTGATGATCACATGATGTATAGGTGTCTCAATATTCTCCATCATGCACTGGGGTTTCTGGGTTTTTCCAGGAAGGTTGCCATCGTTTCTACCATTCAAAATATCAGATTTTGTAAAACAAAAGCTTCCATTTCTGGAAAAGTCACACTTCTAAATATGATGGTGTTGGCCAAGATAAATTACTATCTTCCTGTGATTAAACCCACCAAACGCTTCATATTGAGGATTGTGTCACTATATTCTGGGTTGTTCTGGAGAAAAAAAGCAGTAGCAATAAGCTACAGATGGATGCTATAGCCCAGGGCCATTAATGGAATGGGTCTTCATGACATATCTACCTTATAGTTCCAAAAGTCTTATAATTTTTTCCATAAATTAAAAATTAATCAAGAGAATGAAGAAATCCCTAAACTCATTATTCCAACGGTCTGGCCTCCACCAACATGGCTAAGAAACTGACTGGATCTTCAATTAAATGACCTCATAAAATGGATAACAATTGATAAAGACACATTCCAAAACAAGTTAAAATACTGGCAGGCCTTCAGTATGAAGTTCACTGAATTAAAAGGTCACCTCTCTAGTCTAGGCCTCTCGAATGATAAATTAATAAAGAAATTCAAAAGATGGATCTTGGAATCCAAATATCTGGATTATCTAATAAAAATCAATGTCAATGCATTACCTACTAATGAGTTTTTGTTTAATAAAAGAGGGTACTTGCGAATTGAATCAATCTGCACAATTTGTAAAAGAGAAAATGAAACCATAAACCATTTCAGGTTTGGATGTATTCAGCTAATGCAGTTCAAAAAAACATTAATGAGTTGGATCAAAGTAGATAAAGCTAAATTATCTAATCTGAAAGACAGTATCAGAAAGGGATCATACCCAGAAATTAGACACGTTAATTTTAGATCATTTGATATGGCTTACTAGATGTAAGCTAGTGTTTAATCCTGATAAATTTGATCCTATTGCCTTCATGCAGAAAAAATTAAACTGACAAAAACAAAAGATGAACTGATAACCCCTGAGATCATTTTCTCTATGACATGGAACATGTTGAATTTAGACTCACCATGTCCCCAATCAATGGTAGGACATTCCTAAAAGGAGAACGAGCAGAATAAAAGGCTAAAGTCAAGCAATTCCAAATGAAGGAAAATGAAACCATATCAAACAAAATATAGTTCCCAAAGATCTACACAGAAACTGCGCCAATGGCAAAGAAATAAAGAGACAGATGATTAAAAGATAACATGATCAGCCTGGACAATTAAATTTAATTAATCGACAATTTTCTGAAAATAGTACCGAAAGCGTATGTATTTTCTTTATACAAAATTTGGAAGTCTATATTATAAAAATCAGCTTATAAAGCTATTCAAAAAATACTTTACGATTATTAAATTTCTTATAAATGTTGATATGAGACTATTGGAGTGTTATAATGATTATATTTTATACTCTTTAACTGATTGAAAGTGATAAATACATTTGCTTAACTATAAAAACCAAATTAATCAAAGCCAATAAAATTTTTATAGTCTTAAAATCCGAAATAACCAATTTACATTGTAACTATAAGATTACAAGATACATACAGAAATTCTGATATATATGTATAATTTTCTTCTATTGTACTATTTTTTTATGATAAATGCTATAAGAGGAAGCATTCAAATCTTTATCTATGATTGAGTCCATCCCCAGACTTGTTTCGAGCTATGGCTCTCTTCAGTGAGGAGCTAGGACATCAGATTCTAACTATTGATGCCAACCATTTCAGATAAATGCATGTATGATTGCTAACTAATCATTTATTAGACTGTAGACAATGCTCCTTCATATTAATCTACAAAGCAGAGGAAATGAATTGTTTCCAGTTCCACTATCTTAAATGGATGTCAGACAAATCACCAAAATTTTGTAGGGCTGATATGTTACTTCAACATTTATCTTTGCAAAACCTCAATATAATTAGCTCATACTTTTAGATCATAATGTGAATATAATAAGTTCTGTTAATTTTAACACTTCTGCAAATACACAACAGCTATTAAAATTGGAGTTGATTAGATCAAGGCTTTTCTAATATAACTACAAAATATTAATGATTAACTGCCACCTATATAAGATCATGGGACTGGATGAAAAGGATTCAATTTTTATCCAGTTTGTAGATTTAATATGAGATGGCATTATATGCAAATTTGCTAAAATGAATTTTTAAGAAAATTTGCATGCCGAATCATTTGGATGAAGCAGATCTTCTATATAGCATCATATTTTATTCTTTTTACTATCTACTATTAGTCTGAAATTTAAAAAAAAAGATGGCTGCTAGATGGAAATGCATTAGATATAAAAAATCCAAATGCACTGGCATCAAGTCCAAGACTCTCAGTGATGAAAACTATAAGTTAAAAACTAGTCTAGGATGTGAGTAGGATAACACTGGATATGAATTTAATGAGCAATATCAAAATATCTATTAGTTAAGCTTGCAATAGGTGGCAGCAGTGGGGTGGAATAAGTGGGGAGGGAAGGGGGGGGGGGGGGGGGGGGAGGTTTAGCAGAGTGGAAAAATTTAAGAGAAGAAGAATATTTTGGAACAGTTGGTATGGAGGGTATAAATAGAAAAGAAAAAGAAAAAGGGGTGGTGGTATAGGTGTATATCAAAAAATATTTAAATATTGTTAAATGTCAAGAACACTTGTGGTTTGAAATAAGGTTGGGTAGACAAGAATGGATGGTGGCTAAGTTTATATAGCTACTGGAGATAGTCAAATTATATTGGAGTGGAATAGTAAATATATGAATGTTTAGTTAAGGATATACAAAGTTTTAAAGAAAAGGGAAAGAGAATAATGGTTATAGGGGATATGAATGGAATATTGAAGAAATTGATGATGTAGATAATAAAAATGGACAGTTTTGAAGAATTTTTGTCAGAAAGTGAATTTGAGTATTGGAAATTTATTAAATATTTATGAGGGAAATAACTGGTCGAAATAATATATTTCACAAATAGATTATGTATTGGTAGAGAAAGAGGGAATAAATAAAATAGGAAAATTAAGGTATTTGATAATGAAGAAAAAGTATGACTAGTGATCATATTTCATTGTAATTGAAATGGTTAGTATGTGATGGAGAATAGAAATAAAAGTAGAAATAATAGTGAAAGATGTGGATGGAGAGTAAATGATAAGAATAAGTTGGAAGAGTATAAAATAAAGTTGAAGAAATAATGGAAGAGTGGGTTGGGGATGAGTATAAGGATTGGTGTAAGGAAGTAGAAAAAGTGAAATAGGGTTTTAGGTGAGAATATTGAAAAGAATAAAAGTAATAAAAAAATTAAAATTAGTAAAAGTGTAAAAGAAAGGAAAGAAGCATGTAGAGAATATAAGTGTGCTATTAAGAATAAGGAAAGTAAAAAAGATATTAATGCTAAATGGGAAAAGTACTTAGAAAAGAAGAAGTTGGCTAAAATAGATATTTATAGAGAGAGAATGAAATTGAATAGTAAATTGTTGGAGGATATTAATAAAAGTGGAAGAGATGGGTAAAAATTTTGGAATTATATTAAAAGGAGAATGTGGGGGGAGAGTTAGATACAGATGATGAGAGAATTGAGGAGTTCTAGAGAAGATTTAGAGAGAATCTTAAATAGTTATGTAGTGAATATAGAAAAGATGTTAAATGTGAATGATAGAATATTAGAAAATATGAAAGAATATAGTAATGGGAATATTAGTTTTTCAGAAAATGAACTAAATGAGGTAGAGAAGAAATTGAAAAGTGGGAAGGCAAGAGGTTTAGATGGATGGGCAGCAGAGATGGTAATGAATTTAGGATATAGGGCAAAAGTAAAGTTATTATCCTGTTTTAATAAAATCGGCACAGAATAGAGTTTTCCCAAGTAGTTGGAGTAATCCAAGAGTAAGGTTATTATTTAAAGGAAAGGGTAAGGATCATAGAAAGTTGAATAATTATAGACCGATAGGGTAACATCAGTTTTATATAAAGTTTTCTCAGATATGGTGGCTAGTAAAGTTGTAAAATGGATGGAAGGGAATAATGTAGTGGGTGAAATGCAAGGAGGTTTTAGATTAGATAGGCGATAGGAGATAATTTATTTGTAGTTACATAACTTATGGATATGAGTAGGAATGCAGATAAACAGTTATATATGAGTTTTATAGGTATAGAGAAGGCATATGATAGAGTAAATAGAAATAGATTATGGATAAGTTTAGCAAATTTGGGAATGGATGAAGCTTTAATAGATATTATTAAGAAATTATATGAAAATAATTATTATATATATCAATTAGAGAATATAGAATCAATTAAAGTTAAAAATGGTGTGGGACTAAGGCAAGGATGCCCTATGTCACCTATTTTGTTTGTGTTGTATTTGAGTGAAATGGAAAGAGCAATAGAAAGATTAGGAAGAGGGATAGAGATACCGTTAATAGGTAGTAAGGGAGTATATATTTTGTCAGGTCTTTTTTTGCAGATGATATATTTTTGTGTGCAGAAAAAGAGAAGATATGGAAGTTATGTTGAGGACATGTGCAAGGGTGGGTAAAGAGATGGGGATTAAATTTAGTGAAGAAAAATCAAATATAATGATGGTTAATACTGAGGAAAGAGAAGATGTAGAATTTTTATTGGGAGATATTAAGTTAAGTGTGGTGAATAGATATAGTTATTTGGGAATTATTTTAAGTAATCAAAAAAATTATTTGGATGAATGGGAGAAAAAAATTGATAAATGAAGCAAAGAAAAGAAAGGGATTGATAAAGAAATTAATAGTGTTTTCATATAATAAATATGATGTAGCTAGAATTATATGGAAAGGAGTTGCAGTAGCAGGGTTAACATATGGTAATGATGCATTATATGTTAGTAAAAAGATATTAGATTATTTAGAAAAAACTCAAAGGGAAGTAGGAAGACATGCATTGGATGCAGAAGTATGGACAGCAAGGGAGGCAATTCAAGGAGAAATGGGATGGTCAAGTTTTCTATGAGAGATGCAAAAAGTAAAATGAAAATGTTTGGTAGATTGCAGTTTATGGATAATAAAAGAATAGCTAAAATAGTATTTAATTGGGTTATGAGTAAAGGGCAGGTAACAAGATGGGTGAGAAAGGTAATGCGCTATGCAAAAGATTTGGATAAAGAATTTATATCAGTATATTTGTACAAAAGATGGGATGATTGTGTTAAGAGGATTATTGAGTGTTATAGTAGTAAGGAATGGGATAAAAGAATAGATTTATTAATAAAGACTAGGGAGTTAGAGAGATGGAGAAATAGTATGGAGAGTAAAAAGAGTTTAAATATATATAGAAATAAACAGAATATTAGGTGTGAGTTAATATATGATAATAGTAAGGAAAGTAGTTTATTGTTTAAGGCTCGAACAGGATCTTTAGCTACAAAAGAATATACATGTAAATGGAAAATATGGATGATTTATTTTGTAAATTATGTAAGGAAGGAATTGAAAATATTAGGCATTTGTTAATTGAATGTAAATGTTTGAAAAAGAAAGGGTACTATAATGAAGTTGTGGAAAAATAAATATGAAAAGAGTGATTATACAGAAAGTGAATTATTGGTTTTTATGCTAGGTTTGGGAAAAGATAAGGGGGATTTAGATATAAAGGTTATAGAGTTGACAAAAATTATGTTGTGGAAATGGGATAGAGCATATTGTGGGTAAATTTAGAGTGGGGAATGTAAAAGAAAGTGGCTAACAGGTTTATCTGGGCTTAATTGCTGAGATATTCTTGACTTCGTTTAAGGAGAAGCCATAATACATCACATCACATCACATCAAAGTATTGTGATGGATTTTTTTTACTTTTCAGGATAATGTGCAAAAGTTTCCACTTCCTTTCTGCATTACATTTCAGTGGTAAATAGAAAATAATGTTTTTTTTCACATGATTTTTTATGCATATGCTTAACCTATGCTTTTGGATGCAGTTCTCTTTAATGTACTCCAGAGAGCCATAATCAACCCTTAAGCTATCAACAAATTCAACCTGTAGTCAAGGCAACCTTCTTTAATAATAAAGGTGGTATCACCTTTATCTATGGTCTGATATGTTTATACAGACACTGAAGCCTGCAACATTGATCAAGATATGTGAGATTAATAATGCAAAGAAGTTTTAAAAAACCTCATTAATCAGGCAAATATAACCTGTTCTGAAAGCAGACTAATAAATAGTCAATTATAACTTCCAGATTCTTAAAACAGACTAATAAATATTCATTTATAACAATTCCATAAGCCAATTACTCAAAGCTTTAATAGGTGTGTAAATTAGATGATAACAATCAATCCTTAAACTATCAACAATCTCAACCTGTAGTCAAGGCAACCTGCTTTAATAATAAAGGTGGTGCTATTTTTATCTATAGTCTGATATCTTTATATAGACACTAAAGATTGCAACTTGATGAAGGAGTGTGAAATTAATAATGCAAAGAAGTTTAAACAAACCTCTTTAATCAGACAAATATAACCTGTTTTGAAAGCAGCCAAGTAAATAGTATAATTCCCTGGTCAACCAATCTTTAAGGTCTATATAAACATATCAGAACATAGATAAAGATGGTTCCAACTTCATTGTTAAAGCAGGTTGCCTTGACTACAGATTGAGATTAGTGATAGCTTAAGGGTTGATTATTATCATCTACATTTATAAACCAATTAAAGCCATTTATTGGAAACTTAAGTAATGAATGAATACTTAATGGGAGTTTATCCACACCTCCAAATTAATTTTTGGCTTATGACTTTCATCGGTGAGGATTTTGCATTCAAAACTGGAACTGTAGCTTTTACTACACATCTAGTAGCCTCTTTTAACTTTTTTTTATCAAGTTAATGGTTAAAATTATAAAGCCCTAAAGATGTAAACTTAATTTGTAAGTCTAAAATTATTCTGGAGATATGGATATATTAAAGGTATCCTCAAATGATGATTGATTGATTACTCTCGAGATTACAAAATATAGTCCTGTAATAAAGCAAAAAGAATCGCTCCTAAAAGTATTTTTATATAATCCCGAGCCTTATTAATGTTGTCGTTTTGCACTATTATTGTTGCAAAAGGTTTTTGCTTCTTGGCTAATTATGAGTTTTAACTTGTCCAGTTTGGGTAACTTTATTCCTAGCTTGTTTCTTTATCATGGGTATTGTAGAATGCTATTTCATTTCATATGGGCAAACCGAAGTTAGATTTGCTTTTACAAATTAGACAAGGAATCTTTGCTTACCAGCAGGATCTATTATTGCAAATTACTGCACTATATATGCTTGTTTTATATATATATATATAAAATAATATCATAAAAGAATTGTTACTTAAATAAATTTTAGAGTTTTGAATGGGAGAAAACATATAGCCGGGAATTTCTATAATTATTAGTAAAATGTATGTCAATTAAGTTCAGTGCCCAAAGATGATATATGGTAGCTAAGCAGTAAGATTCCATAAACAAATATTTGTATTTGGTCACCATTTGTCAAAGTTTGTCATTGCACGTTTATCTTCGAAATGCAATTTTTTTCCTATTATCTCTGTTTTAAAGCTTATTGTTAAACTGGTAAAAGTAAGAAGAATTGTTTTATTTAGTAAAACTTGTAGAAAAAAGTGCACATACATTTTAAGGGTCAAAAAATTTCCAGCTGCTACTTGTATTAAATTAATTAAATGTTTAACTCGTGTTATTGCTCAGCTGCAGAATGAATGAAAATGAAGCTAATTATGCTTATGATGGTAATGGATTTTTCCATCTTACTTTTGCCACACGCTTTAGAATGCAATGATAGTTTCCAGATGGCAGTGCTTAATTCCTATCTTATGCTTTCCTATCAAAAATCCACAGAGTAGTTTCAAACTTAGATTTTATCAGTAAATAACTGTGGATCTTGGAACAGGGCAACTGGACCTTAAGATCTAATGCATCGTACCTCCAGCTTCCATTATTTATCTCCATCAGCTCAAACTGAAAAACCTAAATGTTTTCACTCTTAACCAACTTGCTTATATAATCATATAGATCTGAAACCAGTTAAATTTCTGTATATTATGATGTTCTTAGTTTTTTAATAACTAAAGTCCTCTCTATCCCATGGTCAAAATTTGGTATAAACTAATAAAATATCACATTTTATCATGTCTTCAGCTTACATATTGCTTCTTAGTGCATACTTTTCCAACTTCCTGCCATTTACTGTAACCTTTTGAATTAAGAACTGCCATCTGGAAACTGTCAATGCTTTCTAAAGATTACAATAAGTGGCAATATGAAGGTGAATAAGTATGCTATTAAAACATTAATATTCACGCTGAAGACATAATAAGTCATATGATGTTTTTTTGGCTTATGCCTATGATGCTAGTTATTTATTAGGAACTCAAATATGGACAACGGCATTTGTAAGATTCAACATTGAAACAGATTTTGCATTTCTTAAATATTATTGTCCATTCTTTCCTAATAATAACTCAGACCTAGGAAAAATTGATTCTATTTTTATCTGCTTGTAGTCCAGTAATGAAGTGAATGAGATGTTTAATTAAATTTAATATAGACTGCAATTGAAGATTCCATTGTTTTTTTAAATATTACAAATTAATTAATGCTGTTGAATTATACTATTATATATATTAAAGCAATTAGACTTTTCTTACCTTACATTTTGTCAGCATTCTTATTCACATTGCTCTACACAGGTTCACAAGTGTAAGCATGAGTAATCATGTATTCATTAATTATTTGCGTACTGCGCTAACAGGTGATGCTGTAGTAGAGTTAGGTTAGTCCTGTTTTTTAGCTTCACTGATTGCTTATAGATGGCTCTAGAGTGCAGTGATATGAATCGCGTACTCCTTTTTAGTCTAATTTGTTGATTGCTAATTTATATGATTCTGGGTAGATTGATATGTGTTGATCTGTTGCTTTTTAATCAAGTTTATTGATTATTGGTAGACAATATGTACCCAGCCTATGTAAAGGCCATGTTTTTTTTAATTGATAGCTTTAACAATTTTTTTTTAAGATTTAACATAAATTAAACAAAAGATTTTAATATTATATAAATAAATGTGAGAAATTCACAACTGAAAAATTGAAAGCAAAAATGTTTGGAACAACCTGGTCTGTTTGGTACACTTCTGAAATATACCCGGCAAAGTATTAATAAAGCTAAATTTAAATTAAAATTAAAATTTTTAAGTATACCTCTTATATTTGATATGGGAAATTATAAAAATTACAGTTTATTAATGGCGGAATTATTTCCTTTCACATGAAATATGGTTCATAATAAAAATTATGGATTATTAATTATATCATTTGCATAAAATGCTCCAAGATAAATTACTGTTTAGCTAGGTATGGTTATTTATTTATAAAAACAAATTTAAAGGTTTTTTTTTAATTTTTCAATTGTGACTTTGACAGCATTATGGACAAACATAATAGTTTTTTTAACTGATTGTGAATTTGGCTTGTACCAGCCTTACGGACAAACATTCACATTGATTTTATATATATATATATAGATGGTCATGGAGTAAAGTCATATAAATTGGCTTACTGTTTTATAATCTTAAAAATATATTATTATGAATTAATGCAATTTGTAATTGCTATTTTTTTTATTTTCTTTAGATGCTTTTAAATGTTTAGTATCAGTTGTAAATAAAGAATATAATTTCAAAATATAAAAAGTTTTAAACGTTAAATACGTATATGTTACATGCTGGAGAGCAAGTTTAGAGATTCCAAAGAGTCTCTTTACAGTGAGCATTATGATTAATCAATTAAAATTTTATCATATGTCAATGATAGTTTATTATCACTTTCTATTTGATCAGTAACAAACTGTATTATAACATATGATGTTCAAACCTTCCAGAGCCATCTATGGGAATCTTGAATAAATTATTGTCCAATAATTACTTAAACCAACAATATATGGCTCTAATTAAAGTAAAAGTGAATTACTAATCCTAACACAGATACTAATGATAAGTATAACATGTTTTTTTTTTTGATGATTTGCTTGGCTTAGTGGTAAGAATAATTTTCTGGTGAGCACTAATTTGATATAATTGTTAACAATAATAACTTTAAATTTTTTCATTTTATTCTAGATGACATATGAAACACACATTTGCTTAATATCTTAATGCTGGTCTCATTGAAATCATTCTTGATTGATAAAAATGCAAAAAAAAATTCTTGATTTTCATTTCACCTCTTTAATACTCAAACATCATTTTATCTTAGTAGTAACTGACTACGCATTTGAAGAAGACGTGAATATATTTATTAATGCCCCATAATAATTTGATGCAATAGTAGAGAGCTAGATTCTGGAGTTCACTGTCCATGGATTGCTGCCCAACTTTATCACTTCTTATATTTGAACTTCTTATGATCTTCTTATGATGTCCTGAATAGTAATCTCTTCAATTACTATATTCTTTCTGAGTTTCCTGCTTGCTTTGGTGTAGTGAAAGAATGGCAGACTCTGAAACTTAAGGTCCATAGATTGCTGCCCAGCTCTGCCACTTCTTATACTTCAACTCTGAGTTCCCAGCATGCTTTGGTGCAGTGGGAAAGTGGCAGACTTAGAATGTCAGGGCCCATGGATCTCCGCCCAGCTCTGCCATTCTGATGCTTGCACTTCCTATGAACGCCTGAATAAGAAACCATTTAATTACTATATTCTTTCGGAGTTCCCAGCATGCTTTTATGCAGTTGTAGAATGGCACACTCTAAAGCTCAAGGTCCAAGGATTGAAGCCTGGCTCTGTCACTTCTATAAGTCATCCAATTACAATATTCATTCCCAGCATGCTTTGCTGCATTGGTAGAGTGGCAGACTCTGTAACTCAAGGTCCATGGATTGCAGCCCAGCTCTGTCACTTCTAATGAACTCCTGAATAATAAGCCATTCAATTTTATATTTCTTTTGAGTTCCCAGCATGCTTTGCTGCAGTGGTAGAGTCATAGAGTGGAGCTCAGGGTCCACAGATCACAGCCCAGCTCTATCACTTCTGATGAACTCCTGAATAATACGTCATTCAATTTTATATTACTTTTTGAGTTCCCAGCATGCTTTGCTGCAATAGTAGATTTGCAGACTGGAGCTCAGGGTCTATGGATCTCAGCCCAGTTATGCCATTTCTGTTGTTTGAACTTTTGTACCTTTTGCAGGGAGGCTTAGTTGGTTACAGCATTGTTACCATAAAATTCAAGAATCTAAGGGTCCAGGTTCCATTTCCATGCTAATACTGTCACTAGTCAGGCCAGAAATATGTGAAGGAGAGAGGATATTGTCATATGTAACAAAAATAAGAATGAAGATTTTGAAAGTCACTTGATAAAAAAGAGATATGTTACCTCTTGAAACTTTGTGCATATACTAACCAGTGTGCCATTATTATTAGTTGAATGTACTTTGAAATTTTAAATAAAAGTTAAAAATTTTGCTAAACACATTGATAGAAATTGTCCAGTATATAAATACTACTAAAACACCATCAAAACAAAGTTCAGGAAAACAATTACCATATAGTCTTTCTCAATTCCCAGCATGCTTTGGTGCAGTGGTAGAGTAGCATATTTTGGAGCTCAAGGCCCATGGATCTCCACCTAGTTATGCCACTTTTGATGCTTGAATTTCTTTTGAACTCCTCAAATTTAACACTCCATTACTATATTCCTTCTGAGTTCCCAGCATGCTTTGCTGCAGTGGTAGAGTGGCAGGTTTTGGAGCTTAGGGTCTGTGGATCTCCACTCAGTGCTCACACTTCTGATGCTTGAACTTCTTATGAACTCCTGAGTTCGCAGCATGCTTTTCTGCAGTAGTGGAATCGCAGACTGAAGTTCAAGGTTCATGGGTTACAGCCCAGCTGTATTACATTCTGGGCTTGAACTTCTAAGCAATAGTCCAATCGTTTTTTTAATTTAGGGTAGATAATGAATAGCATGAAGAGATTAACGCAATATGAAAGTAGCAATAATGTGATGGCAGAAATGATAGCTGTGTTAAATTGATGATAATAAAAGCATAAAGGTTGAACAGTTTTTGCCTATTTGGATCATTAATCACTGACAACGAATGTAGTAATTAAGGGCTTGCTGTCAGACACTGATACCCTGGAGAAAATTATTAGATGTAATGATATGGCTTTAAGAATAAATAGATATCCATTTTGGACAATGATGGGTAAGAAAAGTATAGATTTGTTTGCACTGAGATGGTAATGAAGCCTTATTAGAGCAGCATTCTGAATGTAAACAGTGTGTCTCAATGAAAAGGTGTCCTTCCTGCAGTCCCATCTTTGAATGAATGCATGTGTTGCATAAGGATGTGATTTAACTATTTACTATAACAATTTTAAGGTGCTAGTTTATCTAAATCAGGAGTTATGACATGAAATGTGGTAGTGTGTTGGATCATCATAAATGATCTCTGTGCTGTATCAAAATCTTTTAAACCACATGAGAATATTCTTGTAACTCATGACTTTACTACCCTATACTGCTCAAATCATGTATAGGCGGCAGTTTTTGTCAATTCAAAACCAAAATTTAATGTTGAAACATTGTTCCATAAAGTACAAAACACACTGTCACATTTCATGTCGTAATTTGCGATTCAGACATGTTAACATCTTAAAATTTTAGGGTAATAGCTAAACTGTGTTACTATGTAATGCATGTGTTGATTCAGAGAGGGTGCTGCAGGCAAGTCAAGAAAAGAACCAGACCTTTTTTAGTAAAATTAACAGGCAAAACTCTCCATACAGTAGTGCCACTCAGTTCAAGCCAGAATAATCAGTGGATACCAGAAGGCTTGCGCATAAAATTCATATCTAGTGCCTACTCATCCAATTATTCCCAGACTAGTTCTAACTTGTGCCTTTCTTCAGTCAGGAGCCTTGGATCTGAGCGCACTGCACCTAGATCTTAGGATCTAATGCAATTCTGCAGCAGCTACCTTTTATCTCTACTTAACTACAAAACTATGAGAATAAAATTGAAAACACAATATTTTCAATCCAAGCTCATTAGCTTATGTAGTCATATAAATCTGAACTCAGTCGAGTACCCATACATTTTGGTGCCTTTGGTTCTTTAATAACTATAGCCACCACTATCCTATTAGGCAGGATTGGTATTAAACCACTAAACATCACATGATCACCATTTCTTATGCTTGATCATAACTTATTAAAGAAGGCAAAACTCTGTATACAGTATGTAGAGGTTGCATTAGATCCTAAGGTCTAGATGCAGTGCTCTCAGATGCAAGGCTACTCAATGATGAAAGCCACAAGCTAGAAACTAGTCTAGGGATATTGGAGGAATAGGCACTAGATATGGATTTTATGCACAAGACCTGGTATCCACCAATTACTCTGGCTTGCACTGAGTGGCACTTCTGTATGGAGAGTTATGAGCAAGCATATGAAGTGGTGATCATGTGATGTTTAGTGGTTTAATACATTATTTACACAAACATACTATGTATTATGAGAAATAATTTGACATATTGTAAAAAGTATGTCATACTCAGAAAGACCTAAAATAAAATATGTTAATAAATAATGGATGGGCACATTCTGTTATCATAATTGAAGAGTTAAAAAATTAAATAGATGGTCTATGAATCTGGACAAATATTTTGTGAGAATATATCAGTCACCTTCGACTTGGTAGCTTTTATTGCTAGTAATTAAATTAGGTAATTAAATAATTGATTTAAAATATAGTTTGTTTGAAAAATATTCATTTGTTTAGATAGTGCATTCTTTCAGCTATCTGATTATTAATTCATTAAATTAATTAATCAATTTTTTGTATACGTATTTTAAATACATTTTATAATCTTTCATTTGTAACAAATAGTGATAATATATTTCATTTTTATTGCGTAAATTTTAGAGCAAGAAAATCATGTTGCTTTATATAATAAATAATAATATTAGCAGTAAGTGTTATAAATAATCCTATTCTACAATGTAGTTTACAAACTTGTCAATAGAAGAAACTTTCCAGCTTGTAAACATTCTTCAGCTGGGAATAATAAAGTAAAGATTTAATGTTAAGGAGAAAAAAACAAAACCAAATAAACTGTAAATAGTAATAATAAAGAAAAAAAAATATTGTAAGAAATAATATAGTCTAGCAATATGCTAAGTATTAGAAACTTGAAGATATATATATATATATGGCAGGATGTCATTAGAGCAATTTTGCCAGGAACCTGGTAGAATTAAGAGATAAAGTAGGGAATGTGGATAAAACCTAAATATGTGTAACGTTCTGGCAATTGTTTTTTATGCATAAAATTATATATTATTTCATTATTAATATGCACTTGATCACTTTAGCCCAAAGTTGATTTTAGGAAAATTGTAGAATTTAAATTTCATTAAAAAAATGCCATTATAATCCATATTAAGGGATTATTTACCATATTATGGGATTATTTAAGCCTTAAGAATTTTTTCATTTATGAAAATATTAATTAAAGATTTGCAGTCAGAATTTTAAATTTTTTTTTCAATAAAATCAAAATGTAATGACAAAATAACTGATTCTATCATTCTAATGGAGCAATTAATAGATGACAACATTTAAAACTGTAATTTACACTATTAGTTGTACAGATAATTAAAAATTTGAGATTCCTTTCATCTTCAGATAGGTATCTGTTGTCGATCTTTTTCGTGAGTCCATCAAACTTCTGGAATTTCATATTAAAGTTCCTATAAGGTAGCACTTTAGCTTTTCAAACCTTAGCTAATTTTATTTATTCTACTACAGTGCTGCCACCTATTGTAAGTTTAAATAATCCATAGATACTAGTAACCAATGCTTATTAAAACCATATGTTATGCTACACTATTCACACCTCAAACTAATTTTTGGTGTATGGCTTTCATCAGTAAGGAGTTTAGACCTAGATCTAGTGCACCTGGATTCTTTGGAGCTAATATGTATTCTATCCAGTAGCCATGTTTTATACTTTTTAGCATCCAAATTTCCAGCCTAAATTTAAGAACATCTTAATGTTTTGAATCCAAGCCAACTTACTTGAATAGTTATGTAATTCTGACACGAGTTTAGCTTTTTAATAACTGTAAGGATGAACATCTTTCAGCCAGGATTGATAACAAACTTAAAAAAGCCATGTGATCCTATGCTTTTAATACAGTAACAAACTCTCCATATAGTAGTCAATGGATGCAAGGTTTTTGCATAAAAACTCTGTCTATTGCTTAATTTCCTAATATTCCCAGATTAGTTTCTTGCTTATGGTTTTCATCAGTGAGAAGCTTTGGATCTGAGAGCACTGCATCTAAATCTTAGGATTTAATGCAATTTCTCTAGCAGTGCTCTCAGATCCAAAGCCTTTCACTGATAAAAACCACAAGCTAGAAACTAGTCTGGGGATATTGGATGAGTAGGTACTATATAGAGATTTTATGCAAAAACCTTGTATCCATAGAGTAGTAGGGCTTGCACTAGGTTTCAATACTGTATGTTTTTGCTGGTGTATTAGCAGCTTGTGTAAGCAAAAAAATTATCATCATATGATGAATTCTAAGCTTCCACAAAGTATTCTTTAAGCTAAGTGTCATGTAATTTTATTGTTTTTATACCTAAATGACTTTTCTCAAAATTGAGTGGATATTACACAGAAGCAAAACTATATACAGGACTACCATTCAGTGCAAGCCAGAGTAATCAATGAATGCTGGAAGGTTCATGCATAAAACCCCTGTCTTGTGCCTACTCATCCAATATCCCCAGACTAGTTCCTATCTTATGTCTTTCATCAGTAAGGAATCTTGGATCTGAGCACTGCACCTAGATCTTAAGATTTAGTGCAACCCTCCAGCAGACATTTTTTTACTTTTTAGCTACCTATAAAGCTTTGAGTCCAAAATGAAAACACAGTAATGTTTTCAAGCTAAGCTCATTAGCTTGTAAAGTCATATAGATCTAAACTCAGTTCAGCATCCATACTTTTGGGTGTCTTTGGTTCTGTAATAACCACAGTCATCGTAATCCTATTGGGCAGGATTGGTATTAAACTATCACATTATCACCATTCTTTATGTTTACATAAGCTGTTTTCACAAAGGCAAAACTTCATACAGTAGCACCACTCAGTGAAAGCCAGAGTAATCAATAAATGCAGGGGGGTTTGTGCATTAATTTCCTATCTAGTGCCTAATCCAATATCTCCAGACTAGTTTCTGCTTGTGGCTTTCATTAGTGAGGAGCTTTGGATCTGAAAGCACTACACCTAGATCTTAGGATCTAATTCAACCCTTTGGCAGCCACTTTTTACTTTTCCTGCTTCTATTGATTAATGCCTGCACTGAGTGGTGCTACTGCATAGAGAATTTTCCCTCTGAGAAAACAGCTTGTGTGAGCATAAAGAATGGCAATCATATGATGTTTGAGTGGGTATACATAGTACAATTTCCCCACTCCCACAGCATTTAGAAAAATTACTGGACTTTACTTCATGATCTAAACTTATAAATAACAAAACAAAATCAATTAGTTAAAATGTCGTCTACAAAAACAGGATGAGAAAAACAGTTTAGGCTTACCCTGCTGTCTTATAACATTGATATTTTTTGGTTATACACAGCTTCAATGATATCTTCCTATGCATGATTTTTGAATAATGAATAAATAAAATTGCACATCATTGCTTTAAGTCATATTTTACATTCGTATTTTTAACATCACATTGTTTTCTCAGGTTCAATGCTTGCAATAACAGTTCTGTTCATCTTAATCTATATCTTATACTATAAGGTCTAGAAATCAATTGACCCCAGATGGTTTAAGGAAATTTATTTAACTTATTTGCATCAATAATTTCAATCTCTGTCATCAAGTAGCAATCTTTAATGTCTAATTATATGGGACCATAAATAAAGATGGGATTCCCCCTTTATTGTTAAAAGGAGGTTGCCTTGACAACAGTTTGAGATTGTTATCTATATTGGAATTGTCTAAGTCTTGATTCATTTTTAATGGTTACTTATAAACCCATTTAGCCTTGAGCATTATTATACTTATTATTTAAGTAGGTGCAGTTTGAAAATTATAATTGCAATTTGTAATATTATAATTGACTATTTATTAGTGTACATTCAGAACAGGTTATATTTACCAGTTTAAGGAGGTTTATTTATACTTTTTTGTATAAATAATATCAATCTCTGTGATCAAGTTGCAATGTTTAGTCTCTATTATTGTACCGGTTAAAATATCATGATCCATCTAACTTGAGCTGGAACTCCATGAAACGTACTTCAAATCCAGTCAAGCCTGAGATTTAGATCAGGAACCAGATTCGAACCCATTTCACAAGCACCAGATCGAACACCTAATGAATAACATAATAGTGATGGCACACGAGAGTTAATTCTTAAGTCCATCCCGCTAAAAGAGCGAAAGAGTCAATGAGACATATTTAACAAGAATGCACATATATGTTGGAATGTATGAAAATGGAGAGAAGATAATTTGAACTACATAAGTGGCTTGAATAATAATAAAATATTTACTGAACAGTAAATTATTTATATATTTGTTTGAATGCTCTTATGAATAAACTACATATTATACATCAATAAATAGATTTGGTGGGTTAAATTAACGTGCCAATCATTTGATCGCAAAACAAACTTACACATTTTTAAATTAATGCTTTAGCGGTGGCTCTGAAAGATGATGATGAGCGTACAAATTTAAGAAGCATTTTAGGAATCATTATACATATAATACAAACTATTTTCACGCCGTTTTGGTCGTGAAAATCAAAATTATATTTAATCATGGAATACAACATTTGTGAGGATTTAGTAAAATAATATATATTTAAATCAAGTGTCTTTTATTAGCAAATATAATAATTTGAACCATTCTTTAAATTCAGATTTTAAAAGGAAAAGAACGCTTTGTTTTCTAAAAATATGTACACTCTTAAATAAATGGGATGACTTAAGATGGTGGGATTTTACAAAAAATAAGAAAAAACAATATTATTAATTAAACTAATGACTCTTATTGGAAAGACATATATATACATAAGCAAAGTGCAAGTTTATGATTACAGCATCGAAATGAGGTCATTAAATAAATAAATTAATACTAATGGGGAAAGCAGTTGGGCTAATATAAAGGCAGAAGAATCCAAAGTAATGTTGTGCTTCCAAACAAAGAAAATGAAGTGGCTAAGAGTCCCGTTTCTAGTGTACTGCTTAGAAAACTTTAATTAGGCTTGGCATGGTACCCAGAGTTCTCTGGGCAATTGACGCAAGAGGCCTATTATATGAAAATGATACCAGGAAGGACAACTACCTGCAGGATAAGGCAAGAAGAAAATTTATGGATCCAACTTTATCGTAACCTTCCAAGTTAGAAGTACGTAATATTTAATAAACAAAACCTTATATCAGCAACACAACATAATACTGTCTTTAATAACCTGAAATGGAAATCACTATTTTAAAGCACTTGAACCTCATTCGAATGCTGTAATTTAGGTAATTAACACTATGCTATGTAATATATACAGGAATAATTTAATTCATACTAAATAGTTTTAAAAAATTACCCCCCTTTCCTTCCTTGTTATTTAACAGACTGAAATCCCACCCTCGCGAATTTTGTAACTTGAGAACAATCAAGTCTTTGAAATCTTAAGAGTATATATCTTTGTAATATATATGATACAAAAACAATCAAAAGAAAAAAATCACCTTTTCAGAATTAAATGTATGACACAACAAAAAAAGATTTGATAGTGTTAATTTTTCGGGAATAATAAAATCATACATAACGAATATAGATACTTCTTTTAAAAGACATTTTTAAGAAAATCATGTAATTGAGTTAACCTGAGAAACAATCTGGCAAGCATATTAATTAAGAAAGTATGTAAATCTAATTCAAAAGGGAGGGGTTTTATTAACCTTAACTCAGGGAGGTCTAAGTATATAGGGAAAAATAACTATATATTAGGCTCACAAGATTGTTTAGATTGGTAATTTAAAAATAATAAAATACAACAGTTTAAAATTGAGAAAGGAACCGCACCAAGATTAAAGAAATAAGAGCAGACGGTTTACGTATAAAAGAAAATTAGTAGGATGAAAGCAAATACAGTTAATAATTAATTAAAAAAAGACATTTAACAATTTAAAAAATGAAATTGAGAGAGCTGAGGTTGAGATTAATTTAGAAGGAATATGTAAAGTTCATAGGCAGTTCTTGGGTTAATTACCTTGCTATATTACAGAGTCCATTTTAACAGTTCGGCTCCAGCATGGCAAAATTACACAGGATTGAAGTCATTTTAATATCAAGCTTCCATTAGGCATTCCTCCATTCTTAGATCATATTTTGGGGCATCAGTGAGATGATTATTCGAGGCAGGATTGAGCAGCAAAGGCAAGGAAGGTGGTTAGTTTTCTACTCCAACATTTATGGAAAAAAATAGTGTGGAATCCTTTGGCAACCGCTTTTCTATCAACTTAGTTCTCTCCTAGGTAGTCAAAAATCATCCCATTATATACAGCCCTCAGGTATGTGAGGAAACTTTTAGTATTCTTTTTTTTTTAAATTCATTTCCTTCACCTATTGTTTTGGAGATGCAACTGTTAGATAATTTGTCCAAAAATATATTCAAATCCATTTCCAGATTAGAAATAGATTTGATAAAATGTTAATGGCAAAAGTATAACTTCTTAATTGGATTTCACTTTTTACTTTTAGTATAGTATAATTAAACATCCTTTCCCAAAATTAGATAATATAAAATTTCCACCCTTTTAGTTATTTTTAGACTATTCACAGTTGCATACTCCATCTTGGATTTTTAAAAGAAAAATATAGTTTTTAACAAATTTAAACAAAAGTTATTTTTTTACGAACTTAAAAACAATATTGGTAAAATGAATATAGTGTTAGTAGCTCCCGTTATATATATATATTTGAGCTGCACCTAATATATTTTGATTTTAATAAAAGAATTAATAATAAATAGTAAAAAATATTAATAGCTAAATCTGATAATCTTTTAGGTGCACATCTCAAACATATATACAGAATAAATATACATTAATATAAGAGTGGAAGGGAACATAAGGTTCAAACATGGGTTAGTAATTTGGTGAGTATGAAGGACCATGAAGCTCAAGTGCTTTAATATAAATATATGCGACCATAAATAAAAGTCCATCTTTATTGTTAAAAGAAAGTTGCCTTGACAACAGTTTGATATTGTTGATTGTTATCTATATTGGTATTGTCTAAGTGTTGAATAGTTTCTAATGGTTATTCAATTTTTGGCTTTTGTCTTCATTGGTAAGGTTTAGGGTTGAAGCTGAAAACAGGGCATCCATGCATCTATTAATTATCTATTAATTCTTTATGTTATTCAAGATCATTTATTGATGTGATATGTATAATATAACATGAATTTCAGGTTGTTACCTTAAGGGAAGATGCATTACATCTAACAAATTAAGGTGCACAAAATCCAGATCCATAAGTTATCACCGATGGAACCATAAATTAGAAACTAATTAGTATTTAAGGATAGGTTAGGGCTGGGTTAATATCTGGTTGATTATTCAAGCATCATCTATTAGCTCATTGTGAGAATAAAATGTTATATATAATAGCCACATTTTGAATTGAAAACTGAACCTCGGTTCCCACGACCAGTTTCAGATAATGTCTTCATTAACTGTGTTTTATGGATAGTGATACTTTTATTTGGCAAAGGGTTCTTTGAAACCTGGTCCTGTAAATCTTGCCACAGTTTACAATTCAAAATTTAGCCATTTGTATACAACAATCTTTAATTTTGTTTTCACAGTGAGCTAATAGGGGGCGCTTAAATCGTTTTTGTTACCATAATACATTTGAATTGATTAGTTCATGTGTACTCCCACTGTGGCTTGTATTTGCTAAAAGTATTTCATTCCATTCATAACTGCACTGCATAAAGCAGTAATTCAGTAAGTTAAATTTAGTGCAATGCTTTCCATTCCAAATAGATTTTGCATTCCAAACAAAATGTAATCAAAAAATAGAAATGTATTTATAAATATGCCCATTCATAGGTTTTGAAATTATTTACTATTAAAACTGAACTATTTATTTATATTACTGTTGTGCAGGGAAAAAATATTTCAACTATTTTATTTATGTTATAGTTTCAAGTGAATTTTATGCTGTTAAAATTTTGTACGATTTACTCGAAAATATGTCAGAATGATAGTTTCTTAACACTCAGTAGCTTTTATGTACTTTCATAAGTGCAGTACATCCTCTTTGTTTATAGTATTGTTTGTTCTTTCAGACTGTAACACATTTTAAATTAAATTTTGATTTAAAATATTACTTTGTAACATTTTTGTAAAAATAAATACCCATTACTTTGATGTGATAATACATTTGGACTATTGGTGTGGTTATTACTAACGGTTGTTTGTATTTGAAAAGTTTAAATGAAGTGTAAAATTTTCTAGTTATCCAACATTATGGAAATAATCCAACATATTGTCACATCCAAAATACCATCTTCACCAATTTTCAAGCAAATATCTTTGCATAGAGTTTAAGAAGAAACTTCAGATCTTGTAAATTAATGATATTAAGATTCTAAAGTAATCCCACAAATGTATACCATACCTATAATTATTTCATGATGTAGTGATAGCATATCTACTTGTTTCCATGTCTACAGCAAGGTTTGAATCCAGAGGCCTGAATTTTTTTTTTAGGATCTACAATTTAGGCTTGGAATTTTTTTCCAGATATCTAGCCCATAACCAACCCAGGTAACCATTCCGTATTGATCAGTAAATGGGTAGTTTGCTATACTTGACTAGAGTAGTCTGGTAATTTTTTTTATCTCACTGTACTTCTGCAAATGACTGTTCAAGAGGATTCTTTGCCCTAAAGTGAGCTATTTAAAGATGATTTTACCTTTAGTTTTGTCTATCAACTTAGATATTTTGCCCTGGGTAATTTAATGGTAGTATAGCAGATTGATTTTAAAATCCATAAATCATGGCTGTAGTTTTTGCCTTTCAGTACTCAAAGACTTCTTAAGGATTATCGGGGGGGGGGGGCATTAATTTTTCTATGTATATTTTTATGTGTAATTGATGCAGATATCTTTTGGAGTCTTTCTATGTTTAAAGAAAGGCAAGAGAAGATTCGCATAGGAGTAGATGTCACTGTAAAAGGATTCTGATTATTATTGTGGTTTTACATGATGGACAGTACTGCTTGCTAATGAATATTTCTGTAGTGTAATTTTCACTGTATGTGATAATGGTGTAGTGCAAATTGCATACAGAAATATTATTCATTAAGTGGATAATCTTCAGTCTAATGAAATGACTAATAAAAAATATTAATATACTTCCATTAAATGGTTTGAAATGACTAATAAAAAATATTAATATACTTCCATTAAATGGTTTGTGTCAAAGTTGAGAGGTCAATAAGTTTGACACGTTTCAATTAAACTGTGGTAATTGGCTATTTATATATAGTGAACAATAATAAAGATATGTGTAAGAGATTGTGATCTGGGCCAACTGATGAGTGCTGGTTCAGTATGAAATGTGCATCTTTAGAATCATACATCACTTTCACATGTCTTTGGTCATACGTTTATAACTACACCCCTCCATGAGGTATTAAAAGTGGATAGAAACCAGCCCCTACCTTGCATGTAAGTGGTGTAGTGTAAATTACACTGCAGAAATATTCATTAAGCAGATAATCTTTAATCTAATGAATGATTAATATAAATTATTAATATACTTCAAGTGGTTTGTGTCAAAGTTGTGAGGGCAGTAAGTTTGCCACTTCTCAATTAAACTGTAGTAATTGGCTTTCTATATATTCTGAACAATGATAAAGATATGTGTAAGAGATTGTGATCTGGGCCAGATAAATGCCAGTTCAGCAAGAAATAAGCATCTTGGGTATCATAAGTTTTTTTTACACCCCTCCATGAGGTGTTAAAAGTGGATAGAAATCAATCTCTATCTTGCATGAGGATGGTGTAGTGAAAATTACACTACAGTTATTCGGTCAAGCATTGGTGGTCGAGAGATCAGCGACGGCTGCTTTACAAGCAGTTGTCCCGGGTTAGCGGGTTTGCTTCCCGGCTGATGCTATGACACATGAGAGAAATGTTATTCGTATAATCTCTAGTTTAATGAATGACTTTAAAAATTATTAATATAGTTTGCTAATGTTTCAATAGCAAAATTTAAAAAGTTTCTAAGTTCTCACTGGGCTTATCTTTTATGATATTAGCGCTATCTTTAAAAATAGTCCACCTGCTTATGCAAATGTTTTAGCATATTTTTAAAGATTAATAAATACACTTTCACAAAAACTAGATTCCATTGTATTTTTCTTTTCCTGATTTCGGAAACCAATCAATTGTTAATATATATATATATAAAAATTAATAATTTTATTAGGTATTATTGTTGAAATATTTTAAATAAGTGGGAATATCTGTTCAATATCTGCTATGTTTTATCACTGTTTATTAAAATCAGACAGATTTTGTTCATATCTCACCTTGCCTTCAAATAATAAACTAGTCCAGATTCCTTTCTTATTGTGATTGGATTGACCAATCATTGCCACTAACCAATGCATATAAATAAAGATAACACAACCGATGGCAAGAACAGGCCAGTTGGCTATGATGCTCACTGAATCCGAATACTTCCATTAAGGTTGGATGATCTGGCAATAAGTAGTCAGTATTTTTGGAGGTAAAGCAGATAATGATCATCAAACCTGAAAGATGGTACTCGTTCTCCAGAGAATGACTATCAAATCTGATAGACGATGTGCGTTCTCCAGAGAACAACTGTTATACCTGAATAACAGTAGCCCAATTCTCCATATATAGTTGAAGGGAACTCTTGCTAACCTAACAAAAGTGATAGTTCTCCAGATTATAGTTATTTAAGTTAACAGTTAATACAGCAAGGCAAGTCCATGTTTCAGGATCGGAAGATGCCAGAACCAAATCTGACTCGAGGCAAGCTATAAATACAGCCAGAAGAGTCGCCATACCTACTCATGAGGCAGGCTGTCAAGTATAGCTGGAAGTGGGTAGAGAAATCTATAAGGACACATAAGTCCCTTCTTCAATGGTTCACATTAGAACTGGTGGCTGTACCTTACTAGACTAGCCATCATTACTTAAATCTAAATATTGTAAATATATTAGAAATCGGGTGTATGTTTCTTGCTATATATTGCTAATAAATATATTATTAAAATGTACGTATACTCATTTTCTACACAAAACATATACAAATAAAAACAAAATATATGTAATGATGGAATTATAATTGATATATTAAAAGAAGCAGGTGAAGAAATAGAAAAAAGGTTAGTAAAGTTATATTCCAAATGTCTAAATGATAAAGATGTACCAGATGATTGGAAGAATGCAGTATTAATATTAATATTTAAAAAAGGTGATAAAGAAGATTTTAGAAATTACAGACCTATCAGCCTTTTATCAGTTTTATACAAAATTTTTACCAAGATAATTACAACTCGTTTACAAAGAACATTGGATTTCCACAAACCAAGGGAACAAGCTGGATTTAAAAGTGGTTTTAGTATAGTAGATCATATACAAGTATTGAGAGAAGTTATAAAAAGGACAAATGAATATGAGTTGCCATTATGCTTTGGATTTGTAGATTATGAAAAGGCATTTGATTCTATAAACATTTCTTCAGTCATTAAAGCATTGGATCATCAAGGTATAGATCCAGGACATTGTCATATTTTAAAGAATATTTATAAAAATGCAACAGCAACAATTAGATTACATAATGATACTGGGAAAATCAACATTGAGAAGGATGTAAGACAAGGTGACTCCATATCTCCAAAACATTTTACAGCAGTGTTGCAAGAAGTATTTTGTGGATTAAAATGGGAAACTAAAGGAGTGAAAGTAAATGGAGATTATTTAAGTCATTTAGATTTTGCAGATGATATAGTTATTTTTGCAAATAATGCTTCAGAGCTGCAGGAAATGTTGCAGGAGTTATCAGATGAAAGTAGGACTAAAGATAAATGTTAAAAAGACTAAAGTAATGTTTAATCGATTTGCTCAAAATATGAAAATAAAGATTGATTATGTTGAATTAGAAGTTAACAGTTACAAATACCTTGGTCAGATTATTAGTACAGATGGCAACATAATGTATTAATCATAGAATTAAATTTGTTTGGAGTGCTTTTGGTAGAAATAACTTCTACACTAAAAGGAAATATGCCTATGTGTTTGAAAAGGAAGGTTTTTAACAAATGTGTTTTACCAACTCTTACTTATGGATCTGAGACTTGGACAATTAATAGAAGAGCAATACAGAGACTCCAGACCACTCAAAGAAGTATGGAGAGATGCATGTTGGGAGTAACAAAAAGAGATCAAAAATGCAATGTATGGATAAGAGAACAAACATGTGTTACTGACCTCATTGAAAAAATTAAAAGATTGAAGCGGAGTTGGGCTGGACATTTTTCTAGAAGAGATGATAATAGATGGACAATTGACATCTTAAACTGGATTCCAAGAGATTGTAAAACACCCAGAAAGAGACCACATGTGAGATCGATGGATGAAATAAGTAAGTGTGCAGGGGTGATGTGGAGAAGAGAAGCTAAAGATCGGAGATGGATTAAACTTGGAGAGACCTTCATCCTGCAGTGGATTGATAATGGTTGATGATTGTGTAAAAATAATCAGAACTATTTCATAAAGAACACAAAAAATCCAAGTTTTTTTATTTTAAATTTTTTTTCTAATCTCAAATGGGCTCGAAACAGATTACAGAAAAATAAATCCATTAAACACATGGAGGCAAGACTAAAATACTTTGATCTTATACTCTATTTGAAAATGCTAACCTTTTCAGATTTTTAAAATTAAAAATCTATTTATAGTATGCAATTTTGCAGTTTAAACTAAAATAGCAAAATATCTCAATTGATGGCTGTACAAGAACGATTTGAGCGAATGTCGCAACAGCAATTTCTCTTACTGAAAATCTTTGTCCTGCTTTATGAAACAGATTCCTAAAATCCAAAACATTCACAAGTCCAAAAAAGTCCCAGAACCAGGGATTTCAGATTGTTTTTTTTTATCTATCATGAAAAATAAATTTTTGGTAAATATTATTTTAATGACAAATCTCCCCCCCCCCCCCAAATTTTTTTACAATTAATAAAGGGAGAAAAGTTTAATTGCTAGTATATATAGAGCGTTCAGTTTTTTTTTATTTTTAAGATTGGATTGACCCAATGCTAATGCTACTTGAAAAGCTCTAATAACTTATTATTTAATCCTTAGTTCTCAGAAGATGGACAAATGAGAACCAACTATTTGTACGTGCGTATAAGCAGGAGAAAGTAGACTAAATGTATGTGTTATTATTATATATAACAACAGTGATATGTATATGTATTTTCAAATTATAATCCATCAAATTTAATTTTAATAATATTTAGGAATAAAAATTACTGCGTGACCTAATATTTAATTTATATTTGTTAGGGATTAGTTTTTAATCCTAGAAATAGAATGAAACTGGTTATAAGATTTCGACTGTAAAAGTAATCTATCAGTATTTAGAATTTAAGAACAGACATAAAATTTAACAAATTTTTTAAATCTTTAAGTTTTTTGCTTTATTTATTTAGTAGTAATGATTATATTTTTTTAACCTTATTGCTTTCCTTGGCATTTTATATTCCCAAAGCAACATTTTTTTTTTTTTCCATATGTCACAGCATTGGCCGGGAGGCGAACCCGCAACAACCCATCTGCAAACAACTGCTTGCTTGCAAGGCGGCTGCGCTGACCTCTCGGCTAACAACGCTTGACTAAAGCAACATTTTATATTGAAAAAAGTAACAGTTAATTAAAAATTATATAATACATTTATTTCCGTTACTATTCTAGTAGTCAGTATTGAGTCAATCTAACAATGAAGTCCAATTATATTAACAATAAACATAACATGATCACCATTTCCTATGTGTACACAAGCTGTTAATACAATAGCAAACTCTTCTTACAGTAGTGCCACCCAGTGCAAGACTTATTAATCAATGGATGCAAGAAGGCTTGTGCATAAAATTCCTACCTAGTGCTTACTCATCCAATATCCCCAGACTACTTTCTAGTTTGTGGCTTTTGTCAGTGAGGAGCTTTGGATCTGAGAGCACTGCATCTAGATCTTAGGACCTAATGCAATCTTCCAGAAGGCATTTTTTACTTATTAGCTAACTATAAAACTTTGAGTCCAAAATGAAAACACAATAATGTTTACAATCCAAGCTGATTCGCTTATATAGTCATATAGATCTGAAGTCAGTTCAGTATCTGTACATTTTGGGGTCTATGGTTTTTAAAAACCACAATTATCCTATGATGACCATGTGGTGTTATAGTTGTTTTATATCAATTCTATCCATAAAATAGTGGTAACTGTGGTTTAAAAAAAAAAAAAAAACAAAGCCAGAAAATGTATAGATACTGAAATGGGTTCAGATCTATATGACTATATAAGCGATTGAGCTTGGTTTGTAAACATTATTGTGTTTTTATCTTGGCTTTATAGATTTTTCTAGTTAACTATAAAGGCAAAATGTGGCTGCTGGAGGGTTGCATTGCATTTTAAGATCCATGGTCCTCACTGATGAAAGTCACAAGCTAGAAACTAATCTAGGGATATTGGATGAGTAATCACTGGGTAGGATTTTATGCTCAAATCTTTTTGCATCCATTGATTAATAAAGCTTCCACTGGTTGGCGCTACTGTATAGAGAGTTGGCTACTGTATCAATAACAAGCAATCAAACATAAGAATGAATGTAAAATTATATTTACATCTTTTTTTTTAATGAAAATTTTTATTTTAGCATGCATGTGCATACAGATCTATATATAATTAAACTAAACACTGGAATTATTCTGCAATTTTTAAAATATCAACATGCAAGTAAATAAATAATATCCATAACTAATTTATGATATGGTTGCCATCTCCAGTGTTAATATACATTAATTGCAGAAAATTGGCCATTTACATTAAAATGTAAATATTATGTGATTTAATGAGATTTTGATTAGTAAATTTTAACTGAAAAGGTTACCTAGAGATGGAGCTCATGTCATATGCTAGCTACAATATATCACATCACATCACATTAAAAAATAAATGAAGCAAAGAAAAGAAAGGGATTGATAAAGAAATTAACAGTGTTTTCATATAATAAATATGATGTAGTTAGAATTATATGGAAAGGAGTTGCAGTAGCAGGGTTAACATATGGTAATGATGCATTATATGTTAGTAAAGAGGTATTAAATTACTTAGAAAAAGTTCAAAGGGAAGTAGGAAGACATGCATTGGATGCAGATGTATGGACAGCAAAAGAGGCAATTCAAGGAGAAATGGGATCGTCAAGTTTTCATATGAGAGATGCAAAAAGTAAAATGAAAATGTTTGGTAGATTGCAGTTTATGGATAATAAAAGAATAGCTAAAATATTATTTAATTGGATTATGAGTAAAGGGCAGATAACAAGATGGGTGAGAAAGGTAATGCAGTATGCAAAAGATTTGGATAAAGAATTTATATCAATATATTTGTACAAAAGATGGGATGATTGAGTTAAGAAGATTGTTGAGTGTTGTTGTGGTAAGAAATGGGATAAGAGAATAGATTTATTAATAAAGAATAGGGAGTTAGAGAGATGGAGAAATAGTATGGAGAGTAAAAAGAGTTTAAATATATATAGAAATAAACAGAATATTAGGTGTGAGTTAATATATGATAATAGTAAGGAAAGTAGTTTATTGTTTAAGGCTCGAATGGGATCTTTAGCTACAAGAGAATATACATGTAAATGGAAAAATTTTGTAAATTATGTAAGGAAGGAATAGAAAATATTAGATATTTGTTAATTGAATGTAAATGCTTGAACACAGAAAGGGTACATATAATGAAGTTATGGAAGAATAAATATGAAAAAAGTGATTATACAGAAAGTGAATTATTGGTTTTTATGCTAGGTTTGGGAAAAGATAAGGGGGATTTAGATATGAAGGTCATGGCGTTGAAAAAGATTATGTTGTGGAAATGGGATGGAGCAGATTATGGGAAAACTTAGGGGTGAGAATGGAAAGGGAAGGTAAAGTGGCTAACAGATTTCTCTGAGCATAGCTGCTGAGAGATTCCTGACTCTGTTTAAGGAGAAGTCACCGTGCATCACATCACATCACAGCTATTATTTATTTATATGTTAGGATATTGAAAATTGTAGTTATGTATAGTGTTTGTTTTATTTTGTTATTGTATCTGATACTATACACCTATGTGTATAAATAAAAGTAGAGCCTCACAATACCTAGGTCCACATCTGCCTACCAAATTTATGATCTGGGGTTTGAATTTAGCCTGAGTAAAAATGTTGAGGCATATGGGTTTTTTTCAGCTAATCAGGCCACATCCAATCCAAGATAATCATCCACCATTGGTTATCAAATGAGTATCCAGTTACTCATAGCTAGGGGATAAACAAGTAAGTAAAACTCTCACTACCTGGCAATCCTCTTGAGTACTGTTTTCCCTTTATTCTATGACAGATGTTGAAATGATGTTTGCCCTGAAATGGGTGATTTAAAGATGTTTTTTTTTTTACTGTTTATATGTATAAGTAAATAAGTTATAAAAAAGTAACTTACTGGAAATGCGTTTCAGATTCGTCCAAAGAGAAATAGGGATGTTATCAATATTGGGCACCTGACAGATAGTGGTGTTTTGCACTTTAACAAGTGATAACTAAATCCCTATTTATTAATTAATAATTGGGTGGATTATGGATCAACTATCACAAAGAAAAATTCTAAACCTCCTATGAAATTCTCAATTGTCTATAAAAAATTGCAAATTTTATTAAAACTCTAGATTATGGTCTTGACAAGTATATACAAAGCAGTATGCCATAAAATTTCAAATATGAAAATAAATTGTCGATTTAATAACTGCATATTTTAAAATCTTTCTTACCCAACATGCTTTGTTTTTCCCACAATCCAATTATGATTATCGACCTTTAGTGGAGACGTTGTTTAAATGTTCAATCTGTAGGTAATTACTAGTAGGCGATCATGTGCAAATGTGTATAGTAAAAATAAATTATATGGATCGATGAATGTATTAACAATAAATTTTCAAAAATTGATTCTTTTTATGCTTAAATTATATAACACTTCAATAATTTTAAAAATAAATAGATAGTTAAAAGTTACAGAAATGTAAATATTGAAAATTTCCATCTTTTTGCTAATGATATTTAACTCAAAGTAATCCTCATAAAGTTGAGTTTAACAGCTGAATGATGATAGAAAACAAATGTGGAGGGTTTTTTTTTTTTAATTATTATTTTTCTGATTTTTGAAAGTACAATACTGTGTTCGGGATGCTAAGATAGAAAAAGTAAATGTTTAACCTAATCCAAAAATAAAAAGGGAAAAATGGAAGAAGCAATCAAGCAGGAAAAGAGGTTGACCTTCACCCAAGTAGTCTTTCTTGACTTAGTAAATTACCTATATTTTTAGAATCCCTCTTAAAACATACTTTTTTTAACTGTTTTTTTTTTCAAAGGAATTTCTCAAAAAACTTCTATTAAATGTCAGCAAACAAACTATAAAAATCACTTGTCAAATGAGAATCATAATTAAATCAACCACAAACTTTTATCGCAATGGTTATTATATACAAAATAAACAGATGATTATAGCTTTGAAAGAAAAAGTATGCTTGAAATACAAGCAATCAATTGTTCTATTCTAGTTAGAAAACATTAAAAAACTTTAACGCTAGAGGGAGCTTATCAGCATTTAATGCAAGAGAAAATGTTCATTAGATTGCAATTTATGGATAATAAGAGAATAGCCAAGATTGTATTTAATTGAGTTATGAGTAAAGGACAGGCAACAAGTTGGTTGAGAAAGATAGTACGGTATGCAGAAGAAAGTCTTTATGTCAGTTAAAGATGGGATGATTGTGTTAGGAGAATTGTTGAGTGTTATAGTGTTAAGGAATGGGATAGAAGAATAGACGCATTAATAAAAAATAGGGAGTTGGAAGAGATGGAAAGCTACAAGAAGAAAGGGTACAAATAATGAAGTTGTGGCAGAATATAAACAAAGTGAATATATAGAAAATGGGTCCTTGGTTTTTATGCTGGATCTGGGAAAAGATGGGGGGGGGTAGATATAAAGGCCATAGAGTTGACAAAGATTATTTTGTAGAAATGGGATGGAGCAGGATAGAGAAGAATATGGGAAAAACAGGGTGGGGAAAATGGAAAGGGAATATAAAGTGGCTAATAGGTTTCTCTGGGCATAGTAGCTGAGAGATTCCTGACTCTGAGGAAGGAAAAGCTATATTGCATCACATCACAAGAGAAATAAGGAGTAAAAAGTAGATGAATTAAGTAAATAATCCAATGGTTTATTGTTCAGGATTTCATAATAATTTTGAGAACCAGAAGTAACAGGACTAGGTTGTGATCTGCGGGACTTTAGTTCCAGAATCTACCTTTCTATCTGTTGTGTTTAGTCATGATTATGCATATAAACATAAACGAGTGTACATATGTTTTATAATATATTTATTCATAATATATATATATATATATACAAACATACACTTGATTTACAATTGTTATTTATAGATAGCTACACTCACCTGTTACTCTTGGCGGGGTATAGTTCCCAGTTCTAGAGTGAATGAAGAAGGGGCTGTACATGTCCTTATAGATTTCTATCCACTTCCAGCTGTACTTGACAGTCTGCCTTGTGAGTAGGTGCAGCAACTGTTCCAGCTGTATTGTGATGGCTTGCCTGAAGTCAGTTTTGGTTCAGGCAGCTTCCCGTTCTAAATATGGTCTTGCCTCACTGCATAACCATTAGCTTAAATAGCTATAGTCTAGAGAACAATCACTGCTTTTCAGATTAGTAAAAGTTTTTTTCGACTGCATAGGGAGAACCAGGCCACTCTTATTCAGATTTAACAGTTGTTCTCTAATTCTACCTTCAAAGAAGCTGGCTATTTATTGCCAGATTCCCAGCTGTAATGGAAACATTCAGATATGATGAGCATCATTGGTTATTGACCTGTTCATGCCATTGGCTGTGCATTATCTTTATATACATGCGTTGGTTGGCAGCAATGTATGCTCAGTTCGATCGATTGATATAAGAAAGGAATCTGGACTAATTCATTATTTGAAGGCAAGGTAAGATATGACCCTATTGTTGCATTATACTAAACCGAGCAGAAGAGCAATATGTATTAGGAAAGATTTGGAGGGAGGGAAGGTGTAATTTTGCCAACAGGGTTTTTGGCTGTAGAGCCTATGCATAGAAACTTCTGATTTTGTTTAAGAAGAACCCATTTTACATGACATTATCATTGTAACAGAATTGAATTAAGTTTTGGATATCCTGAGACAGACATCATTTTGTCATTTGCTTTGCCAGGCATTTTTTGCTTAATTATCCATTTGCAGGGTGTCAAAGTATTTGTTTATTTGTTTGTTTTTTCAAAATTATTTTATCGAACATATGTTACTTGTTAAGTTTAAGAACTCGAAAATAAATTCATGTTAACTTTAAAAAATAATAATTTTTGTATAAATGCCATTCATAACATGTAATGAATTATTATTTTTTTAATATTTATTATAACGTACAAACCATTAACACGCAGTGATTTTTTTACATTTACTGTAGCATCCTTCAAGCTATTGGTTAATTATTTTTCCTAATCTTTTCAAAAATGATTAAAATTTGGGAATTTGCCAGTGATAGAAGATGTAGTGAAGTATTTTCAAAATTACAGAATAGTGCCTGCGCAAAAAGTGTGTGCTAATGGATATGATATGAAACTTTATGTGTCAACAGAGAAAATGGCGGTATAATCTCAACTTGTGTTCAAAGCAAGCATTCTTTCATCATGTTTTTAATTTTGTTTATTACAGTTATATTAAATTTTATTTAATTACAATTGTTTGTAATTTTATGTAATTTATTGTGTTTTTATAATCTTAAAAAAAAAAAAATTCAACAAAATATTTAATATGATAATCCTTTTAAAAAAACAGCCATATTCTTTAAAACATGTCGCCCCTGAAAATGGATAATTAATCAAAAAACGCCCAATGAAGAAAGTGAAGGGATGATAAGTAACGAATTTTGATTGTAGATATGATTTATGTAGAGATAGGAAAGGAGGATCATTTAAAATTTATTTTTTTGCGAGTTGGCTGCTAAAGTAGAAGTAAATGATATGGAAAGTGGATAAAGAAGAGAATGAGATGGGGGGGGGTGTTAATATCTTTATAGAACAATGATGAATGTAGAATGTTGGAATTAATGAAACAGTTTTTATTAAAATGGCTAGGAGAAGAAACAAAGTAATCTAGAAATAATCTCTCCTGTGTATGCAAAAAGACAACATTTCAAAAGAGTTCAGGACTGGGAAAATGATTTGGGAACGGCTGTGAGAAGTCGATTGGTTTGCTATGATATATAATAGTTTCAGAGAAAAAACGAATGTTTAACTTGGCTAACAGGATTACTGAACATATAGGCTATATATATATGAACTTCTGAGTTTGAATAAGAAAATGCCATTTTAAATCAAATCACTGCTATTTATATTCGAAGTAATAGTTTTCTTAAGTGAATAGAATATGTATATAATATCAGACACAATAATATATACAGTAATGAAACAAAATAATGAAAGTCATTCTACATTTTCAATATATAAATAAATAAATAGTAGTCATGGCTAGATTACAGCATGATAATCATCTCACATGGCATTTACAGTTAAAATTTTTTTAAAAATTGCTGTAGTGTAACACGAATGGCCAATCTTCCATAACTTATATATATTTACATTATTGTAATATCTATTTAATAAATTATCATACTGTAATTATAAATTTATTTTAAATGCACATTATTATATTAAGTAATATTTATTAAGGCTGTAACCTCAGGAATATGTGTAAGCTTGTGGTTAAGACCCGTAGAGGTCGCTACCTTCGCATTTTTCAGACGCTTATTCCTGAGGTTGCAGCCTTAGTAAATATTACTTAAATTATCATATTTATACAATATGCCTCTTGGATTTTTCTTTTTCTCACATCATTTTTTATATGCAAAGGAAAAACACTGTCAAAACATAACTTTCCATTGCAGATAATTGAATTTTTGCAACACAAGTCTACAGATAATATTATAGTTCATATATGCAGATTCTCTTCATTAATAGACAATTCAATTCCCTGTTGTAATGTGGTAATACTGACGCATCACTTTATATATAACATTCTATTTGTTGATTTTTTTCCCAGCAGCAATCTTTTCATTAATAATTAATCTACCAATGTTTGACTCTGCACTAAAGGCAATATTAAAATGAGAAGAAACAAATTGAGGAAGGTGGCCAATCTTATTGGAGCGTAAATATTATGTGATTTTAATGACATTTTGATTTTTAAGAATTCTACCTATAAAATACAATATAACAATTTGTCACTTGTTAAAACAGAGAATCATTAATATAAATAAAATAACTATTGTAAGCGCTTTCACCTCCTACGAGTCCTTATCAAGGCAGTAAAAAAAAACTATTTTCTCTTAAGCGATAAATTCAACATTTCATTGCATTGGCCAGGAACAACTAATCGGAAAACCGGTTAATTTTGAATTCGTAGTTGTTCTTAGCAATAGTTATGTTATTTATATTAATGATTCTCTGTTTTAGCAATTTGACAAATTGTTATATTGTATTTTATAAGTTGTATTAACAGAAGTATTATATTGATTTAAGAATTCTACCTGTAAATGCTACTGGAGATGGCAACCATGCAAGATTCTCCAAGATTGGTGAAATATTTGTTGAGGGCTAAAATCACAAACAAACAAGCTAACTTTTAATTGCCTGAAGATTTATGATGATAGTATTTTAGATGTTATAATATGTTGGACTATTTCTATCATCTAATATTAAATGTTGAACATCTAGATATTTTTAAACTTTTCAAATACAAACAACTATTAGTAATAACACACAAATAGTTAACACAGCTCAGTAGATTACACAATGTTTCGAGTGGTATTGTTCTCCATTCTTCTTGTAGTGTTGATGACCTGACCAGGACAATAATAGCATAGGGGCCAGACTTATACTTTTAGATTCTTGAATATCGAATTCTAAAGCAAATGCTCTAAAAGCATTGTCTTAAAATTTGATATTCAAGAATCGAAAGGTTTAAGTTCAACTCATCTATTTTAGTGTTATCTCTGGTCAGGCCAGCAACATTTGAAGAAGAGCAGAGAATAATACCACTCAAAATCTTGTGTAATCTAGTAACCTAGGTTGCCTATTTGTGTGTTATTACTAACAAGTTGTTTGTATTTGAAAAGTTTAAAATTCACTTAATGATAGTTGATGGAAATACGCCAACATATTATAACAGACAAATGTTTATGTTTATATAGTAATAGGTGGATATCTGATTCTGTCTACCTTTCCAACATCCTGATGATTTATTGTGAGTTAATTTGCCCACCTTATTACCTTGCATGTCCATATCTTCAATGCGATTACTGAATGGAACATTGATCTTTCACATATTGTTAAATCTTTCATTTAGTAACTAACATATCATTGAATATCTTTGAGTTTTTATAGTTTTTTGTTCCAAATTGTCAAATCCAAAATCATTTTAGATACTAAAAGAAAAGGTGAGCTCTCCAGTCTCACTCCAAGGGCCCGGATAATGTCATTGACATTTTAAAAATATTGAACATTCATAGGGGTAATATGTACATTTTCATGTAGTTTGTATTATGACTTTATCATATGCTTCCAAAAGCAGTTATCTTCACTGTACTTTAGCGCCATCTACTGTAAGATTTAGTAATTACTGGATGTCAGATGGTATAGTGCTATGAAATATAAAATAGGACAATGGAGTTAAAAGTGGTTGCTAGATTTATAAACTCATTAACCTAAGTCTTTACTAAATGAAGGCAAATGGCAGAAAGGGGTCACTCTGGAGATGGGGGCTGGAGTCTATTGATACCCCAAGCTCGCAGTATATGGCTTTAAAGTAGGCTGAAAATAATAGCTCACAGTGTAATTAATAAAGTAATCTTATTATAAGCCAGTTTATTCTCTGCAAAGTTATTTACCTCCAGGTATCACTATCTTTTATAAGATTATGTCTTAAAAATTAACCCAACACCAATAGCAGTGTAATTTTTCAGTAAGTTTGATCTTGGGCAAATTATTATTTTTGGGGCAAGTTTGACTGAACTAAAGACATTTTTAGTACCCCTAGAATGATTCTCTGTAAGATTTGCCATTCTTCAGATGTCTAATTGTTTCCTTAATTGGGATACATGTATTAATATTAAGATCTATTATGGGATTACAAAATTTTATGATGGTTTCCATCATAGGTAGGTTTTTTTAGAAAGTTATTACCCTTCCATGTGTTCCTAGTTATTTGTTTTGTTTTGGAATATATTTTACTGTCATCTGAACTAACTATTAACTTTGCTGCTCTGTTTAAATGTTTATGTAATCTTGTGTATTTTTTCTGAATCTTTTTTTTTTTTTTTTTTTTTTTTTTTTTTTTTTTTTTTTTTTTTTTTTTTTTTTTTTTTTTTTTTTTTTTTTTTTTTTTTTTTTTTTTTTTTTTTTTTTTTTTTTTTTTTTTTTTTTTTTTTTTTTTTTTTTTTTTTTTTTTTTTTTTACTGAAGCAATAATATTTATCTTTTCTAGCCATATTTTGCATAACTTTAATCCTTTTTTTTACATCAACTTATCTTAATCATGATTTGCTTTACCTTGATCTCTTAATCTAATAATGCCATCATAGATTTATTTTTGTGTGATGGATTTAGCTTTCTCTTATTTCCAAACGTGAAAAAGCCAAACTGTCTCATAAATTATTAAGTTTTCAAATGTAGTTCATCAAATCTAATATGTTATTTCCACATTGAAACAGATGCAATGCCTCTTATCTAAACAAAATTTCAAAGGAAATTGTTATTCTTTTACAGTAAATATATTAGAATCATAAATACTTCTCCATCCATATTTGACAGTCAAAGTTAGGAGAACAATAGAGAACGAAAACACCCTCACAGTGGACATATGAAAATGGGTGAAATATTGGTGATTGATGTAAAGTATTTGTTTTGTATTAAGTAAAATAAACAAAATTTGGAAAAAAAGATTACAGATGCAAAAATATTTATTAATTTAAAAACTAGATTGAAAGAAAATTGCATGGTTGGATTTTTAATTTTGTTTTTAAATAAATAAATAAATTTTTACACTTATTTACATCCAAAATTAAAAGGACAAAAAAAAAAATCAATAAATATCCATAAATTAATAAGCTTATTGCAGTGAGTTGTTTTTTTTTTCTATCTTAGCAGAGTTTAGCTTTAAAATGAGAGATTAAAAGATATATTTTCAAAATGTGGACAATTTTCAAATCTGAAGTGCCACCAAAACATCACATGATCACCATTTCTTATACTTACACAAGCTGTTAACACAGTAATGTGATGTGATGTGATGTGATGTATTATGGCTTCTCCTTAAACGAAGTCAAGAATCTCAGCATTTAAATTGCCCAAAGAAACCTGTTAGTTACTTTATTTTCCATTCTCCAGTCTAAGTTTTCCCATATTCTGCTCCATCCCATTTCCACAACATAATCTTAGTCAATTCTTCATACAGTAGTGCCACCTAGTGCCAGACTTAGTAATCAATGGATGCAAGAAGGTTTGTGCATAAAATTTCTATCTAGTGCTTACTCTTCCAATATCCCCAGACTAGCTGGAAAGTTGCATTAGATATTAAGATCTACGTGCAGTGGTCTCAGATTCAAAGCTCCTCACTGATGAAAGTCACAAGTTAGAAACTAATCTTAGGATATTAGATGAGTAGGAACTAGATAGGTATTTTTGCACAAACTTTCTTAATTCCATCATTTACTAAGCTTTTGTGGCATTACTGTATGGGGAATTTGCTGTTATTTTATCTGAAAAGCCCTGAAACTGAGAGATTTTGAATTAATAGTACTCTATATGAATACACATTTTTAAATTTGTTAACATTACATCTTAATTATTTTCAAAAATAAGCATTTTATTGCTATAGCGTATATTCTGGCTATAGTCAAAGATGCCATTATTATTTCTAATATCAATTAACAACTTGTGTATCATTTTCTTCTGATCATTGAGAGATTTCCAATTCAGGAAGTTAGTATCACTAAAATATATGCTTCCTGCATAAATCAGTCTTTCACCCTTCCCATTGTTATTTATTTCTATTTCTTCTTTATCGTTCACATTTTTTATGTAATATTATTTTTAACATTATTGACTAAAACCAAAAAAAGTGGATATAATAGTGATTTGGTATTGATTTATTATGCACTCATGGCCATTTTGAATTCTAAGAACCACCCAAAACCACCGCTGACACATCCAAGCGATAAATGGCATCGAATAATCCGCCTGTGGTCATGATATGACCAAACAATTGTATGAAATTTGCGATTTAATTTTTTAGTTATTGATGTAAATTGTGATTTTGTAATGAAGGGTCATATCATGCCCATGTGTGGATTATTCAATGTCATTTATTTCATGGATGTGTCAGGGGTGGTTTTGGGTTGTTCTTAGAATTCAAAGTGGCCATGAGCACATACTAAATCAGTACCTAGGGATTCTATATTTTGACAGAAAGAAGAATTACATGAGGTCATGTGATTATTACATTTATGGATATTTTTGTATATATTTTCAAATTGTATGCAGATTTATATAGTTACATGATGTAGATGTTTTAGATTGAAAATGGGCAATTAGATGAGGTTCATACCCTGTGTACAAATTTGCGGATAATGTCGGGTAGGGCTTCATCTCTTGTTTAATTTTTATAATTTTAATGAAAAAAATTGTGGTTGAGACTGGCCTGTGTTGGAATTTTAAGCAAAATGGCCCCTTAGAAATTACAAGGTAATGCTGATGAATGTTAGGACTCCAATATAGCGATAGTGTATTTAATCCAGTTATGTCAGCTGTAATGTTTCCATATGTTTATAATCCAGATCACTGCAAAAGGTAATGCAAAATGAACATGTGACCATGTGACACCAATTTTCTAAGCCAAAATGAAGGGGTTGGTGAAAGATTATTGAGATCGATTTTGATTTAAAAAATATTTCGGTTTTAGAAACCAGTTGTTGATCATTTTGATTATTGGTTCTAAGTATTGAATGAGAAGCATTTGTTAGTATTTGTTCCAATACTTGTTTTGTTTGCAATTAAGGGAGGGGGATATTAATGAATTTGGGTACGTTGTTAATTATGTTACATATAAATCTGCCAGGTTGGTTGTGATGAATTATCTGATAGGTATTATTTCTGTTATCTCTCATAGCTGGAATATTTATTAATAAATAATGGATATAGCATGCAAAGACACACCTTTGAATGTATTTATTTATTTTATAAATCCATTTAATTTGCAATTTTAGTTTTAAACTCTATTCTGTTTTACTCATCATCTTCTTCTTCAAACATTATCAGTTCATTGGATGAAAGTCCAAGTGTAATTCCGTTTCTTCTATTCCTAGCCTATTTTCTCCATAACACACCAGAAAACTTCCTCATTTTTATCCATTCATCTCACATGTGATTTCTTCCTAGATCTTTTACAAATTTTTTTGGGATCCAATTTAAAACTTCAACTTCCCATCTATTACCATATGTTCAATACAGGTTTATTTCAGTCTTAATTCTATTCAATGATGTCAGTGATAAATGTTTGTTCACTAACTCATGTATTTTGTTTTTAATCTCATCTTTAAAACAGGCAAAACTCTCCATATAGTATTGCCACTTAGTGCAAGCCAGAGTAATCAATGGATGCCAGAAGGCTTGTGCATAAAACCCCCATCTAGTGTTTACTCATCCAATATCACCAGACTAGTTTCTGGCTTGTGGCCTTCATCAGTGAGGAGCCTTGGATCTGAGAGCACTGTACCTAGATCTTAGGATCTAATGCAATCCTCCAGCAGCTACCTTTTATCTTTACTTAACTACAAAACTATGAGTCTTAAATTGAAAACACAATAACATTTTCAATCTAAGCTCATTAGCTTATTTAGTCCTATAGGTCTGAACTATACACTTTGGTGTCTTTGATTTTATAATAACTGTGATGTACTTGATTTAATGTGACTTACAAGAAACAACCAAATACACCTAATTCAAGTAACGATTACTCTCTTGCATAAACATTAAGATATCCCACTTAAACAAAGGCAAAACTCCCCATACAGTAGTGCCACCCTGTGCCAAATAGAGTAAATCAATGGATGCCAGAAGTCTTGTGCATAAAATCCCTATCTAGTGCCTACTCATCCAATATCCCCAGACTAGTTTCTGGCTTGTGGCCATCATCAGTGAGGAGCCTTGGATCTGAGAGCACTGCACCTAGATCTTAGGATCTAATGCAACCCTCCACTGATGATGGCCACAAGCCAGAAACTAGTCTGGGGATATTGGATGAGTAGGCACTAGATAGGGATTTTATGCACAAGCCTTCTGGAATCCATTGATTACTTTGTTTGGCACAGGGTGGCACTACTGTATGGGGAATTTTGCCTTTGTTTACAACAAATTATGTGCTAGTATAGAGATGGTGATCATGTGATGTTTGATGGTTTAACACCAATCCTGCCAAATAGGATAGTGGTGGCTATGGTTGTTTAAGAGCCAAAGACACCAAAATGTATGGGTGCTGAATTGAGTTCAGATCCATATGAATATATAAGCTATTGAGCTCAGATTGAAGATATTAACAATGTTTTCAATTTCATTCTCATAGTTTTGTAGTAAAGTAGAGTTAAAAGTGGGTGCTGGAGGGTTGCATTAGATCCTAAGATCTAGATGCAGTGCTCTCAGATCCAAGGCTCCTCACTGATGATGGCCACAAGCCAGAAACTAGTCTGGGGACATTGGATGAGTAGGCACTAGTCAGGGATTTTATGCACAAGCCTTCTGGCATCCATTGATTACTCTGTTTGGCACAGGGTGGCATTACTGTATGGGGAGTTTTGCCTTTGTTTACAACAAATGTGTTTAGTATAGAGATGGTGATCATGTGATGTTTAATGGTTTAATATCCCACTTAACAGATACAAGATTTTATTAGTATGAAAAATACCAATCATTTATAAACAGAATTATCATTAGTTCTATTAGTGCCTGTAAGGCTTACAAAAATAATAATAAGACAGGTATAGTCTGTATAATTACCCTAGGTCGGTCTTTGGTACCTTCAGACCTGAATATCTGGTTCTCCTCCCATCATTGGTCCTGTTCTGAATTCGCGCTACACTTTAGTCTCTGAGAAAATCAGGACTCACACTAATCTGTCCTTTCTCTGCTATATTATATTTACTTTTTGTTCTATTGTTTATTCCTTATCAATTTTAATCACCAAATTATTCTGGGCTTATTTCTGAACTAATTAATTAAATTGTTCTTTACATTTTTAATCCTTCATTTAATTAATTATTTATTCGGATCTTCCATCTTGTTTTACACCTTGCTTTTTATAAAATATCTATATGAAAAACCATTTGTAATTTCTAATTTTCATTTTTATTAAATCAACTCATTTACTTTCACACTTTTAACTTCTGGAGTACACACAGTTTCAAATGTATTTTTTCTTAATATTAATCGTACTACAACATAACAATTCCTCTCCCACTCCAGAAGTTATGGTTTATCTGTCTTATACATATTCTTTTAGGTACAAAGGTCTTCTTTTACATCATATTGGTCTAGGTGATTTCCTCTTTTCAATCTGTATTTTATCCTCTTCAACCGTATCTTCTTCGATGTCGGTCAGTATCATTTGTTTATCTGAATTCTTTTCATTTGCATGTTGGAACTGCTGGAACATATCTAGTTGTATGTCATCTTCACTTTTACGAATATGATTTTTGTGATGCTTATATATGTTTTCGTTTTCGCCTTTAATCTCATAAATTTGTTTTGATCGCACCCGTTCAATTTTCCATTAACCCATTGTTTACGTAGTATATCTCTGAATATTACCATGTCTCCAATGTTAAAGTTTTTCACTGGGTCTTGGTTATATTTATATATACGTGTATCAGGTTGCAAAAAATCTAAATTAGTTCGTATTTTCCGACCAGCTGGCGATTTTCCAGTCGTTGTTGATGGAGTTATATGTTGATACATCATGAATTCCTATAAAATGTTTTTCATATCTGTATTTTTTGTTTTTTCTTAAATATTTCTTCACCTGCCCTACCACGTTTTCTGCCAAACCATTTGATTCAGGGTGATAAGGGGGTGTAAATACATGTTTGATGTCCCGTTTTCCAAATTGTATTTTTAATTCTTCACTTGCAAATCCAGTTTTGTTGTCAGAGATGATTGCTTGTGGAAATCCATGTATATAAAATATGTCTGTTAAACATTTTATTGTTTCGTTTGCACTAGTATTTTTAACCTCGTGACATTCTATACATTTAGAGAAAGCATCAATTAAAATTAAATAATTTTTTCCTTCTATTGGACCTGCGTGGTCTATATGAAGTCTTTGCCACGGATATATTGGTTTAGGCCAAGAAGAATATTGTTTATTCGGCAGAGCTATTTCAGACTTACATTTATCAGATTTCTTAATATACTTTTCAAAACATTACTTATCTGCGGCCACCAAACATAACTCCAAGCTAGAGCTTTAGCTCGCACGATGCCTGGGTGCCCCTGATGCAAAAGTTCTAGAACTTTCATTCTCCCTATAGGAGGTATAACTACCCTGTCTCCCATATTAATACACCCTTTACAGACCGACAATTTGTCTCTATTGACCCAAAACCCCATTGCTACATTTTCAGGTTTTTTATTAAGCCAACCTTTGCTTATCCATTTCCTAAGTAATGCATACCCATCATTTTCATTTGTCCATGTCTGAACCACTTTACTGTTTATGACTTGTGATTTCATATTGTCAATGTGATTAACTTCCACATCAGTTTCATAGTTGTCATTATTTCCGGGCACTCTAGATAGAGCATCCACATGAGAAATTATCTTTTCTTTTTGATATTTTAGATTGAAATTGTAAGCAGTAAGTGTATTAGCCCACCGAGCATGCATAGACTTAAATGCTCTGGCATCGGATGATCTTTTCCTATAATCCCTAACAAAGATTTGTGATCTGTTACTAATTCAAATTTCTGTCCATATATAAACTGGTGAAATTTTTTCACAGCAAACATGACTGCCAAAGCTTCTTTGTCCAGCTGACTATAATTTTTTTTCAGCTTTAGACAAAGTTCAAGAAGCATAACTACAGGACATTCATGCCCATCTATTTGATGCACTAAAACTGCTCCGATTCCATATTGTGATGCATCCGTAGTAATAGTGATGTCTTTGTCGCTATCAAAATGTACTAATAAGCTACTAGAGATTAACAATTCCTTAACTGTTTTAAATGCTTTTTCATGTTTGGTATTCCAAATCCATTTCTGATCTTTACATAGCAGTTCATATAGAGGAGTTGCGACCATCACTTTGTTCTTTAGAAAAGGTTCGAAAAAATTAATCAAATCTAGAAAAGCTTGAAGTTGCTTGACATTTATTGGGCTTGGAACATCTTTGACTGCCCTAATTTTTTCAGTTAATGGACTTTTTCCTTTTTCCAAAATAAGATGGCCTAAAAACTTTAATTCTTCTGTTTGCCAAACACATTTTTTAACATTTAATTTTACCCTGCGTTATTTAGTTTCTCGCATACTTCCCGAATTTTACTTTTTAATTTTTTCGATGATGTCACAGCAATCAAAATATTGTCATAATATGGTGTCACTCCTTCCAAACCTTGTAATATTGAATTTAGTTTTGCTTGAAATATGTTTGGAGCTGATGTAATTCCAAAAGGGAGATGATTACATTTGAATAATCCAAAAGGTGTCGTAATTGTTAATAACTGAGCTGTAACATCCGTAACTTTTAGTTGGTGATATGCCAAATTTAAATCCAATTTCGCAAAATTTTTTGCTTTAGCTAGATTACTGAGAATCTCACGTATATTCGGCACCGGGTAAGCTCCTTTATTAAGATACTTATTTACTGTTCTATAATCTCCACACAGCCTAATTTTTTCATCTGGTTTTGTTAACACAACAATAAGTGTGGCCCAATCCGCCTCCTCAACTGGGGATAATGTCTTTTTTAACTAATGCTTCTGTTTTTTCCTCTACTAACTGCCTTTGTGCAAAAGATATTTTTCTCGGTTTACAAATAACCGGTTTAGCATTTTCATTTAAGTGCAAGTCAATGGGCTTTGATTTTATCAAACCTAAATCTTCCGTAAATAAATTAGGATATAACTCTATCATTTCTTTTTCCACCGAGACCTTTTTAACTATATTAAATTTAATGCCTGTCTTTAAACCAGTTTCTTCCTATTAACAGACTAATTTCTTCATCTACTATATATATAGGTAATTTGTAGTTTTTATTTTTAAAACCAACTATTACTTCGGATTTCCCAATTAACTTGATCGGGTTCCCGTTGACATCTCTAACGTTAATGTTAGCTTTCTGTATTTTAATCTGAGGGCTCTCTGTGGATATTTCCTTCACTTTTTCATAGATATTAACAAAATTCCTGAGCCACTATCTATTTCCATTTCTACTCTTTTGTTACTTAACTTAATCTCTAGCATGAATCGATCCTGCTCATTTTTTAAGATATTTTTTTTAATTACTGATTTCCACTGTTTCTGATCTTTACCATATTCAGATTTTCATTTAGGTTTTTTGCACACTGCTGCTAAATGGCCTTTGCCCCACAGTTGTAATATTTTTCGTTCCTCCATTTACAGATTTTAGACAAATGACCTACTTTACCACAACAAAAACATTTTATTTCGAAACTTTTCCCTTCTTTAGTACAATCCTTATTCTTTCTCTCTATTTTAAAAATAGTATTCCTAGAGTTTTCCTCCGTTCTATTTGAAAAAGCTAAAGCTTGTTCTACCACTGATTTGTATACTATTCCCTTTTGAATAGCACCTTCATAAGTCATCTGAGTTTCAATTAATAATGATTGACGCAATTTATCATCCTTCATTCCCCATAATAACTGGTCAATAAGAATTTGTTCCATAAAGTCTCCGTACTCGCAATTCTTTGCTAATTGGCGTAGAACAATATCATATTCTTTAATCGATTCAAGTTTGTCTTGTTTGCGGTTCCTCAATGTTACCTAGCTAAATACTTCGATGGTCTTGGGCTAAAATAATCTGTTAGTCTTTGAACCAGGTCATCGTAGTTACTACTATCTGTAACTTGTCCATTATACAATTTGTTTGCTATTTCAATAACTTTTCTACCTGACAAACATAATAACGCTGCTACTTTCCTGTCATTTTCAATAATACTATTTAACTTAAAATAATTTTGTAATTGGAGCACATAAAAGGGCCATTCGTGTGGATTATCTATCCCAAATTCCGATATATTAGCTTGTCCTATCGACATTTTAATTCTTTAACCTCTCACCGACTTCTGAATTACTGTTCAGTGTATTTCTTTCATAAGCTTGAAAAACAGGTTTTCTCCTGACTGCGCCAAAATTGTGATGTACTTGATTTAATGTGACTTACAAGAAACAACCAAATACACCTAATTCAAGTAACGATTATTCTCTTGCATAAAATTAAGATATCCCACTTAACAGATACAAGATTTTATTAGTATGAAAAATAACAATCATTTATAAACAGAATTATCATTAGTTATACTAGCGCCTGTAAGGCTTACAAAAATAATAATAAGACAGGTATAGTCTGTATAATTACCCTAGGTCGGTCTTTAGTACCTTCAAACCTGAATATCTGGTTCTCCTCCCATCGTTGGTCCTGTTCTGAATTCGCGCTACACTTTAGTCTCTCAGAAAATCAGGATTCACACTAATCTGTCCTTTCTCTGCTAGATTATACCTACTTTTTGTTCTATTGTTTATTTCTTATCAATTTTAATCACCAAATTATTATGGGCTTATTTCTGAACTAATTAATTAAATTGTTCTTTACATTTTTAATCCTTCATTTAAATAATTATTTATTCGGATCTTCCATCTTGTTTTACACCTTGCTTTTAATAAAATATCTATATGAAAAACCATTTGTAATTTCTAATTTTCATTTTTATTAAATCTATTCATTTACTTTCACATGTAATTATTTAACACTTTTAACTTCTGGAGTACACACAGTTTCAAACATATTTTTTCTTAATATTAATCGTACTACAACATAACAATAACTATAGCCACCACTATCGTATTAGGCTGGATTGGTTTTAAGCCAATAAACATCACATGATCACCATTTCTTATGCTTGCTTATAACTGTTATTAAAACAGGCAAAACTCTTCATACAGTATTGCCACTCAATGCAAGCCAGAGTAACAATGGATGTCATCATGTTTGTGCATAAAATCCCCATCTAATGCTCGCTCATCCAATATCCCCAGATTAGTTTTGGCTTGTGGCCTTCATTAGTCAGGAGTCTTGGATCTGAGAGCACTGCACATGGATCTTAGAATCTAATGTAACCCTCCAGCAGCCACCTTTTATCTCAACTACAAAACTATGAGTCTTATTTGAAAACACAATATTTGCAATCCTAGCTCATTAGCTTCTATAGTCATATAGGTCTGAACTCAGTTCAGTACCTATACATTTTGGTGTCTTTGATTTTATAATAACTATAGCCACCACTATCCTGTTAGATAGGATTGGTTTTAAGCTAATAAACATCACATGATCACCATATAAACTAATGAGCTTGGATTGAAAATATTCTGTTTTCAATTTAAGACTCACAGTTTTGTAGTTAAGTAGAGTTAAAAGGTGGCTGCTGGAGGGTTGCATTAGATCCTAAGATCTAGGTGCAGTGCTCTCAGATCCAAGCCTCCTCATTGACAAAGGCCACAAGCCAGAAACTAGTCTGGGGATATTGGATGAGTAGGCACTAGATGGGGATATTATGCACAAATCTTTTGGCATGGAGAGTTTTGCTTGTTTTAATAACAGTTATAAGCAAACATAAGAAATGCTGATTATGTGATGTTTATTGGCTTAATCTTATCTTTATTCCTAACGAACATCTCTCCATTCTTTTTTGAGCAATCTAAAATCTCTCTGCTGCTTTTCTATTAAGTATGGAAGTCTCAAATCCTTAATTAAGAACTGGTGGAATCTATTAAAAAGTTTCCTTTTTCATAATAAATGTCATAATTTTTTTTTTTTTTTTTTTTTACGAATTCTATTTTTTCATCATAATAGTAATAAAAATGAGCGCTGTCTTATATACGTATATACTGTTTTAGTAATTGTTGGAGTATTTTTTTTTCCAATATATATATATAACTTTTATCATTTTGATTAAATGTTAATTTATTGTCAGGTCATTAAATATTATCCTAGTAACTAATCCTAAATGATTTATGTCTGTAGACTGGAATTGATATTATTTGGGTCTTGCATTTTAATATTGGATATCAAGTTTTGTTTCTTTGTAACCATAGAAACGGGAATGTACTCTTATATAGATATTATTTTAATTAAATTACTCTAATTTTTAATTTTTCGTTATTAAAATAAAGAAAAAACTAAATTTAGATTTCTTGTAAGTTTTAAAAAAGAATGTTCTAAAATTGATTTTTTTAAAAAAAAATACAAGTATATGTAATATTTAAATACATGTATAATATTTATACTTTAACCTAGATGGAATTAGAAGGGATTTGAACCCAGAATTTCAAGCTCCAATCATCCACTCCATCTTATACGACCGATACACATGACGGCACACATGCGAATAAGATAAATGATCTCCAATACTGTATACGTATTTTATGCTGAATCAGCACTTATCAGATGATGATCTGGACCAACTGATGAGTGCTGGTTCAGCATGAAATACATACATGGGAAATCATTTATCTTTTTTGCATATGTGTAGTCATGTATATCGATTGTATAAGATGGAGTGGATGGCTGGTGGGAGTTTGAAAGTCTGGGTTCAAATATACTTAAGCTACATGTTAATTAGAGGGAATTTGAACACAGACTTTTAATCTCCCTTCAATCATCCGTTCCATCTTATACAACTGATACCCATGACCACATACATGTGAAAAAGATATATGATCTCCAATATATATATATATATAAAGTGAGCACTGATTACATATGTATGTTGGAAATGATCTGAATAACTGATGAGTGCTGGTTCAGCCCGAAATACATACACTGGAGATCATTTATCTTTTTCGCATGTGTATGGTCATTTGTATCAGTTGGATAAGATGGACTGAATGACTAGAGAGAACTTAAAAAGTCTGGATTTGAGGGGATTTGAACTCAGAGTTTTAAGCTCCCTTTAATCATCTGTTCCAGCTTATACAACCGATACACATGACCACATACATGTGAAAAAGATAAATGATTTTCATTATACATATAAACCGAGCACTGATTATATATAGGTGGGTGTATGGGGGGTGGAGGGTGATGTTCTGGACCAACTGGTGAATGCTGTTTCAGCATGAACTACAAATATTGGAGATCATTTATCTTTTTCATGTGTATGTGAACATCGGTTGTATAAGATGGAGTGGATGTCAAGCACTGGTGGTCAAGAGGTCAGGGACCACTGCTTTACAAGCAGTTGTTCCGGGTTAGAGAGTTCACTTCCCGGCTGATGCTATGACACATGAGAAAAAAAAAGATGGAGTGATGACTGAAGGGTGCTTGAAAGTCTGGGTTAAAAATTGATTTTTAAATTGTTTTTTTAAAAAAAATATCTAGTGGGAGAGAAGATCTTATTATATATATTTTTTATTAAGAAACAATATTAGGGAGTGGGTTAGTCGTATCACTTCATAAGGGTTCAAGTTTAGTCACATGGTTGATGAAAAGTAATATGAAAAATACGTTTTAAATAAATACTTTGCCAGCGTATTTTGGTGCAGTTCAAAATCCATTGATCATAGCCCAGTCCTTCACTTCTGGTATTCAAACTTCTTACGAACTCCTAAGCAATAAACCATTTGATTATTAATTATAAATATTTTATTGGAGGTCAGTGAGGGATCATGTTAATAATTCATACAATATTAGTGCAAGTACTTTTACCAAGAGGGTGCTGAATTCAATTACAGTAAACTATGTGAAGAACTTGAAAGATTTCCATCATGTCCCTTGATTGGAAAGTCATATGCTAAACTCTGTGCCACACCATTGATTTAATTGGATCCAATACTGTCATATATAGTTCCTGAACTAATTTCAGAACCTTTGAGTTTAAGACCTTGGCCTGTTTGAACTATCAAGTTTTTAAGCTTAAAGAACATAATATGAATATCAAGGTCACTTTATGAATATGGCCATAAATGCCATTTATTCAGAAACCACTACTGGGCATCTGTTGACTTTTCTACCAGTCCATCAACTAGATCCATGTGTTCATAATTGAATATAAGAAGGATTTTAATTTAAAATTAATAAAGGATGAAAAATACATACTGGTTAATTTGACAACTGTATTTTGTTCTTTTTTTACACAAATAAATATATACTTGTAACGGTAAGATCAATTTCTTAATAGGCTGCATGATATTCATGTATAAAAATGATTAGTTGAGTTCATTGATTTCTTTTTTGGCCATTTTTTTAAAAGTCATTCCCAGCTGGGAATCAATTCATGAAGTTTTAGCTCTTGTGTCTTCCACTATCACTATTACACTAAATCACACAGTGGTTTCTGGGTTTTCTTAGAACTGTATTTTAAGATCTTTCCACTTTAAAATGTCTTTGTTAGTTATGAGTCTTACAGTGCTGATTATTGTGTATTCTCCTGCCATGCATCCATGTCCTGTGATCTGAATCCAATCCAAGTTAAAACATTTCTATTTCATATACTATTTCTTGAATTTTTGAGAGGTGTGTTTACATTAAAACTACTTTGGATATTAGTAAAGTCATTTCTTCTTCACAACATGGTTTTATTTCTAATAGATCTGTAGAAACTAATTTGCTAATAATTTATGATCATATAGCACATGCGATTAAGAATCAGCAGAGACTTGATGTTACTTATCTTGATTTATCAAAGGCCTTTGATAAAGTAGATCACAACATTCTTCTTCACAAATTTTATAGAATGGGATTTTCTACTTAACTTATTTAATGGTTTCAATTCTTTATTTGTAGTCATACAGCATATATTAAACTTATTTAATGGTTTCAATTCTTTATTTGTAGTCATACAGCATATATTAAATTCAACAATAATATCCAATTTGGAATGTAATTTAAGTGTTTCTCAGGATAGTATTTTAGAACCCATGATTTTTTTAACATATATATTAATGACCTTAAGGATTGCCTGAAATCTTATTTTTTGTGCTATGCTGATGACTGTAAAATTTAGAAGAATCACATCAATGATTAATTGTGCTCTCCTTCAGAAAGATATTGATAACTTTAGTGCTTGGTGCGATCTAAATAATATGTCAGTTAATTTTAATAAATGTTCCCTTATTTTATATTCCAAGATATCTGAAGTTTTATATATTTTTTATTTTATTAATTCTCACAAGATTAATTTTGTTGAATCCCAAAAAGATTTGAGTGTTTTAATTTCTAATAATTGATCTTTTCTTTCTCATTTAAAAATGATTGTTTGCAAAGCTTTTAAAATCATGGGTGTCATTTTTAGATATGGTTATCATTTCAGTGATGATACAAAATTCAAATTATTCTTGTCATTGCTTCTTCCCATCATTGAATATTGTTCAATCATTTGGAATCCTATTCTAAATAAGGATGCAGTTTATGACAATCAGTGTTTAATAAATTGTCCACATACATTTCTTTAGAATATAAAGTTGCTCTTCATGTTTCTTCTAGATGGAAATGTAGAGATATTAAATATCTTAAAAATTAGCTTTTTTTAAAAAAAAAAAAAAACACAGACCGGAAATTACATTTTGTTTTATTTACAAAAAAAAAAAAAACCACTTTTAGAGTAAATAATTAAAAAAACAGATTGCTTTTTACAAAGTCATACTTTAAAAATACATCGATTCATGAAATGGTGAAATAGAATGTAAAACTATTACGTTTGATCGTATATTTAAATAGTTATGACTTATAAATTATTCACCCCTGTATATTATATGCCAGCAAAGTTTTAAGTACAATGTTCACAAATGCTAGCATGAATGCATTTAGAGATTGCTGTTTTTCCGTGTATAGACGTGGAGAAACAGCACTGCTAGTGGGCTAGAATCTTGGTAGTTTCTGATAGCAGACGACACATAAGCTAGATGTGTTTACGGCAATCAGTGCCACCTAGGTTCTTGCTAGCAGATGTTGTAAGCTGCCAGCTAGCTTGTGGAAGGTTCCTGTGCGTACGCATGGTGAACAGCGCCACCTAGCGGCAGGAAAAACTTCGTCTGCTTTCAAGGCCCCTACCCTGTATGTTCTGTATGCTAACACAGAAACAGCGCCTCTAGTGGCCACATAGCAGGTCGGGTTAGAATACCCAGAATTATAAATCAAAAAAAATATTCTATCTGATATAATTTCAAGTATTATAAATAGGTGTTATGAGCATGATACTTTGTCTGTTATAGTCAAACTTGTCATTTCAATGACCTTAAATTTTCTCCTTTATTCAGGCTACCTTCTGTATACAATCATATTTTTATTATTACTAATCATTTCAATTTAAATCATATAGTAATTTTGTAATATTCTTAAATTAAAACATCATTAATAAAGAATTTAAATTTATTTTGTTTTTATTTTTTTACTTTTTTTTGTTTATTTCCTTTTTATTATTGTTATATATGATATGTTTACTACTACTACTACTACTGCTGCTGCTGCTGCTACTACTACTACTACTACTGCTGCCGCCACCACTACTACTACTACTACTACTACTACGATGTTGTTATTTAAAAACATTGAATTTTTGTTCTGATTAAATAAGCAAATCATAATAATGAGAACATCAAAACCAGATTATTATCAAAATTTTTACAAACAATATATTTCCTTTATATTACTAATTTCATTACATTTACATCACATGATCACCATTTCTTATGCTTGCTCATAACTGTTATTAAAACAGGCAAAACTCTTCATGCAGTAGTGCCATTCAGGGCAAGCCAGAGTAATCAATGGATGCCAGAAAGCTTGCATAAAATCTCTATCTAGTGCTTACTCATCCCAATATACCAGATTAGTTTCTGGCTTGTGGCTCTTGTAGAGGGGCCATGGATTTGAGAGCACTGCACCTAGATCTTAGTATCTAATGCAACCCTCCAGCTGCCACCTTTTATTTGTACTTAACTACAAAACTATGAGAATAAAATTGAAAACACAGTATTTTCAATCCAAGCTCATTAGCTTGCACTGAGTGGCACTACTATATGGAGAGTTTTGCCTGTTTTAATAACAGTTACGAGCAAATATAAGTAATGGTGATCATGTGATGTTTAGTGGTTTAATACCAATCCTGCCTAATAAGATAGTGGTGGCTATTGTTATTACAGAACCAAAGAAATCAAAATGTATGGGTACTGATCTGAGTTCAGACCTATATGACTATATAAGCTAATGAGCTTGGATTAAAATAGTGTTTTTAATTTTATTCTCGTAGTTTTGTGGTTAAGTAGAGTTAAAAGGTGGCTGCTGGAGGGTTGCATTAGATCCTAAGATCTAGGTGCAGTGCTCTCAAATCCACGGCTCCTCACTCTATGAGAGCCACAAGCTACAAATTAGTCTGAGGATATTGGAATGAGTAGGCTAGACAGGGATTTTAAGCACAAATCTTGCATTCATTGATTAGTTTGGCTTGCATTGAGTGGCACCTCTGTACGGATAGTTTTGCCTGTTCTTTACATTTGGTATTACATTTTTTATTTACCGTCTTATTTTCAATTATAAATTGTGACAAAATTTATTCGTTATCATATTTAAACTCAAAAAAAAATTTCCTAGCAAAATTTTCAAAATGTACTGAATTGAAAGGTTTTATTTAAAACTATTTTAGTGTTTTTGGAACACCAGTCTTTAAAAAAATGAGAATTGAATTAATGCTTGTAATGTTGAGGAAATATAATTGTATGAGGTATTATTTGTAAATATGATGGTAAAAATCTGATTTGGACATTCTTAATGTTTTGGTTACTTAATCATAGGATATACGTTTAAGTTCTCTGAAAGTGACCATAATCTTACCAGCAGTGATAATAAGTTAAAAACTATATAAATATAAAATTTTAATAAATATAAAAAAAATATAAACACAGAAATAACAAAGTACCACTGAAATAGAAACAATCCAACATTCTGTTATATATATATATAATTAAAAAAGTTAATGAAGTATTTCCACATCCTAAAGATAAAATTTCTTCAGAGTTTCGTGGTGTATATAAAATTCCATGTGGAGTTTCTTTACATTCAAACATTGGACAGACCAATCATAGACTAAACATAAAAAAGGAAGAACACATTTTGGCAGTTAGAGAAAATTCAAATTCATCAGCCATTTATTCACGCATTAAATTAACTAACAATGACTCCAATTTTACTAAAAACATTCTGTAAATAATATTCATTAAGGCCATAACCTCAATCACATGCGTATAAAATGCGATAGTAGGGACCTCTACAGGTCTTAAAACCACAAGCTTACTCTTGGAAGAACCCCTGAGTAAGCTTGTGGTTTTAAGACCTGTAGAGGTCCCTACTATCGCATTACCCCTGAGTAAGCTTGTGGTTTTAAGACCTGTAGAGGTCCCTACTATCGCATTTTATACGCATGTGATTGAGGCTACAGCCTTAATGAATATTATTTACGTAATGAATGTGCGTTTAAATAAATTTATAATTAAAAAAATTCTGGCAAAAATTAAACAATATGACCAAAGATTGCTAAAGGAAGCTATAGTGATTTTTAAAAGGCCTAAGAATATAAATGAAAAATGTGAATTAAAGAAAATTAACAATATTTGGAAAGCTATTGGAGGATAAAATATTTTTGAACGTTTCTCAACCAATAGAATTTGAGAATGAGGAGAAAATAACAAGGAAAATAGATAACGATTTTAAATCTCACCACACACATTCTTATGTTTTGAGAAAAAGAAGCTATGAGGAAAGTACTTGTTATTGTGCTGAAATGACAACTATTTAGCTATTATATTTTTATTATATGGAAGCTCCCTGAAATCATGCTATGAATTCATTTATCTGTGAGAATATTAGAATTAATATATGTATTGTAACGAGACAGCGTTACATCAATATTAAATCTAGGATACATCGATAAACACACACACACCAGCAAGCAACATAAAACACTCGTAACTTTATTTTCGTAATTAGTAATAGTTTTCTTTCTCTCGTAAATACATTTATAAAACATATTGATAAAATGCAGACGGTAAAACGTCTAATTAAATGATTAAAGCCTTTAGATAATAAAAATAATAACAAAAAATAATTTGCTCTCCTAAATAATAAAATATAATACGCACTCCTAAAATAATAAAAATAATTATCAATCAAAATCACCACGGGGAATTAAAAAATGTTTATTTTAGAAATATAATTTTAGCTAGAATAAAACTTATAGAAAAGATTTGAGGAAAAGATAAA